>CM053588.1:189803045-189820201 GCA_028646515.1 Pseudochirops corinnae | reverse complement strand
AAATCACTAAAGAATGTTGTCTCCATCGATATATATACAATAGAATCTTACCTATGAATCTATACACAGGAGAAGACGTGTTTGAAAAGAACCTTAAAGTCTGCATTTTGTCCTAAAGGATAAAATGCTCTTCTTTTAAAATATCAATGAACAATAGACACAGGAGAATCCTATTTTCCATACCTTTCAGCCAACTGAGTAAGTATATACGATGCAGAAATAATTGTCTTTCAAAGTTTGTCCATTCCTTTCTCATGCTTTTTTGACAAGGATGCCCTCAAATGGAAAGAGACCATTCTGACAAAGATTTTACAAAATGAGAGGGAAGAAAGGTTGACAATTTCTATTCTCTTTGGCTTTTGTTTTTTTTCCATTATTTTAGAATTTTTTTTAAAAGATAGCTTTAAAATTGATCATTGAGTGTCATACTTCTGTTTGGAGGAAATCTTTTATATTGGAAATGGATCTGATGGAGAGTCAAAAGACCTGTATTCAAATCTCAGTTCTTGTCAACTACTGCCTGTATAACCTTGGACAAGTCACCAGTCCTCTCTAGGAATCAGTGTCTTCATCATTAAAATAAAGGAATTGGATATGTCAAAGAATGAATCTAATAGTTATCTTTCAGCTGTTTCACCAAAATCCTTCTTTTGCTCTTATCATATTACACATATAAGGACGAGACCAAGCACAAACCTCAAGTCTGCTAAATAGCAAGCATATTTATAAATTGACAATATTTGGGGGAAAAATAAAAATAAAGGAGGTAGAATAAGTGAGACAAGGTATAGAAACTTGAGAGATTAATAGACTATACTAAGAAGACAGGATAAATGAAGGTAACTTCATATGTATATAACACTAAGACTCAATTTTCATGTAGGTGCCTTGGGAATTTTCAAAGAACTATATAAAATATTAACAAATAATTGACAATTAAGAAATAGCAAGTTGCATGAGCAAGTTATATAAGGCTTTCATTTCATTGCTCTGCCTAAAGACAGTAAGCTTCCCCATAGTTCTTCATATTAAGAGTGGCTAAACTACCCATAGCCCTATGCAGTAATTACAAGATGCTAGAAATAGAACAATAAAAGATAAGCCTTGCATCTAGTAGGTCTAGAATTCTGTTCATACAGGTTAAATATAGTTTATGTTCCTTTGCAGTTCTCAGCCTAAGGTGCTATGCTCCTATTTTGTTTAAGACACAGTTCTTTTGAGAGTATTTATCCTGAAATAATTGTGAAAGATAAAATGAACAATACAAATTGATTTAGAGTCAGAAGCAAAACAATTGGGGGAGGGTTACAACAAATTTACCTCATAAAGATTAATATCTAAGCTATTCAAATAATTGATTCAAATATATAAAAAAAATTATATCATGTTATCAAGGGATATGGATAGGCAATTCTCAAATTCAGAAATGCTAAATATCAACAATCATGTAAAAATGCTCCGTCACTAATAATAAGAAAAATTCCATCACATCTGATGTTCTACTATTAGACTGGAAAATTTGACAAAAACTGAAAGTAAAAATTATGGCAGAAGTTGTGGAAGGACAGGAACACTAGTGCAATATTGGTAGAACTACATATTGGTTCATCCATCCTGAAAAATAAATTGGAACTATACACTTTAAGTCTCAATAAATGCATACATACTCTTAGTCCCAAAGTTACTGCTATTAGAGCTGTATCCCAAGAAGTCAGGCGCAATGAGAAAGCATCTATGAGTACACTATTATTGAAGTAAAGAAAGGGAAACAAAATAACTACCCTTTAATTTATAAGTGATCTGAGAAATTGTGATATATGAATGAAAGTTACTCTTAGTGTACCATAGAAATGCGAAAAATAACAAATTCAGAGAAACATAGGAAGACTTTTATGACATGAGGTAGAATGAAATGAGCAGAATCTAGAGAACAATTTAGGTAAAGGCTACATTAACCAAACCTTCCACTTTATAATAGAAAGGTGATGTGAAGTTAATAGAGTCATTAATGTATTCTCAGATACTGGCAATATTTGATATATTTTTTCTAAACTATACATATTGTTTTTAAAAGGGGAATTAGGAAATAAAAGTGAGTTGTGGGCAGTAATATATATGGGGGAAAATGAATATTATTAAGGTATTTTAAAATTACATAAGCAGAAGAGAGGGAGATATGAAAGGGTCAAAATTAGAGCATTTTATTACTTTTTAGCCACAGTAAGTCTTGATGCTCAACTACTAGTGCATAAGTCAGGCTTAGAATCATCATCAATAAACGGAGTACACACATAGAAGGAGTCAGGGATTCTTAAAAATATCAAATTCAACGTATAAGCATTTATTAAGTGCACTATATGGTAGACACTTTGGTAAGGGATACAAAGAAAGGCAAAAGATAGTCCTTGTTTTCAAGGGGTCTACCAAAACATAAATTATTATAGTGATACAAATAATAGTGTACTTTTACATAAGGCTGTATATTTATATCCCTATCCCATAGAACAATGTATAAAGTACATAGTAGGCACTTAATCAATGCATATTGATTGACTGAGCATCCCCAAACCCTCTATATACATTATTAAATTTGATCTTAAAAATATTCCTATGAGGTAGTTACTATAAGTATTATTATTACTATTTTACAGATTAAGAAAATGGTAAGTGACTTGCTGATATTCTCAGGAGTTATTTCAAATCTGTATCTCTTCTAAGTTCAGATCTAGTACACTCAATGTTAAAATAGGCTGCCTCTTACCTACATGTATATTCAAAACACACACTCACACACAGACACACATGTTCTGTTAAGACTGAAGCAAAGGTTGACTGCCCTTCCTATGCTGATGGTACAAGGAATGGGGATTGGAAGGTGGAAGAGAAAGTTATTAGTATTCATACAGTAATATTTAAAAAGTAGAAATTTATGCCTGTGTATATGAGCATGCAGGCAGTAAGAGAATGGAAAAGACTCATAACCTTGTTCAATGGCACCTGTGAATCCATCCATAAAAACTAACCAAGGATTATAGTAAAAGACACATAACTAAATAGATGATCCCCAAGTGCTTTGTTCACTTGGTAAAGACTGCTGTACGTGATATTTACTGACACTCCTGAATATATATTTTAGAAGGAAAAGTTTAGGTTACTTTTAATTAGCTTTTGATCTTTTGTTCAATTTTCTCTTATCCTGTTGGTAATAAAAAATAATTAGGGAAAAATGAATCAAGGCACTAAATCAAAATGATGCATTTATATGAAGTTTTATCTGGAGAATTCATTCATATCACATAAACATCTCAGCTGTAACTGTTATAAATGGTATAAATTTCAGTCTCACTGAACATTCTAAACAAAATAGTTTCTGGAGGTTTTCCAACACAAGTTTAAAAAAAAGCATATGGAAAAAGAATTAACATATTGTTTATGCACACAGCATAGCAAAACAAAACAAAAACCATAACCCAAAGCAATAAGATAGAATACAACAAAAATCACAACAGCAAAAGAAGATATGGCTTACATTTGGGAAATTGCAGGGAACTTTCAATGTTCCCAAGCTGCTCTCTCTCATAAAACCCATCTTTTTACCACCAGTGAAGTGCTGCTGCATGGGCAGAAATCATGAAGCCCCACAATCTCCAATGAGTCAAAATATCTGGTGATGCTAAGGACCATGAAAAGATGTATGAAGGATTAATCTCCTCACTAGAGAGGTAAAACAAAGGTTAAACATGAAATTTATGAAGAATTTGGCCTATGTCTTCATTGATTTCACTTGAAGACTGTTAAGAGCACAATGGGCAAGATTAGGGAAGTGTTCACTGGATCACAGATTTCTAGGTAGAAGGAACTCAGAGGTCATCTAGTCCTTCGTTTTATCAAAGTATTGGGAGATGTCACAAAAGAGTTCTGACTGAATTCCATTAACAAAAGAGTCCTATTGCAGATTACAAAGTGTTTGTTATCTATGAAGTATTTACAAGGAGAGGAGAGAAGAGGAGAGAAGAGGAAAGGAGAGGAGAGAAGAGAAGAGGAAAGGAGAGTGGAGGAGAGGAGAGGGGAGGAGAGGAGAGGAGAAGAGAGGAGAGGAGAGGAGAGGACAGGAGAGGACAGGAGAGGACAGGAGAGGACAGGAGAGGATGGGAGAGGACAGGAGACGAGAGGAGAAAAGAGGAGATGAGAGGAGACGAGAGGAGACAGAGAGACAGAGACAGAGACAGAGAGACAGAGAGTACATTTGCACACTAATACATTAATAGTTTTGAGAGGCTTTCAGGCAGGGAGTAAAGGTTAAGGAAGAAGATATCTGTAGACAAAAAAAGCAAGGCAGTAGAATGTTTAGAAAGTCCCAAGCAAGGTCTGCAACTTCTGCTCAAGGTTACCCTTGAGCTGATAGAGGTTGGTTTTGTGGTTTCCAGCAGCTACAGGCATCTTCAAACTGACCTAGAATTCACTCACAAAGCATCACTGGTATGTCAAGCATCTCTGAGCTTCAGAAATTCTTCTAATTAATTGGTTGTTATGTAATTCCATTGTCCTGCTTCTCTGTGAAGAAGGGAAGCTCTAATATACAGAATTGTCATTACAGAATCCATATAAACAATTTACTACAAATCTATTCTTCTAATCACCAGTCCTTACTACTGCAATCTTTTTTTATCTTCCCTAAGTGACTCTTTATAATATTCCATACAGATTTATCCAAACCTCTTTCTTCCTTGAACCTCGAACCTACCTTATCTTCAAGTCCACTCTACTCAGCAAAGGACCACACCCTATACTTTACCATGAAAATAGCGGGCACCAGTTAAGAGTTATTTCTTGTTCCTCAACTCCCTACCTCATGAACCTCAATGTCATCTCCCATTAATTTCTCCATTTGAAACTCTGTTGAAAAAGTAATCCTTCCCCTTGCCCAGAGCAAGAGAGGCTTCTATACTTGACCACTTGATCCATCCTCCCTTTCTCCTCCATGAGTTTTCCTCTTCAATCATTCCCTTTCTAGCTTTCTACAAATATACCCAAGATTCTTCTATACTTAAAATAAAGAAATAAACAAACAACTTCATATCAAGTACCATTCAATCAACAACTATTTACTAAGCTCTTACTAAGTTCCAGGAATATGTTACATGCTAGGAATAAAGAGAGAAAAATAGAACAGTTTCTGAATTCAAGGAGAATTTCCTTAATTCAACTAGGGAAAGAACATATACATATATATGTGTGTGTGTGTGTGTGTATGCATGTATATATGTGTACATACACATGTGTACACACATATATGTGTGTATGTGTATACACAAATATACACATGCATATACATTTACATATATATATATATATATATATACATACACCAAAAAAATTGCATTGCAGAGTTGTAGTTGGCGAAGTTGTAGATTACGGATTCCTATTTGAAAGTTTACATGGGATAAATACATTAATTACAGGGTTGTTTTTTCAAATAAATTTATATTTATTTCATTAAAAATTTCACAATTACATGTAAAAACTTAAGCAATCATTTTAAAAATTTCAAGTGCCAAATTTTCACCCTATCTCTTGCTATACATCCGTGTCCTTGAGAAGAAAAGTAATTTGATATCACTTTAATGTATGTTTATACAAATCATATTTCAATATTAGCCATTTTCTATGAAAACACAGACAAAAAAATAAAACAAGAAAAAGAAAGCAAAGTTTTAAAAAGTATGCTCCAATCTGAATTCTAATTCGTCACTTCTATGAATGTGAATAGCATTTTTCATAATGGGTCTCTCAGAATTATCTTGGATCAGTTTTTATCAGAGTACGTTGTCTTTCACAATTGATTATCCTTATAACATTGCTGTTATTTGGCTAAAATGTTCTACTTCTGCTGACTTCGGTTTGCATGAATTCACCAAAATCTTCCCAGGTTTTTATGAAAAACATTCTGCTTGTCATTTCTTATAGCAACATAGTGTTCCATTATAATCATATACCAACACTTCTTCAGGATTCTACAATTGATGGGCACCATGCCCCATTTCTAATTTTTTGCCACCAAAAAAAGAGCTACACACACACACACACACACACACACACACACACACACACACACACACACACACACCAATTGCCCAGCCTTCCTCCCTCCAAAAAGGTCACATGGCTAGTAAGTGTTAAATGTCTGAGGTCAGATTTGAACTCAGTTCATCCTGACTCCAGGGCCAACGCTCTATTCACTGCACCACCTAGTTGCCCCACCACCACTCTATTTCTTAGCCAGAACTGTTTTGACAATTACTGCTTTATAATGTAATTTTAAATCTAGTACTTGGTAGGCCATCATCCTTTATATTTGTTTCAATTGATTTCCTTAATTTTGTTGACCTTTTGTTCTTCAGATGAATTCTGTAATTAATTTTTTTCTAGCTCTATAAAGTAATTCTTTGGTACTTTGTCTCTGAGTAAGTAAATTAATTTAGAATTATCATTTTTATCATATTGGCTCAGTCTACCCATGAGCAATTAATATTTTTCCAATTGTTTAGATTTGTCTTTATACATGTGAAAAGTGTTTTGTAATTGTGTTGATAATATCTAAGTTTGTCTTGGTAGGTAGATGCTTAAGAATTTTATATTGTCTACAAATACTTTAAATGGAATTTATGCATCTCTTGCTCCTAAGTTTGTAAATTTGTAAGTAATATATAGAAATGCTTATGGTTTGGGTGGGCTTATTTCAATATTGCTGAAGATGTTGATTGTTTCAACAAAGTTTTTTTCTTGATTCCCTAGGATTCTATAAGCGTACCATCATATTACCTGCAAAGAGGAATAGTTTTGTTTGCTAATTGCCTATTTTTGTCTCTTCAATTACTTTTTCTTCTCTTATTGCTATAGTTAGCATTTCTAGAATGACTGAATAATAGTGTTGATAATGGACATCTTTTCTTCACTTTTGATCTTATTGGGAAGTCATCAAATATCTCCCCATTACAGATAATGCCTGCTGATGATTTTAGATAGATTCTACTTATCATTTTAAGAAAGTTTCTATTGATTCCTAGGTTTTCTAATGTTTTTAATGGGACTAGGCTTTGTATTTTTCTCTACATCTATTGATATAATCATGATTTTTGTTGTTTCTGTTATTGACATGGTCAATTATGTTGGTAGTTTTCCTAATATTGAATCAGTCCTGCATTCCAGTATAAATCCCATCTTATAATGTATGATCTTTGTGATATACTGCTGTATTTTATTTTAAAATTTTGCCTCAATTTTCCTTAGGGAAACTAGTTTTGTTTTTTTTTTTTTCTGTTTTTGCTCTTCCTCAGTTAAATATCAGCACCATATTTAATTGTAAAAGGAATTTTTAGGACTACTTTGCACTGTTTTCAGATAGTATAATATTGGGATTAACTATTCCTTAAATATCTGATTCATTTATAAATCCATCTGGACCTGGAAATTTTTTTCTTAGTGAGCTCATTGATGGTTTATTTATTTTCCAAGACAGTTAACCATTCTGTTTCCTCTTTTGTTAATTTGAGCATTCTGTATTTTTGTAAATACACATACATTTCACATAGATTGTCAATTCTACTAGTATATAATTGGGCAAAATATCTTATAATTGCTTTAATTTCATTTGCATTGGTCATAAAAAGCTCCCTTTTTATTTGGTAGTAGTAATTTGGTTTTCTTCTCTCTATTTTTAAGATAAATTAACAAATGGTTTATCTATTTTTTGTGGTTGTTTCCCCACACAAAATCAGATCCTGGATTAATTTATTATTTCACTGTTTTCTAACTTTCAATTTTAATAATCTTTTTGATTTTCAGGATTTTCCTTTTAGTGTTTAACTGGAAATTCTTAATGTCTTCTTTTGCTAGTTTATTCTTTGCTTCATGCCCAACTCATTGACTTACTCTGTATCTCTTTTATTGTACATGTTTAGAGATGTAAAATTTTGCCTAAGTATTTATTTAGCTGAATCCCACAAATTTTGAAATATTATCTTACTGTTGTCATTCTCTGTAATGAAATAATTGACTATCTCTATGATTCATTCTTTCACACACTTTTTTTTTGAAGATTAGTTTATTTGGTTTCCAATTAATATTTGATCTATGCTTCCAAGAGCCTTTGTTAAATATAATTTGTATTTCATTATAATTTGAAAAGGGTGCACATAACATTTCTTCTTTTCTGTACTTGGTTGTGAGGTTTTTATGCCCTTGTTTACGGTCAGTTTTTGTGAAGGTGCCAGTGGAGTTGAGAAAAAAGGCAATACTTCTTTCTATTCTCATTCTGTTTTCTCCAGAGGTCTATCATATCTACCTTTTTATAAAATTCTATTTGTTTTACTTCTTTAGTATTTATTTCATTATTATATTTATCTAACTTTGAGAGGGGAAAGTTGAGGTCCCATCCCAATAGTATAGTTTTAATGTCGATTTCCTCCTGTAATTCATTTAACTTTTCTTTAAGAATTTAGATGCTAAACCATTTGTTATGTGTATGTTCAGTATTGATATTACTTCACTGTCTATGGCATCTTTTAGCAAGATGTAGTTTTATCCCTTCTCCTATTTAATTAGGTCTATTTTTGCTTTGTCTGAGATCATGATTGCTACCCCTGCCTCTTTTTTTTTTTTTACTTCAGATTAAACATGATAGATTTTGTTCTAGCTCTATATTTCAATTCTGTATGCATCTTTATTTTTCAAGGGTGTTTCTTGCAAACAATATAGTGTTGGATTCTGATTCCAGATTCATTCTGCTTTCCACTTTGGTTTTATGGGTGAATTCATTGCACTCACATACAAGGTTATGATTACTTACTATGCTTTTTCCTTCATCCTATTTTCTTTTACTGATCCTCTGTCTCTGTCTCTCTCTCTCTGTCTCTCTGTCTCTCTCTCTATCTCTCTGTCTCTGTCTGTCTCTGTCTCTCTGTCTCTCTCTCTTTTTATCTCTCTTCAACTCAATATTCACAGCACCAACAGTGACTATAAATATGCTGGCATAGCACTCAATCACTCACTATAACAGACTCTCCATATAGAAGACAGAAGCAAAATATTTATTCAGACACTGGAAAACTGAATCCCAAAACCAGTCATTGAAAACTATCATAGCAGCAAAGAAGTCAATAAGTCATAACACAGAAAGCCACACCATCCTTTAGCCTTCCCACAAACCAACATTTACTCACAAGCCTGTCTCCCTTGGGTGTGTCCTCTCCTTCCTCTGTCTCTAACTGCTCTGACTCCCAGCTTGCTGTGCTCTGTTCCACCCTTCAGCAAACTCCTTGCACCACAGGTTCCATGTGATTACATTCAGCCTATTAGGGGGCAGGGTGTATCTCCAAATTAGAGAAGGTCTTCAAATTACCATTACCATGACTCTCTCTCTCTCTCTGTGTCTCTCTGTCTTTTCTTTTCCTCCTCTAAAGTTTGTTTTGCTTCTGACCACTGCCTGCTTTGATCTGTCCTCTTTTTATCTCTCCTGTTTCCTCTATCCCCTTGCTATCCTACTTCTCTGTTGTGTAAGATAAATTTCTATTACCAATTTTGTGTGTATGAATGTGTGTGTGTTCTCTCACTGATCCAATTTATATGTGAGTGAGGTTCAGGAATTATCAATCACCATTATTGTTATAATGGTAATTATTATTACCATTTTAGCCCCTATTGTAAAAGCTTTTCTTTGTATGCCTCTTTTATGTGAGACAATTTTCCTTATTCTTCTTCTCCCTTCCTCCTTCTCCCAGGCCATCCTTCCCTCTTGTCTATTTTTTTTTTTTACATCATCCCAACATAATCAACTCATTCATACAACTTCCTATGTAGCATCCTACTAGTTACCATAATAATGATAAAGTTTTTTAAAATTACATTATCATCTTTCCATATTGAAAAGTAAACAGTTTAACCTTTTTGAGTCCCTTGTAAATTCTCTTTCTTGTTTACCTTTTTATACTTCTCTTGAAACATTTATTTAAAGGTCAAATTTTCAATTCCTCTCTGGTCTTTTCATCAAGGAATGCTTGAAAATCTTCTATTTCATTAAATATCCATTTTTCCCTGGATGGATTTTACTCATTTGCTTCTATTCCTCTTAACCAAAATGTTCCTCTCAGACTTTGAACTATGACCCAGAAGTGAATATAAGCAATGGAGCTGTCAGTGTCTGTTCTTGCATCCTAAGTGGCCCCGAAAATCTCTTTCTGAGAAACTGCCAGATTATTTTATGATCTCTGAATTAAGATTTCCTAATGCTGTTGCTATTTCTATTGCCTAGTCCCACCTTTAAGTCTTTAATCCACATGACCTCTACCCCAGTTTCACAGATCTCTCTGACCTCTTAAGTTATCTTGAACTGGAAGAATGTCTCACTCTGACTTTTGGTTGGCTCTACTACTCCAGAATTCAATTTAAAATGTTATTTTAAATCTCTTTGGAGGGGAATGATGGAATCACTCAGCTTAGTGCTTTCTCTACTCTTCCATTTGAACAGAAAGGAAAGGGAAAGGTGGTATTTTGGTGTAATATAATTACATTTATCCCATCATAGCATTTTTTTTAAATGCACTGAAATTGCAGTGACTTGATTCAAAAGCATGTCCTTTCCACAGACCAAGAACATATCACTCTTATGAGGGATGGGGTATTCTCTTTCCTTTTTAAACACAAGACTTAAGATTTTTCTGGATGTCAATATGATCAAATAGGTGCTCATATTCTTCTGCTTTACTAATTATTTGATAACTGATTAGTATACTTAAATTCAAAGGCAATTTGTCACAAACTTCAAAACTTTTTGATACTTATTAGTTGTCTGACTCTGGACAAATCATTTAGGGCAACTAGGTGGTACAGTGGATAGTATTCTGTGTCTTCAGTCAACTCCTTCTGAGTTGAAATATGACCTCAGACACTTACTAGCTATATGAACCATAGGCAAGTCACTTAACCCTGTTTGCCTGAGTTCCCCATATGAAAATGAGCTGCAAACCACTCTAGTATTTTGGTCAGGAAAACTTGAAGAGAAGTCATAAAGAATTTGAAATGACTAAAAAATAAAATCATTTAACTTCTGTCTGCTTCAAGATTTCTAGGATTTCTCTACTAAGGCATCGAAAGGTTTCAGTCGATACTTGATAGAATTTCTACCCACTAAGGTAGCAATATTGTACAGTGGGTAGTACCCTGCACTTAGAGTCAGGATGGTCTAAATTTAAATCTGACCTTGGATACTTACTAGCTCTGAGACCATAGTTGTTTAACCTCTCTGCTTAATTTAGTTTCCTCATCTACAAAATAAATATAATTATAGTACCTATCTAGGGTTGATAAGATGATTGATCGAGAAACTATTTATCAAGGAATGACCATGGTTCTTGAGATATGGTAGTTGCTTAATAAATCTTTGTTGTTTTTAAATTTTAAAAAGCAATGGAATCACAGATCTATCTGTATATACTTAAAATCATGATAACATTTTGGAAAGTTTAGCTAGGAGGGATAAATATAAGTGAACAAATTAATGCCGTGTGTATTTCTACATATACACAAACATATATATGCATATATGCATGTATATGTTTATATGTAAATGTTTATATATAAGCACAGGGGGTTATGTATTATCTGATTAATATATGTGTATACATCAATATATTTTAAATATATTCTATCATCTATTATAAGTTATTTATTATTTTATATGTAATATTATATATGACTATGAGTGTGTATAAAAGCACCCTTGCTATAAACCATCAATGCAGAGATGTTCTTAGTTCAAGGCAACCATATATCATCAGACAAGATGTATTTCATTTGGTCTATTCTCAGAAGTACATTATACCTATGATGTATTATGCTTAATCCATTAGAATGATGGTTAGCTGTAATGGCACCCAACAAGGAAATGCTGGCAGCAGATTGTTCCTTGGTTTATCCTCAGTAAGAGCCAATATGTAAATATATATATATATATATTAAGGAGGTGGGGGAAGGGGAGAACAACCTGCAGAAAGTTAGAATGCAAATTTCAAGGACAAAATAGATTTTCCTCTTATCTCTCATGGTGTTTGCATTCTTCAAAACCTCCACAAAAAAATGTTGTTTTTTCCAAGTCTTACTGGGCTAAAATCCTGCTTCTTCTTAACACCTTCAGTAATCACACACTAACCTTGTGATATAACTGAAAAATTAGAAATGAAACAAGTTTTTAGAATATTGTCCATTTAGGAGAAACCAACAATATCTAGTAGCTAGATTTTTCACACTTTTCAACTTTATTGGCTGGCTTCTTTTCACACTTTTATTTTAGGATATCAATCTACAAACATACCCACTTCATTCTATAGTTCATATACTATCTAATGAGACTCTTGAAAAGCCAGTTTGTAAAGGCTAAAACTAGAAAATGGCTAAAAGTTTTTGTTTTTGTTTTTGTTTTTTTTCAGAATTGTTAAGTCCTTTTCCCTCCCCTCTGTGGCCTCACTATTACCCAAGTCATAGTGATATTAATTTGCCTTTGGCATCATTTTTTGTTGTTTGGAGGAGAGTGGAGTTTTAAACAGCTTCAAAGGGATTATGCATGTTGGTAGGGAAAAGGAAATCACAAGTTTTAGGAGAGATTATTTTGGGAAAGTAATTCCCCATAGCTTTATTCCATAAATCTAGTCTAGTGGATCTTTTAACTAGTATCCTCATGTTAACCTATTCAGACATGTTCCATATCCTAGGCACTAGACCAGTCTCTGGTTTGTTATTCAAGTACAAAAGGGCTACCTCCATGATAACTACATCTAAACTCCAGGAATCGACCAATGAAAATTGATAAAACATCTAACAGTTCCAAGAAGTCACCAGTGTTCATCTGGTCCTGACTTGTACTCAAGTCACTACTCAAGTATGCCCTGTTCTAAAGCTTGCTCTCTGTCTCTACTATTCTGGACCATCTGTTTTCTAATACTAAGTAATAACACCATTCACTTTGTCTCTTGATTTCCCTTTGCCAGGAATTGTTGATCAAAGGAGCTCCCCTGTCAAGCCGATGAACTTCAGTGTGTATGGAGGCATTATTTTTAAATGGGGAGGGGGGGGAGAGGAGGACTTTGTTTTTATATTGCTTCTCTTTATGGAGAACATGGCTTCTCTCTTGTTTTCTCCTGGGGAATACCTTTGACAGATGGAGGCTACCCCAATGAAAAACTGTTGGCTACCATTATTGTGAAATGGGCTATTTTGGTAGGAGTCACCACTTAACTATGACCTATAAAAAAGAACTGATAGAATTTCTAAGCTCCTTTGTATAAACCAGAACAAAGGGAATGTTCTTCTCAAAGCAGTTGCAAGCAACAACTTCATCTTAGGTTTAGCTTCTATCAGTACACCCCCATGGCCTGAAAGAAGAGTTCTTGGAGAGAGTTTTTTTATCTCAGAAACCAAATGACCTTCCTTCTCTTCCCACCCATTTCCTCCTTTACCTATAAGGGTAGTTCCAGCCAACACTAGTCGACCATATCTGTAGTCCAAATCCTTTGATGAGAAAAATGCCCCAAGAGGAGAATGAACTGAGGCAAGAAGCAGGGACTGGAAATCATCTCCCCTAGTGTGGAATAGGAACTCAGAGGAACATGAAGAAAGATCTAGGAATCAACATTTTCTCTACCATGCCTCAGCAGCTTTCTTATTCCAGAAGTTCACTGGGCTCCTAGAGTCTCTTCTTTTGATTGATTGGGTCCTCCCAGAATCTCAATTTTAAGGAAAGTGCCTAGACCAGCCATATTTCCTTTTTCATTCCTCCCCAGGCTCTACTCCAGATTCTGTAGACTTTCTCCACCAAGCTCCTGCAAAATGACCTGTTCCATCCCTTCTCTCCTCACCCCCTTTCAGCTTGATTTCATATGTTATTTTCCCTCATTAAAATATAAGCTACTTGAGCAGCTAGGTAGCGTAGTGAATAGAGCACTGGCCCTGGAGTCAGGAAGACCTGAGTTCAAATCCAGCCTCAGACACTTAACACTTGCTAGCAGTATGACCTTGGCAAGTCACTTAACCCCAATTGCCCCTCAAAAAAAAATAAGCTACTTTAGTGAAGGGGTTGTCTTTCTCTTTGCTTGTATTTGTATTCCCATCATTTAGTAGTGTCTAGCATAGTATAAGTGCTTAGTAAATACCTGTTGACTTGAACCATAAATAAACTGGTGATACAGTGAATGAACATGTGGTTCCCCCAGTCAATATCAGGTAACTGCTTTGATGTAGCTCATCCTGGCAAAGCATTTCTCTCACGTCCCACTTCTCTGATTCAGCAAACATATACCATTATCAGTCTTAGAGGAAAAAGCATAACAACCCTAGGATGATTCCTAGGAGGAAAATATGAAATATATAAGGAAAATAAATAATAATGAGTAGATTACCCTGACAATGCCCCAAATCACCTGGATAAAACATAGGAAGGACTACCAAAGAATATATCAAAATAATTTCACCGCAGATATTCCAAGGTATTAAGGATGATTTCATGGTAACATGACCAACAAAGTGTTAGACTAGATACCATCTGTAACTCTCCTCTACCCAAAACCTCAAAAGAAATAAAAATACCAAAACTGGGAATACTCATACCTTGGTTTATCATTTCTGAAGCTCCCAGATTAATCAACTGCAATATTTAAGGAGAAAAGTACGACTGATACACAGTGCTTGCAGTTTAACTGCAAACACCTAATAAGGAGAAAATAATAATGTTCCCCATGCTGGGTACCCACCAAGGCTGGCACAGGATCAGACCTAGTCCCTATTTCTCCAAACCCCAGATTTTAATTGATGTACCTGGTCTGTGAGAAGAAACTCTATTCAGTGGCAATGTGCTTATTCTTTCAAGTTCTTGTCTTTTTACTTGGCATTCGACTGATATTGACTTCAGGAGGGACAAAATAAAGGCCTTC
Source organism: Pseudochirops corinnae (assembly GCA_028646515.1). Classification (NCBI taxonomy): domain Eukaryota; kingdom Metazoa; phylum Chordata; class Mammalia; order Diprotodontia; family Pseudocheiridae; genus Pseudochirops; species Pseudochirops corinnae. The sequence continues at coordinate 189,805,223 of CM053588.1, read as the reverse complement.
AAACAGGTGAATGGATATGAAGTAGAATAGGGAAGAACATAAACTTGTTTCATTACTCTCCACAGGCCAGAACTTTGGAGCAACAGGGGGAATTTTCAAAGAGGAAAATTTAGGCTCAAAGTTAGGAATAATCCTAAGAATTAGTATTGTACCAAAGTGGTATGTGCTACTTGAGGAAGAAGTGACCTCCCCTCACTGGAGAGCTCTGAGCAGAGAATACATAACAATTTGTCAGGAAAGAGGATTTCTTTTCAGTAGAGGTTAGCCTTGATGACCACTGAGATCCCTTCCAAATCAAAAATCCTGTGCTTTTTGTGACCTCAACCTCATGTATATGCACCCAAAAGATGGGCAATTATCAATCTCCCTATTATTTTATCTATTCCACCCACTTTGTATGTTTTGAATGACCCTAAGGAAGGTATTTTACCTCTTTCTGCCTTAGTTTTCTAACCTACATATTAATCCCTCCTTCCTTAACCATCTCTCAAGATGGCTGTGACAATCAATTGCACTAACCGATAAAGCAACACTTGGAAGAAAATAAAACTAACTATAAAAACAAGGTGTTTTTCTTTATTCAATACACTAAAAGCAGTGGGGAACTCAGTTGCCTTGTGGGGAAGAAAAGGAAGGTATTTAAGAAGTAGATGACTATGTGATCTTGGGCAAGTCACTTAACCCCATTGCCCTGCCTTCCCCCCTCCAAAAAGACACAAAAACAACAACAACACCAACAAACAAAAAAACAAACAAAAAATAAGTAGAAGATGAATCTGGGGTGTGAAGAAAGGAAGAAAGAGACCTGGAGGGAAGACCAAAGTGGCTTCCACCATAATAAACAGTCCAAAAAAATAGTCTTTGAAAACTCACAGTGTGAACTAATTCCAATTAGATCACAGCCCCAGAACGGCATGGTTTTCAGGAAAGATATATTTCACCTGGGTTTTCGATGAAAAGGGGATTGGGTTGTTTCATTGCAAAATTAGGTTTGCTTTTAAGAACAATAAATTTATGAAATAGGCCACAAACATGTCTTGTGAAGCACAACACTGTAATGGTATCTGATTAAATACACTCAGTCACTTACCTTTGGAGACAATCTCCTTCAGTAAGCAAAGGAATAATGTCATAGGAAAGATATTGAGGAGACAGAAGAGATCCACGGGACAAGAATGATAAATGGAGAAGGAGGTTATATTACATTTGAAAGCCAAGGGGGGAAAAAAAAACTGAGATTACAATAGTTGAAAAAAGCAGGGTGGAAAGTAGAGACATGATTGAAGTTTTGAAGATGTTAAAGAAGATAGTAAAGGTCAATATAGATAAGCTTTGTGAAAGATAATGGCAAACTCTGAAATTTAAGGACACATCTTAAAAATAAGTGGCAGACAGAAAGAGATTACTTTGTGTTGTTTTTCAACTCAGAGAATAGAGAATCTCTGTGTATGCTCTCTATTTCTGAGCTAGTTTTATTTTTCAAATAATCAAAAGAGGGGAAGTTGTGGGAGCAGAAACAATATCAATCATTCAAAAGTAGACATGGATTGTAACCGGAATTAAAATATCAGTTCATAAAATTTTCCTGAGGCTACAAATGTTTTCCACAGAAAAATAATGATAGGAGACCCTCATAGCTATAAGTAACTTGCAGATGTGGAAGAAATCCTTATGAATTTTGTAGGATGTAGACAAAAGAAAAAAATAAAAACAGATACTTTCAAGCAGGTCATGGTAGAGGTTCTGATAACAGGCAGTTGGCAAGGCAAGGGCTGGATCACAAAGATTATGGCATTCTTACGGCTATACATATGAAACAGTTTTTTTTTTCTTTTTTTTCTGAGGGGGGTGGTTGAGGAAGGTTAAGGGACTAACAGCTGAATTCAATCACATTACAGTTTGAATTCAATCCACAATTAGATTAGGGACCAACTACTTACTAATCCATTGTTATTAAGATAACTAATTGCTTTAGTATTTTTTTTAATGCTACACCACTTTGTAGACATACTCATATGGGGAATACATAATAACTATATATATATATATATATATATATATATATATGTATAGATTTTGGAGAGGAAATCCATTTCCCTAAAATTTTTGTTATACTTAATCAGACTAAGTTTTTAGGATTTTGGAAAATATATTATGAAACAGAAAAATTATCAAAGT
>CM053588.1:189783462-189802545 GCA_028646515.1 Pseudochirops corinnae | reverse complement strand
GATCTAGGCATAGCAGATCTTAAATTGTATGATAAAGAAGCAATCATCAAAACTACTTGGTGCTGGCCAAGAAATGGAGTGGTAGATCAGTGAAATAGATTAGGTACACAAGACACAGTAGTCAATGACTATAGTAATCTACTGTTTGATAAACCCAGAGACCCCAGTTTCTTTGATAAGAATACAATATTTGACAAAAATGGCAGGGAGAACTGGAAAAATAGTATGGCAGAAACTAGGTATAGACCAATATCTAACACTGTATACCAAAATAAAGTAAAAATGTGCACGCAATTTAGCTATAAATGTTGACACTATAAAACTGGGAGAGCAAGGCATAGTTTACCTGTCAGATTTATGGACAATGGAAGAATTTATGACCAAACAAGAGATAGAGAACACTGTAAAATTCAAAATGGGTAATTTTGCTTACTTTAAATTGAAAAGTTCTTGCACAAACAAAATCAAGGCAACCAAGATTAGGAGGCAAGCAGAAAACTGGGAAAGAATTTTTATAAGCAGTGTCTCTGATAAAGATCTCATTGCTAAAATGCATAGAGAACTGAGTCAAATTTATAAAAATACAAATCATTCCCCAATTGATAAATGATCAAAGAAGATAAAAAGGTAGTTTTCAGATGAAGATATTAAAGCCATCTGTAGTCATATGAAAAAAATGCTCTAAATCACTATTGATTAGAGAAATGCAGATTAAAATAATTCTGAGGCACCACATCACACATATCAGATTGGCTAACATAACAAAACAGGAAAATTATAAATGCTGGAGAAGATGTGGGAAAATTGCAACACTAATGTATTGTTTGTGGAGTTTTGAACTGATCCAACCATTCTGGAGAGCAATTTGGAACAAGGTCAAAAGGACTATAAAAATGTGCATACCCTTTGACCCAACAAATACCACTTCTAGCTCTATATCCAAAGAGAGCATGCAAACAAGAAAAGAACCCACTTGTACAAAAATATTTCTAGCAGCATTTTGTGGTGCCAAAAATTGGAAATGGAGGGGTACCCGTCAGTTAAGGAAAGGATGAACAAGTTGCGGTATATGAATATAGTGGAATACTATTGCTCTATAAGAAATGAGGAGCAGGCAGACTTCTGAACAACATGAAAAGGCTTATATGAACTGATGCTGAGTGAAGTGAGCAGAACCAATAGAACGCTGCACACAGTAACAGCCACATTGTGTGATGACTAACTTTGATAGACTTCTCAGCAATGGAAGAATCTAAGACAACTCCAGAAGACTCTTGATGGTCACAACCTATTATTTGCTCTCTAACTCTCTTTTTTTGGTTTATTTCTTCTTTCTTGTGGTTTCTCCTATTGGTTCTAATTCTTCTTTATAACATAACTAATGTGAAAATAGGTTTAATATGAATGTATTTGCTGAGACTATATCAAATTACATGCTGTCTTGGATTGGGGAGAGGGGACAGATGGGGAGAAAATTTGGAACTCAAAATCTTATGGAAGTGAATGTTAAAACTAAAAATAAAAAAATTTAATAAAAAAATAGAAGAAACCAAATAAACATAAATTAAATGAGTGTTTTTTTTAATGACAGGAGGGTCTCACACTTTACAAAATAGTATATCACAAAAGTTGGTTGAGTTCTACTACTTTGTTTATAAGAAGTCCATGCTCACAAATATTGTGTTTCTGTAGTTCTTCACTAGTTATTGCATGCTGCAATCTATTAAAATAGAATGTTTTCAGGATAAGTTCTAGGATTACATAGGCTGTAATACTGTAGAGTCACAAAAGTTAAAATGATGAAAGGAGCCATCAGATTTCCCTGGGGACACCAGTTCTATGGAGCTGACCAGGGATTAAAATTCTATTAGCACCTGCCAACTGAGTACTACCTGGAGATCACGTTCTTCTTGTTAGTGACATAGCAAATCTGTCAAATGCGTAATTATGGGATTTATAGAATTGGTGCTGGGAACTGACCCAAGATGAATAGTTTCTCTGACCTCTCTTTATTAATTTTTAATAAAATAATGCTTGTAGAGAAATTGATACAGATTTGTTTTACAGTGATACTTAAAACTTCTTCACTCCACTTTTTTTGGCCTTCCCACACATTAATGTGTTTTCTCCCCTTATATCTTCTTCCAAATCAATGTGTCATTGGGAGATAGTCAAAGAGTCATAAGTGAAAGTTAGGCCTCTTTAGGCCTATTCACTGAATGGGCATTACCTCACTCTAAGTGAGTATGTGAAAAGACCTTAACCTAAGAAGGTCAGGGTCTCCAATTGCATCCTGGGCCATCTCCAGTCATCTTGATGAATATCTGGTTACTGGATCCAGATGACTGTGGAGGAGAAATTGAGGCCAGTGAGCTTGCACAATCCTCCCTCATTCAAATCAAAATCAACTGCAAGTCATGCCATCATTTTCCTGATGCCATGGTTCTCTTTGAAAACAAAGGACAAACACAACCTGTGAGTAGGCTGAGCTGCCTGAATGGGGACCCAGCTAGTTGGGTAACTCAGCTCATCCTCTCCCTCTACCTCTCCTTTCTCCTTCTCTTCTCCAAAGGAAGTTAAGTTTCAATGGCCAGAAGTTGCACACTTAACTTAGAGTTCACTGGCTAGATTCCTTCATTCCTTCGTTCGTTCATTTGTTCATTCCTTCCTTCCTTTTTCTTTTCTTTCTTTCTATCTGGTCACTGGATCCAAGTGACTCTGGAGGAGAAAGTGAGGCTGGTCACCTTGCACAACCCTCCCTCACTCAAATCAAAGTCAACTGCAAGTCATATACTCATTTACCTGAGGCCATGGTCCTCTTCAAAAATGAAGGACAAAGACAAGCAAAAGTTAGCAGCTTAGATATGGTCTTCTGATTCTTAGGAATTAACTCATGTGCCTCTTCATTCTCATTAATCCATGAAACTACTAGAGAATAATCCAAGTGTCTTTTTATCCAGTGTAACATTGGACCGCCAACAATCATTATATGGTTCAGAAAAGCAAGGAAGCTGACTGAAGCAAAGTAGTAAGGGAGATTTTAATGAGGAGAAATAGTTTTAGCAGGTTGTTGAAGAAAAGACTCTGGGTAAGTTCCATGGATATATGCATAGATGATGAGATTGACCAGCTAGCTCAGTGTTTGGGAGACTCTGAAGGAAAACACAGGAGAGAAAAGGTATTAGACTACCTATCAAACCAAAGGTGTACAGAGCTATTGTGCTGAGCTCATTGTTGTATGCCTGTGAAACCTGGATAATGATCCAGCGCCATGCCAGGAAACTGAAACACTTCCATTCGAATTGTCTTATGAAGATTCTGAAGATCACCTGGCAAGATAAGGTACCAGACACTAAGATCCTTTCTCAAACTAAACTGTCAACCATTCAAACTCTGCTGCCGAGAGTACAACTCTGATGAGATGGCCATGTTGTTTGAATGCCAAACATATCTTTGCCTAAATGAATATTTTACAGAGAGCTCATATAAGGCCAGTGTTCAATGGAGGTCAGAAGAAGCAATGTAAGGGCACTTTCAATGTGTTTCTGAAGAACTTTGGAATCGATTTGAGACATGGGAGACACTAGTGCAGGACTGCCCATTATGGTATGCTCTCATCAAAGAAGGTACTTTGCTCTATGAGTAAAGCATAATTGTAATAGCTCAAAAGTAATGTGAGGTGAAATGTAGAGACATCTCTACTCCAAATATTCATATGAATTATTTCTGTCCAACCTGTAGTAGATCATTCTGAGCTCTTATTGGTCCTATTAGCCACAGTCAGACACCTTATGCCTTGACCCCAAAATTGTGATGCCATTTTGGTCTTCTTTGAGCCTGAATGACAACCACCAAACCATCTGGCAAAGAATTAGAAATTGAGGGGATGACCATCAATTGGGGAATTGTTGTGGTATATGAATGTAATGGAATACTATTGTTCCATAAGAAATGGTGAGTAGGGAAACTTCAGAAAAACCTGGAAATACATGTATGAAGTGATGCTGAGGGAAGTGAACAGAACCAGGAGAACATTGTACACAGTAACAGCAACATTGTGCAATGATTGACTTTGTTAGACTTTGCTCTTCTCAGCAATGCAATGATCTAAGACAACTCCAAGACTAGTGGTGGAAAATGCTATCCACATCCAAAGAATGAACTATGGAGTCTGAATACAGATCAAAGTATACTGTTTTCTCTCTCTTTCTCTCTTCTCTGTGTGTGTGTGTGTGTGTGTGTGTTTTCTTTTTCATGTTTTTCCCTTTTGTTCTGATTCTTCTTTCAAAACATGATAAATGTATCACCTACGCCATACTGCTTGCCATCTTGGGGAGGAGGGAGTAGAGGGAGGGGGAAAAATTTAGAACTCAAAATCTAATAAAAGTAAATGTTGAAAACTAAAAATAATTAATATTTTTTTAAAAAAATCCAACCAAATCAAGGCTTTCTTGAAGGGAAATAAGAAAGGGGAGGATATTCCATGTGAGTGCTGTAATGTTTTCTCCTAATGTCTTTCACTGAAGAAACCATTTCTGTTGATGCCTCTATAATGTCAAGAATGGTAGTCATTATACTATAGGTACACAATAATGATGAATAGCAGCATATCAATCAATTAATCAAGCAGCATGATTTATTAAGTTTCCATGTTCCAGGCACTGTATTAGATAGTGGGCTTACAAAACCCAAAATGAAAAAAAATATCTTCCCTCAAAGAGTTTACTGTCTGGTGAGGGAGAGTACACTTGAAATCGAGGGATTAAGAAACAAGGCAGCCTTTGAGAAGATATATGAAAGAAATCACAAATTCTGGGAGGTAAAGCTGAGGGGGAAGTAAATTTCCAGAATGCCAATTTCCTGAGTATCTATCAGCTACTTAGGTGGTGTGGTAGATAGAGTGTTGGTCCTGGAGTCAGGGTGGCATTTATGTGTTCATATGGGTTCTGATAGTTACTAGCTGTATGATCCTGGACAAGTCCCTTAACCTCTGTCTCAGTTTCTTCAACTGTACAGTGGAGATAATAATAGCACTTATTTCCCAGGTTTGTTGTGAAAATCAGTGAGATAATATTTGTAGAGATTTTAGTGTAGTGACTGGCACATGGTACATATTCAGTAAATTCTTGTTTACACCCTTGCTGGAGAGAGGAGATAGAATTTCATCTGTGAGAAACAATGAGAAGGTCCATTTGGGTGTATCATAGAGTGTGTGAAGGGAAGTAATGCAGAATAATGATGGAAATAGAGGTTGGAGCCAGTGCTTTAAAGACCAATCAGTTAACCAAACAACAAGCATCAATCAGGCCTCTACTCTTCATCAGCTACTGCTCACTTCTGGACAGAGGGCATAACTTTAGAGAGCCCATCAGAAAAAAAGGCAACAGCATTTTCTGCAGCTTGGTGACACAGTACATAGAGCAGAGGCCCAGGATCAGGAGGATCTGAGTTCAGATTCAGCACTTATTAGCTGGGGGACCATAGGCAAGTCACTTAGACCTGATTGCCTCCAAAAAGCACTCATACACACACACAAACACACTCATACACTCACACACTCATACACACAAATAAAAAAGGAGAGGCAGAGAGGTGGTACAGTGGACAGAACACTGGCCCTGGAGTCAGGAGGACCTGTTTTCAAATCTGGCCTCAGACACTTGGCACTTGCTAGCTGTTTGACTCTAGACAAGTCACTTAACCCTGATTGCCTCATGCACATAAAGAAAAGTCCCTGTAGGTTTTCATATTCTGGGGCTATTCACCCTAAATGATGTGACATTATGAAAACTTTGTTGGATTAAGGAATTATATCAACTGAGAATAATGAATTAAATATGAAACACTTTATTAATTCATTACTATTTATGAAAAATGATAAATCTTGTGGACACAATTTTTTTAAAGAATAATTCTTGCCTTCAAAGAGGTTATATTCTAAAGGAGATACTAGCCAGATATGAAGTGAGACTGGACTAGTTTATCTGTTCAGCCCACTAGCATCCACACCAAGGGAGAAGGAGAGCAATTTTTTTTTTTGTTCAGTCATTCAATCATGTCTGATTCTTAAGAATCTCAAAACAAATGTATATTTGTTAGTAAATTGATGTCTCTGCTATTTAGTCTGCTGTCCAGGTTTGCCATTGCTTTGCTTCCAGGGAATAGTTTTTTTTTTTAATTTCACAGCTACAGTCACCATCTTAGAGTGATCTTTGAGCCCAAGAATATAAAATCTGATACTGCTTTCATTTCTTCCCCTTCTCTTTCCCAGGAAGTTATGGGACCAGTTGTCAAGATTTTAGTTTTTTTAATTTTTAATTTTTTTTTTATTTCAAGCTTCAAGCCAGATTTTACACTCTTCTGTTTTACCCTCATCAAGAGGCTTCTTACTTTCTCTTCACTTTCTGCCATCAGAGTGGTTCACCTGCACATCTGAGATTGTTGATATTTCTCCAGGCATCCTTAATTCCAACTTTTTATTCATCTGGCCTGACATTTTCTATTTAAGTTAAATAAATAAGGTGACAATATACAGCCTTGTCATACTCCTTTTCCAATCTTAAACCAGTAAGTTGTTCCATATTTAGTTCTAACTGTTGCTTCTTGACCTGCATATTAGTTCCTTAGGAGACAAGTAAAATCATCTAGTACTCCCATTTTTCTGAGGACTTGTTACACATTTGATACATACAGTCAAAGGATGCAGTGTAGAAAACAAAGCAGAAGTAGATGTTTTCCTGGAATTCCCTCATTTCCTCCATAAGCCAGGGAATGTTGGAACTTGGTCTCTGGTTCCTCTCTGTCTTTGAAAACCAGCCTGTTTTTCTGGTAATTCCCAGTTCACATATTGCTGAAGCCTGGATTGCAGAATCCTAAGTACAACCTTGTTGGCATATGAAATGCACACAATTGTTTGGTAAGCTGAAGAACATTCTTTGATATTGCCATTCTATAGAATTGAAATGTGAATCGATCTTTTCCAAATCACTGGCCAAGATGTTTTTCAAATTTGCTGGCATATGGAGTGCAGTCCTTTAATAGCTGGGATTCCATTATCTCCATCAGCCTTATTGTTGGCAATGCTTCCTAAGGCCCACTTGACTTCATTCTCCAGGATCTCTGGCTTTAGCACAGTAATCACATCATTGTGGTTGTTGATGATGTTAAGATCTTGCAGGGTTCTTTTGTGTATTCTTGTCACCTCTTCTCAATCTCTTCTGCTTCTGTTAAGTCTCTAGCATTTTGCCTTTTATCAAGCACATTTTTGTAGGAAACCTTCCCTAGATATCTCTAATTTTTTTGGAGATGTTGCTTGTCTTTCCCATTCTATTGTTTTCTTCTATATCTTTGCATTCTCTCCTTGCTATTCTCTGGAATTCTGCATTCATTTGGGTATATATTTCCTTTTCTCCTTTCCCTTTTGCTTTCCTTCTTTCTTCAGTTATTTGTAAAACTTCATTGGAAAGCTATTTTGCTTTCTTGCTCTCCTTTGTTTTTGGAATGGTTTTCTGTTGTTGTTGCTGCTGCTGCCTTCCATAAAATATTATAAACCTCTTGTCCATAGTTTTTCAGATACTCTCTATCTCTAAATCTTTTTTTTTTCTTTAGGAATGAGCCAAAGCATAGGATTTTTTTTTAATGGGGAAGGAGCTTAGAGCTTAGACAAGGTGAGGGGGATGCTACTCAGATTTGTCGATACACAATTGTTTGGAGTTTTGAGGAGTCAAAGGGAGGTAAAAGAATATAGATCCTTTGGGATGATGAAGAGGCATCAATACCATTTTTTTCCCCTAAATTCTAAAGCACATATTTCAAGAAAGCCCTTTAGAGAGTGACTAATTACAGAATGTTCAAGCACTAAAGCAAACTGCTGAGGGATACATTTAAATATAGAGAGAACTATTTTAAGTCTTTTATTTCACATTATGTTGACAACTACCTACAATACCTCTTGAAAGAATAGCTCTGCTTACTGGTCTCTTATTTGCTTCAGCCTTGCCCAACACACCATGTAAGCTGTTGTACTATTATACAACCAAATAGCTATGGGACTAGTCATATGACCATGCCCCCCAAAATCACCATTAATGATTCAATATCCCCTTGGAAAAGGATGACTCTACAAGAATGCCATAAGGATCTGTTCTTGGCCCTATGTTACCAATGACTTGAATAAAATAATAGTTTGCTTATTAAATTTGCAGGCAATACAAAGACAAGAAGGATGCTAGCTTTCAGGTTGAAAAGGTAAAGATTTAAAAATTAAAGACAGATTAGCTCATTGGGCCAAATTTAATCCACATGACATATAGTAGGGATAAATGAACTATCTTAAACTTGACTTAACAAATCAATTTAACAAATATAATCCTGGTTGTTTACCTATACAACAGTTCATTTGGAAAAGATATAGGGGTTTGAGTGGATTTAAAGTTTCATTTGAATATAACATGGTGGCCAAAAATGTTAATGTAATTATAGACCTAATTTAATTTTAAGAGGCATAATGTCCAAATTGAGGGAGTCCTACCATATCTGATCATGTTCAGATGAATTGAATTAATCATCTAATTGATCAGTATCTCAGTTCTTTCAAAAATATGTGTGCTTCACACAGAAGACAAAGTGATTTCCTTAAAGCGCAGGTGCAGTTATGTCAAAACCCTCCCCTCCCCAATAATCTCTGTTTATTTTGAATTCTATTTACTACTTCTTTCCATACACTCTATATTCTCATCAGTATGGACTTCTTGCTATTTCTTACATGTGACATTTTCTACTTCTGTGCTTTAACACTATCTATCCACTATTCTGGGAATCCCCCTAATTCTTAACCTCTTCTCCTTGGAATCCCTTGTGTATTGTTCAAGATTCACCTTAAGTACCATCTATCATCTTCCTTTTCTGGTTCCTCCCAGATACCAGTGCCTTTCCTTCCTCTCTAAGGTTTCACCTTATCTCTTTAGAATATGCCTTTTGATTGTATATTCTAATTCTCTCATTTGATTAAAAACGCTTGGTTCAATTATAGGTGATACAGTTTAGAATGGACAGAGTAAGATTAAGAAACCAAACAAACAAAAAACCAAAACAACTTCCAGAGATGTGGAACTAAATTGTAGAAAGACCTCAAAATCTTCCTGTAAGAGAACTAGTTGAAGGAATCAGGACTGCTTAGTTTGGACCAGAGAGGACTTAGGGGTATATGATCAATGTCTTTAATTATTTGAAGGATTGTCATATGAATAAGGGAATAGACTTGATCTCTTTGATCTCGTGGGGGTAGATAGAGTTAGGAGCAATGGGGAGAATAGCCAAAGAAACAGATTTGGGTTTGATGTTAAGTTGCAAATTTTCTCTCTTTAGAAGTCTTCATGTAAGAGCTGCAAGACCACTTATCAGAAACGTAGAGAAGATCATTGTTAAATAACAAGTTTACTAAAGTCCCTTCTCACTCTGAAGTTCTGATGTTTATTCAAGGAGATTGGTAGATTAGTTCTGGGTGGTCATAGCCTCTTCCTACTTTAGTGTTCAGTTAGGCTCCATAGAACACTGATGGAGTTCTTTAGCAGGAGTTTGATTCTTTTACTGTATAGAAGAGGAATACATTCAGTTCAAAGTAATTAGGGGATCGAAATTGTCTTGACACAGGTGAATAACTAAAGTAAATGGCATACCAGTTTTAATAATAACTAACCAAAAGCAGTCCTTTGCAGATAATTCTCAACTGCTTTTGGTGTGTTCCATAGATCTCACCAAAAATATTTCTCCCATTAAAATTACTCTGTACAGGGGTGCAGGACAAGAGTACCTCCACTCAATGGTATTATTTGAATGTTCACAGATAAAGTTAAATAGATCAGAGACCTTTTAAATCTATCCTGATTTATCCTTTCTTAATCCTTTTATACCTTAACAAAGACCCCTTTTTCTTTTTTCTCCCCCCCCCCAGACCCCCTGCCCTTTAATTTCCCCCAACACCTATCAGCCTATCAAAAAGATGAATGGTCTGATTTCTACTTTTTATACTTTTGATTGATTGACTAATTACCCTGTAATGAGTTTCTGAGAAAGTGTTATCTCAGCCAAATGTTTGCACATTATTTCTAAATGTGGAATGAAAGGCTTAGGACTCCATTGGAAGGAATTTTAAGCACCAGAAAAGAGGTAGGAATTTTTCCCCTTGGGGCTGGGTATGGGGAAATGAGAAAAGAAGACACTTGAAATTATATTACATATATTTTAGAATTAATTGTAGGAATGGGGGGAGGAAGAAGGAAGGTTCACCATTTCATCCTCCCACCAAATGGTCACTTGGTACCCTGATAGATAGTGCTTAACTAATTGTAGCCTCTAGAGAGCTATTTTTATGAGCTGCTAGAAGCAGTGATTGTGTGTTTTATCTTGTCAGCTTCTTCTAGGAAGTGTAATCTGACTGACCTGCCTTTGTGGTAAGGGGAAAAGATGCCAATCCTACCAGGTTTCCAACCTCCTATGGGGGGAGGGGGGAGATCATTACATCATGTATTCAGCCTGGTCTCCTGACTTGGGGAAAATGGAACAATACCATTGTTTCACCTTTAAATTTTTGTTCCCTTGCCTGAACTAACTAGGTGCCTGCGAAGAGGACTCCAACCTAAGGCCATAATTCTTTGCACAGTGAAAATCTATCTAAACTTTTTTTTTTATCAATGGTTAACAAATCCTACCCCTCCCCATCCCCTCACAAACCCCAGGTGATACCCTTCCTATCTCAATGATTGTGAACCCCTGTGGTTACTGAAACTCCATTTTCTGCCCCCTACCACTGTTAGATCTTTTATTATCATTCCCCTCAATACCCTTCTTCACCAATGTCCCACTGAACAGCTACCTAACCATTCACTGTTCTCTTTGCCATGCCTGTTCCATGAGTAATAAGCTTGGCTTTATCCTAAACCTTTTCCTTTTTCACCCCTTCTATTTAATGACTCTCAGTGACACTTGGCTTCATTCTGTTGACACAATCTCCCTGCTAGCCTTTTACAGTATGACCGCACTCTCACTTGTTTCCCCTAATCAGAGGATGATTTAGGGAAGATGGAATATTCCTCATTCCCCATTGCTACTTCCAGGTTCTCTCTCTATCTTGCTAACTCAGTAACCTCTCCTCTTTTGAGGTTCGTTTAGTCTATATCTATCACCTAATTAAGATTCTAGAAGCCGTTGTTTACCAACCTGTAAGACATTCTTCTTCCTTCTTCAGTGAATTCAGGGCCTGGCTCATAATCTTTCTCTCCTCCTCAACACCTGTTTGTATTCTAAGAACTTTATCATGAATATTAATACCCCATCAAGCACCCTAACCTCACAGAGTTTCCCCAATTTACTCATTTCTCATGATGTCAGTCACGCACAACAGTGGTTATACCCCTTATCTTGCATTATACCCACAATTGCTTTACTTTCAGATTCATAAACTCTGGAATACACTTTTCTAATCACAATCTGTTGTCATTGCATCTCTTTCTCTCCCTTTTAACTCCAAACCCTATTCTTTGTCTATAATGTGACCTCCAAACCTGAACCCTTCAGTTCTCTTCTAGGGCATTAACCTTGCACTAGATATACTTGCCTTCTTTCCCAGTCTTGAGCCACGGGTGAAAGAAATGAACTATGTTCTGTCCTCTGCTATTGACTTTCTTGTCTCCTTATTGTGTTACCATTCTTACCCTGCCAAGCCTCAGTCTTGTATCACTTCTGCTCTCCATTGCCTTTGCTCTTATAGATCCAGCTGGACAAAGCTGAAAATCACCAAACTGTGCTGACAGCATCCACTACAAATTTGTTACATAACCTAAACTGGCTCCTCCCTGCTCCAAGGCAATCTTTTTATACCTTAATTAATAACTCCCCATCTTGTTCATTGCAGTGGTTTTCCAAACCTTTTTCATTCCTTCTCAAACTTTCTATGGCTCCTCCTACCCTTTAACCTCTCAGCCAAAAATGTTACCTTGTATTTTACTGAGCATTTTGAGACCAGTTGACAAGAGCCCTTTCTTCTCCCCCTTTTTGTCTCATATGACCCAGATGTCTTCTGTCACTATTTCCTCCTTCTCCACTGAAGTAACTGATAGCACAGTGGATAGAGCACTGAGCCTGAAGTCTAGAAGAACTGAGTTAAAATCCAGCCTCAGACATTTACTAGCTGTGTAATCCTGGATGAGACAGTTTCCTCAACTACAAAATGAAGATAATAATATAATCTACTTCCCAGGGTAGGTGTGATGAACAAATGGGCTTATATTGTAAAAGTTAACACAGTGCCTGACACACATTAGATCTTTTATAAATGTTTATTCTCCTTTCCTTTCTTCTCTTTTATTTTTTTTTTAAATTAATTAATTTATTTTCTTGTTTACATCATTCATTTCCACGAGATTTTAAGTTACAAATTTTTTCTTCCAGGGGCAGGTAGGTGGTGTAGTGAATAGAGTACCAGCCCTGGAGTCAGGAGCACCTGAGTTCAAATCCGAACTCAGACACTTGACACACTTACTAGCCGTCTGACTTTCGGCAAGTCACTTAACCCCAAATGCCCTCCAAAAAGAAAAAAAAAATAATTAAAAAAATTTAAAAAAACAAAACAAAACAAATTTTTTCTCCCCATCTTTCCCCTACCCAACCCCTCAAAACAGCCATCCCACTGTATAACTCCTCCCCCAATCTGCTCTCTCCTATGTCCTCCCTCTCACTCCTCTGACTTTCCGGTAGGGCCTTTCTTTTTTGTATGAAAAGTTGTCCCTTCTTTTTGCTAAAGCAAACCCTTGTATGTGCACAAGTCATCCATCTTGTCTTCTCTAGCAAGCTGTCTCCTCTATCATTCCCACCTTCTCACTTATCTTCATTGTTACCTGTCTTCTGGCTGCTTCTCTACTTCCTAAACACACAAACACAGTACACACATGCACACACACACATACACACACAGAGCCTAATTTGATCCATTCTTACCTACTAGCTATCATTCCTATATCTCTGTTCTCTTCTCTGGCTAAATTCCTTGAGAAAGTCATCTACAATCAATACCTACAATCTATTTCTTCTCTCATTTTTAACTCTTTCTGCTCTGGCTTCTGCTCTCATCATTCAACTGAAACTGCTCTCTCCAAAGTTATTAATAATCTCACAATTTACAGATCTCACTGCCTTTTCTCAGTTAGCAGCCTCCTTGATCTCTCTACAGCTTTTGACAGTGTTAATTGCTCTTTTCTATTCTACTCTACTCTATTTTTCTAGGATTTTGGGACATAACTCTCTCCTGGTTCTCCCCCTACCTTTCTGACTTCCAACTTCCTTTGCTAGATCTTCATCTAGGTCAAGCTCACTTTGTGAGTGTTCTACAGGACTAGGTCCTGTGCCCTCTTCTCTTCTCTTTCAATGTTATTTCAAATGGTGATGTGAGCTCTAATGAATTTAATTATCATCTCTGTTCTGATCATTTTCAGAGCTATTTCTCTAGGTCTAATCTCTCTGTTGAGTCTCTAGCCTTGCTTCTTCAAATGTATATTAGACATCTTGAACTAGATGTCTCGTTGTCATATTAAGATTAACATATAAAAAATTGAACTGATTCTATTTTCTACCAAATCCTGCCTCATTCCAGACTTCCCTCTTGTCAAGGGCACCATCATCATTCTAGTCACACAGGCTTACAACCTAGATGTTAGCTTTGATTCTTTACTCTCACCACCCATATCCAATTTATTGCCAAGGCCTGTTTATTCTGCCTTTGTAATATCTATATCCTATGTAATATCTATTCTTCTAGGACACTGCCACCACCCTAGTAGAAGCCCTTATCACTTCCTACTTGGACTACTGTAGTAACCTGTGGATTGGTCTCCTAGCCACAATTCTCTCCTCACTTTATATTTTGTCAAAATGATCTTCCTAAAGTTCATTCATGCCATGATACCCTCAAAGTCCAACATTCAATAAGTTCCTCTGTTTGTTGTTCAAAGCCCCCAATAAACTGCCCCATCCTTTCCAGTTTTCTTAAAATTTTATACCCTTTGCCCTATATACATATTTTGTGATCCACTGACACTGGCCTCCTTGCTCTTCTTAGAGCAAAACTCTCCATCTGCTAACTGAGCATTTTCAGTGCATGTTCCTCACACTTGTCGTTCTCTTGCTCTTCATCTGTGCTTCTTGGATTCCTTGACTTGCTTCAAGTCCTAGCTAAAATTACACCTTTTATAGGAAATCTTTCTTAATTCTTATTAATCTGAGTGTGTATGTTCTGCTGATCATTTATATTCTATTCTGTATATAGCTTGTTTATACATAATTATTTGCATGTTGTCTCCCCCATTAGACTGTGAATGCCTACTTTTCTTTGAATCTACAGTGCTTAGAACAGTGCCCAACACACAGTTGGTGCTTAATAAATATTTATTGACTGAGTTGCTGTGTTCAATGGTTATTTACCCTATCTTCAGTCAGCTTCTTCTAGAACATTTAGTATTGGCCAACCCAACCATACTGTTTCCCTTCTTCTCCATGACAGAAGACAGAATGGAGCACTCTTCTTTTACTCTGCCAGGTCACTCTGTTCCAAACCTTGAAGACTCAAATTTTGTTTTCCAATATATTTCACATTACTTTGGTTTGATAATATTTTCAAGCTATGTTTCCCCACTCATGTCCTCATACTTCCATATATCAATGGATGGAACTCATATGATATTTCTTCCTTGTCGTTGTATCGTATACAATAAATATATCACCAGAATATACATTCTTAGTTAACAGATATACTATACATCCTATCTCACCACCTACCAGGATACCCAGAACCTACACTTTGTAGGTATCTTTGTATTTGTCCTGATTTTTCTTCCTTTATCCTCACCAGATGACCTCCAGAGTCCCTGATATACTCCTCCACTGCTTCAACTCACTTAAATTTGGGACTCTGCCCAGACTAAACTGAGTTGTTCTGACTGGCTAAGTGAAAATCCATCTCAGTGAACTTTACCCATCTGGCCTTACACCATACTTCACATCCCAGCTACCAGAACAGCAGGGCCTACTTAATGGGGACATCTTGATATCTCCCAATATGCCATGCAGCATTCCTCACTTCTCCATTTCTTACACATGTTCTGAGAATTATCATCAAGTCAGTACTACTATTGGTGCTAGAGAAGTCTTTGACACTGTACTGACCCAGTGTTCCAGGCAAAATGCCTATGACTGATTATATTCATGAATAAACCTTCCTTTCCTGGACACCACTCCCTTACAGATGATGTATTCCCCAAGAGTATGTAAGCTCCTACTGGATGTGGTGGTGCACAGTTATAATCCATGTTACTAGAGACCTGTGATTGCTCTGGTCTGGGGAACTCTAAGGAATTCTCTGTACCAATTCAGATCAGCTGTTTTCTTAGTTGATGTTCTGAAATTTAGAGTCTTACCCAGTGACCTGGGGGTACTCAGAAGTTAAATGACTTATTCAAAATCACATAACCTGTATGTGTTAGGGCAGAACTTCTTAACCTTTTCTGTGTCATGGACCCTTTTTACAGCCTGATGAAACCTATGAACCCTTCCTCAGAATGATGTTTTTAAATTAGTAAAATAAAATGCATCACCAGCCATTAGCATGGTTCTTGTTACATGATAGACACAACTCTAGTTGGGTTGAAAGTGTTCTGAATTTTGGAATTATATACTCAAGGCTGAAGCAAAACAAAGCTTACAAATAGAATGAAAGATTTTTTAAAATACAACCACACTTTTCTCAATTAAATCTCTAGAATCCGTGAAATATGTCTGTGTATGGATTCTAGTTTAAGAACCTCTCTGTGAGAAACAAGGCTTGAACCAATCTCTTCCAGACTCAGAGACTGACTCATTCTATTCAAGAGACCCTGCTGCTTGTGTTTAGGGAATGATAATTTATTAAAAAGGTTTATATATAGGCTATTTGATTATAAGATTTATTCCATCATCCTATTTGAGTGAATAATGCTTTTGTTATGTAATCCCAAATCTACATTAAAGTAACTGAAATTCTCATGTAAATGTATATGCATATATACCCCCATTGTCTCCTTTATAGAATGTAAGTTTCTTGAGGACAAGGATTATTTCATTTTTGTCTCTATATGTATATGCATACATGTTCAAGGGGGATATACAGTGCTTTTAACTATTTCTGGCTCATAATAGGTAATTAATAACTGCTTACTGATTCATTATTTGCCCAACTATCATTGAGTACCCCTTGTGACTAATCAGATGGCATGTATAGGGAAGATCCAAGGAATGTTATATATGAATAAAACTTGTAATCATGTGAAAAGTGAGAGATATTGGAAATATTGACAAAACTTGTTGACTATGTTACTTGGGGGAAAGTTCCTAAATCCAGATTGCTGTAACAATAACAGAAATGAAGACATCAATGGACAATCAATTCAGGTGGAGTATCAAGGGAAGATGGTTAGATTACATTTAGGGACTTTGTATTTCTATATTTCTACGTTTCTATATCTATTTCTAGGATAATAGATTTAAAGTTGGAAAACACCTTAAAATTCTGCTATTCCAATTCCCAAACTTAATAAATGAAGAAAATGATGTCCACAGAGGTTAAG
The DNA here is from genome assembly GCA_028646515.1 of Pseudochirops corinnae. Taxonomy (NCBI): domain Eukaryota; kingdom Metazoa; phylum Chordata; class Mammalia; order Diprotodontia; family Pseudocheiridae; genus Pseudochirops; species Pseudochirops corinnae. The sequence continues at coordinate 189,785,896 of CM053588.1, read as the reverse complement.
AGAAGAGTCATACGGGTAGTCAGAAGAATAATTTGAACCCAGGTCCTCACAATAAAAAGTTCCTCCTTTTTGTACTCCAACACAATGCCCTTATAGTAGAGGTCTAGGAATAAGGTAGGCAGATCAATCTTAAGAAGAATGTAGCTAACTGTGTCTTTGTACATCTATGATCCCTGCTCCTAAGGAGGTCAAGATAGTCACATCTCATGAGCTGAGGAGTTCTGATCTTCAGTGGGCTATGCCAACAACACTCATTAAGTGTTGCTGATGTCGTCATAGTTGCTCAATCATTTCAGTCCCCAGTTAGGGTTTTCTTAGCAAAGATACTGGAGTGGTTCCCCATTTCCTTCTCTAGCTCATTGCAGATGAGCAAATGGTTAAACGACTGCCCACATTCACACAGATAGCAAGTCTGAGGCTAGATTTGAACTCAGGAAGAGGAATCTTCCTCATTAAGTTTAGCATTGATATTATGAGTCACCTGGGATTAGAGTGTTGCCAAGCTGCTAAGGAGAGTTGAACTAGTCCAGGTTAGAAAATGGAGCTGGTCAAAGCCCTGGTGATTTAGTGATTTTCATTGGCCCTATGAGTAGCCCTACACTAAACTTGCACCTTGGGTAATATAGGGAGACTCAGCTTAAAATATATATGCAGCCAATTCAAAAATAACATAAGGATTAAAGTATTATTGATAGACTTTGTCATGTGATTTTGAAGTATTACTAATTTCAGTGTTCTATTGCCATTGGAAGTGTGAGTAAAATGTGATTATAAAGATTCTGTAATACATCATAATAGATAAAATGCTAAATTCCGAATCAACATATCTGTCTTCAATTTCTACTTCATACATCAGTTATGTGTTCATTGCTATATCAACTTCCAATAGTCTTACTTTCTTCATCTATAAAATGAGGATACTAGTATTTATATTAATCTCACGTGGTTATTCTTAGGCAAGCAATTTGTAAGCCTTAGAGATTTTTATTAATGTTATTATTGTTGTTAACACTATTTGAATTTTCACATTCTCATTGTTAGAATTCCAATGGAATTTGAATTATCCGATCCTTCTTGAGACACAAAACATTCAAGCCCTTGCTTTATCATTTTTTATTATCTCATTCTCATCTTTTCCAATGAAGTTCAGATAGAAATGATCCTGGAACAAGTCACCTTCCTATTCTCTTTTTATTCAATATTCCATAGACCATCGTGCAGACAGATAAATGGATAAGATTTTTTTTTATTGTAATTGTATAAAAACAGAAAAGGGTGACAAGGATGCTATTTCTTGGTAACAAAGGGATTTAATTTCTTCTACTATTTCTCTATATTTTGAAAGTTTTAAAAACGTTGTTGTTGCTATCTTCATTCATTCTACTTTGTTTCCATGGGATTCATATAGAAACAGTCTAGGATCAGGTCACTATCCTGCTATTATTCCTGTGTTTAGTGTTCAGCAGACAAGCAGCTACATAAAAGGACTGCTTTTTTGTAGTTTAATAAAAGTATTGGGATATAAACTCATCTTCCACCAGTTTACTGAAAGCATCTTCCTAACACATCTACTGGCATACAGTATGAAGTATGATATATACCTCCTCCTGTCACCCCATGCTTTTAATTTCTATAGTTTGAAAAATTTTCATTCCTTATTATTCCAAGATTGAGGATAAAGTATAACAATATGTATTTAAAAGTTCTCCTTAATTTTCTTATGAATTCATTGTATTGTTATGGAATGCATCATTCAATTCAGTTTAAAACATTTCTTAAGTGCCTAAATATTTCTCATCCCTGGTGGCAGGGGCTAGGGCTACAAAGACAAAAATAAAGGGAGCTTAAGGAGATCATTTTCATCCATATTAAATATACACATAATGTAATACTCGATAACTTCAAAGTAAAGACCAATCTTTCCAGTTCTTAATGTATCACTCCCCTCCAATAAATTATGTATTTTGTATGAATTTATCTGTGTTCAGATTGCTTCCCAAATAGAGTATAAGTTCCTGATGCACTGAGAGCAGTGCCTGTTTTCATTATCCTTGTATTACCAACAATTAGCATAGTGCTTGTTATATGATAGGCATTTAACTCTTCTTGGGTTGAAAGTGTTCTGGATTTTGGAATATATATGTAAGGTTGAAGTGAAACATGAGGGCATTTCTGTCCTCCTCTGCAAACAAAAGAGAAAATCCAGTTTAGGGCAATGGGCTGTGAATAAAGATATTTAAGAAATAGAAGAAAGCTCTTTTGAATTTAAAGAGTCAACCACCAAAAGCAATTTCATTTAACAGTTTTATTTAGGAACAGATGTCATTATCTTTAGTTAGAGGCAGACTATTGCAATTCATTCCCTAACTGAATTTGATGGCAACAGTTACAGAGTGTTTATGTTTTGTATCCTGATTCTCCTTTCCCCCCAATC
>CM053588.1:189763209-189782962 GCA_028646515.1 Pseudochirops corinnae | reverse complement strand
AAAAAAAAAGGAAAGCGTTAGCATAAAAGAGAATCAGCAAAGCCTCTTATAGAAGATGAGATTTTAGCTAGAATATGAAGAAGTCAGGGACACCAGGAGACAAAAATGAGAAAAGGAAGAATTTCAAACATGGAGGACAACTACTGAAAATGAAATATATGGAATCAAGATTTGAGAGTCTTGGGCAAGGGACTGAAAGGTTAGTGTCAATGTATCACAAAGTACATGGGAATGCTTGGTTTTTTTTTCCCCATAAATTAAAAAGAAAGAAAAAGTACATGGAAGAAAATGAGATCAAAGAATAGCGGAAAGGTAAAAGGGGACATGGTTTTAAAGAACTGTGATCACCAGAGGTTTCTATATATGATCATGGAGGTGACAGAGGACCTTTTGGGATTTATTGAAAAAAGAGTGTGATGTAGTCAGGCCTGTGCTTTAGAAAGATAAATTTGACAGATCAGTGGAGCATGGACTGAAGAAGGGAAAGACTTGGGGCAAGAAGACCAATCAGAGGGCTGATGCAATAGTTCAGGTGTGAGATGATGAAGACCACCATCAAGGTGGTAGTAGTGTCATATGAGATTAGGTGGCATATAGGAAAGATGTTAGTAAAGGAAAATGAACAAGACTTGGCAACTGATCAGATATAAACCTTGGATAAAAGACAAGCAGTTCATTATAAGGCCAACACTTAAATCCATTCTAGCTTGCTAATCTCTGCTAGATCTTATGCTCCATAGGCATAATCTTTAACTATTTAGTATTACTGTTATGCCATGATAGGGCCTCAGATTAAGATGTCCTCTACAATGTGACTTGTTGTGATATTGAGGTCATATTGGTTTATTCAAAGGCTGTGCCAAAGGAACTACTCTGTTAGATTCTAACAATCAAAGAACACTCTCAATAAAAACAGCAGCACATTTTTGTGTATCCATAACTAAACATGGAGAGATTCATCACCATCACCAAACTTGTTCCTGCTATGATGCTGTGAATCACCTTCATCTCTTATCCCTGTACTCTTGTTCCTGTTTGGAGCTCTGAACTCCTTACAGAAGAGAATTCAGCACATCTAACTGATCTTGGACCCCTCATGATGTACTCTAGCCATCTTCCTACCATGCTGTTAGGATCCATTCTCTGACTACAATCTGAGGTCTGTATGCCTAACTGGTATAAATTCACTAGGGAGCATGGCATTCACTGTGCTGTACTCTGACCCTCTATCCATCAAGCTACTATATTTCACCTCCCACCATGCTCTCACCACGGGATCCTGTGCTTTAAATTGTTGAGAATTCATCTTATAGAGCCAGCCCCAGTTCCACCATACTGAACTTTGACTATCTTTTTCCTACCCTTTCCAATTCTTGCTCTAGTAACAGTAATTAGATGAACACTGCCTGAAAAGGGAATGTCAATTACAGTTATCCCTTCTATATCATGGGGGTTAGGGGCGTAGCATCCTGGTGATTTGGAAAATTCATGTAAAATTTTTGACCCTCCCTTCATATCAGTCATACTAGAGAAGTCTGCTTTCTTTATTTTTTTATTGGGTGTTTTATAGTACCTTATTGTAAAATTTGGGCTAATTATTTGGTCATGGACTTCATGTAATCTGCTGGACTTTTTGTATCATCTGCAGCTTCCACAAAAGACCAAAAAATTCCCATTTAATTTTTTATGCTGAGCAGAAATATATCAAAACATGATGGAGAGAGTCACAATGTGGAAGGGATAACTGCAATTGTCCTACGACACTAATAACAAACCCTCTGTTGGCCAAGACCAACACATCACTCCATTTCTCTATATGTGCCTTCCCCTATTAGAATTATAGGCTCTTTGAGAACGGGCTCTGCCTTGATCTTTGTATTTGTAAGCCCAGAACTTAACAGAGAGCTTGGCATATATTGAGGACTGAATATAGCTTTTTCTTTCATTCATTCAAATTTAACCTAAAAATGATATATACGTTGGTCATGTTAAGCTGTAAAGTGAATAAAAATACAACACAGCCTGTCCTGTTTAGTACACTTCCATTCTCAGTTAAAGTAAAGATCACAACACGGTGAGACAGGGAGAGAGAGAGAGAGAGAGAGAGAGAGACAGAGAGAGACAGAGAGAGAGAGAGAGAGAGAGAGAGAGAGAAAGCTCACTTTCTTCAAAACATTCTTATGCATCAAATAATCCATGTTTTACTTATAAGGAAATGGATATTTAGAAAGGTTAAATGACTTGTTTATGGCCTAATATCTGAAAGATGCCAGGTCTAGAAACTGAAGCCAGCTGCTCTGATTTTAGATTTAGGACTCTTTCTCCTAAAAGATCTTGCTACCCGCTTCCTGTTTCTACCACTATACCACTCTGCTTGCCAGCTCATCTTGGAGGTGCACAATTAGAGATGCTTACATTGTGTCAAACTAGTCATGTGAGCTACATATATAATTGAATCAATTCATTTTACCCTTATACACATGAAGATTCATGACAAAATTCATGAAGATCATGACAAAAAGGCAAATTAATGCTTGTCCACTCTATCAGAAAATCTTCTGTCTGGAAGGAATAAGCAAAGAAGAAGCAGATGCTGGCCTTTAGGACTGGTAGTTCATATTCACTTTTCTTCTATGGCTATTGGGGAGCCCAAAAAAGGATAGATACTTATGCCAGCAGATCGAACCCCCCAAAAGAATTTTCTTCTACTTTGTACTTGTAAGGTAAATTAAAGTGAATCTCTCAGGTATGTTTAAAACTACCCTATCAAGCTGATTCTCTGCTCTTAACCGTCTGACCCCACCACCTGCCAATACCATCCCCAAGTGGAAAAAGGAGAATTAAACAGATATTATTAATTGGGGGGGGGGGGAGGGAATGGTTCCTTCTGCTCAGGTCAGACACCTCCATCTGTCACTTCATTCCTCTGACTCATCTTCCTTGACCCCAATTAAAACCCTGCTAGGTTCTACTTGGACTCCTGGGCAACAAGCCCAAGATTGAAAAGCTCAAACAATGGCTTCTGACAGGCCTCAGGGGCCTGTCTCCCTTTGGCCCAAGGCTTCTGATGTTTTTCCAACTCTGCAGAAGCAACCAGATGAAGAAAGGGACACAGGAAAGGTAAGACATTCCCTGGTGAACATCACACAGGACAAACTGAAGAAAAAAGGAAGTACTAGATGGGAGGATTACACTGCCAATGAAATAACTGACCCCAAATTAAACAGAGCTTGTTTAAGTTTCCTTGAGGAGACCGGTGGAGTTCAGGAATGGTCTCTTTCTTCGAAAAACCAGCTGAAGGGAAAGTTAGGGGAGGGAGGAGGAGGGGAGGAGATAGAGAAAGTAACAATAAATTAGCAAGAATTATTTATTCTCAAATTTTGCTTACTATGTATGTGGGGGACACTATGCTAGGCACAATATTGAATATAAAAACACAATTAATGAAAGAATCTCAATTTGCAAGCAACTTACATTCTAGTGAGGGAGATGATAAATACATATATAAATGTATAAAGAATAAGTGAAAACAGAATAAATATAAATACATACAAAGTAATTAAACAAGTTACTTTGGAAAGGAGGACAAAAAGCACTTTAGGGACCCGGAGAGGCTTCAAGACTTGAAGGAAAATAGTGATTATCAGAGGTGAAGAGGGAGAGAGAGTATTGTAAGCATTGGAAGAAAGAAAATCAGTACAAAGGCCACAGGGCTTTGGTTTCCTGAGTGAAGAACTGAGAGAAGGCCAGACTGGATCAATCCCAGAGTCTTTAAGAAAAGTTCCTTTCCCATTATCCATCCCAAAATGAGGGAAAATCTTTTCTGTTATATTCCACGGTATATTCTACAAGAACTTGAGCTTTTAATGGAGGAAAAACAATCCTTAAAACACATAGTGTGACTTAGCATAGGCAGCAAGACAAAGTTGAGAGAGCGCCAGGCTGGGAGTCAAGAAGACTTGAATTCAAGTTCTGCCTTGGATACTTACTAGTTCCATAATTTAATCTTTATTTCAGGCAACATACCAGGATTTAATTAATAAACCATACTTCTATAAGGATTTTAGATTGTAGTATTGTTTGGGGTTTGGGGACCTTTGAAGGTTTTTTGGTCTGGAACTGCCTTCATCAGTGTGGGCAACATCTGGTGTGAAAACTATTTTGACCAAAACAGTTTGATAATTTATCCATAATTTTTAGAATTTGTAGTTTTAAAGAGTTGTCTGCGATATTAAGTGTCACTGAGGCACATCTACTCTGTGCCAGACACAGGGCTGGAACACAGGTTTTCCTAAGTCCAAGTGTGGTTCTTTATTCAAAATACCATATCTACTTCTAGATCTTTATTGGCTATGATTTGCATACACACACACACACACACACACACACACACACCCCATTCTCTTCATCCATATGGGATAGAGTCTGCTATGATAAAATTCCATAGTTCTAGTCAACCAAGCTGTAAACTTTGGAAAACTATTTAACTATTCTCTCTTCTTTATCTCTCATACCAAGGAGTTGATATCTAGTTAAAATGTAGTGGATTTTGCCTTGACAGCATCTCCTATGTTCTTCCTCTCTGTCTCTGACTCTCTCTCTCTCTTTCTCTCTCTCTCCCTCTCTCCTTCCCTCCCTCCATCCCTCTCTCTCTTTTTCTCTCTTTCTCCCCCCTCCCCCCAATATATATGGTTTTTGGTTGTTCAGTTGTTTCAGTCATGTCTGACTCTGCGTGACCCCATTTGGGGTTTCCGTGACAAAGAAACTGGAGTCATTTCCTTTTCCAGCTCATTTTACAGAAGGAAAAGAGTCAAACAGGGCAGATTTGAATTCAATAAAATGAGTTTTCCTGACTCTGTGCCCAGCACTTTATCCATGGCACCACCTAGTTATCCCATTATGCATACTGCTATCATTCCAATCCAGTCCTTCATTACCTTTTGCCTATATTTTTATAAATTCCCGATTGCTTAAATTCTCTCTCTCACCCAATACCATTTGATGTCAGACTAAACTTTCTTAAATAATACTTCCATCTGTCTCTCCCCTAATCAAATAATCCTTAGTGGCTATTTATCTCTTGTCACATTAAATCTATGTCCTTTTGTCTGGCTTTAAAGACCCTCCCTAAATTAATCTCACCCTCTCTATTGTAACATATCACCATCTAATTCTAAATATCCCACCTTTGCCCTAAACAGCATGTCTCATAAATAATCCATCTTCGTTACTGATAATGCTTTTTCTTTCATCTTAATTCCCTCCCTTTACCTCTCCAACCTATCTAAATCTCACTAATTCCTACAGGTCATATTCCAATTCCATCTGGTCTACAAGGTTTTCCTTGACTATTTTACCCTTCATTCACACCTCTCTTTTGAACTCTGGCAATGTTTGTGATCTGCACCCCACAATGTAATATTACCTGAGTTTAAATCTGTCCTCTGACACTTGCTTATTAGCTTTGTGACCCTGGACAAGTCACTTAACCTTTGTTTGTCTCTGTTTCCTCATCTGCAGAATAGGGAAAATAATAGCTTCTTACCTCAATGGGTTGTTGTAAGGATCAAAAGTGATTTTGTAATAATTGTAAAACAGCACAGTGCCTGGCACGTAGTAAGCACTTTATAAATGTTATATCATCATCATCATCATCATCACCATGATTTCATAGGCATAAGTCTAGTTTTCCCAAATAGACTATAAATTCTTTTTTTTTAAATATTGATTTGTTTATTTACTTTTAGTTTACAAGATTCAGTTCCACAGTCCCTTGAGTTTCAAATTTTCTCCCCTCCCCCACCATGGTGGCTTGCAATCAAGTATAGAACCTGCTAACACTTTCACATTGGACATTAGTCTGGTTATATAGAAGAGTTGTAACCAATGGAATGAACAATGGAAAAGAGGAAACAAAACCAAACATGGAAAAAGAAAGAGAGCAGGTAGTTTGCTTCAGTCTCCATTTAAACTCTGTTCTTTCTAGATCTTTCTCTGAATGTAGACATCTCCTTCCATCCTGAGTCTTTTAGAGTTGTCCTCTAACCTTGCATTGCTGAGAAGAGTCCAGTATATCAAAGTTGGTCATCACACATACGTTGTGTCTGTCATTGTGTGCAAATTTCTCCTGGTTCTGTTCTGTTCTGTTCTGTCCTGTTTTGTCATCTTAGCCAATCTGACTGGTGAGATGTGGTACCTCAAAGTTGTTTTGATTTGCATTTCTCAAATCAATAGTGATTTAGAGCACTTTTTCATATGCTTATAGATATCTTTAATTTCTACCTCTGAAAATTGCTTGTTCATATCCTTTGACCACTTATCAATTGGGAAATGACTTGTATTCTTAAAGATTTGACTCAGTTCCCTTGATATTTTAGAAATGAGGCCTTTATCAGAGACACTGGTTGTAAAAATTCTTTCCCAATTTCCTGCTTTCCTCTTGTTATGAGAATCTGAAAATCTTCCCTGCCCCTAGGCCCTTTGCTAAAGTGGCGACATGACTCTGAGAACCTTCCCTGATCTGAAAGGATACTCTGCCCCTTAATAGGCTGAATGTGGTCACATGGAGCCTGTGGCGCCAGGCTTGTTTTTCAGGAATGCCTACACCTTGTAGCTTTGTGATTGGGCAGTGGGTCAAGAGGGCTGTGACATTCTCTAAGACAGGAGAAGGCTATATATACTCCCTGATGTGAGGTTTTGCTTTGGGGCTCACTTTGAGAAGAGTTGTGTGGTTTGGCCAGAGGAGATTCTGGGAAGCCATTGAGCCACCTGGCTTTGAAAAACCCAGATGTTGGTCCTTCCCTCTCTGGTACCTGAATAGGTAACTGATGTAATGGTCAGGCACTGGAAGCTGTCTGCTGATCTGTTTTTCTGTTTGTTTGTAATTTGTGTTTGTAACTTATATTTGCATTCTCTGAAGTTCAGGGTGCTGACTTTTCCCCCTGAACTAGGTAAATGCTATGTGTTTGATTGATTAAAGTGACACTGTTAACCCATCTTGAGTTGATTTCCTTTAGAAAAGCAGATCTAAGAACCTGTGCTAGCTACCATCCTGGGTATGCTAGGGCGCTTGCTGATACACCTCTTAATCTGGGTTACATTGGCTTTGTTTGTACAGAAACTTTTCAATTTAATGTAATCAAGATTATCCATTTTGCATTTTATAATGCTCTCTAACTCTTGTTTGGTCATAAAGTCTTCCCTCCTCCATAAATCTGAGAGGTAAACTATCCCTTGCTTCTCCAGATTGCTTACAGTAACAGCCTTTTTATCTAGATCATGCACCCTTTTAGACTTGATTTTGGTGTACAGCATTAGATAATGGTCTATGCCCAGTTTCTGCCATACAATATTCGAGTTTTTCCAGCAGTTTTTGTCAAATAGTGAGTTCATATCAAAGGTTAGAACTCTATTCTATGTTTCTTTATCACCTACCGTGCCTAGGAAAATGTCCAGTATAGCGCTGAGCACATGACAAAAATTCGATTTAAAACAATCAATCAGTCTGATTAGCTGATTATCTAAGATGGTTGCTGTGGGAGGTAGGTTTGGGGAGGTATGGGGAGTGCATTTATTGGAGATTTAATGGTGTGATAGAAATAGTGATGGATTTGAAATTAAAGCACTTGGATTGAGTCTCATCACTGACACTTACTGCCTATGTGATATTAGGTCTGTCATTTCCCTTTTCTGAGCTTTGCTTTACTCACCTGCAACCTGGTGTAGATGACTCCAAGGTCTCCTTCAGCTCTCAATACATTGTTATGTATGTACAGGTGACTATGTGTTTTAAGGAGAAATAGGGCCCTTTATCTAAATATAAAAGAGGCTAAATAAAGCTGTTTTAGGAGATTGGGTTCCCCTACATCAGAGATTGTCCAACTAGAATTTGGATTATCATTTGTCGTATCTGTCATAGTGGAGATTACTTTCATATTGGGCTGGACTAAATGTCCAAAGAGGTTAACTTCCAAATGTTCAAATGTTGTGATTCTGTAAAACTGATGAGTTTCTATTAAGGGGGTCTTATGTTTTTCTAAAGCATTTCAGCACTGGATGATGTTGATGTAAAAATTGGTCCCAATTAATGTGAAATCAAACAATGAAAAATTCAGGGTTTGTGAATTATAAAATTATACCAAATCACATACAATGACAGCAAAGCTTCAATCAATGCAATGAATGTAAGGCACTTCCAGGTTTTACTCAAACTGTTTTTCTGCATTTGCCCAGCCTTAAGTGTGGATGTGATGGGCAGCTAGGTACCAACATTTGTGTTCATTTTTTTTCTTTTAAAGAGCCCTTAACAAAATGAATGAAAGGAAGAATATCTCTAATGGAAATATTACTAGAACAAAAAATGAAGAGGTTTGTTATAATGCAAGAAAACATAATATGAGTGACTGGTATGAGTGTGGTCACAATAACAAAAATAGCATGAAATGTCACTGTGCCTGAATTTACTGTAAGGGATATTATCAATATGTAGGGAAAATAAAAGAAAAAAGGTAAAGCAGAAGCAGCTTTTTATATTTGCAAACAATTGCAAAGCAGCAAAAGAATAATAACAATAAGAGAAATGGAGTGAATTTATGCTATGCTGGTTGAAGATTGCAATCAAAAATGAATTCCTCTTAGCAGAACAGCCATTCTGAAAAAAAGCTTCGTTTATTCAAGGCAATGAAATAATGTAGAAATTAAGTATAAGCATTCACTGGAAGCCATGGTTGAATTGCTTTAAAAATCAAGTTCAATTACAAAATGTTAAAATTACTAGAGAGGTGGCCAATGCAGAAAAGGACCCAATAGCATAGTATCTTGATTTTTAAAGAAAATAATCAAAGAAAATAGATATATGGATCAACAATTTTAATGTGGATGAAACAAGCTTATTCTGGAAAAGAAAGCTCTCTAGAAATTACACTTGTAAGAAAGAAAGAAAAAAAAATCAACTAGATTTAAAATGTCTAAGTACCACCTAAGATTATATTGGGAGGTAATACAAAAGGGGAATTATAATTAAAGCCACTACTTGTTTATTGGTCTTAAAATCGTCCCATTCTGAGAGGCTGCAACCATCAAGCATTTCCAGTTCTTTGGCAGACACATAAGAAAGCCTAGATGACAAAACTTAATTTCAAAGATTGGTTTTCAAGTTATTTTAGGCCAGATAACACAAATATTGCAAGGACAACAATATTCATTTAAAGCATTACTGATTTTAAATAATGCCCTAGGTTATCCAACTACACTTGGTTAATTATAAGGGAATGTTAGTATGCAAATTCATTGAGATGGGGTGTATGTATGAAGATTTAAAGAAAGTTTAATCTATGACGCAAAAACATTTTCAATGGCAATCATGTTATCTCATTATATTAATAAAGACTTCTCTTGAGGTGCTGTATTTGGCTTTTTAAAAAAAATTGCTTTCTGTACCTACTCTATTTCTTTGTAGTAAACTTGAATCAGAAATATTTTTTTCCTTATTTGCTGTTAAGTTACATTAATAAAGGGAAGGGGGAAATAGGCATTAATATAAAGCACCTACTATGTTATAGTAAGAGTTTTACAAATATAATTTCATTTGATCATCACAATAACCCTGTAAGGTAGGTACTCTTCTTATCTTCATTGTAGTTGAGACAACTAGAGGTAATGTAATTTGCCTAGGGTCACAACATACTGTATCTGAGGTCATATTTGAAATCAGGTCATCAGTGCTCTACCCACTACATCACTTAGCCATCTCAAGTGCTAATAAATAGGTTTAAAAAAAGCAAATTTATTTTTATAAATGTTCATTATATATTTCCATATAACCATATTTTATATTTAATTATAACTTTGAATAGTGCATATTCAAATAATGTTATTACTTCACCAATTCATTGTTCACACTAGTCAGGACCTAACTGTAATTAGTAAGTTTACTAATCAAGATTCAAGCTTTGATTTAATTGAGTTTTCCTTTGATTGAAGTCATTAACTTCTCTGAATAAAGGAAAAGATGTTTGAATTTCCACAAGCCTTGCATTTTGTAGCAGAGACTCTTTCCACTGATATTCAAAGATTTCTGCTACAACCTGTAATCAACAGATAAGCTTTTGCTTCAATGATAACTCAAATTTTGTAACTTCTTACAGGAGAAATATTTCCTCTTTGAATTCTTATGATAGGTAATGACTTCTGAATAAATCTATTATAACACAGAAACCACACAAGTAAAAAACCTAGATTTTATTATGCTTGAGCACAAATTCAGGATTCAGAAAAAGAACTCTAAACCCAGACTGGAGTTTCTGATAGCCTTTATAGGAAAAAAAAAAAAATTACATTGGAGAGATAGTGTTTTGTTTTGTTTTTTCTTTTTGGAGGTGGGGAGTAAGGGCAGTTGGGGTTAAGTGACTTACATAGTATTATTTTAAACAAATCATTATTTTTATGGCCTTTTAAGGTCATATGGCCTAACATTTTTTTTTTATTTTTATGTTTTCTTCAATTAAGGTTGAATAAAATGAGAACAAATCAGTAAACAGAACAGGTTATAAATTTAAATATGAGTTTGTGAAATGTTACACTTATAAAACTACAAGAATACATTTTAAAGAAGTCACAATGAGCTAATTTAGAGGAGTAGATTTATATATCAGTCACAAAGACAACCAAAAGTTAAAGAAAGAAGTTTTCTTTCCACAAATAAAGTTAGCTAAATCCCACTTGGAAAGGTTTAAAATTTTTGTGGATGTTATATTCTTTTCTTACTCACTTTTGACTTCTTTCCTTAGGAATGTAAAAAAAGAATTCCCTTAATATTATCATTCCTTGAGTCAGGTTTTAGCCAGATGAGGTTAATATTAATAAGAGACAGGTTTTAGGAGTCAGTCACATATTCAGGAGAAATAGAATAATAAAAATGAATAAAAAGAAAAATACTATAATAGCTGTTGTGCTTTTTCTTCCTACAACCCTCTGAAGTAGGAGCTTTTTATGTGAGGTCTATGGATCACCTTTTCACATCTTGATAATTATACTTCAAAATAATTTGATTCTCATGTTTCACATTTACAAACACTGTTCATAGAAGAGGTCCACAGAATTCACCAGATTGCCACAGGGCTCCATGACATAAAAATGTTCAGAAAGTCTGTTCATAGCTATGTAATATCATTGGCATTATCCTAATTGTATAGGAAATACAAGTGCAGCTGATAGACATTATAAGACTTCCCAGGATCTCTTAAGCAGTAAGTGTTAAATCAGGAATTAGGGTTTAGTACTGTTTCTACTATGCTGTGTTGCCTTTTAAAGGGACTAGTAATTACCTCTCACAGGAGAAATGAGGCTTATTTTATCTAGAACCTATCTTTACTGAATTTTTAAGGAAAATGTAACAGTAATTCATATCCAGTAGGTTTCTTTTTTTTTTTTTTTTTTAGCGCATTGATGAATATAGATTCTCAAAATTGTGGGAACCCATATCAAAGGTGCACATGATGATCTGTCCATGCTTTCTCATTCTTTGTGAGACTTGTCAAAAAATATGTTTAAAAAAGTACATTTCCATGTACAAAGTAGTCCAGTAAGAGAATTATATGTGAAACTATTAATCTCTATTATATACAATTTGCTGTAAAAATAAAAAAGTATATATTAAATTTAACATGTTATTTCAAAGCTCTCTTTTTTTATCTTTTCTTCCAAGTTTTTTTTTTTTTTTAACGTTCTGTGGGTACTAGTGCAGCAATCTGGCTGTCCACCTGTAATCCCTCAATCCAATAACATGACTGGCCCATCTTCTTTTCATAGAAATGTTTGCCTCCCAAATAAAATATTTCATACTACTTCTTATCAACAAGTTATTGCTCAAATAGTAGACACTAAAGAAAATTCTGAGGATAGTTTGTTGGTTGGTAGAATTTCGTGACAGATGGTCCTTGTGCTACTGAATAGAATGCTTTAAAAAAAATGTACTGCTTTTCTAAGGTATATCAAAGACAAGGTTGAATGTTCAATCATTTTTAAGTTTAGGCATTGAATTTTCTTTCCTTTAACTATCTCTGAGAATCCATGAGGATAACACAGGAGACATTCTTCCCTCTGGATATAATCAAATGCATCCTGATTTATTCTCAAAGTTAGAGATCAGGTCTATTGGACCCTGGAAGACCATCTGTTTTCTTGCATATTGCTGCAAATTTTTCCATTTCACCTTATTGGGACTCTCACTGGGACTTTTATCCAAGGATGTTTATAAAAAGAAATAATTTCCACTTGTGGGGGTCAGGGCGGGGGGGGGGGGGGACGGGGATCCTTACAGCCATACAGTTTCACATCTCAAGCAGAGATGTTGTTTCTAGGAAAGATTTATGCACAATCCTTTTGAAAGGAAAAAAAAAAAAGAAAAGAAGAACTACAAGCTTTTATCATATAATTCACTAAGATCTAGGGGCTTTACAAGTTCAGAGTTCTCTTAGTATTGCCAAGTGGTTTCTACAAAGAGAGCAATACTGGAGATTCATGTAGATTTATTTCCTATGAAAAGCAAAAAATAAAGAGAGACAACTACATGAGAAAGAGGTTCCTTTCTTCTTGCCTTTCTTCTAGAGTCTTTGATTTTGGTTCAATGACCCTCTAAGAAGAAATATCACCGGGGGCCAGCGGAATACCACACCTGGCTGTTTTTATAGGAATTCAGAATGTGGAACTTGGGGCCCTAGGTCTATGAATATGTCCTCCTAATCACTTGGCTTTGTTCTTGAAAGTCTGGCACATTAGAAGCTGACACTTCTAAATAGCTTGAAAATATGATGAGAAAAGTGGAATATCCCCTGCTGTTTGGGGATCGAGTAAACCAGGGTAGGCCTTACGAATATATGAAATGTATGGCTATCTGCATGGTATAATTTCAGAATCCTCAGAATATCACCACCACCACAATCTCCATCTCAAAATTATCCCATCTAAATCTAGAGCAGAGATAAGATGGCCGTGTAGAGGCAGATGAACCCAGATGAATTCTCCCCATATTTCCCTACAAACAACATTAAAATAACATGGCAAATTGAATTCTGGAACAGCTGAGCCAATGAAAGGTCAGAGTGAGATATGTTTCCAGCCCAAGACAACTCAGGAGGTAAACAGGAGAATTTTGTGACCCTGGAATTTAGGCAGGCCCAGAGAGCACGCAACAGCAACACCAGAAATGGACAACTGCAACAGTAGTCTTAGCATCTTCAGGATTTCTTAACCCAGAGCGGGTAAGGGGGCTGGGCAACTAATGAGAAAAAAGATTATAGGGCATGCTGAGCTGGCACTGGGCTCAGGACCCTATTGGATTGTATGTACACAGTTCTGGATGAGAGTTCCAAGGCAGATAGGAGTATTAGCACCTGTAGTTGTAGAGGAATAGGGGTCCCTCTTGGGTAAAGACCAAACTGACCACAGTTACAGACCAGGAAAGCAATGACCACACCTCTCCCCATCACACCACCTTGGAAGCATCAAAAATCTACAAAACCACAGAACTAGCTCTGAAAAAAATAGTGAGAAAAAACCTAAAGCTAAGGACAGGGCTTTGTCCACACTCACCCAGGTGAATAGAACCCAGCTTTAACATGAGTAAAATTAAAAGGCTGGAAAATAAGCAGCACCATATATTTAAATATACAGATATCTATCTATCTATCTATGTCTATATAATATATATAGATAAAGATACACACATACACATATGTATATGTATACACATACACATAAAGATACACATACACATACACATATGCCTGCCAAAAGGAAAAAGGGATACAAAAGCTCACTAAAGAAAATAATTCTTTAAAAATTGGAATTGGGCAAGGGGAAGCTAATGACAAGATGGAACATCAAGAAACAATAAAACAAATTGAAAAGAACAAGGAAATAAAAGAAAAGATGAAATACCTCATTAGAAAAACAAATGACCTGGAAAACAGATTGAGGAGAGAAAATTTAAAGATTTTTGGACTATTTAAAAGGAATGATTGAAAAAAAAAAAGCCTATACAGCATCTTTCAAGAAATTTTTGAGGAAAGCTGCCCCCAATATCCTAGAAACAGAGGGTGAAATAAAATGGAAAGACTCCACCAATCATCTCCTGAAAGAGATCCCAAAATAAAAAATTCCCAGGAATATTATGGCCAGATTACAGAATTATCAGATCAAGTAGAAAATACTTCAAGTAGTCAGAAAAATAAAAAAGAGCGACAGAAAGGATTATACTAGATTCAGCAGTTTCTACATTAGAGGACTGGGGGGTTTTGAATATAATATTCCAGAAAGCAAAGGGAGGTTGGAATACAAGCAAGAATCAACTACCTAGCAAAAATGAGCACAGTCTTTCAGGGGAAAAGATGGATATTCAATGAAATGGAGAATTTTCAAACTTTCCTGATGAAAAGACCAGAGCTGAACATAAAATTTGTTCTTCAAATACAAGACTCAAGAGAAACTTAAAAAGGTAAACAGGAAAGGAAAAATATATATATATATTATTCAATAAGGTTAAACAATTTATATCCTTAAATGAGAAGATGACATTTGTAACTCTTGAGAATTGTATCTCTATTAGGGAAGTTAAAAGGCATATACATAGACAGAGGATATGGGTGGGTATAAGTTAAATTCAATGTGGTGATAATATAAAAAAAGAGGTTAAAAAAAGATTGTACTGGGAGAAGAAGAAAGAGAGTAAATTTTAAAACATGAAGAGGCACAAAAGAACTTTTACAATAGAGGGAAAGAAAGGAGAGGGTGAGCATTGTTTGAAGCTTACTTCTATAGGATTTAGCTCAGAGGGAAAAGCATACATAACACATTCAGTTGGGTACAAAAATTTATTTTATCCTATAGGGAAGTGGGAGGGAAAAGGGGAAAGAAAAGAGAGGGGTAGACAGAAGGCAGGGAAGAAGGGAGAGAGGAAGTAGGAATCAAAAGAGGAAAGAAAACAGAGTGGGACTGATAGAAGTAAGGGCAGATTGAGGGAGGCAGTAGTCAGAAGCAAAACACTGGTGAGGAGGGAAGAAGTAAAAGGAAAGAGTAAAGTATAAATGGAGGTAGGGAGAATAGAATGAGGTACATGCACAGTTAGTAATCATAACTGTGAATGTGAATGGGATGAATTCTACTATAAAACAGAATTGGATAGCAGAGTACATCAAAAACCAGAATCCTATAATATGCTGTTTACAACAAACAAATCTGAAGCAAAGAGATATACACAGAGTAAAGGTAAAAGTCTGGAACAGGATATAATATACTTCAGCTGAAGTAAAAACAAAAACAAAACAAAACAAAACAAGGGTACCCATACTGATCACAGACAAAGCAAAGTCAGATCAAATTAAACAGATAAGGAAGAAAACTACATTTTGCTAAAAGGCATCATAGACAATGAAGTAATAGTACTACTAAACATCTATGCACCAAGTGGTACAGTATACAAATTCTTAGAGGAGAATGTAAGTGAGTTACAGGGAGAAATATACAAGAAAACTATACTAGTGGGGGACTTCAACCTCTTCCACTCAGAACTAGATAAATCTAACTACAAATAAACAAGAAATAAGTTAAGGAGGTGAATAGAATTTTAGAAAATTTAGATATGGTAGACTTCTGGAGAAAGCTGAATAGGCATATAAAGAAGTATACCTTTTCTTCAGTGGTACATGGCACCAACGCAAAACTGACCATGTATTAGGGCATAACACCTTCACAATTCATTGCAGAAAGGCAAAAATATTAAATGCATCATTTTCAGATAATGATGCAATAAAAAGTATGTGTAATAAAGGGTCACAGATAGATGGATTAAAAATTATTTGGAAAGTAATTAATCTAATACAAAAGAATGAGTGAGTCAAACAATAAATCATAGAAATAATAATTTCATCAAAGAGAATGACAATAATAAAATATGTTAAAATTTATGGGATACAGCCAAAGTAGTTTTTAGGAGAAATTATATATTTCTAAATGCTCACATAAACAAAACAGGCAAAGAAGAGATCAATGTATTCGGTATGAAACTAAAAAAACTAGGGAACAAAAAAACAAATGTAAAATCCCCAATTAAATACCACATTAGAAATTCTGAAAATCAGCAGAGAGATGAAAGTTTAAAAAAACAAAAAACAACAACTGAACTAATAAATAAAACTAAGAGTTGATTTTATTAAAAAAAAATAGATAAACCTTTGGTCAATGTGATTTAAATAAAAAAGAAAGAAGAAAACCAAATTACCAATATCAAAAATGAAAAGGGTGAATTCATCACAAATGCAAAGGAAATTAAAGCAATAATTAGGACTTATTTTGCCCAGTTTTATGCCAATAAATATGACGATCTAAATGAAATGCTGAATATCTACAAAAATATAAATTGCCCAGGTTAATAGAAGAAGAAATAAAATACTCAAATCACCCCATCTTAGAAAAAGAAATTGAATAAACCATCAATGAACTCCTAAGAAAAAAATCTCCCAGGCCATTTGGATTCACAAGTGAATTCTACCAAACATTTAAAAAACAATTAATTCCAATACTATATAAGCTATTTCAAAAAATAGGTAAAAGAGTCATGCCAACTTCCTTTAGCAACACAAATATGGTTCTGATACCTAAACCTAGAAGGACCAAAATAGAAAAATAAAAGTATAGGACAATTTCTCTAATGAATATTGATGCAAAAATTTTAAATAAAATGTTATCAAGGAGATTACAACAATTTATCACCAGGATAATACAATAATACAGTTTAAAAATAGATGAGAAGGTATTTCAGAAGGCAAGGGATGGGACTCAACTGATAAATCTTCAAAGGATATGAACATGCAGTTTTCATTTGAAGACTTAAACCATCTCTAGTCATATGAAAAAATGCTCTAAATCATTACTGACTAGAGACATGCAAATTAAAACTACTCTAAGGTACAATGTGACACCTATCTGATTAATTAATATGACAGAAAAGGAAAATGATAAATGTTGGAGAAGATGTAGGGAAATTGGAACACTAATGCATTGTTGATACAGTTGTGAACTTATCTAACCATTTTGAAGGGCAATTTAGAACTAAGAAAACGGCTATAAAACTGTGCATACCCTTTGATCCAACAATACCACTACTACATCTGTATTCTGAAGAGATCATTAAAAAGGGAAAAGGACCTACATGCGCAAAAATATTTATAATCCCTCTTTTTTATGGTGGCAAAGGATTGGAAATTGGGAGATACCCATCAACTTGGTAACAGTTAAACAAGTTTTGTTATATAAATGTAATGGAATACTATTTTCCTATGAGAAATGATGAGCAGGAAAATTAGGGGGGCAGAGTCAAGATGGTGGAGTAAAAGCATGGATTTGCTTGAGCTCACCCCCAAGCCCCTCCAAATATCTGTAAAAAGTGACTGTAAACAAATTCTAGAGATGCAGAACCCACAAAATGACAGAGTGAAACACATCTCCAGTCCAAGACAGCCCTGAAGGTCAACATGAAAGTTATATTGCACTAGGCTAGGAGTGGAGCACAGTCTGGCATGGGCCATGACAACACAGACAGTCCTGGAGCAGGCACCATGGGACCAAATCATTAGCAGTTGTGGTGGTTTCCAGAATTTTCAACCACAAATGTCAAAAACAGCATATAAGATCTTTGAGAAAACTTTATGGGACCTGTGTGAAAGAGGAGCAACATCTAGCCCAAGCCCTAGGGTGGCAGAAGTGGCAGCAGTGGAACAGGTGGTCACAGTGGCAGCAGCAGTGGCATCATCCAGAGCTCTGGTCCAACAGACATTCAGGGATCAAGCAGCTGATATAAAACCTCTGAAACCTGGGACAGTACATCCACTCCATCTTCATCCCCACTGGAAGCAGAGTCCTGCCTTGACAAGGAGTTTAAAAGCCAAGTATTTTCCTGGGAAGCAAAGTAAACAGCCTTTAAAAAGTCAGACTATAGAATCTTTGGTGACTAAGAAGATCAAAACATACAAGCAGAAGACAACAAAGTCAAAGCTCCTAAATTAAAAGCCTTCAAGAAAAAAAATGAATTGGTCATAGACCATGAAAGAGCTCAAAAAGGATTTTTAAAATCAAGTGAGAGAAGTAGAGGAAAAATGGAAAAGAGAAACGAGAGTGATACAAGAAAATCATGAAAAAATGAACCAACAACTTGCTGAAGGAGACCCCAAAAATACTGAAGAAAATAACACCTTAAAAAATACCCTAACCCAAATGCCAAAAGAGGTCAAAAAATCCCATGAGGAGAAGAATGTCTTAAAAAGCACAATTGGCCAAATGGAAAAGGAGCTCCAAATGCTCATTGAAGAAAATAATTCCTTAAAAGTTAAAATGGAGAAAAGGGAACCTAATAACTTTATGAGAAATCAAGAAATTAAAAAAATAGTAGCAAAAGAATGAAAAAGTAGAAGACAATGTAAAATATCTCTCTGGAAAAAAACACTGGCCTGAAAAATAAATTCAGGAGAGATAATTTAAAAATTTTTGGACTAGGGCAGAGTCAAGACGGTGGCATAGAAGAAGGATAACTCAGTGAGCTCCCCCCCATAATCATCTCAAATACCTATAAAATATGACTCTAAACAAATTTTAGAGCTCCAGAACCCAAAAAATGACAGAAAAACAAGGTTTTTGCTGAAGGCAGCCTGGCAGGTGGAAAAGAATGGTTCATTGCAACATGCTGAGAGCTGAAACCAGCCCAGCCAAAAACCACAACTTTAGCCCCAGGGCAGCCAAGACAAGCCATGGCTGGAGCACTTAGTTGAGTGGATCACTAGCAGCTGTGGAACTTTCCAGAATTATCAACCCATAAGATCCAAGGACAAAGTGAAAAGTCAGTGCAACTCAGCTAAATTTGGGGGAAAGGAGTGCGTCTGGCCGTCTGCCCCCAGAACAAGAAAGCAGCAGAAGTAGTGGCCCTGCAGCTGTCTCCACATGGCTGCTTCAGAGCTCCTAGCCTACAGATTGTTGGGGAGCCAAGCAATCATTCAGAGGCTAAGTACTCTTGCCTTAACCTGCCTGGATCAGGATCATGGTCTTGGGTTGTGGTCCTGAGGTGTGTGACCAGTGAGCCAAAGCTGGTGAGAGCTGCAGAGACGGCAGCCCCCTAATAGCTCTGGCAGCTATGAAAATCCCAGCAATTTGGGACAAAGCACTCCCCTCTGAAAGCAAAATTCTACAGAGCCAAAAAGTCAAGTAATAGACTAGCAACATGAGCAGGCAAAGGAAGCAAAGAAAGCTCAGCAATCTAAATTTAGATTCCTTTTTTGGGGACAAAAAGGATCAAAGCATGGAATGCTTTGTCAGTCAGAACTCTGGCACCAAAAGCTTCCAAGAAAAATGTAAACTGATTACAGGCCATAGAGGAGCTTAAGAAGGATTTTGAAAACCAAATAAGAAAAGTGGAGGAAAAATTGGGAAGAGAAATGAGAATGATGCAAGAAAATCATGAAAAGAGAGTCAACAACTTTACTGAAGAAAATAATATCTTAAAAAATAGACTAACTCAAATGGCAAAAGAGGGCCAAAAAGCCAATGAGGAGAAGAATGCCTTAAAAAGCTGAATTTTCCAGATGGAAAAACAATCTCAAAAGATCACTGAAGAGAATAATTACTTCAGAATTAGAATGGAGCAAATGGAAGCAAATAACTTTAGGAGAAATCAAGATACTATTAAACAGATCCAAGCAAATGAAAAAAA
>CM053588.1:189747326-189762709 GCA_028646515.1 Pseudochirops corinnae | reverse complement strand
AGAGCTTTCCATTTTTGCATTTGAAGTAGAATATATGTATACACACATATGAACACATATAAATATATGTACCCATGCATCTGTATACACACAATTATATACATGCATATATGCACAAATTACATGTATCTACATATACATACAATCACATACATATGTGTGTATAAACTCACACATATAGAAATATAACATTAAAATATATTGCTTATTTTAAAAATACTCCTTAGAAACACGATTAAATTTAATGTAATTTTTTACAACACTTACATTCTTTGTTCAGCCTTTCAGTGTATACTCAGAAATGACCTGAAATCAGAGAAAAGTTTGGGAATCATAAATAAATAATTTTGGAGTTATCTTTACCCCAGTCAATTGAATAATAAAGACCTTACTGTCACACCCTAATTTTGCATGCTTTAGCCAAGGCATTCATGTTTTGAAGCTCATAGAAATTGCCCTATTTTAAATAGGAGCTTAAGATACTGTTAGTTGTGTAAGTCTTTTTATAGTCAGAATTATCTTGTTATGTTTTGGTTGATACAGTAATCAGCAAAAGGACAGACACATGTTTTATTATAAGAGCAAACAGAGTGCATCTGCTCCAGGGATCAGAGAGAGAAAGAGATGGGAGATTTGACAGCTGTAGACTTCTGCTGAAGACTGGCCTGAAATGAACATTTTTGGGAATAAGAGATGTTCGTATTGTGACAATCAGTTTACATCTAAATAATAGCATTTCTACCAAAGTCAGCTCAGAAATAGTGACATTTTAATAAGATTTCTGTATGTTTGTATTTGTATAAACATGAACAGAGTGGCAAACCCCACATCAAGATATGAAACTTTGCCATTCCTTGTGTTGAAAGAATATCAATTAGGTAGGAAGGAAATTACAATGTCAGTCCTTGATAATATAGGATTATATGATAAAGTGAACTGAAATGACAGAAAAATCATTATGCTAACTGTATTGTACATTATGATGACTAGTGTTTACTCCTTTGCCTTGTGGGTGTTATCTGATTCAAGCATTCCCGTGTCTGGCCTTTTAAAATGATTAAAAGCCATAATTTTTCCCCAAATAGACCTTCAGAGTCACTAATTACATTCTACAGAGTTCACATCCTTATTTTCATGGCTCTTTGCTTCAGTTTTATAATGTGAATTCTATACACTCAATGATCTAACTTCTATTATGTGGTTATAACTGCCCATGCTTAATATTGTAGAATCTGAAGATATATATTTTGCTTCTAAAATATTTTATTGACAACCTTGAAAAAGGCATTATTATAAAGGTGTTTTAAAAATGGGAGTAATCACTTTTCATCTTAATAAAATTTAAAATTGCATCATTTATTAGGCACCACAAATATTTGAAATGGTGTGATGTCAAATTTATCTGCAGTACACTCTACTAAGGACACGTGGGGCTCTGAATTACAACAGGTTCAAAAATGTCTTTCAATGTTCCCATTCCCTGAGTCCTTAGTACCACCTACTTTTATTGTCTTCACATATCTCTTTGTTATGACCAACCTGCCCAGTGTGATTATTCTCCACACCTTGCTCTTCTAGATCCCCAACTAAACCTCAGAGTTTTTGTCACATGTCCTTTCCTTATGCCATCGCTATTTACTCCAGTCTAATGATACTGAGACAATTTATTTAAAAAAAAAGTCTGCCTTGGGAGTAGGGCAGATTGAATTGCATCCTAGAGTTTATACAATCTCCAAACATGCACAAGGTCAGTAGCTTAGATAAAGAAGGTCATGTGGGAGCATTGAAAAGCCATTGCCCCATAAAATAAGGTAGGAAACTGTCAAAACAAGGTACAGTATGCATTTATGGCAGGAACACTCAGGCAAAACAGATTAGAATGACTGTATCCAATAGCTACCACAATAAAACTAATCAGGAGGAGGATAAAAGAAAGCAAATGTCCCTCTGATGGTGATATTCTGTTAAACTTGTTATTTGTCCTAATCAGTGCCACGGCAAATTTTTTGCAGTGTCAATGTAGAATGAATCATAGATAAACTTGGAAAGGCCCTGGAACTTATGGGATTCACCATAATAAGTTGTTAGGTTTTTTTTCTTTTTGAATTTTTTTTTGTTTTATTTTCCATTGAGTGATTTTATGCATCTCCTTGGCATTTCCTACCTTGATATTTAGGATATGATCCACTCTGTGATTTTTGGAAATCACTCATTCAACATATTTTTAATATGCACTGCATGCTAGCCTCTATACTAGGTACAGAGGATAAAAAGACAAAAATTCCAAAGGTGGCTGCCCTAAAGGAACTTACATTCCATTAGAGGAGAGGACTTCAAATAAGTAAATATATGCCAATTCTATCAGTCTATCTATCTATCTATCTATCTATCTATCTATCTATCTATCTATCTATCTATCTATCTAATCTATCTTTCTAAGCAACTAGGTGACTCAGTGACAGGTCTGGAGTCAGGAAGACTCATCTTTGCACATTCAAATCTGGCCTCAGACACTTACTAGTTATGTGATCATAGGCAATTCATTAATCCTGTTTGCCTCAGTTTCCTCATCTACAAAATGAGCAGCAGAAGGAAATGGCAAATCACTCCTATATCTTTGTCAAGAAAATGCCAAATGGGGTAACAAAGAATCAGATACGACTGAAACAACTCAATAACAATCTATCTCTGCCTCTCTCTCTCTCTCTCTCTCTCTCTCTCTCTCTCTCTCTCTCTCTGTCTCTCCTCTCTGTCTTTCTCTCTCGTGCTCTCTCTCTCTCTCATGCGCACTCTTTCTCTCTTTCTCTCAAGTACGTATAGAATATACATATGTCTTTATATGTGCATATATATGTATGCATATTAGATATAGATACATGTATGTATATATTGTAACTTTATATACATACAGTGGATACAAACTCATATTAGGAGTTTGGATAATAATTGCACACAGGGTATAAGGAAAGGCTTCAAGTAGAAGATGATGTTTGTGCTGAGGCTTGAAGGAACAAAAGATTCTATGAGATTGAAATGAGAAGAGATTTCATTTTAGGTATAGGGAATAACTAGTGCAGAGTTATAGAGATAAGAGATGAAATGTCAGTTGTAAGGAATGGCAAGAAAGTGGAGATCTTTTATTACTTTGACATATTTCCTCATCATGCTATACATGCTTAATATGTTTTTTTTTTTGTTCTAAACCCTATTCTAGGTCTCCTCCAAAATATCACAGTTTCCCTCAAATGTCGTTTCCATATATCTTTTCTGTTTGCACCATTTTAAGTCAGATGCTGCTCACTGAAACAATTGAGTGGAAGGTTTTCCTTCTGCTGAGGAAGATGGATTTAACATACCCTTGCCTTTCTATGTGTAGCAGGTAATAGCTGAAATAGCCTGGGGCAGTCATTTCACACACATACACACACACACACACACAACTAGTCCTTGATAATACCCAGCTCCAACTCCATTGGCTTATTAAATATCTGACTACTTCTAAAGCTTCTCCTAGCCTTACTTTAAGGAAACATCAAATAGTGGAAGAAACAAGTCTCCAGAGGTTTATTTTATTCTGAGAAAGTTTCTTCTTTGAAAGAATCTAGATCATGGTTTCAAAAAAGTTATAGCATCTCCAAAATATACTGAATTCCCCAAATTACTTAGAAGATGGTAGAATACATTTTTTAGTAGTCTGCTATAGTCTGTCAATTATTTCACACCTGTTCCAAATGACACAGACCCAATGTTAACTGGCAGATGAAAGTTAACCTTCCAGCTGCCACCAACTAATTAGCATGCTCATTTTCATTCTGGCTGCACTTGCAACCTACATGGGCATCTGCCAAGAAACTTAACAACAAGATTCTGTTTCAAAAGAATTCAGCAAGAAAGATCAGTGAAACAACTGGAGTGAGTGACATAAGGAGTGTTTAGGCAGTGTTGATACAAAATTACTCTGTTATAACATGGTATTAATGAAAAATAACCTAGCCAGATCAATGAATTGCTAATTTTTGTGACAAAAATTCCAACTATCATTGAAATTAAATAATCTTTGGCCAAAAAACATTTTTTTTAATTTTGTCTGGGAGATACATGAAAGATAAAGATTACTAACTGAACGAAATAGAAATAATTATTGTGATTTTGTGACCTTCCTCTTACTACTATCTTCCTTATTACAGTGTTTTAAACAGATTTCTTGCTGATCAATTTTAGCTCTCATAAAAATGATGTGATCTTCTCTTGTGAGAGGTTTATGTTTTAGAACAATATATGTATCATCTTCATGGAAAAGAAAGAATGGAAGTAAAGATTTTACAAGGCTGCATTTAACCCTTTAATTTAAAACTTAATTTGTGGGTGTCCATAAACTGAATTCAATGCTTTGCTATGCAGTTATATATAGATAATTTAACCCAAGCTTATCCTGGCTCTCCAAATGTGGCCTATGTCTCCATACCAAATCTTTAATAACTTCTTTTAAAGTTTTACTTCATCGAGTTTGTTAGTTAATCTATTGCTTATATGTGTACAAAAAGTACCATTTCTCTCCCCTGGACATGATGATAATTTCTGTACTCAAGTATCTTTGTCATGTAGATAGCCTGCTTCAGAGGGAGCTGCTGTTAGGATAGGTCAATAATTTTTCAAGAGTAGATTTTTTTGGTAAACAATACACATGTGTGAATGGAATCTACCCGGGCTATGGTAACTTGTCACAAAATCAGTGAACAAACTTTTATTAAGCACGGACTAAGTTCCAGGAACTGTTATAAATTCTGAGCATAAGAAAAAAAGCAAAAGAAAGTCCTTGATTTTGAGGATCTCACAGTCTAATGGGGGAGACACTATTATGTACAAACATATACTAGATAAATAGGAAATAATCAACAGAGGGAAGGTACTAGATAAAGGATTGGGAAAGGTTTCTTGTAGAAAGTAGAATTTTAGCTGGGATTTGAAGGAATCAGGGAAGCCAGGAGGTGTGAATGAGGAGAGAGGATTTTCCATTCCTGAGGGATATTCAGTGAAAATAACCAGAGTTGAGTGATAGAATGTCTTATTCATTTAACAGCAAAAAGGCCAATGGCCCTAGATTAGAGTATGTTGGTATGTTTTCGCCTTCTTTCGGGACTAGGTTATGAAGAGCTTTGGATGCCAAAAAGATTTCATATTTTATTTGTGACCTATTACCATGGTCATTACCTCCTGAAGGACAAGTATATTACATTTCACTTCTCTCCCCTGTATTTTCTGGTATCCTAAAGAGAATTTGGGGTATTGAGACTCTCTTCAGAAGGCTTCAAGATCCTTCTCAAGATAGTCTTCCCAAGTGTAGTAACTCAATTCCATTTGTCACTAAAAATCAGAGTAGGTTTTACACACACACACACACACACACACACACACACATTTGCTCTAAAAGTTAAACAAAAATATACAAATTTACCTCCCCTTACACATAAGAGACATTATCCTCCTCTTCTGCACTACTATCTCAGTCTCTGGGGAGGATAAAGGGATTGGATAGGTTCAGAGTTTATCATAGTACCTATAGAGGAGTCTCAGCTTCAAGTCCAAAACCCCTCTCAATTTTGAGTTCCAGGAATTCTGACTTGTTAGGGTTTCCTTGAAAAGAGGCTTGACTGCACCATCCTACCTGCAATTTGGTCTAATTTGTCCATGACTTGAAATATTGAATCCCGTGGAAATCACCCTTGAAGAGGACAAACAATATAAAATATAAGCAAACAACCTTCAGGACCATTTCTCAGAGTCAGGGAGAGAGAGAGAGCAGAGGAAGGGAAATATTTCCCACTTTTAACAGTTCAATGCTTCATATGCTCTCTATGAGTAAACTTGAATGTTCACCCATTGGACACTAAAGATCAGAACTGAAGAGTGATGGAAAAGAATGCAGCAAGAACTCTGAGCCACTACCTCACACCTATCAGATTGGCTAAAATTACAGAAAAAGAAAATGACAAATGTTGGATATTGGGACCTTAATGCACTAATGCACTGTTCATGGTGTTATAAACTGATCCAGCCATTCTGGAAAGTAATTTGGAACTATGCCCAAAGGACATTCAAATTAGGTATACCCTTTGATCCAGGAGTACCAGTTCTAGGTCTCTATCCTAATGAAATAACAAAAGGGAAAATGACCTACTTGGTAAAAATTATTTAGAGCAACTCTTTTTATGGTGAAAAAGAATTGGAAATTTAGTGGATGCTTATCAATTGGGAGATGGCTGAATAAGTTGCCATATATGATTGTAATGGAATATTGTTGTGCTATAAGAAATGTTGAATAGAATATTACAGAAAAATACTTGGAAATAATTACATGATGCAAAGGGAAGTGAGCAGAACCAGGAAAACATAGTAAACAGTACTAGCAATATTGTATGATGATCAGTTGTAAATGACTTAACTATTCTCAGCAATACATTTATCCAAGACAATTCCAAAGGAGTCATGATGAAAAATGCTATCCAGATCCAGAGAAAGCATTGATGGAGTGTGAATATAATTCAAAGCATACTATTTTCCTCTTTTTTTCCTTTTGATCTATTTCTTCTTTCACAATATGACTAATAGAAAAATGTTTTACATGATTCAACATATATAACCTATATGAATTTTTTTCTGTTTTAGGGAGGGCAGTGGTAAAGAAAGGAGGGAGAAAATTTGGAATTTATTTTTTTTTGTAAATGAATGTTTAAAATTGTCTTAATATGTAATTGAGAAAAATAAAATATTACTTAAAAATAAAAGAATACAGCAGAAAAGCATGACAGAAAGAAAAGAGGAGTGAAAGACTCAGTCTTGCCAGTTTTAAAAATTAGAGCAGCTAATTAAAAGAGACCACCTTCACCCATGTGGGAGGAAGTGTTAAGGCATCCATGGTAGGTAATCTAGACAATCTCCAAAGCCTTCTCAATGGTTTCTTCATGTTACTTAAACTGGACATGTCCAGATAAGTCTCATTTTAGAGTTCCTGGAGGTAATAATGAATCATTGGAATTTATTGAAGGGGGTGTATTAGATGGCTGGACCAAAGTTTTAGGAAAATTCCTTTAGCAGCTTAATGAATGGAGGATAGAAAAGAATAAGAATAGACTTGTGGCAGGGAAAACAGTCAATAGGCTATTGAAATAATCCAGGTCTGAGGAAATGAGTACCTAGACCATAGTGATGGCAGTGTCAACTAAGGGAAGGGTGAATATGAAGATATTTCAAAGATAATATTGATAGGTCTTTGTAACAGATTGAATATGGAGGAATTACAAGTAAAGAGTTGAGGATGACATAGAGCTTGCCTGTCTGGGGGATGGGGAGGATATTGATATCCTCAAGAAGAAGAGGGAGAAACCCTCTATATTTTCCTATAGAAACATACATTTCATTAAAGAGATACTTGGATTTAAAAAATTGAAAAATTGTTGAAGACTATGCAAAATACTGAAAGTAAATACAATAGAATTATAATATATGATGATGAAACAGATGTGCTTTCCTTTTCCCCAGTACAAGTTCATGGGCCACTTGTTCAGGAGGTCTGCCTGACATTTACATTTGAGTCAGTTCACTGGATTATAAGGAAAGTATCTGTTGTTGGAATGACAATAGCAAAATATAATACTGCAAAGAAATCTAATTGTTATTAGCTATTGAGCTGGAATGCCAATGAAGAAGGCTGCATTGTTCGGGAACTGGCATTGGCAAAGTTATTAAATTGGTTGTCTCATCAGGGAATATAGTACATTAGTGAGCTATTCAGCTGTGACTGAGTGTGTGCGTTAAAAAGAATGCCTTCAAAAGTTTGCAATACCATAAATCAACGTAAGATTTAATGCCCAACACATGCAGGAAGGAGCTATGGTATATTTTACAAGATTCAGCTCAAGTAAGTGCAACTTTAATCATAGTAGGGGCAGTATTTCATTTTTATAATTTGCTGCATGTTATTGTCATGCTTATTGTATTTAGTCCTTAGAACAGAGAATTTTACTTCCAAAGACAAAGGGACTCAAGCACCATAGAAAAATTATCCCTGAAGATTTCTGTTGGGGAATCCTCTGTGCTCAGTAACTAAATTGTACTTTTATGACTTTTAATTACGTATTTTTTAAAAGACCATAAACTCACCAACTTTATTTCCATTTCCCAGTATGCTTCCAAAAGTAATTACCGTAGGAGATATAAAACTGAATATGATAAGACTACCCTAAAGCTAGACCCAAAATTACAGAGTCTAATAAAGAAGGGAGGAAGAAATGTTTCTTAAGTTAAAGGACTCTACCAAAATCTAAGATTTTAAGGCTATGATATTAAAAATATCAAATAGGCAAATTTTAAAATCCTCACAGCTGGTATGTTCTATGTAAATCAACAACAAAGCATTTCAAAGGTTACTTACTTGTTTTCCAGCCTTTATTGTATATTTTGGTACTTTAAACATAAACTATTCATACAGTAGAGTCATATTCGCTTAACAAACTAGGTGTTCAATTATACCTTAGCCAAATATTATTAGAAAGATCTTTACAATTTGAGGTTCTGGTTTTTTTTTTTAAGTAGATTATGTTTATAAACTTTAGTTCATGGAATTTTATCTTCCTAGTACCAAGATCATACTACAGGCTATACTGATGTTGATTTGGCAGAATAATACTCTCTCTAGGACAAATATATTGGGAAGTGGTGCAATGTGCTTCAGTGGAATGATCATGTAGTATTGAGTCAAGGGACCTGGCTTTTAGTCCTAGTTTTGTCATAATCCAGATGTGTGAAAACTGGGCAAGTTATTTCAAATTTCTATGCTTGAGTTTCCTCATTTGAAGTCGATTGCACTGGATGAGCTCTTAAGGTTCATTCTAAATTTAGCCTTACTTATATGATCCTAAGTGTTTTTTGAGAGCCAAAATATACTCGACACTATTCCAAGCATTATGGAGAAATGAGGTTGGAATGGGGGCAAAATAAGTGCTACTGATAGCTTCTGATCACCAGGAGTCCATACCATTCTAGGCACAGAATAGGATGGCATTACCTTGCTGACTTGCAAATAATATTAAGACAAGTGTTTAATACAGATTATGGATTAGTCAAACTTATTCATATGTAATTATATGACCATAGCAGGGAAGAAGATTTTGATGACACTGTATTATAACAATGTATTCCTGGGTAAAGTTACTATCTAAGGCTAATACCTTTCAGATGTTCATCTACCAAATCTTTCGTTTTTCTTCCTGTTATGTCAGTATCGTTAAAAGAAAGCAAGAGGTGGGGCTTCAACATGAGTGAACTTAATTATTGCAGAAAATAGCTTTAGATAATTGCAGAATTTTATTAGAGGACCTTGAAAAGTTCAGAACAAGCAGGGACTCAAAGAGAAGAGTATATTGGTGTGAATTTCACATTCTATATTCCTGCCTTGTGTGAATAACCCCAACCTAAAATGAAACTCCAATCAACTTTTTCTCCACACTACAACATAGCTTTCTACCCTTTCTTCACTTGTCTAGTCATCCAACTATAAAGTAAATATATTTCAACAATAATTATGTAAAATTAAAATTAATCTCATCCTCTATCCTCTATCTATCTATCTATCTATCTATCTATCTATCTATCTATCTATCTAACATCTTTATGTTATCTGATAAATATACGAGATGTCCCAAATGTCTTTGGGGAGTTTTAAAATTTCATAGCTCTTACTTTCTCTTATCTTCTGGGTCATAGATTTAAGTTTTAATAGCCATACCTTTCCTTGATCTTCTGGGTTGCATTTCTTAGAAAGTCATTTCCTGTCAGGAAATCTACACGTCTTTTAATTTTTAGACAAGGACTGACTATGAATTGTCATGCCCAGTCAGTCAATAGATGACAGTAGAATGTGCCAGGATAAGATTAAGTCTAATGTTTTGAGTGCTATTGTCTGATTCTGTTTTAGTCTATGATATGTGATAACTATCTGATTATAAGATTCTTCTTTACCCCTGGTTAATCTTTGAAAATGAGTTTGTGTTCACAAAAAACATTACTAAACAACAACAACAACAAAAATTCCACGTGAGATATGCAATTAACTGAACCTCTTTCTCAAGAGCCTCTTTGATTGGTGAGCAAAGAAAGTAGGTCATGGGGAAAAGTAAGTAAAGGCCATTACTTTCCACTACCTTCTTCCATTTCCTTTCTCCTTCTACATTTCTGCCACTAATATGCATATCTAGTTGTAACAATACCTCACTTGAGCAGCTTTTCTTACCTCTTCCTAGCGCCAAGGCACTGACTCTGCTCATTTTAAGATGATAATTTTATAATTGTTCTGCTATATTGAAAGGATGTAAAGAATATAGGTAGGTGGTAGTGATATATTGAGTCAGAGGCTAACTAGGATTCCCTCACTTGTATCCTTGAGAATAATTACAAGAATTAACTCATTTAGGGGAAACATGCTGGGTTTTTCAAGTGGCAAGAATACAGAACAATTAGAAAATATTATACACACATGTGTGTGTACATATATATGTGTACACACATATCTTGTGCAGATAGAAACATATTACCTAGAAGCAAGACTATTTTTAAAATGAAAATGCATTAGTAATAATAACATACTGTAGAGTTGTGGCAGGCTATCTCCCAAGCAATTTCTACTCCAGTGGAATTTCATTTTAAGAAAATACAATATGCTATTCACTTCCAGGATAGTAGGTCTAATAGGACGACATTTGTATGAGTTGCAATCTTCTTGCAGCTGGACACGTGTTCAAGCCCAAGTGGCCCCGTGAAAAATTTGTAACAATGATAGATAGCTGATCATGTGTGAGGTTTAATTCAAGGCTCTGGATTGTAATGATTATAGATTGCATTTAATAAAATGTTTTAAATTAAAATTTTGTAAGTAGTCATGTGCATGAGAAGTAAGATGTTTGCTTAAGAATGTTTTTCAATGCTATTATTTTAGGCAATTAAATCTTATTACTTACTAATGCTTCTTCACATGAAGTATTGAATAGTAAGACATTCAGCCCAATATGTCTAAATGATAACAGATTCTGCACTAGGGGACCCAAAAACCTAGGGATTTGTTGCACTTTTTTTTCTATATACACTATACATAGTTTGAGAAGAAGGAGTAAATCACTTCTTATTGTATTCAATAAACATTAATTATCTATAGTGTTTAAACCACTGTGCTAGACTCTGGAATTACTCAGTCAAAAATGAAGAGTCCTTGTATTCAAGGAGGTTATATTCTGCTAGAGTATATAATTTTCCCTATGCCAACTAGTATACAACTATATCCAAAGTGAAGACTCAGTAGACATTAAATTGATCATAATGAAAATATTTTGGTCTCTGCCAACTGCCCTTTGAGATAAACGGAATTTAAAGTAACCAGAGCTTATTTCAAATGGCTGGAGATATGAATCTCTTGGCACCTATTAGCATAATCTATTTATATAAAATATATAAATGCAGAAAGAACAGGACTACAGAATGATTTGCTGGACTCTATTGTCGAGCTCTAATTTAAATCACTTGGTTTTCTCAATTATTATTCTAATGCCTCATCTGAATCCCACTGACATTAAATATATTTTATGGGGCCAATATATTCCTATAACTTGCAAAATCTTTAATGCAGGATTTATACATCTACTGCAAGATGGATGAAGATAATTATTTGGGCCTTGTTAAATTCCTTCAAAGAATGTTCTTTCACTTCGGTATAATAGAAAGACTGAAAATGGATCAGGAAATATATATATATATATTGGTGAATAACAATTTACTTTAAAAACAAATTTCAAATGTTTTTAATGGATTTATTTTATGTGTGTATCTCTTAATCTACTGAGAAAATAATGTGTGTGTATGTGTGTGTGTATGCATGTGTATGTGTGTATGTGAGAGAGAGAGGTACAGCTGAATGTTAATGAGGAAAATATTACATAGTTTTTTGCTTGTGTTTTTGTCTTTTTTATCCTAATGTGGACCCATTAAGGACAATCTTTCTCACATTTGTAGATTGTATTCTAGACTTGTCTGATTACTGTGTGACATATCTGCCCCTATTATGTGCATGGAAAAGCTTTGTGACAAAGGCAGTGTATCCTTATATTTAATATCTTAAAGAATTAGACTTGGAATCAGGAAAATGAGAGTTCAAATATCTTCATTATTTCCTGACTATGAGAAAGCCATATGATAACAGGATCATAAATTTAAAGTAGGAAAGGACTTTGAATTTCATCTCTCTGAGTTTACCTTAAAAGATTAAATAAATTGCTCAATTCATATTCTCTCTCTGCCTC
The DNA here is from genome assembly GCA_028646515.1 of Pseudochirops corinnae. Classification (NCBI taxonomy): domain Eukaryota; kingdom Metazoa; phylum Chordata; class Mammalia; order Diprotodontia; family Pseudocheiridae; genus Pseudochirops; species Pseudochirops corinnae. The sequence continues at coordinate 189,750,365 of CM053588.1, read as the reverse complement.
AGTTCCCTTATCTGTATGATGGTGATAATTAACTGTTGAGGACCACGAGCCAGTGAGACTTTGACCCCAATGGCTGACTAAGCCCTCTCAGGTGAAGGGGCTTGCTGCTGGGCCTGGATTGGTTCTGCATTTCCCAGGGAAGAGTTCTGGGAAGCAGGTGTGAGGATTGAATCCTCAATATAAGTGTGGTGTTTTTCTGCTGGCCTAGGAACGCTGTAGTGCACAATGTCTACAGGGGAAAGCCATTAGGAAGCATCCTATAAAAGGCTTGCACTTAGAACAATAAAGGAGACTCTATTTTCCACCATCCTTTGAGTCCCCATCTTTCTTTTAACTCATCCTCTCTCACAGCCTCTGGGTTGATAGCCCTCTCGACCATGATGGGTGATAGCTTCCACATTTTCTTAGCCCTGTTGCAGGATGGCAGGATTCCCTTCGCTGGTGCACCACAATTAACTATATGTATATACATCTCTTTGCAGCACTTAAAGCTCAGTATGAGTGTCAGCTATTAATGCTGAGTAGATATGAGTTAAAAAAGTAAATCATTTTGCATTCAACATATGTTGAAGGAATGAATATCAATTTTGAAATCTAGTTACTATATTCCTTAATGTCCATCTATTATTATATCATCAAAAATAATTTAATGGTCAAACAATTTTGGCAATAATTTAGGATACAGTCACTTTCATTGGAAAGCTCTGAAGTACAAGTTTATCTTTCAACATTCTCAATTTCACTATGCTTATGAGAAGATAAAGGGCAGATACGTGGTACAGTGGATAGAACACTGGGCTTGGAATCAGGAAGACTCATTTTTGTGAGTTCAAAAATGGCCTCAGATACATACTAGTTATGTGACCCTGGGCAAGTCGCTTAACCTTGTTTGCTTTGGTTTCCTCATTTATAAAATGAATTGGAGAGGGAAATGGCAAACCACTCCAGTATCTTTGCAAAGAAAATCCCAAATGGGGTCATGAATTGTCAGACATGATCAAACAACACAACAAGTGTATAAATAATGTCAAATACCAGTATGATATCTTAAATTGTCAAATATGTGGATATTTTGAAGATATAATTGCAAATACATTACTGTTTTACAGCACTTGAAATCTTGACTACTTTTGTCAGCTTCTATCTCTGTTTGGCTCTGTGTTGGCATAACCGACACAGACATGATAGATAATGCAAAGTCAGATTGTATTAGGAGAATACTGTTTCCTCTGTGGAGAGATGGAGCTCACTAATCTCAAGGGTGGGAGTACATTCTAACAAAGACATAAGCACAGGGTATGGAAATGGTGTTCTTCCTTTCAAATGGACAATCTATATTAAAGTTAATGACCAGGTTAAGCCTTTCCCTGGATAACTGCAACTTGCTGCCTATTGATTTGCTGTAAGTATATTTTAAGCAATGATTTACTGTGGTATTCAATAAAAAATGAATACCAATGCCAGGAGCCATAGCAACTCATGGGTCTATATTGCATGTGTGAGATAAGAAAGAGTCTTCCCAAAGACAGACTTGTAAAGAAAGAAAGGGAAAACACCAGTAGTTTTCTACTGCTGAAAGGGTGAAATATTTTATTAAAGAGCTTTCACTGGTGGCAATGGAGTCCATGCCAAAGTATGGCTCTGATGGAGAGTAAGGTGGGATAATGAATATTTGAGGAAAATGCTAGGCAAGATTTATTTGTGCCCTTTGAACTCTCACTGGAGTTGTATTTATTAAGACTACAGAGAAGGAGAGAATATGATTTAAATGACTCTCCTAAATTGAAAGGGCTTGCTTTGCCTGTAATGCATTACAATGGCCAAGCAATTTCTTTTCCTATGTTCACAAAGAACATGCTGGTTTAATGTGTCAGGATTTAAAAAAAAAATATGAGAAATAAACTAAAGTGGTAGCCCAGGTGCAAAACAATGGATCTCTTAAGTAATGATTTGATTGAAAATAAAATAATAGAAGCAAGGACTGGTGGCAATTTTAATTCCTTTTGAATATTAATCCCCCTTTCTCTTAATAACAATGAAAATTAGTCATTCCATTTCAATGTAAATAGGTTTAGTTATTAAAATCCATGTTTCTCTACTATTATACCTATGACAAAAATTCATACTTAAAAGCATATTGTTTTTTTAACAGTTAATCAGGCAGTCAACAAGCATTACTCAAACCCTTACTGTGTGCCAGGTAATATGCTAAGCTAATACAAATGTAAGCAGCATCATTGTCTCTTCTCTCAAGGAACTCAAAGCCCAGTGGGGGACACAATGTGCAAATAGTTATGTCCTTACAAAGTATTTGCAGTGTGAATGATAGGTAAAGGAATGGGATTAAGACAAGTGGGGATAAGTAAAAAAATCCTTTAGAAAGTAGGATTTTGAGCCTAGTATTGAAGGAAGTTGGGGAAGTCAGAAGTTGTAATTGATGAAGGATAGATTTCTAGGAATGGGAGGAAAAAAAAAGTTGGGAGGCAAAGTTTCATGTGTGCGGAATAACAAACAGTGAATGTCACTGGCTCCTAGAGTACATAGAAGGGATGAGAATGTAAGGGGGTTGGAAGGATAGGAAAAGGACTTGTTTAGAAAGGCTTTATATGCCTATCATGGGATTTTATATTAGATGCTTGAGATAATAGAGAACCGCTGCAGTTTTATTGACTAGGAAAATGACAAACTTGTACTTCAGCTTTCAGAAATAATTTTGGTAGCTGAGTGGAGGAAAGATTGGAGTAGAAAAAGTCTTGAGGCAGAGAGACCAATTAGGAGACTGTTCAACAGTGTTGGAGAGGGATGATTAGGGCCCCAGTAGTGGCCATGTGAGTGAAGAGAGATGATTTATACAAGAAATTGTGATGGTAAGCATGATGAGATTTGACAACAACTTGGATAGCTAGGGAGAAGAAGAGTAAGGAGTTGAGGAGTATATTGAGGTTGAGAAAATGTGTGACTAGGAGGGTGGTAATATCCTTCTAGCGTTGTTGTAAATATCAAATCAGAGAGGGGATATGAATGCATTAAAATTAAAAA
>CM053588.1:189729300-189741086 GCA_028646515.1 Pseudochirops corinnae | reverse complement strand
AATATTGATCCAGCTCTGAATTCTTGGACTAAATCCTACCTGGACATAGTGTATTATTACCATTATAAGTTGCTGTAATCTTTCTGCTAAAATTTTATTTTATTTTTTAATCTATATTCATTAGGGAAATTGGTCTACAATTTTCTTTCTTTTGACTCTTCCTGTTTTAGAAGGAATATCATATTTGTATATTGAAAAGAATTTAGTAGCACACCTTATTTGTCTATTTCCCTCAAATAGTCTGTATAATATTGTGATTAATTTTTCTTTAAATGTTTGATAGAATTTGCTTGTAAATTCATCTGGTCCTGGAGATGTTTTCCTTAGAAAGCTCACTGATGGCTTGTTCAATTTATTTTTCTGAGATGGGTTTTTTTAAGTGTTTTATTTGCTCTTTGGTTAAGTTGGGCATATTATACTTTAGTAAATATTCATCTATTTCATTAAGATTGTCAGATTTATGGGCATACAATTGGTCAAAATAATTCCTAATTATTGCTCTAATTTCCTCTTTGGTGGTGAATTCACACTCTTCATGTTTGATGCTGGTAATTTGATTTTCTTCTTTATTTTTTAAAACCAAATTAACCAAACTTTTATCTATTTTATTGATTTTTTAAAACAGTTCTTACTTTTGTTTATTATTTCAATAGTTTTCTTAATTTCAGTTTTCTTAATTTTTCCTTTGGTTTTCTCCATTCCTAATTTTTGTATTTAATTGAGAATTTTTAATTTGTTCTTTTCTAGTTTTTTTTAGATGCATGCCCAATTCATTGATCTCTTCTTTTTCTATTTTATTCACATAATCTTTTAGAGATTTAAAACTTGCCCTAAGAACTGTTTTTGCTATATATGATAAGTTTTAGTATGTTTTCTCATTATTGTCATTATCTTTGATGAAGTTATTTTTTATTTCTATGATTTGTTGTTTGATTTTTAATCCATCCTTCCACGGCCCTTTGTTATGTATAATTTTTATTGCATCATGATCTGAGAAGGATGCATTTAATATATCTTCCTTTCTGCATGGAATTGTGAAGTTTTTATGCCCTAGTACATGATCAATTTTTGTGTAGGTGCCATGTATCTCTCAGAAAAAAGATACATTTCTTTCTATCCTCATTCAGTTTTCTACAGAGTGCTACCATATCTGCCTTTTCTTAAATCGTATTCACTTCCTTAATTTCTTTCTTGTTTATTTTCTGGTTAGCTTTATCTAGTTCAGAGAGTGAGTTCTTCCACTAGTAAATGCTGTCATTTCTTCCTGTAAATTCCTTAACTTCTTCTCTAAGAATCTGGATGCCATACCACTTGGTTTGTATATGTTTAGTAATGATATTACTTCATTGTCCATAGTGCCTTTTAGCAGACTATTGTGTCCTTCCTTATATCTTTTAATTAGATCTATTTTTGCTTTTGCTTTGTCTGAGATCAGGATTGCTACCTCCACTTTAATTTTTACTTTAGTTGAAGCATAATATATTCTACTCCATCTTTTTAACCTTTACCATGTGTGTATTCCTCTGTTTCAAATGTGTTTTCTTGTAAACAACTTATTATAGGGTTATGATTTTTAATAAATTCTGCTATCCTCTTTCATTTTGTGGGAGAGTTCATCCCTTTCAAATTCACAGTTGTGATTGCTCTCGGTGTCTTTCTCTTTATTCTTTCTCCTCACTCCCACCATTTTTTACACATTTTCCCTTTCCCTCCTCAGTAGAGTGTTTTTTTTTTTAATAATTTTCTTTTTGCTTTTTGGAAGGAGGAGGGCAGGGCAATTTGGATTAAGTGACTTGTCCAAGATCACATGCCTAGTAAGGGTTAAGTGTCTGAGGCTAGATTTGAACTCAGGTCTCCCTGCCTCCAGGGCAGGTGCTCTATTCACTGTACCACCTAGCTGCCCCCTCAGTAAAGTTGTGATTTTCACCGCTGCCTCCCTCAGTCTTCCCTCCCTTCTATTAGCTCTCCTGCCTTTTCTTTCTCTTTTCTCTGACTACTTTTTTCTTTCTTTCTATCCCTCCCTTTTCTTTCCCATTTCCCTCCCAACTGCCTATCAGGCATATTAGATTTCTATAGTTAACTGAGTATCTTATTCCCTCCTTGAATCAAATCCAATGAGAGTAATGTTTAAACAATGCTCATCTGCCTCCCTTTTTCCCTCTACTGTAATATGTCTTGGTGCCTCTTCATGTGATGTAATTTACCCTTTTCTACCTCTTCCTGTTCTCCTCTACTACAATCCTTTTTCAGTGCTTAATTGAGGTTCTTATTATCACATCAAAATCAACTTAAACCCAGCCCCTCTGTCTATGTATTTTCCTTCTATATGTTGTAATAAAGATACAATTGTCAAGAGTTGTAGGAATTATCTCCCTCTACAGTTTGACCTTTTTGAATAACATATTTTCTTTTATTTCATTTTTTTTTCATTTCCTGTTTACCTTTTTATATATCTCTTGAATCTTGAATCTGAGGATCACATTTTCTGTTGAGCACTGGTCTTTTCATAAGGAAAGTCTGGAAACCCTCTGTGTCATTAAATGTCCATTTCCTCCCCTGAAAGTTTATGCTCAATTTCACAGGGTAGTTCATCTTTACTTGTAATCTAAGCTCCTTTTCCTTACGGAATGTCATTTGCTAACCCTTCCAATCATTTAATGTAGAAGCTGCAAGATTCTGTGTAATGCTGACTGTGGTTCTATGATAATTGAATTTTTTCTTTCTGACTATTTTCAGTATTTTCTCTTTGCTATGATAATTCTGGAATTTGGCTACACTATTTATTGGCATTTTCAATTTGGGATCTTTTTCAGGAGCTGATTGATATATTCTTTAAGTGACTATTTTACCCTCAGATTCTGAGACCTCAGGGCAGCTTTCCTTAATGATTTCTTGAACAATGTTGTCCAGGATCTTTTGTTCATCATGGTTCTCAGGTAGACCAATAATTTTTAAATTATCTCTCCTGGGTCTATTTTCCAGGTCAGTTCTTTTTCCAATGAGATATTTTACATTTTCTTCTATTTTTTTTCATTCTTTCAACTTTGATTGACTGATTCTTGAAGTTTCAAAGTCATTAGCTTCCACTTGCCCAATTCTAATTTTTAATGAATTGTTTTCTTCAGTTAGTTTTTCTACAACATTTTCTTTTTTGCTTAATTCTATTTTTTTAAGGAGTTGTTTTCTTCAATTCACTTTTTTCCATTTTGTCAATTGTATTTTTAAAGGAATTGTTCAATTTTTATTCTACCTCTCTTATTTGAGTTTTTAAATTTTTCTTTAGCCCCAAGAAGGCTTTTTGGACTTAAGGCCAGTTCATATTCCCCTTTTAAGTTTTGAATGTGGGTATATAGACCATGTTGTCTTCTCCTGAATTTGAGTTTTGATCTTCTCGGGAACCAACTTATTTCTCTATGGTCATTGTTTCTCTTTGATTCTCCTTGTTCACGTTGTTTGCCTTTTTTCCTGTTTTTAAATTTGATCCTTGCTTCTGGGGCCAAGGGGGCAATGTCCCAGACTTCTTGTGCTGGGATCTATTGGCCTGATTACTGTTTTTATGTGTGGAGGACTCAGGTGCTGGCAGTTCGATGTTGTAGTGTTTTTATAGTTTACCTGGTGCTGAAGTGGAGCTGATGGTGGGGGCTGATATGTGTCTGGTGTTGGTGCTTGCCTGTTCCTCCACCATGCGGCTCAGGATCTCCTGCTGCTTTACTAAGGTAGGGCTTGCTGCTGGCTTTCCTAGCTACCTCCCATCTTGGTCCCCTTCAGCTACAGCTAGAGGGATCTTTCCCATTAATTCCCATAGCCTTCCAAGCTGAAAGACTGTCTTACTCTGTCTTTCTGCTGTCTTCACTATTCCAGGATTTTTCCTGGGGAAATATTCTCTGGGTTTTTCAAAGTCTGTAAGGGAGGATGAAAGCAAATTACTGCTTATTTTGCTATTCTGGCTCCCAGAAGTTTAAATAGGTAGCTTTCAAACATTCTGGCTGTAGGCTGATAGACTCAGGAACAACTTCTCTAGCTGCTATAGGCTCTGTGGAAGACTTCACTTCTCTCTCACCCGGTCCTGATATGCCCCTCATCTTGGGCTGAGAGGTCTGGAAATCGCCACTGCTCTCAGTGATTCAGTCTCCTGGGATCTGCTGCTGGCCTTGTTATGGTTAGAGCACTTGTGTAGCCTGTGTACTAGACCGTTTTCTTCTCCAAACCTGGTGCAATAGGCCTTTTCTATAGACTTTCCAGGTTGTCTAAACTATAAGTAAATTATATGCACTACATATTGTATAGCAGATTATGTGGACTGCAATTGTGTGCAATACCTTGATCTATTTTTTGGAATAATAATATCCAAAAAAAGACAATCTTCCATGCCATGCAGATCTAGTATCAGTTCCTGAGAAATTAGAGCAAACATTTTACCTAATTAAATTGAGCTACTGATGAAGTTGAAGATGGCAGAAAACACCATTAATGGTGACCTTGCTGAAAAAACCTCTGCCGTATTAGGTATTGTCTGGAATACAGTTAGAACTTTGTTGATTAATTAATTGTGAGCAAACCTAGAGCAGTCATCTCTAGACCACTGTCAAGGATATTGTATTTGGATTTTCTTGTAGCACCTCACATTTCCTAGTGAAAATTAAGCCTTCCCTTTCTCCTGGAGCCTGCCAAGAATTTTCTGCTCATGATGGTTACTCCTGAAATGAAAGAAAGGGAAAGGGGCTCATATGTGTTTGAACAAAAGGAAGAGAGAAAAAAGGAATTAAATAATAAAGTTCAGGGAAAAAAAATAGGCCATTTGATTATTTATTGTGAGAGGTGAGTTGATATTAGCTAACAAGATAACATATAAGGAATTTTAGGAGTTTGTCAAAAAGATGGCTAAATGTGATATTATTTGTAGTTGGTAGTAGATCAGGATTATATCACAAAGACATAATAGGATCATAGATTTAGAATTAGAAGAGACCTTAAGGTCCTCTAGTCCAATTCCTCCATTTTCCAGAGGAAGAAACTAAGGCCCAGATAGATCAGTTAAGTGACTTGCCCAAGGGCACCCAGCTATTGTCAGAGGTGTATTTTTAGATATGTTCTGCCCCTAGTCCAGTGATCTTTCAGCTGACATAACTATTCCCCCAAAAGCTATTTTGCATTGTCTTTTGATAGATTTGTTGCTTACATGAGGATACCATGTGCATTACAATTACAGTTAAAAGGAGATACAATTATCTTTTTAGAGCAAGAATATCACAGAAAACAAAATTCTACTTGCATTTAGACACTTGAGATCTTTTCTTTTTTTCTGTCCCTTTATCCCAAAGTTATTGTCAATAATTAAATGTTAGCATTTTTCTACTTTAAACTTACAGATCCCTGGAAAGTGTCTTTGTTTGCAACTCCACTGGTGACTGTGGCAAATAAATATTACCTCTGAAGTTTCAGTAATGATTTCTCTAAATGAATATTCTTACCAATAAATCTTTAATTCATGTCTTCTCCCCACCAGAATAAAACCTTTGCTATTCGCCCTACAAGATGAACAGGTCTTTCTCATTTTAATTTTCCAGTGCTTTCCAAACCTTCTGCATCATCTGGCCAAAAGGATCATGATGCTTGATGAATTGGGAATGAGTGTACCCTAAAGACAAAGCCAATCTCTGATTCTATGAGGGCAGTAGAGGAAAGGAGACTCTTTTGAAGCACTGAAGAAGAGGTAAAAAGCCTCTAGTCTACTTTCAGTTTCCTTAAGAGAGGGTTCAAAATAGCTAGAAATGAAATGAAATCCCAAGCAGCCCCAGTAGCAAGTCTGTCTCTTAAGGCTAGTAGGGAGTTCAACCACAAAGAAATAAACAGCCTTCTAGAAAAGGCTTAGGCTAAATCATGGTTGAAGTAAAAAGTCACAAACAAAAGCAAAGAGAACATCAGTGTAGAGGAGCAAAAAGGGCTACTAAGCTCCAGAACCTTGGGTACTATGTTAATGGTGCCTCCACATTCCCCTCAAAGAGTTGTTTCTTTATTTGTGGCTGGGACTGATACTGATAGGAAATGATAGAGATGATGTGGCTCCTTCACCTTCCTTTGTCTTGTTTTTCTGACAGGAAGGGGAATATACACGAGCTAGTATGGTAAAGTATTTCATATTCTCTTGGAGTTTCATCATTTGTCCATTTCGTTCCCTTCTTGCCAAGAAAAGGAAACAGTTCTTGCTTTGTCAAGAGAATTTTCCAAATAATCTGTTTAGTCAATCCCTCATCTGCTTTTCTCTGAAGCTATTGAGTAAACTGCTTCCTTGACAGACAAAAATACCTTCTTTCATATCTTTCATAATAGCATTACAGCCCTCAGTTGAATATAAACTCTTTTGAGGTTAGTGAGGGACTATTTGACTCTGGTTTTGTTTTTGCATCTCCAGTTCCTAGCATTATTACACAATGTTCTACACATAGCGGTTGTTTGAGAAACACTTTTTTTAGCCTGGCAATGGAGGCAATTCAAGGAAATAGATGGAGGGCAGAACTTGAAATTAGAAAGATTTTGATTCATACCCTGTCTTTGATGCAAACTAGCTGTGTAACTGGGAAAGTCAGTTCCCTTTGACTGAAGTAAATTCTTCAGGATTATAAGTTACAGAAGAATTTCTGATCTGCCTTAGCAAGAAGGAAGTCTCCACACCTATGAGACACAGGTGCAGATGTGTATATATGTCTACATATACATAAATTTGTGCATTAATGCATGTGTGTATTCATGTTTAAAAGAGATAAAAAAAATACAGATTTTTCTAATATCTCACATGCAACCTAAAATTAAAAAGTCAGATCTTGTATGGATAATTTCTACCCAGTTACCTCTTTGATATAACTGTGACAACATTTACTGCACCCTTTAGAGGGATTGATTTAATGGTGATTTGCTTTTTTTTTTTTTTAATGGGCAGGCTCCTGGGTCAGAGCATAAAAATCACTTAGCAACTGACAGTTTTTTTTTTTTCCTCAACAATGGCTTGGTCTTCCTCATCTTCTTTGACCTCACTTTAGCTTAGAGAGATACAAACTGAAATTTTCTGTGTAGGATATGGTTCTCCTTTTCATTGTTGTTTTGCTTTGTATTATTAGCTTCTTTGTGCTTGGTACATAGCAGGCACTTAATCAATGCTTGTTGGCCTGAGTTGGCTTTTTAATTCTTCAGTAGTGTCTCTTAGGGTAAGGTTATTTTTAGTACTTAGTACACTATTGAGACTTAAAATTTATCAACAAGTGGCAATGTAGTTATACAAACTATGGAACAATTATCTTCCTTCTCTTTAAGGAAGACATTTTAGAAGGATGTGGGAATTGATCATGTCTATAATTCAGTGAAACAGAAGCAGATTACATGAACCAAGTTACATGAACCAACTAATTTGGAAACTTGAGATTTCATATCAAAATACAGAAAAGAGGTCAGTCTTATCATTTGCATTGTGTTGTTCAATTAGCTAGCCTTTACCTCTTAGTCACATTTTTCCTGAGGAAGTTGATTTATGCAGTCACAATGCTACCATTAAAATATTAGGCAATTTTGGAAAATCACTTAACTTCTCAAGATGAAACTCAGGTTTCTCATATATATATAATGAAGGGCCCAGATGGGATGGTCTTTAGTTCATTGTAGGGTGTTTAGGTATTCAGGGAAAAGTAGTAACTCTGGTGTGAAGGCTGCCAAGCCCTTTTCAGGGTTGCTTTCCACCTCTGGTGTCTACCTGTCACCCAGCTCTCACCTGTAGCTCCAAGAAGCTGTGACATGTTCAGCAACCACACTTTAGTTAACCATTTTTGCAGTTGGGCTAAACCAGGTTAAAGGCAATTGAGGAGCCTCAAATCCTTTGGTGAGTTGGGGGATATCTACCCCAAGCAAATAAAGACTTCCTTGGTGAAATAGGCAGATGTGAAAAATTTGGTCTAATGGGCCCTGAGGGCAATGGAATAAGGTGCTGTAGAACACTTAGAACTTGGTTAGGCATTAAAAATGCCAAGGCCATCCACCACTGCATCCTGAATATCATACATGTTTTATTTTTTCTGGAGTGGTCATAGTGATGGGGAGTGCTGTAAAACTGATAAAGGTTTTGCAATCAAAAATAATCTAGTCAACAAGTTTGTATGCCTCTCCAAAAGAGTGAACAACAGGCTTATGGCAATGTGATTGTCATTTGTAGGAGAGTGCCATGCCACTATCATCAGTGTATATGCTCCCACCATGACATACCCTGATGAGGTCAGAGGAAAAATATATATATATATATGAAGACCTGGAGATCCTCAACATCAATGGGTTAAAACAGGATAAACTTGTAATTCTGAGTGAAATTAATATCAAAGTAGGCACAGACTATCAGACATGGCAGAATGCCCTGAGAGAAATGGATTCAGAAAGAGTAATAGCATGTCACTTACTACTGAAGACTTGTGCTACTCATCCATGACCTTCTCATCACCAACACTATCTTCCATATACCTAAACACAATAAAACTTCATAGATGCACCTTCACAGTAAATATTGGTATTTAAAAGACATGTCACTGTAAGAAGAGATAGGATATGAGAGTGACAAAGGCATTGTGTGGCACAGAATGCTGAACCAATCATGGACTTATCCTCTCTAAACTAAACATTCACATTCAGGAAAATTGGAGGCCACAAGACAAGATGACTACCAGAAGACAATGTCAACAGATTAGAGTGCTTCTCTCTTTATGAAGAGTTCGTTATTAACTTGTAGGGAAAGCTGAGACAACATATAGTTGGCAACAGTAGAACAGAAAAGGAGTGACCAGCTTTCAGAAATTTGGTATATAACATTACATTTATTCATCTGGGTAAGAATACTTGTAAACAACAATATTGGTTTGATAAAAATGATGGGGAACTTCAGAAGCTGATCAATGAAAAATGGGAACTCAACAGGGTTTACTTCACAGAATAGTTTGTCTATCACTAAAAAGGCAGCATTTTGTACCATCAAAAGTAAAGTACAAACAAAGCTTCAGATATAGGATTCTTGGCTCAGTAAGAAGGCAGATGAAATTCAGTTTTACATTGATAGTAACAATCCAAAGTACTTTTATGATGCCCTGAAGGCTAAAGGCCAACTTATGGTGAATCTCAACTACTCAGTGTTGATGGAGCCACATTGATTAGTGATAAGGACGTGATCCTGGAGAGATGGGGAGATCACTTGCATAGCATTCTCAACACATTGGCAAAAACCAATGCTGAAGCCATTGGCCATATATTCCAGGTGCAAATCAATCCCTCTCTAGCTGAATTTCCATCTGAAGCAGGGGTTTTGAATGCTATTAAGCTTCTCTCTTGTGTCAGAGCTCCTTATATTGATTTTATTTCAGCTGAGATTTACAAGGTAGGGTATTCACTGTTCATACCAAAGCTGATTAAAATCTTCTGGGTCATATAGTAAGAGGAAGTTATCCCTGAGAAGTTCAAGGATGCCCCCATTACTTGTCTCTATAAATGAAAGGAAAATACATTGTCCTGTTACAATTACTGGAAGTGTATGGGGGGGGTTCTCTTTCTTTGTCAATGACAGTAAGATTCTTGGAGAGTCTTCCTTAAGAGATAGACCTTTAACCTGGAAGATGATTATCTGAGAGTTAGTATGTCTTCAGAAAGGGCTGAGGAATGGTCAATATGGTGTTTGCTGCCTGACAACTCCAGGAGAAATTCCTGGAGCAGAACAGAGGTCGATACACACTATTTATCAATCTAAGCAAGGCTTTTGATACTCTCAGTTTTGAGGTTTTGTGAAAAATCATGACAAAATATGGTTGCCCATAAAAGTTAATCAATATTGCATGCCAATTCCATCACTGCATACTTCCATGGGTTCAAGATAATGCATGATTCTCATGTGTTTTTCCAGTCACAATGGAGTGAAGCAGGGATGTTTGTTTTCTCCCATGCTTTTTAGAATGTTTTTTTTTCATTAATATTATCAAACACCTTCGATGAGGGTAAACAGCATCAAGGACTGCTACTACACCAATGGTAAATCAATTAACTTGAAAAGGCTGCAAGCTAAGACTAAAGTGGAGAAAGAATTGGTGCATGGCTTTTTTATTTGCAGATGATTGTGCACTCAAAGAAGCCTCTAAGTCTGAGATGCATCAGAGTAAGATCAATTCTCTGCCATTTGTACTAATTTTGGCCTGACCACATTAAATAAACAGAGGTTCTCCACCAGCTAGCAACAAACCACTCATATGTAGAAGCACTGATTATAGCAAATGGTGAAATTTTCAATCTTGTGGATAAGTTCACATACTTTTACAATATACTTTTCAGGGATATACACATAGATGATAAGGTTGATTCACACATTTCTGGAGTTAGTTCAGTGTTTGGGAGGCTCTGAAGGAAAGTATAGGAGAGAAGAGGTGTTAAGCTGCTTGCCAGACTGAAAGTCTACAGATCCATTGTGCTGACCTCATTGTCTACCAGTGCCATGCCAAGAAAATGATTCACTTTCATTTGTATTGTTTTAGGAAGATTCTGAAGATCACTAGGCAAGATAAGGTATAAGACACTGAGGTCATTTCTCTGGCTGAACTGCCAAGTATTCACACTCTACTGCGGAGATTGCAAGTCTGAGGGACTGGACACATTGTTCAAATGTGAAACCTATGTTTGCCTATTTTACAGAAGACTTATACAAGGCAAGTATTATGTGGAAGTCAGAAGTTATATGAGGATATTCTAAAGGTCTCTCTGTAGAACTTTGCAATCAATTGTGAGGCATGGGATACACTAAATCAGGTCTGCCTAGTATGGCACATTTGCATCAAAGAAGTACTCTGTGTGCTCTATGAGCAAAGCAGAAGTGTAGTAGCTCAAAAGAAAAACGAGATGCACAAATTTAGAGACATCTTTACTCCAAATGTTCATATGGAATATGTATGCCCAACCTGTTATAGAGCCTTCTGAGCTTGTATTGGTCTAATCAGTCACATTCAGATACAATATACTTTGACTCTAACATAGTGATATCATTTTGAGTCTCATTGAGCATGAAGGACAACAACTAATGTCCCTTTTGAATTTAATCTATGATCTTAAGTGTTTTAAATAAAATATTGATGTGAAATGGTACAGAGAGGAAATTCTCAATATGATGAATAGCTAAACCAAAAACATGAAGTTCTCTGGAACAAAAACAGAACAAAACAAAACAAAAACAAAAACACAAAGTTAAAGGGGAAAAGGATAATGAAGAACACGCCTTGCTTGCAGCATTAAGGTCATACTGGGGACAAGGGAAGTTGTCCTGAGAATGTTATAGAAGAAAGGTCATAGAAAATAGTCTACTTTGGTAGATGCTCATAGAAATGCAAAAGAGAGTAGCAAATGCAAAAAACCTTGCTAAAGAATTATCAAGGTACAAGGACTGATTAAATGATGAGTGGCAGTTAGTATGGAGTTTAGGAGATTAAAGTAACTAGAGAATTTTGAGGCCTTGACATCTGAAATGGTGCTCCTGGTGAAATTCTGAGCATCATTGATAGAGGTCACTAATATCATCTTCATCTCTACCTAGGTCATATGCCCTGTCTTCTTATCTCCCAAGCACACAACATATGCATCAGAGTTTTGAAAATTACATATATACTGGTCACATCATCTGAAAGAAATAATATAAAAATTCTGCTGTTACATTCCCCTCCAAAAAATACCCAACATCATAAATATTAGTTTACAATAAGCCAACCAATCATCAACAAGAATGTATTTAA
>CM053588.1:189702329-189728800 GCA_028646515.1 Pseudochirops corinnae | reverse complement strand
ATCTATCTATCTATCTATCTATCTATCTGTCTGTCTATCTATCTGTCTATCTCTGTATCTATTTATCTATCTATCTATCTATCTATCTATGTATCTGTCTGTCTGTCTGTCTGTCTATCTTCACAATTATATCCCATGTTTCTCAGAGTCTGACACATAGTAAATAATAAATATCTGCCCCCCGACTGACTATATTAATACAGGATGTAGCATATAATCAGAGCAAAAGAAGGATATAAAGAACTCTAAGAATTTGTGAGGGAAAAGAGAAGAATTTTAACTTATATTGCTTTCTCAAGGTTAGAGGGTTTAGAGACTCATGAAACAATTTATGGAAGAGGTAGCCCCTGAGATAAGCCATGAAAGAAAAGTTTTCATAGTTAGAAGAGTCTTTTCAGACATCAGAAACAGATAAATTTAACTTTTTGATGAAAAGTTTCAATCCCTTGGCATAGTGATTTTAGATTCAGTTTCCAATGACTTCGTTTCCTTTCCAGTTTCTCTTAAAGGGTACAAATGGTCCAAGGGAATTTTCTAAGCATTTCCTGCAGTGGGGAAAGCAGGAAGGAAGAACAATGAGTTGAATTTAATAAATGAGGAATCTATAAAATGATGAAAAATATTTTTATAAAGTGTCCCAAAAGTCTGTTTCTTTCTTTCTTTTTTTTTTTTTTTTTTTTGATAATTTCAATAAGTTCTACTAGGATAATACATATCTTTCAACTCTTAGTATAGGTTGGGTATTGCTAAAAGCTCCATTAGGTGGCAACAAAGAGCCAAACATATACACACAAAAGAGCAGTATAGAGATTCAGAACAAGAGGCCTTAGATGTTTTCTCATCCAAATATCTCATTTTACAGATGTTATTCAGAAAGGTTAAGTGACTTAGTCAAGGTCACACTAGTAGCTAGTAACAATTAGAATTGGAATCCAGGTCTTATGATTCAAGTTTAATACTCTACACACTGTAGCATATTACCTCCCAATATAATAGTAATGCATGAGATACCATTGTCATCCTGTTCCAACTGTTGGAACAGAGGGTGTTAGGAACAGAGAAAGGGTAAATATAATTGCAATCTATGTCAATGGACAACTCAGGGACAGAATTGAGAAGGTAGTGGCTGGGTTATCAACAATAAATGGAACCAAGGAAATAATAACTAAGAAAGAACAAGTCAGGTAGAGATTAAAGAAACCAGATTAGCTGGAACACTGAGTTACAGAAGTTAGAATGTCCAAAGGCAGGCAGGGAATCTAACCTTAAAAAAACTCTATGTTTGGATTAGAAAGAACCAAAATTTAGAGAAGTATATTAGCAAAGGTCCAACTATAAATATATCATAATCATATATCAATAGGAGAAAAAAGTGGAATCTGATAAGCAAATAGTTGCACTGAAGTGGTCGTGAATCAGTGTGTTTGAACTAATGGCAGTGGTCCATTGGCTATAGATATCTAGGATTTAAAGGTTACTCTGTTCATGTAACAACATGGGACCTAACAATAATAATCAAAAAGAAAAAGTTCAACTCAAACCCACAAACTGAAAACCATACATTTTTCTTTCTTTTTCTAAGTTCTAAGTTCTTTTAAACGTATTTTTAGTTTTCAACATTCATTTGCACAAGATTTTGAGTTACAAATTTTCTCCCGGTCTTTCCCCTACCCACACCCAAAAGATAGCGAGCCTACTGAAAACCTCTTCCCCCAGTCTATCTTCTCTTATACCCTCCCCCACTCCCCTTCTAACTTTCTAGTAGGGTAAAATGGATTTCCATACCCGAGTGCCTGTATATCTTATTTCGCAGTTGCATGTAAAAAATAATTTTTTTTAATGTTTGTTTTTAAAACTTTGATTTCCAGATTCTTTCCCTTCTTCCCTCCTCACCCACCCCCAGTGGGAAGATAAACAATTCAATATTAGGTTGTACATGTGTAGTTATGCAGAACATTCCCATAGTAGTTATATTGTGAAAAACTAACTATATTTCCCTCCATCATATTCTACCCCACTTATTCTATTTTCTACTTTGGCGCTGTCCCTTTTCAAAAGTGTGTGCTTCTAACTACCCTCTCCCCAAATCTGCCCTCCCTTCTCTCATCCCCCATTTTATCCCCTTCCCCTGCTACTTTCCTGTAGGGTAAGATATCCAATTGAGTGTGTATATTATTCCCTCCTTAAGCCAAATTCAATGAGAATAAGGTTAACCCATTCCTTTTAACCTTCCTGCTCTTTCCCTCCATTGTAACAGTTTTCTCTTGCCTCTTTTATATGAGATAATTTACTATATTTACTATTCTATCTCTCCTTTTCTTCTTCTCTCATTGTATTCCTCTCTTATCTCTTAATTTTATTTTTTAGATGTCATCTCTTCCTATTCAACTGCTCCTGTACCCTCTATGTATACATGTACACACATATACACACACTCACATATGTATTTATACACACATACACCTTCCTATACATACACATATATGTATTCATATACATATACATATACATATATATACATATATATTACCTTCAACTATCCTCATACTAAGAGAACTCTCATGAGTTATAATTATTGTTTTTACATGTAGGAATGTAAAAAGTTCAACTTTAATAAGTTCCTTATGATTTTCCTGTTTACCTTCTCATACTTCTCTTGCTTCTTGTATTTGAAAGTCAAATTTTCTGTTCTGCTCTATTTTTTTTCATCAAGAATACTTGAAAGTCGTCTATTTCATTGAATGACCATATTTTCCCACGAAGCATTATATACTCAATTTTGTTTGGTACGTGATTCTTGGTTTTAATCCTAGCTCCTTTGACCTCTTGAATATCATATCCCAAGCTCTTTGATCCTTTAATGTAGAAGATGCTAGATCTTGTGTTATCCTGATTGTGTTTCCACAATATTCAAATTGTCTCTTCCTGACAGCTTGTATTATTTTCTCCTTGACTTGGGAACTCTGGAAATTGGCTACGATATTACTAGGAGTTTTCTTTTTGGGATCTTTTTCAAAAGGCAACTGGTAAATTCTTTCAATTTCTATTTTGCCCTCTGGTTCTAGAATATCAGGGCAATATTCTTTGAGAATATCTTGAAGGATGATTTCTATGACTTTCAGGTAGTCCAATAATTTTTGAATTATCTCTCCTGGATCTATTTTCCAGGTCAGTGGTTTTTCCAATGAGATATCTCACATTGCCTTCTATTTTTCCATTTCTTTAGATCTGTTTAATAGTATCTTGATTACCCATAAAGTCATTAGCTTCCATTTGCTCCACTCTAATTTTGACGGAATTGTTCTCTTCAGTGAGTTTTTGAAATTCTGTTTCCATCTGGCAAATTTGGTTTTTTAAGGCATTCTTCTCCTCGTTGCCTTTTTGGCCCTCTTTTTGCCCTTTGAGTTAGTCTATTTTTTGAGGTATTATTTTCTTCAGTATTTTTTAGGGTCTCCTTTAGCAGCCTGTTAACTTGATTTTCATGATTTCCTTGCATCATTCTCATTTCTCTTCCCAATTTTTCCTCCACTTCTCTTACTTGATTTTCAAAATCCGTCTTGCACTCCTCCATGGCCTATAACTCATTCATATTTTTCTAGGAAGATTTTGGTGCAGGAGTTTTGACTTTGTTTTCTTTTTCTGGTTCCATATTTTAATCCCTTTTGTCCCCCCCCGCCCCAAAAGAGTGTATGATCCAATTGTACTTCCTCTGCTTGCTCATCTTGCCAGTGAATTACTTGAATTTTGAGCTCTTTGCCACAGTATAACTCTGCTTCCAGAGTGGAAAGAGCTGTGTCCCAAATCATTGGGGTTTTTGCAAATGTTGTCAGAGTAATGAGGAGGGCACCATCTCTACAGACACTGCAAGCTTTTGCACACTTGCTACAAACCCAGGACCACCACCTAAAACCATGATCCAGATCCAAGCAGGTCAAAACAAGACTGAATACCCTCTGAATGGTCTCTTGGTCCCCCTGCGATCTACAGGCCAGGAGCTCTGGAGGAAGCCATGTGGCAGCAGCTGCAGCCTCCATTCCTCTGCCACCAGGGCAGGGGCCACACCATGCTCATCTGTCACCCAGTTCCTACAGAGTTCCCCACTGTCCTTTTACTTTCTCTTTGGCTTTTATGGATTCGGAAGTCTGGAAACTGCCAGAACTGCTGGTGATTCACTCACCTGAAGTCTTCTCTGGCAAGTCTGTGCAACTGATCGGCACTGCCCCAGGTCTGGGACTATGCAGCTTATGTGGAACTCTGTGTGGTGCCCAGCCCCAGCTGGGTGTGGTAGACCTCCTGTTGGCCTGCCAGGCTGACTTCGGCATAAGGCTTGTTTCAGCATAGCAAATATGACTTCTGCTTTGCCCTAGATGACAGAATCAGGAGCATATGTAGAAGATGAAATGAATGAAAAAAATTAAGAGCTTATTACTTGTGTTGAAGTGTTGGGGATGAGGAGAAAAAAATTAAATTGAAAAGTAAGACAGTTACTATCCTCATAAATTGTAAAATATGGAGTAATATTTTACAGGTATTAGAGGTGGCTGGAGTGGGAGCTTAGACAAGTTCCTGCTTTTACTCCACAATCGTGGCTCTGCCCAACCACCTGTTTTCATGAATAAATGAGATAGGTCTCCAGTGTCAGATCACAGATTAAATGGATACTTAAATTTTATATTTAGTTAGCAAACCATATTTTTGTTCTCTTCTTTAAAAACCTGTATATAACTCTGTCTAGAGGTATTTATGTTGGCATTGTACATCTGTCAGTAAGATTCAACTATTAGCCAGTAACATGACATAACTACAAGATTGGAAAAAAAGAGAAATTATCATACTGATTTGACTGTTTTATAATATATAAAACAACCATTTTTAATGGTATCATGTTGAATTTGGAAAATTTTGAAGGTGATAGAATATTTGGAACATTGTAATGCATAGGTAGTTACTAATGACATTTTTTCCCCCTGAGCCATGTAAATGTTAGTGTTGGTTAGGAACAACAATCTTACCAATCTCTAATCCCTTCAACTGCTAGATGCTCACCAAAGAAAGTACATGCATTTATCTTCTCATATGTATATATGTTCTCTTTCCTCATAGAATGTAAGCTCTTTGAGGGTAGGGGCTGTTTAATTTTTGTCTATATATCCCAAGAGTCCTGAGTGGTTCCTGGAACATAGTAGGCTCTTAATAAATCTTTTTTGTTTCAATGTTGATTTGTTTTGAAGATATATTGTTTTGTTGTTATGGGCATGCCCTCCCTTGTTGCAAGTTGTGAACTTATTATTATGACATAGCCAACTTTCTCTCTATATGACTTTCTAAATTGGTATTAAAATTCCAGATCAAAAGAAAATGTTTTGGAAGACCCAATCAAGATTAAATAGTATTAAAATAATACTATCATTATTACCATAATCATAATTGTCTGATTCTTTTTTTTTTTCCCCATGGAGATCAGGGAGCAGTAGTACAAGCACAAGGTGTTATCATGGAAAACAGTTGTTTTTTTTTATTATATTCAATGTTCTATGGAAAATTTGCACAAATAGATAAAGTGGATCCTTTTTATAGATGAAGAATTATGATTGTGTTAGCTCATGTTTTGTAGGGCCACTGAACACATTGTCAGTACAACTCTAGGAGCAGACAGGGCAGTAGAGGTGTGCTGTTGTATTTCTTCTTTGAGGTTTCTATGTTTTGAAAGATTTTAATTCTACGTAGCTTGAGAATTATGAGAATCTACTGTCACCACATCTATTAAAACATTGTTCTTAAGTTTATAATGCTTGCAATAGCTTAGCAGTTTAAAAAGGGCACATTCAGACAAATGATTAATTTCTACAGAGATGTATGTAAGGAAAATTTAAGTAATTTTCTACCTTCAGTAATCAGCTTTTTCTTTCTTGACATTAAATTTCTATTCATCTGGAATTCAAATCAGGTCACTGATTTTTGAAAATTTAGTAAAAATATTTCTAACTCACTCTCATATATTTTGTATATATAACTTTCTTTACAACAACAATGAGATAGCAGATGTATTATTAGACTGATTTCATAAGTAAGGAAATTGAGGTTAAGGAATGTTTGGTGCCTTATCCGCTGTCTCACAGGAAATGCTGAAAGCAGTCTTCAAACTCAGGTCTCCCAAATTTATGTCTTATGCTCCCCTGGCCCCGGTCATTTTGCCACATTATTTACTCATAATCCACCTTGTTTTGTTAAAGGAATAATTATTGTTTTAATGACAATGCACCCAGTATATTCTCAGCATAGCAAATATGATTGACTTCTGCTTTGCCTCAGATTACAGAACCATGAGCACATGTAGAAGATGAAATGAATGAAAAAAAATTAAGAGCTTATTGCTTGTATTGAAGTGTTGGGGATAAGGAGAAAAAAAAATTAAATTGAAAAGTAAGACAGTTACTATCCTCAAAGAGCTTACATTTTAATAGAAGAGATAAAATACATAGGTGAGTGGAGAAAGGAGAATGCTATTTGCATTTCGAAATTTACACGGTCAATGAATACAATCATGACAGAATAAAATGATAGACCCT
Source organism: Pseudochirops corinnae (assembly GCA_028646515.1). Classification (NCBI taxonomy): domain Eukaryota; kingdom Metazoa; phylum Chordata; class Mammalia; order Diprotodontia; family Pseudocheiridae; genus Pseudochirops; species Pseudochirops corinnae. Next base: position 189,722,231 of record CM053588.1, on the reverse strand, counting down.
TGCCAATTAATTTGCTTATAATTCCAGAACTGAATAATGAGAGATGTTCAGAGGTCATTAAGGTGGCTGATAAGAATATAATGAGGAACAACATCAAGTGTGGCTAGAATATTAGTGATCCTATGGATGAAAAAAATTCTCCAGGGCTCAGGCATCCATCTCTACACACTCGTCAAATGTGGCCAAAAATTCTCGCTAGAGTATCTCAAATTTGATTAAAAAGTAATTTTGAAATATTTGACAAAATAAATAAAATATAATAAAACATGAATAATAATACATTTTAAAACTAAGTCAATATGCAGCACACAGTGATCCTTATGAATGGTTTAGTGCTTCCCCACTTTTTTGAGTTTCATACCACTGCTGAGCATGATCTCTGGTTTAATTGACAAGGGAGCTATCATAAAAGATTCAGCTTTGATGCAGGGAATAATATTCTAGCAAGTAGGATTGCAAAACTGGAATTAGCTTCCAAAGGAGTTAAAAATATCACCTTTACTGGAGATACTTAAGTTAAAGCTCATTCTAGTAGAACACATATTCCCTAAGTATTTTATTTGTTTTTTTTTCTTTCCTTCCTTCCTTTTCCATTTGTCTTTTATTTTCTTTATTATCTTTGTGTCCTTCCAGTACATAGTTGGTACTTAAGTACTTGTTTTAAATTGAGTTGATTGCCTGAGTGAATATTTGTCAGGTATGTTATAGAAGGAATACTCATAAAGATATGTATTGAACTAAGTGACCTCTGAATACCTTAACTCTGAGATCCTTTACTGCTGTGAAAGACAATTTTTGCCATAATATATTTTCTTTGGGAAAACTAATAATATATTTATAGTATTATATCTTATAGGAGTCTACAAAAATTATGTGACATTAATCAATGAATCAGTTAATCAAGATGCATTTATTAAGTGACTGCTATGCATGGTATGTGAAATACAAAGAATGATAAAACATAAATTCAGAGTCTACAAGGTGAAAAACATTGTGCTAAATACTATAGATGCAAAAAATAAGAGCAAAGAGAGTCACTGTCCTCAAAGAGCTTACATGATGAAAAAGAAGACAATACCCTGTGTTAAGTGATGACTAGGGAGGGATGTTCTAGTTTGAAAAGTTACTGTGTTGGTGAGTATAGCCCAGAGGAATATATCCTTTCCAGTATCCAGAAGTCTTGCTTTATACTGTACTGAGCACTTGTGATACTGACACTGTGAAATAATTTCTGATCTCAAAGAGCTTATGTTCTAAAGGAAGTATGCTAACACCTGAAAAGTTTAGAAAGCAATACTGCAATATACATGAGAATGGGCATCAGAGAATAATTACATGTTACAGAGAATAATTACATGGAACCTCAGTCAATCTGCCCATTACATATTATATACATGTATACATATACATATATGTTTACAGCTATATGTTTGTGCATATATACACATACATACATACATATATATATATATATATATACCTATACATACATGAGTATGTGTGTATATACATGCATTTATGTATCTAAATGTTAGTTAGGGAGACTTTCTATTATCCTAGAAATCTCACTTTTAAGTAACTTCCTACTCTGTCTATGTTTACAATTGGCGCTACTTATGGTTCCCAAGTAAGTAAATTAGTGATTTTATTCCTCATTGGTTTCCCAGTCATATCCTCTGTTAAGCTATCAAAATATTTTTATATATTCACTGGTTCCATATTTTGCTCAAAAACTAAACATAAAGCTTACTGCTAAGTTTCACTTTTAAAAGTAGATCATTGATTCTCTTCTTTCAACTAATTCTTTTCTCTCAAAGTGAACCAACCTACATTCTGTCTACTTTCAGCATAAGCTACATCCATGAGTTAAGTGACTTCTCTTAGGATCATGCTGCTTACAAAGTGGTTGTCTCCACTTGTGTTTTCTCAACAAAATATACTGCAAATGTGTGAGGCAGGCAGGTGTAACCAAATAGAGAATGCTTCCGCTCTTGTGTGGAAGATGGAAACCAGGCCCCTAGGAAATGAATGTGGAAAGATTAGGAAACAGAGGTTTAGGGCTATTTGAGGAGGATGCTGTGACTCCCTTCCCCTCTAAATATATCTGCTCTCAAGGATTGCAGGAATCAATCTATGTAAGGCTAGCTTTCTAAGCTGTTAGTCCCCAAGTAATAAACATCCAGCTTAAGGACTAGTGCAGAAGCTGAAAGGTTTGCTTTTTTCCAAGGGATTTAATTTATTTTTAATATCACAGGTGGCTTGAGGCAAGCCGTAATCATATATCATTCTTTAGTTAAATCACATTCCTCCAATTTTGAAATATTCATTCATCTCCCTACCTGTAAATCACATTCTGCTTTATTTGTCAGCATAGCTATATTACACATGTAAAAATGGCCTCAGAGATTGGCCACTCTATCAGGGATGTATGTTTTTAAAATGTTATGGAGAAAATTAGCAATAACAAACAGAGTCCAAACTCTGCTTAGTTGTACATGTTTGTATTTAATGATCTTTAATGCCCAGAAAGTAGAATATGAAATAATAGGCAATAATAGTAGTCACAAAATATAAGGACTTGTGGTAGTTAACAATATTCTCAATAATTCCAAGGGAGATTCTCCCCATCATATCTACTTTTCACCTGATTTCAATACTGACTGAATGGCATCTGTCTTGCAGAAGACATAATGAAATAATTGAAGATGCTAAAGGAACAACGATAATTATAGCACTCCATGTCTTCCAGCAGTTTATAATGTAAATGGAGGTGAAAGGAAAACAAACCAAAACAGCACATGAGACAGATATAAGGAATCCCAGAATTAAGACATAAAGAGATATAAATAAGTAGGCCAGCAGAAAGATATTCAAATATTTTTTCATCCATTTCCATAAAGTAATGGAGAGAGAGAGAAAGAGAGAGACAGAGAGACAGAGAGAGACAGAAAGAGAGAGGGAGAGAGAGAAAAAGAGAGAAAGAGAGAGAGAGAGAGAGAGAGAGACAGAGAGAGAGAAGGCAAGCTACGGCTAAAACACACACATGTACCCTCACATACTCACCCCCCCACACACACCTTATTTTGTCTAAATTAGCTGAGAGATATAACCAAGTTATTGATTTATTTGAAATATATTCTCTCCGTGTCTTCTGTCTAAAAAAATCTGCTTTCTTTAATTACATGTGTGTTACTTTTAAGATCAGCAAAAGGAAGTAGAGAAGTTTCATTTGGGAAAAACAGGAAACATGGGGTGGTGGTGGAAAAGAGGATTCTAATCTTCAAGGTTTTTATGGCTTTTACATGGAAGGGGTTTCAATTATTAGAACCAGAGCACAGTACTAGAAACAGTGGATAGATATTACAAAGAGAAAAGATTTCAGTTCAGTATAAGGCAAAATTTCCTAATTAAGGATATTCAAAAGTGGAATAGACTGTTTTGAAAAGTAGTTAAGTATCCTGTTCTGGGGGGTGTTCTAGACAAAGATGGATGATCTCCTATTGGGCATATATTGGAAGGGAATTTTCCTTCAGTCAAGCATGCAGAGCCTGGGCCAGATGGTTTCCAATGCCGTTAAGTCATTCAAAAAAGTATTTTCTAAGTACTTACTATGAATTCGACACTGATTAGCATGGGAGATACAAAGAATGTCTATTTCGTTATAATTCTATGTGATTCATTGACTTAGTTATCAGTTTTTTTCTAGGTTCTAGTGGGAATTTGTGGACAAGAATATGTTTTGCTAAGCCCATGTGCTTGATGAATTCTGGAAAAATTAATAAGGAAAAGACTATTTTTTTGGGTCTTCCTACCCCAAGCATCTAGTACAGCACTTGGAACAAAGCAAATGTTTAAAAAAACACCTAATTATGTATTTAAAAATGTTTGCTTGATCACATTTTGAAAAGAATTATAAAGGTGCTAATAAGACATTTAGGTATGGTATCTAGATATTTCTTAGATAGTTGGGAAAATTTGTAATGCAGTTCTATTTATTATTCCATTTGCAACTTCTTTTTTCCCTTTTTTAAATTTTTTTTTGTTTTTAGTTTTCAACATTCACTTTCACAAGTTTTAAATTTTCTCCCTTTTCCTCTTCCTTCCCACCTCCTCCCTCTCCAAGATAGACTACAATCTAATATAGGTTCTACATATAATTTCCTATTTAGCAAATTTTTTCACATTAATCATGTTGCATAGAATAATTATAATATATGGGAGAAACCATGAGAAAGAAAACAAAACAAAATAAAATAAAAAAGAAAACAGTCTGTTTTGCTCTGCATTCAGACTCTATAGTTCTTTCTGTGGATATGGCTAGCATTTTCCATCACGATTCTTTCGGAATTATTTTAGATCCTTACATTGTTGAGAAGACCTAAGTCTATCAAAACCAGTCATCACACATTGTAGCTGTTACTGTGTACAATGTTCTCCTCGTTCTGCTTCTACTTGTATTTTCTTATTGCCTGTTGCATGTTTAGTTTAGGGCTAGGAGTTTTGAGTCCTACAAGAGGAAGACATGGTTACTTTCCTAAAACAGCTTATTCAAATGTTTGCATTCATATGAACCACTCAGTCAAAGTTCTACTCAAATATTTCAAAGAAACCATACTACTGGAATGAGTGATCCCCCTCCCTCCAAGTCACCATATGTGTAAATTATATATTTATAGCAACAAATATAACTATGGGTCTAAAGAACAGCATTTCACTCCCAGCTTTGATAATGCATTTCTTTTAATTCCACTTATTTCAAATATAATTCTTTGGGGCCTATATAGTATTTTCTACCCTCTTGCTTCCAATTTTTGAAGTAAAAATATATCTTTCCATACAAATAACAGAGGATGATGTATAAATATTTAATGCTGAGACTGCTGGGAATTTGACAAGAGTGCATCTTGATAATCTCTGATCATGGAAAAATAGGCCAAAAAAATAGGCCATCCTCCTATACCAAACACTGCAAAATGTTACCATATTCTGCTCTCCAGTGACACTTAAAATCATATTTGATATTAAGAAAAACAAAACAGCTGAACCTGAAACCATGTGAAAATTGTCTGCCCTGAATCAAACTGTGGAGATAAAACTTATTTCAGTGCTTTTATTCCAGCTTCCCTTCCAGTTTTCTTTTCAGTTCTCTCAATGGCATACATGCACATTGAACCCCATTTATTTCTGGTCCCAAATAGAGCCCTGTACTCTGATGTCACCTTAAACTACTTTCTGCCATCAGACTGACCCATACCCTCTATCATTTCCACATGGCAAAAATGCATTTTAACATATATAACATTTCTTTCTCATGTTACTCCTCTGGTCACAAAATGCCTAAATCTAAAATATTTCTAGAAGGTTCATAATAAATGACCCCTTCCCTTTACAGAAATTCTCTTCAAACTGACCCTGATGTTTCATTGTAGCATAGAGGTGACCTGGTATATTAAAACTTTAGGATTTTAGAGTTTGCAAAGGCTTAAGAGATTAAGTAGTTCAAACCGTATCTGACCAGGAAATGCCAGTACAGTAATTTTTATAAGAAAGACATGCTCTAGCTTCTGCTTGAAATACTTTTGTGAAGAAGAATCCATTATTTCCCAACAGAGTTCATTCCACTTTTGGACAAGTTGAGTTGTCAAATTGTCTCTCCCTATATTAGCACATCTAATCTCTTCCAAATGACAGCTTTTCCTTCCTTCCCATAAACAGTCCTGTTTAGCTTTTTTTTTTATTCATCTATTTATTGTGTCCAAAGAAAATTCACATATTTTCTGTTTTTATCACATGAAAACTTCTACAAGAAAAACCTACTCCAAACTCCATTATTGTTAAGTTACCTAAAAATATGGCCTCATGGTAAGAAGCCATTTAAAACCATTTTTATATCCCTTTCAGTGTCAGGGAGGACACTGCTAGAGAGAACCCTGATGCCCCATGTTTCTAAGCAGCCCTTCTGGTTCAGTAACAAACACTGGTTTGCTCAACCAGACTGTGTGGCTGTGCCGTGACTAGTTTGAAATGTTTGACTAGTAAATGTCTCTCTACAAAGACCCTTGATCTGAGAGAACATGACACACAACCCTTTGTAACTATAGGTGGTCCAGATTTCCTGAGCTATAGATCATAAAGTCAGTGGCATGCATATCTGCCCACAATCATTGCCATCATCTTCTCCACACCACAAAGCTGGGCTTTTTTCCTCTTTTGCTCTCTCTTCTTTGCTGTCATTGGAGAGATGCCCTTGAAAATAGTCAAAGGCTTCTTTGAGGTTCTGCTGTTTCTGCTTAACTTTCTTAGCCAGTGACTCCTTTCCTTTAAGATTCCTTTCAATGTTTCAATGTCAGCCCCCTTGCAATCATTTTATTTCTATGCAGTCACTTTTGGAACTCTACATCCATTTTTGCTTCTCAGCCACGGCATCCAGAAAATCCTGCTTCTGAAAGATACCTGTAATGTCAAATCCTCCACCACCAGCAAACATCATCACTGGAACCCATATTATCTCTGATAAAATCAGGAAGAGGACTTGAAATCCATTCACGTGTTTGTTTTTTTTTTTCTTGAATATTAACAGTTTTGTTGGGGTTCTTCATGAGCTGCTCCATCTTGAGTCATTTCTCCTTGGCAATATTTTTGAGGATGCCGGCAGCTGTGACTTTTTCTTGGATTGCAGCACTGGCACAGACAATAATGTATGCTAAACTTGCTATGGTCTTATTTAAATTTTAAAGAATAATTAATACTGATAAAAAATTATGCTCAAAAATGGAAAGAGAAAACATTCTGCTGAACTCATTTTATGGAACAAACACAGTCATATTCTCTAAGCTAAGGAATGATACAGACCAACAACAACAACAACAACAACAAAAGAATATCAAATAAAAAATTTAAATTCTAACAAAAAGGACAATAATGATTCATAAAAATAAAGCATTAATGATGATCAAACTTTATTTAAAACAGGAGGCATGTTTGGTTCAACACTAGGAAAAAAATATAATAAATCATATTAAACATTCCAACCAATAAAATTGTATCAATTACTGGAGGAAAAGAAAATACTTCACAAAGTAAAACAATGAGTAGTGCTAAAAAAACACATCTTTATACACCATACCATAAAATATGTCTAAAACCAAAATACAGCATTGTATGAAATGGGTAAATACTGAGAGCTTTCCCCTTTTCTCAGATGTTATTTGACATAGTCCAAAAATTTTAACAATAAAGACAGACAAGAAGGATATAAAACTATCCCTATTTCTTGTTGACATAATGATTTACTTAAAATATCAATGCACTCAGCAAAGAAACTAATTGAAACAATTAATAGCTTCAGTAAAGATGCAAGCTAGAAAATAAACGCACACAAATCAACCTCATTTCTACTCGTAATAACAAGATCTAACAGGGAATAATAGAAAAGGAGTTCTCATTCAAAATAATTACGAAAGATATAAAAATGTCTGGCAGCCAATCTACTAAAGTATATATAATACTTATCTAGATAGCATTGCAAAATGCTACTTTAGAAAATGAGGAACAACTTAAACAGTAGGAAGGATAGTCATTGTTCATGGCTTGGTCATGTCAATCTAATGAAAAATGACAAGACTACTGAAATTATTTATAAATTTAGTGTTATAACAATCAATTGTCCAAGGGGATATTTTACAGAGCTAGACAAAATAATATCAATATTCATTTGGAGAAACAACAGAAATTAGAATGTCTAGAGAAATAAAGGAGAAAAAAATATATTTTTGAAGCTGGATTCAAGTGACACTATTACTTCTGAACGTTAGGCTACATTATAAAGTATCAACTGTCAAAACCATTTGGTACTAGTTAAAACATTCAAGTAGGTGGCACAGTGAATAGAGTGCTAGGTCTGGAGTCAGGAAAACTCATGTTCTTTAGATAAAATCTGGCCCCAGACACTTAGTAGTTTTGTGACCCTGGCCAAATTTTTATCCCTGTTTGTCTCAGTTCCCTCATCTGTAAAAAATGATCTAGAAAAGGAAATGGAAAAGCATTTTAGGATCTTTGCCAAGAAAATACATAATGTGGTCACTAAGAGTTGGATATGGCTGTAAAATGACTCAACAACAAAAAAGTTGAACCATACAAAATTTTATGAGTGAAATATAGTTATATTTTCTATGCCAGCAACAGTAGAAAAAATTAACTGGCAAAATAAATGAGTAGACAATAAATATTTAAATTCTTTCAAAAATAATAGTAAATTAAAAAAAAACAGGCTGTTCATTGGGATCACTTTTATTTATAACAGGATGAAAGACAAAAAAATTCAAAACCATGTGATTGTTTTGCTAATTCTAGATATCGGGAACAGATATCAAAATAATGAACCCAATGATGCAGTGCTGAATAAATCTTGGAAAAAATTATAAGTTATGTAGGATAGAACTTGTTAGAAAAGAACTACTTAGGAAACTGGAATGCATTTTGGCAGAAATTACATCTACAACAACTTTGAAAACATGTACTTTTGAGGCAGGTAGGTGGCATAGTGAATAGAGCACTGGCCCTGGAGTCAGGAGGACCTGAATTCCAATCTGACCTCAGACACCTGACACATTAACTAGCTCTGTGACTTTGGGCAAATCACTCAACCCCAATTGCCTTGCCTTCCTCTCTCCAAAAACAAAAAACATGTAATTTCAAAAGTGTTCATACTAGGTACCTTCTAACAATGAGAACTGTAATATAGGTATATCTCAGTCAACCCCTCCCATGAATCCGCTATGTATCAGTTCATACAAGCATAATTTTCTTACAGAGCAATAATATTTCATATTTCACAAATTGTTTCTTTCTCCAATTGATGGATTCCCACTTTATTTTCACTACTTGTAGACAAAAGAGAAAAAAGATCACTTAGCGAGCAACTTTCTCATGATCTATATTTCCCAGTGTAGTTAGGTTTATCCTTGAATACTTGAACCTCTGTAGCAGCAAGCATATGAGCATACCCAGGATGGCTGCTAGCACAGGTTCTTGTTCTGCTTTTCTAAAGGAAAGCCACTCAAAAAGGATTAACAATCTTAATCTATCAAACATGTATCATTTACCTAGTTCAGGGTGGAAAGTCAGCACCATAAACAGCAAAGAATTTAAACAGAAGTTACAAGAGAAAATAGCACAATTCAGTAGACAGGACTTCCAGCTGTCTGACCATTACATCCATACCTAGTTAGTCACCAGAGAGAGAAACACTAACATCTGGGTTTTCAAAACCAGAGGCTCAACGGCTGCCCAGAGCCTCATCTGGCCAAATCACACAACTCCTCCTAAAGTGAACCACAAAGCAAAACCTCACATCACAGGTATATATAGCCTTCTCCTGCGTCAGAGAACATCACAACCCTCATTACCCACTTGACTACAAAGTAACAAAAGTTGTGCCTTCCTGAAAAACAAGCCTCCCACCACAGGCTCCAGGTAAGCACATGAAGCCTATTAGGGGGCAGAGTATGTTTTCAAATCAGGAAAGGTCCTCAAGTTCAATTTAGACTTATTAAGGATCAGGAAAGATCTTCAAATTCCTATTACCATTACAACTTCCCATCATATCTACCTTGCTAATACCTAGAAGAACTGTCATGACACTATTATCGCCATTGAAAATTTGAGAATAGTAAGTCAGTCAGTCAGTCAGTTGACAAACTCTATTAAGAGTTTACTATGTATTAGACAATTTGGTGATAAGAGAATATTACAAAAAAAAAAGTCAAACATGGCCCCTACTCTCAAGGAAGTTACTTGATAATATGGGAGAAAATATAAAAATGACTATGTCTATATGAAATATATGCAGTATGAATGAAAGGATTATAAGAGGAAGAAGGAGGCAAGAGAACTAGGAAAGCCATTCTGTAGAAGGTAGGATTTGAAGTGAATCTTGAAGGAACCCAAAGATGTTAAAAAAAAAAATAGACACAAAGAAATAGGAGAAATGAAGAGAAATCAGTGAAAAAAAATTACAGAGTAAAAAGTATAGAGTCATGAAACTGATTACCTATTAGAGGATGTGTCATAGAATGTGGGAATAAGAGTGTAGTATAAGAAAACTTTTAGTAAGGTAGGAAGGGGTCCAAGTATGAAGGGCTTTAAATTCCAGACATAGGATTTTATATCTTGGAAGTAATAGAGAGACACTGTAATATACTGAATAGAGGGAGGGAGACATCATCAAACCTGTGCTTTAGGGAAAACATTCTGGCCATTGAGTGAAGAATGACTTGGAGAGTGGAGATGCCTGAGGCAGGGAGCACCTTTTTAAAGTTTATTTTTAGCTTTCAACTTTCACTTTTGTAAGATTTTGAGTTCTAAATTTTTCCTTCCCTCTCCTCCCCCCTTCCCAAGATGGCATGCAATCTGATATAGGCTATATATGTGCAATCATATTAAACATATTTCAACATTAGTCATGTTGTAAAAGAAGAATCAGAACAAAAGGGAAAAAAAACATGAGAAAGGAAAAAGCAAACCAAAAAAGAGAAAATGTTATGCTCTGATATGCATTCAGACTCCATAGTCCTTTCTCTAGATGTTGATAGCATTTTCCATCATGAGTCTTTTGGAGTGGTCTTAGATCATTGAATTTCTGAGAAGAGCTAAGTTCATCAAAGTTGGTCATTGCTCAATGTTGCTATTACTGTGTACAATATTCTCCTGGTTCTGTTCACTTCACGTAGCATCAGTTAATGTAAGTCCACTTTTTTTCTGAAATCTGCCTGCTAACCATTTCTTATGGAACAATAATATTCTATTACTTTTATATACCATAACTTGTTGTTTTTTTACCCTTTGGGTCTAATTCCAAGTTGTCTTCCAGAATGGTTGGATCAATTCACAATTCTGCCAGCAATGCATAAGTCTCCCAATTTTCCCGCATCTTCTTCAACATTTATCATTTTCCTGTTTTGTCAGGTTAGTCAGGTGTGATGTGGTGCCTCAGAGTTGTTTTGATTTGCATTTGTCTAACCAATAGTGAGTTAGAGCAATTACCCTCTGAATGGTCTCTTGGTCCCTTTAGAATCTGTAGGCCAGGAGCTCCCAAGCTCCCAGCTCCCATGTGGCTGCACCACCATGCCTCTGCTGCTTCTCAACCTGTGGGCAGGGGCTGCCCACACTCTTTCATCCACCTCTGTTCCAACAGAATTACACACTGACCTTTTACTTTGTCTTTGGAGTTTATGGATTGATAAGTCTGGAAACTGCCACAGCTGCTAGTGCTTTACTCTCCTGAAGTCTGCTCTTGCCATTGCTGGTAGGGGTTACCCTGGGGCCCAAACCACATGGCTCATATGGGGCTGAGCTCGGCTCCCAGCTCAGTGCGAGATCCCCTTCCTGCTGGCCTGCCAGGCTGCCTTCATCAGGAGATTTATTTCTCTCTGTCACTTTGTGGGTTCTGTAGCTCTAAAATTTGTATAGTCTTTTTTTTTTTTTTTTTTTTTTTTTTGCTTTTTGGAGGGCCAGTTGGAGTTAAGTGACTTGCTGAAGGTCACACGGCTATTAAGTGTTAGTTGTCTGAGGCTGGATTTGAAGTCAGGTCCTCCTGACTCCAAGGCCTGTGATCAGAGTCATTTTTTGTATATATTGGAGAAGATGGAAGCCAGAAGCACAGGGAAGTCCTGTTTCTACTCTGCCATCTTTGCTCTGCCCCCACCACAGTTTTATTTTTTACCAAGATTCCATTGGATAAGTATTTATCAGCTTGTGTTGCATACCCAGCATAATTTTAGATGCCAGATAAACAGAGGACATACATAGTCCCTAGATTTGTCAATTGTGATGAGCAACATTTACATAGGTTTTGGATAACCAAATACATGGAATAAATCCTTCTGGAAGAGCCATGCAGTTTAGTGCTAGAATAAAACCTCTAGTTAATTTTTCCAAAAGTTTTCTCAGTTTCTATAGACAAGAATAAATTCAAATCTTTTATATTGGTTCCTTTTGTCATTACAGTAAATAGCCTTAGATTGTAATAACCCATTCTACTACTCATAAAACCTGCTTGATTTGTGTTTATCACTTGTTATACAAGTCATTCTATTTTTTTATTTGTTAACAAGAGTTATAAAATAAACAAACAGTTCTTAAACACACAATATAATATAAAAAATATCTGTGTGGTTATGTTAAACAATTCTAGTATTGAAAAAAATTGAGGTTGAGTGTCCTCTCTTTGCTGGATTTTTAGAAGGTGATAGAGCATAAAAAATATCTAGAAATTTCAAGAACTCTTTTCAGCATATTTTAGCACTTTAATCCCAGACCTAATTAATATCTTTGTTTTACTGAAAGAAAATAACTAATGGCTCATTAGTTTCATTGGAAAAATTAATTTTATGGCTGGAAAAAGTTATTATGTGTCTGGTTTTTATACAAAGACAGATCTTAGTCAATTGTAGGTGACTGGCAGCTTGGTGGCAAAGTGGATAGATGGATAAACTTGGAGTCAGGAAGACCTAAAACCAAATTGTGCCAAAAATATCATCAGAGTGACTCTGGCTAAGTCACAAATTTTCTGGGCCTCAATTTCAACATCCGTAAAATGGAGATAATAGCAGCATGTAACCCATGGGATTTTTGCAATGCTCAAGTGAGATAAAATATGTAAAGCACTATGTAAATTCTAACCATTACTATTACTATTCTTATTAAGAGACAGGTGTCCTGTCTATGTTCATATAACTTGATTGTCTTTCATTTTCTTGTGATAGTTATCTATTTTCATACATTGAATGAATAATTTGTTTATGATATCACTACTTATGTCTAGGTAATGTATTCATTTTGGACTTATCTTGGCATATAGATATGTATTAGAGTATTTGGATTGAAGCTCCCAATTATATTCACATTGTCAAGAACAGAACAGATTTCCCAAAAGGTTCCAATCCTCTCCTCAATGCTTGCCTAATAGTAGATGAAGTAATGTAATGTTTGTTTCTTTTATAGAGTTTATGTATATGCATGTGTACATATTATGCATATAAAAATTTATCAGTGTACTGAATTACCTCCAATATTGAGGAGGTTAACAGGGGTTAGGTGGATATTCAAAGCACTTTAAATTAGGTCAGAGAGTTAAATATCCATCTGCTTTTTTTATGTAATTGACATCTAATTGGGTGATTGCCACTACTAAATTTTAATTTGATATAAATGACATAAAATATTAAAGGAGTAAATAGTACTTGTGAAGTTCATAGTATTGCCTTTAAGCCAAAAAGTTAGCTAATTACATTTTAAAAGGGTACTTCTGAAAAGTGGGAAGAGAAAGAGGTAGGGAGGAGATGATGGCTGAAGAAAAGATCACATCTTAAACCACCCTTTAAGGAATAAATAGAGAAGCTCAGGAGCAACATAAAGTGTCAGCTAGTTAGTTCTATAGTCTATTATTTCATAGATATGTATAAAATAAACTCAAGAGTACTTTGGCAGGAAAAGCACTAACAACTGAGGAGAACAAAACAATGTTTCACGTTCAAGATGACATTAACCCCAATATCTCTATGCCACCTCAATGCCAGTTCCTTAGAGAAGAATGGCTCTGTGCTATGTCAGCTGCCTCTCTCCTGAACCACCTGCTACATTTAGCTTTTCACTACTGCCAGGTCAAATTCTAAAGCATTTCTCAATACAAAAGTGGTAGTGATGGGGGCACCATCTTGGTATGAATGTGCTTGACACCTTGTAAATGCTTAATAGAGGTTTGTTGAATGTGTACCTGAAAGGTAGATCAATATTCTGAAAGATAGTTAAGGAAGAGGAGAGCCTAATACCAAGATGAGCAATTTCAATTGGGTTGCTCCACTTTTGTATCTTCTTGGGTTTCATATCATGAACCACAAAAGAATAGAATCCGGGTGAACCTTTGACACGTGGAAATCAATCAATCAATCAATCAATAAGCATTTATTAAGTAGCTACTAGCTGCCAGATTTTGTGTTAAGCACTAGGGATAAAACAGAAGCAAAGGAAAGTTCCTGCTTTCAGAGATAATCTAATTAGGGAGATAACACAAAGGCATATAAAATCAAGCTATATACTAGATAAATCGGGATAATTAACAGATACAAAGCACTGGAATGATGAGGGATTGATAAAAGCTCCATATAGAAGGTAAGATTTTTGTTGGGACTTAAAGGCAGTCTTAGAGATCAGTAGTTTGAATAGAGGAAGGAGAAAGTTTGATGAATGGATGAAAGCTAGAAAAAAAAATCCCTAGAACTGTGAGAGAAATTGTTTTGTTTATGGAATATACAAGAATCTAGTGGTCACTGGATCAAGTAGTACATGTTGGGAAGAAAGGTATAAGAAAATTGTAAAGGTAGGAGATGGCTATGTTAGGAAGGTCTTTGAATGCCAAATAGCGGAGCATTTTGTATTTGCTCCTAGAAGAAACAGAAAGCTCTTTCCTTCCTTCCTTCCTTCCTTCCTTCCTTCCTTCCTTCCTTCCTTCCTTCCTTCCTTCCTTCCTTCCTTCCTTCTTTCCTTCCTTCCTTCCTTCTTTCCTTCCTTCCTTCCTTCCTTCCTTCCTTCCTTCCTTCCTTCCTTCCTTCTTTCCTTCCTTCCTTCTCTCCTTCCTTCCTTCCCTCCTTCCTGTAAAAGAGAAATTTGAAATACAAATGCTGTCAGCATCATTGTTTTGTTTTCCTGCATCTGTGCTTGTGGTATTCTCTCTATCTGAGAGGCATGGTGGCGTAAATGAAAGATCACTTTCTGAGTACGAAAGGCCTGTCTTTAAGTGCCGCCTCAGACACTCATTAGTTAGTGTCTGGTATTGTCAGAGAAGAGAGTTGTTCAGAGCTGCCATGCTGGAGGATCACTATTAACTATGTCTGTGTGGGATTTATAGTCTTAATGATCTTATTGATTTCATGTTTCTAGTACTTTCCTTAGGGCTCATACTAATAGGCTGGGGCCTTGGGGTATATTAACCTTTATGTAACTATGATGGAATTCATCTTGTAAAAAGTCCATTTGTGGGTGAAGAAGAAAAGCCCAGGACCTACTAGAGATGACCGCATTCCTACTGGTAAAGCAGCGAAGAGTTTGTCTGCCATGAATAGTGAATATATATTCAAAGTATGCTCCTTGCCCTAACTCTCCCCACCCCGCCATAGATTATACCACCGCAATCTTAGCCACTGATAGTTAAAATTTCTTAAGAAACTTTAACTCTGCATCTTCCCTGTCTTTTCTCATACCATTAATTGACAAATCCTGTAAATTCTATCTCTGTAATATTTCTTGTCTTTTCCTTCTTTCTACTTCCATTCCCCCTAACTTAACTTCTATCAACTTTCTCCAGGAATATTAGTCTCTGAATAGTCTTCTGTTTTTATTTTCTGCCTTTCAGATTTTTATCAGTAAGATAATAAATCACCGTTTTGACAAAAATCATAGCATTTACATAGCACTTAAAAGTCTGCATAGCACTTTTCACATATTAACTCATTTGATCCTTACAGCAATCCAGGGAGATAGGTGCTATGGTTAATTTCATTATATAGATGAGGGTACGAAGGCTGAGAGAGGTTAGATGACTTTCCCAGGGTCACCTAGCTAGTGTCTGAGGCAGATTTTTGAACTTAAACCCTCCTGATTCTGACAACATGCCCCATATATTCCATTATTTTACTGACCAATCACTTCTCTATTAACATATTTTAGTGATTAATGGAATAAATAGTACATGTTTATTCAAAACTCTGTACTTACGTTTTTAGTCTTATCTCATACTATATTCCTTTCCCTATTCTGTGTTCTGATTAATTTGAACTATTCATAGCTGCCTTTACTCCTCATGTTCTTTCTAGGCTGCTTTGTTTTATTTTTGAAGGAATTCCCATGCTTGAAATGTCTGTGAAGTTCATCCTTTCTACTGAAGTCCTGCCCTCATTGAGAACAACAAAATCTTAGAAGGGTTCTTGGAAGTAATCTATTAAAAATTGTTCACTAATCCCTTTTTTTTAAAGAATAATAATATCATTATCAGTAATCACCTAGTCTAAATTTGGATACTTCTAGGTGAATAAAAAAAGCAACTCATTGTCTTTTTAGGTAGCTATTTTTTTTTAAATCACCTACAACTATTAGGTAGTTGTTTTTATGCTGAGCTGAAATCTCTCTATAAATTCTACCCAGGAAACCCAAATGTCTTCTATTCCCAAATACAACGGTTTTAGTCCCTTTCCCACATAAAATCCTTTCAAATTCTTGAAAGTCTTTTGAAATCATTGTGAGTTTTCTCATTTTCAAGCAAATTATTGTAAATTATTTCATACAATTCATATACTACAGGCTTTCAGGTATCATTCACATTCTAAACTCCCACCTTTGGACATCCTCTTGCTCTTCAAGTCTTCAATGTGCTTTTAATTTTTTTCACTTTATTTCTAATTAATGAAATAAAACATGCATTTTCATAATATAGTAGAATAAATAATTGCATATGAAATTACAAATTTTTATCCAAAATTTTCTATTCCTCTTAAAAATATAAAATTATCATCTAACTTTCTTTTTTTCCCTTTCTTCTTCCCTCCCCCAGCCTAGAAATGGATATTATTAGACACAAAAAATGTGTGTATATGTATTTGATACACACATATGCACACATATACATATGTTATATATATATGTATATATATATGTGTGTATATATATATATATATATATATATATAAAATCATCCATACATAATTTGATTTGTCAGTTCAAGACGCTTTTAAAAATCTATCCATGAAACTTGAGCAGAATACACTAGATTTAGCCAGATCAAAACAGAGTGTGGCTGGATTCTTTTCAACTTTATTCCTTTAACTGTAATTCCCTTAATTAAGACTGTTTTTACAGACATTGTTGTTGTTCAGTTTGGTTGCCAGGTGACATTGTTGATTCATATCACAATGCACTAAACACATTAATGTCCTTTCCACATGACCCATCATTTTCTCATATATGTTCCATCTGGTACTTGTGGTGTTTTGGTTTACTTGCATTATAACATTCCTCTGATCTCCCTGACTTTGCATTGGTTGGCCACAGTGACTGGAATGTTCTCTCTCAGCTCTGCAACTTTCCTTCCCCAGGCATCCTTCAAAACTCAACTCAAAAACTCACCATGTATGAGTGGAAGACTTTCCTGGCTCCCCAGCTAAGACCCCTTAGGTTGCCTTGTATCTAATCTATACATATCTACACATGCCTAATTGTTTAAATTTCTGTATGTCCCTTTGGAATTCAAGCTCTTTGAGATCATGGACTTTGGGGGAGGGACAGTGCTTTTCTTTGTATCCTTAGCATTTAGCATAATGCTTGGCATGCAATTAAAAATTATTGATATGAACTCAAGTATTCTTACCTCCATATATAGCTCTCTATAACACTGTGCCATCCCTCTATCTAGACTTGTGATCAATTTCTGCCTCTGTCATATACTGGTTATGTGACCTTGGGCAATTCACCTAACCTCTTAGTGTTCTAGTCAACTTTCTTAGATAATAAGCTACAGAGATGTCAATCTCAGTAAGAGTTTTCTTATAAAAGAGGTCTGTATAAGAAAGAATCACAGATTTATCCCTTGTTTTTAGTCTTTATGTCATATATGCCTTCAGCCAATTGAGTAAGAAGCACTCAGTGGAATGAACAGGTCCCACGACAGAGTTCTGGGAACTTCTTTAAGAGATATTCCTCCAAGGTGACATTTTAACATTTCCTAAGATTCTTGAGATCCAGACATAAAACCATATCTGAATCTATTACACCATACTAACCCAGTCCACATATCTTCATCCTTTCCACCAGGACATTGTGAAAGGTTTTGCCAAATGCCACATTAGAATTTAGACACACTTTGTCTATGACATTCTCCTGATATGCCAGTCTTGTAAATCTGTCAAAAATAAAACTAAATAAGTTTATTCTGGAATGGCCTGTTCTTGGTGAAATTACACTAACTCACCAGTAATCTCTATAAAGTCTTCCTGAGCATCCTTGTTGTTGGTAGTCTATCCTTCATTACAAAACATATTATTTCAACCTCTCTCTTTCATTATCACAATATACACTACATTGTTCATAGTTTGGCACCTCCTTTTCTATTATGCTGTAAATTTCTTGAGGACAGGACATTTTGGTGGCCCTGGAGGGTAACAAAGTGTCCTGTCTATAGTGAAATTTCACAAATATATTGCTTTGGATTGATTTCTTTCTCAGTCTTCTGTTCTCATTTTTGATATTCTATGTAAGGAAATGAATATTTTCTCACAAGGAGTATTGAGGAAGTCTTGAAGTGAATCATTGGAAATTGGCCAACTAGATGTGCCAGGTTTCTTTATTGCTACATTGCTCATTGTGTTATTCCATGTTCAACAATTGCAGAAAATCTTTCTGAATAACTAATGGATCAATAAATCATGAAATAATCTATCTACATCCATGTAGATCTATCTGAATATCTTCAAATAAGGAATGATATACTTTGCATTTTGCTCTATGCGTTTTTTTTTGTTCTGTTTTGCAAGAGTTAGTCTGGTTAGGAAGAATGGAGCTGACCTAAGTAAATCACTACCTTTCTAACTAAGGCCCTATGTAATTAAGTAACCTATGTAATTCTTCATTATGTTTCCTTCTTATTTTTAAGATGTATGTGCATTTTTCTGAGTTGGAAAATATACATTTTAATTTCATGCATCACTGTAATATTGATACACCAAGTTTAATAGCAATTACCAACTTAAAATTAGCAATAATTTTTGTCATGCATTTGATGGAAATTGTATAAATGTCAATATGTCTGATTTACTATATATAGGGCTAAACCATGTAGTTAGTATCTAGAAACAATGCTTCTACCTTATTGTACCCCTCAAGATGATAATTACGGAGAGTTTAGCATACTGAATCTACAGTCTAGCCCACCAAAATATATCTGGACAGTGTTTTCTTCTAGTTCTAGAACATTTTTGACAAATAGCAATTTAACATCCACTTAAATAAGTACTCGATTTATAATAATGGTGGTATCATAGGAATAGACATATATAGACCCATACATGTTCCCAATTAATGAACCACACATTTTTATTAAGAGAAAAGCGACCATAAATGATTCAGCCTCTCCTACACAAACCATAATTAAGGAGGAAGAGGAAGCAGTCACTTACAAAAGCACAAACAAAGGTAGAGGTTCTTTATTCAAGCATTGAACATAGATTTAGGTTCCTATACAAAATAATTATAGAAATAATGGCCATGTAGCATGAATGCAAATCCTAGTGAAAGTATTATACTTGGGATCAAAAGATAGTGATATTTGGAGTGATAAATTCATGTCCATTCAGAATAATAACTCCATATTTAGAAGTTCTTAAGAAGTAAAGTTATTGACAGATAGTTTAATTCAGTTGTCTACAACCTTAGAAAGAAGCTGGACAACAGATTAAAAGATCTAGATCTTGATTGTAAAAAATCTAATAAATCTTTAAAGTCTATTCTGAAGTAGAAGTCATCACTGTTCCAGTCCCCTGTGGTGTGTTCTCTGCATCTTAGCTTCCAAACAGGTTAAATTGTGGTGTCATCAAGGTGATCATAAAAAGATATACACCCTTATTACAAGAGTTCTTAATTTTCTTTTTTTTTTGGTCTCACAGACCCCTTTGGCTATTCAGTGGAGTTCATAGACCCCATCTCAGAACAATATTTTTTTTTATAAATTAATTTATTTTCTTGTTTACATCATTCATATCCACAAGATTTTGAGTTACAAATTTTCTCCCCATCTTTCTTCTACCCAACACCTCAAAACAGCCATCCCACTGTATAACTCCTCCCCCAATCTGCTCTCTC
>CM053588.1:189686125-189701829 GCA_028646515.1 Pseudochirops corinnae | reverse complement strand
AAACCTGCTACAATCTGGTACTAAGTTATTTTTCAAAGTTTATATTTTATTTCTGCCTTATTCATTCTCTATGATCCAACTAATCTGAACTACTCTCTTATCTTCCTCGATGCAAACTCTGCCCTGTCTATGAACATCTTTGTTCATACAGTTCCTATATCTACAATGTCCCCTTTCTCTCTTTATTTGTGGAAATTCTCCTGTTTCCTTAAATAAATGTTAATAAAGCTTTCTTTAACTTACCTAATGTTGTAATATCTTCCTCCTTAGAGGTCTCTAGGAGTTCATTTGAAGCTCTCTGATGAACTTAAAAAATATTGTGTATTATTCTTACTCCTCCTACATATTTATAGTTACCTCCATTCTATTAAATAAAAAATAACCTATATTGCAATCCACTACTCTCCTTCACTGCCACAAATGATCAGTATCACTCCATTTCTTTTCACTCATTCCATCTCCACTCTTGAAGCCAACTTTTCTGTATACTGAACAATTTCTCCAAGGCATATAATCTTAGCACCAAATCCAATGCTTATTTAATGACTCCTAACCTTCTTGACCATTTTGGAGCATGATTAACCAACATAGTTGCAATCTTAGTATTCTCTTTTCTTTTGGCTTAATAAACTATACTTTCATGGCTCTTCTACTCCCTTTCATAATTTTTTTTTCTGTATCTATTCCTGATTTGTTATCCCCTTCCCACCCATTAAATATAAATGTTCCATATGGTTATATCATCAGCTCTCTCCTTTTTTGATTTGTGACTCTCATATACTCATTACATGAAACTGAATTATATCTATCTTCTTCACTGGTATTTTGTCCCCTTACTTGTCTGCTTATTCCTTTAAAGCAGGGATTGAACTTATTTAACTATTTGACCTTTGCTAGTGCTCTATATATAAAGAAAATTGGATTTATTTCATTTCACTTTATTTTCAAGGCTACATCTCTATCCATAAACTTTCACAAAAATTGTGGTTCACAATTTCTGTGTCTCTTCACATGAAAACATCCACCTTAACTAAAATCCTTTTCCCTGAAACTCAGTATTTCCATGAGTGAATGGTTCACTCTTGTTTGTTTCCATTTCCCTCTGTCCATGGCATGACCACCATCCCACTTACTGAAGTTTGTAATGTCCAAGTCCTTAGTCCGTTTGTTCTCCTGTACTCTTCCCCCTTCATCCAAAAGGTCAACTCCTGACAATTCTTACTACTAGATCTTTCATCTGTTTCTTTCAACACCACTGCGATAAGCCCAGTTAAGTCTCATCTCTAGCTTCCTAATTGGTCTTCCTGTGTACAGACTAGACATCCCCTTTCATCCTCTGTATTGCTGCCCAAGCAATATTCCTATTGCATTACTCAGATCACATCACTCCTCCACTCCAAAAATTGCAATGGGAACTCATCACCTAGGTAATAAAGTATAAAGTTCCTATCCTGAATTTAAAGGTCCTCCACAATCTGTCTCAAACTTATGATTTTAGCCTTATCTCATCAATCTCCTTAAAGTCCTCTATGCCCCTGGATTAAATGGGTGAATAAATAAATGAAATAATATATACATATATTTCAAATTATATATATTAACTATTATTATAACTATAATTTTAATTATTATTTCACCTAAATTGTATTGCCTGTCATCTGTTCTCAAGCTCCTCTCTTCACTCTTTATATTTTTACTCATAGATTTCCCAGTGCTTATAATGGATGCCTATCCATCTCTGTTCATAGAATTTTACATTTAGTATGTATATGTTCATATTAAAATATGTATGTATATAATATATATAATTTATACATATATTTTATGATATTTTACTTCTTTATAATATATTTTTTTTCAATATGCCCTCTCTGCTGAAAAGTCTTGCTTGTTCATTAAATTTCCCCCCTGTTGTTCTGAATTTACTTAGCAATGACATAATCAGCATTGGTGGAAGGGAAGGAGGTTTTCTAACACCCTCCTGGTAAATATCACAGTTTATACAAAGCAGTGAGTTAAATTATTACTCACATTTCACAGCTGGAGTATGGGTAAGTGTAAGCTGCTAGAATACAGGACAGAAGAAAATGTTGCTATGGAAATTTTAGAAGATTCCTGGGGAGTGGTGATCCAGAGAGAGGCTGCAAGCAGTCCTTCTCTAAGGCAGGAAGATGAATGAGATGATTTCTCAAATGAAGAGAGGAAGACATTCTTCCCATTTTTTGGAATCTGTTAAATTATGCGAACTAGCGTTTCCTCCTATGACTTCAGAGAATTAGGCTTATTTTCCATGTAGAAATGCAAGAGAGTCTTACATGTTTGTTTCACCTTTTATATTTATTTTCACAAGTATGGATTGTAAATTTTTAGATAAAATTATTTCCACTTTATTCTTCTGGATTTCTAAGGGCAAAAGAGGATAGATACATCACCAAATAGACATAGTTTCAGTCCAAACATTTTGCATGGACTTTTAAAATCCCAATATGATTCTTTCTTTAAAAAGATAGTATTTTTAACACTAGTATTATTTCATTGATATTATATTGCTACAAATCATAAGATACTGGGATGTCTGAAGAATTAAATAATGATTGAACAAAAGGCCAACAAAATTAGGAGGTATAAGTAGTAAATATTGCTAATGATGAATTATGTGAGATATGGCATAAAGTAAATTGTAAAGGACATATATGACTGGAAAAAGAAGGAGGCCAATCATGTAATGAGGGAGAGACAGCAGATGGATTGTCAAAGTGTTATCTTGGTATCTATGACATGTTCAAAGAACTAGAAGAAGCTCCAATACACTGGAGACATTAAGTATGGAGGATCCAGGTCAATTCAACAAGCATTTATTAATTACTTACTCTTTTGGATTCTAGGGATACAAAGCAGAAAACTAAGGGGTCCCCAGATAAATAAATGTATAGCATATATAAATAAAAAGGTCTGGAAACAGATGACAGCAGTTTTATAGAAGCATCACATATAAGTAATGAACTATTTATATCTGCTGGCTATCTCTCTGTAAAAAAGCAGAGCACTTGAGAAATTCTGGTATTATGTTTCTGATCTTTTAATTCTTCCAAAAGTAGAAGAAGATATGAGCAGGGCAGGTATTCTAGGAATGATTTTGTGCTGGAGGAAGGAACTCTTTTTCCTCTGAGGCAACTGGTGGTGTAGTAGATAAAATGCTGGGCCCACAATCAAGAAGACCTGAATTTAAATCTGGCCACATATATTTACTAGCTGTGTTAACAAGTCCCTTAATCTCTGTTTATCTCAGTTTCCTCAACTGTAAAATGGGAATAATAACAACACTGACTTCTTAAAATTGTTCTAAGGATCAAATGAGGTAATATTTGTAAAAAGCATTTAGCACTGTGCCTTACACATAAGCACTATATACTCATTCTTTCCTCTTCTCCCTTCCATACCTCCTCCCCTATATCTTCATATTCAATAAATTATAGAGTTGTGTTGGTTCAACTTGTAGGGGTAGAGGGGAGAGCAGTAATCAATACATTTAGTAGGAGAGAATTAGGGGGCAGTGGCAGGATAGATTTTGTGTTGAAAGTGGCATTTGACCTGAGCTTTGAGTGGCATAGAAGTATTGCAAGGAAGGGAAGTGAGGAGGCAGAATATTACAGGAGCAGGGGTGACAGATGAAATGTCATATAAGGTGCACAGCAAATAGGATAGTTTGACTTGAATGCTCCATCATAAGGGAGGATTTGTAGAAAGATGTGGTAAGGATAATCTCAGATGTGATGGTTTAGGTGACATTTGAATCAGTAGAATTGCCCTCATCATTGAAATCAGATGAATCTAAGTATTAAAACTGTGTTATTCATAGGTGTGCACATAAAATGTGTATAATCATACAACAATTATATAATATACATTATGTATTGTACACATACAAAATATGTCTTTATTTTTTTATCTTCTTATTAAATCCCTAGTTAGTGCTTAAATTCCTCTGGGTTTTGACACCTATAGTCTTTTCAGTGACAGGACTCCAATTCCTGAACTTAAAAACCTGTGACCTGTCTTCACTCTCAGCTGCCAGTTCCTGATGCAAGTGCCAGTCTGCCTACAAATGTTGCCTTTTGGCTGACACCTAACAATTAACAATTCTTGCTTGCCAGAGCACTGGACTATAGCCTGTCACTGAGCCTCCATTAACCTAACCATTTAAAAGCCTGGACCTCTACCTACTGCCTATTGCCAGGTGCCCCTGCTGCTTTACTCTGCCAGTCATTTGAAATAATGATCTGACAACCAGCCTGCCAAGATGAAGTCCTACTGATTGCTCTTTGGATCAACCCTGATTGACTGACCTACTCTTATAATGCTGTGTATAGCTACCTAGTCCTGACCATTGCTAGTCTGGACCCTCTCATATCAATTGGCAATCCATATGATTAACTGCTTTCCAGCACATGAGTTATCTTGCGGTGCAGATGGGGCAATGATATAAGAAGCCTGTGAGTCCTAACTGGGAGGAAAGAATTTTCTCAACTGAGGGTACATACTGAACTGTCAGATGACTGGGCCCTAAAATTCCAGTTTGGACTTAATTCCGAGGGTCTAGACCAATCTGACACTGGTAGATGCATTTATGGAAAACACACATAGGATCAGAAGAAAATAAAACTAAAGATTAATTAATTTAAATTATTTAAAATTAAGATTTCTTTTTCTTTACCACCTACCCCTCTCCCCAAGGGGAAGAAAAGAACAAAACCCTTGTAATGTCTTTACATAATCAAGCAAAACAATTTATCATAATGGTCATATCAAATCAAGTCAAACAAACTCAAATGAACAAATCAATAACCATTTACTGCACAATTACTATATGCCAAGGAGTATTAAGTGCTTGGAATACAAAGACCAACAGAAATACAGTTCCTTCTCTCAAGCTTACCTTTTAATGAGGTAAGAGAATACATAGGAAAGTGTATTTCCTTTGGAAAGTGTAAAGGAGACCCAGTATTGGCACCAGGAGAAGAAGGAAGACATGGATGACCTAGGCAAATTCCTTAAAATATATTCTGTGAGGAATAAGCCAATCATAGATGGGGTCCAAAGAGGTAGAGTGTACTTCCAGTGTGAAAAGTCCAGTATTGAATAAACTTCTAGGGCAAGGAGGATAATTTGGTATGTTAGAGAAAGTCCAGAGAATCAGGAATCACGTATGGGGAGGATTTGAAGGCATGGTTGGCCTGTGAGTTTTGCCTAAAATGAAGGTTCAAGAAGAAACATTGCAAATAAGAAGAAAGGGCTACAAGGTGGGGTATACATTGGCAATTTTGAAACATGATTTCTTTTTACTCATGGTGTGAGAAATCAGACTCTACAGAATTGAGGAGTCGGCAATGAGAAAGTAGATGAAGCAAATGGTCAACTCTTTCTAGAAGAATGACATTGAAAGAAAGGGGAGTTATGAGGTGACAGATTTTGGTGATGTCAGGGTAATACTGGCATGGGATAGATGAGAATTTTTGTTTGCAAGACATAGGGAAAGAGTAAAAGTGAAAAAAATGAAAGGAAATACTCAATATTAAAAGCTCCTAGGAAACAGAGGACATTTCTTTTTTTTTTTTTAAAGGAGAAGCACATCTTTCCATGAGATGAGAGTAAAGGAGAAAAGGATGAATGAAGGTATAGAGATGTTTTGAGGTAGAGATGAGAAAGTTTCAGATGGATGGCCTTGATTTTCTTGCTTTTTTTTGAGGGGGGGAAGGCAGGGCAATTGGGGTTAATTGAGTTGCCCAAGGTCACCCAGCTAGTAAGTGTTAAGTGTCTGAGGCCAGAACTGGACTCAGGTCCTCCTGACTCCAGGGCTGGTGCTCTTTTCACTCTGCTACCTAGTTGCCCTGATGACCTTGATTTTCTTAGACAAGTAAGAGAAAAGGATTTTGTTCAGTAAGAAAGCAATAAAAGAAGGGTACAAGCCAGAAGGGGAGAAGAGGAGTTTTGAAAGAGCAGTGGCAGAAAGTAGAATATGATTTAGTATTAATGGATAAAACAATTACCTTGCAACAGTGAGGGACCATTTGGGATCAGATAAGGTAAGATAAATATTAGCAGCCTTAAAATATACAGAATACTGGCTTATACCATCAATGCTCAGCAGCTCAGCAATGAAAGCATAAAAGGTGAATAATCGGAAATAGTTTGAGGTTGATATTGGAAAGGGATGAAAGCACAGTAGGACAAGTAGGCAGGGAGCAAAGGCTATATAACAATACATAGTTGAATTGTTTACCTATAGGGACAGTACTATAATTTTAAATGTATTTATATCTTCTGTTTTTACATCACCTTCAACTCTGAATATAATCGTCACTGCTCCCCTACCAAGAGATCTATTTCTTGTAACCAACCAACCAACCAAATAAAAATGTGTGATTTTATTGAACCAATCAACATTTCATTGGGGCCTGAAAATATAGGCAGTCTTCTATAGTCCTAGTGCTCTCTATCTCTCTCTCTCTGTCTCTCTGTCTCTGTCTCTCTCTGTCTCTCTGTTTCTCTCTCTCTGTCTCTCTGTCTCTCTCTCTGTCTCTCTCTCTCTCTGTCTCTCTCTGTCTCTCTGTCTCTCTCTGTCTCTCTCTTTCTCTCTCTCTCTCTCAAAAAGTCTATCTTCTGAACTCTTTTGAAGGGAGGAGATTCAAAGTTTTGATAATTACATGGCATTCTTTTATTTATTTTTTCTTTACACTTAGATTGCTTTAATTACTGTGGATATTGTTTTCCTAGATCTGCTTACTTCTCTTTATATCTGTTCATATTTCTTTGTCTTATGTGTTTCTTACAGCTCAGTAATATCCTACTACATTTAGTTTACCACCATTCGCTTAGCCATTCACTAAGTTGATGGACACTTATTCTGTTTCCAGGTCCTCTTCAAGAAGGAAGAACAAACCACACAACCACAATAAACTAAAAAACAAATGCCGCTATGAAGTTTTTGTTTTATATACCTGATTGTGTGATCTCAGGGTCAAAATATATCAATATTCTTGTTACTTGGATATGCATATGCCTATCTTTCTAAATCCTCTAAAACTAACTCCATCATAATAGTCCTTTAATAAACATTTGTTGACTTAGATCTAATAAACCTTAACTAATTTGACACTTGATGGAAAGTTTGAGGCATGGGGGTTGAGAGAGGAACCATAAGAGGTAAAAGCAGGGATAAAAAAGGAAATATACAAAAAAAGAGTAAAATATAAAATATATGCTCCATTATACATATTTAGGCCATCACCTTTCTTTTAGGACATGGATAGATATCTTTTTCATCAGTCCTCTGGAGTCATGATTCATCACTGCCAAAAAAAAAAAAATCTACTAGAAAAGTAGAAAGTAGAAAGCTAGAAGAATCTAGGAAAGGGGAAAACCAGGTAAATATGCAAAGTCATGGTTAGAATAAGTTGTATACTAGAAAAAATTCCTTCCCCTTACTTTTCCTGGGTAGGATGTAAAGGAACATTCATCTTGGTAACTATGTGAGGCCTGTCCCTTGGTTATGACATTTTCTACTATTATACTAGATACTGGAACAAGAAAGGCAAAATAGACAAAATTTTCTTATTTCCTGTAAATAATTGTGCATTTCTGAGGCTCATAGAATTTGAACTGGAAAAAAATCTTAAAATCAAAATTGAACTACCTCATTTTACAGATGAGGAAACTGAGGATGAGTGAAGTTAAGTGACTTGCCCAGGGTAGTAACTGTTTAAGACAGGATCTGAATTTAGGTCTTTTTAAATTCAGCTGTAGCAGTTTCAATATATGGTGCCACCTATCTGCTTCCAGAATTTACCAAAGAATGTTTGACCAATTTTATTGTATTCCAACTGTGATTCTACTTATGATAGGAGCAGACAAACTCGGAAAAGATCTTAGGTATGTTTTAGGTATGTTTTTCTCTTCTGACTTAACTCAGGATATGAACTCAAGTAGTTTTTTTTTTTTCTTCTTCATGCTAAATTCTGGATCATATCCCTTCTACTTCATGAATTTTAGCAAAGGCTATAAATCTAAAGTATCTAAGTACTCAGGAATCCCCTTTATCAGTTGTACAAGTGAATTTGTTATAAATGCAAGCTCTGGTACACATTAAGATTAAATGTAATAGAAGTAGGTTGCTTTCTTTATCTCATGTTGAGTCTTAGACCTGATGACATATTGGCCCTTTAAGATTCTGTAATGAAATGATAGCTATGTTACACTGGTGGATATACATGCCTCATTCGGTGGGCAATCAGCTTTATTATTGCTACATTATCTCTCTTTGGTTATGAAGCCATACCTACTATAGGGGGATTGGGAAGTTTTTCTAAGGTGCCAAATATGAAATGGAGTTTGGGGAAGTAGGGAGAAATATATTTCTTCATTATTCTTCAATATAGTTTTATATATTTCCTTAAATAAATAATTAATTATATCTTTAAAAAATAACATTAATTTTTTTTAAATTCTGAATTCCAAATTCTCCCCTCCCTTCTCCTTGAGAATGCAAGCAATTTGATATAGATGATACATGTGAAGTCATGCAAAACATATTTCCATATTAACCATGTTAACCATAACCATATTAATATTTCCATATGAACATGTTAGAAAAGAAAACAGAGACAAAAAAAGTTAAAATAAAGTTAAACATAAAGTTAAAAAATAGTTTACTTTGATTTACTCTTAGAGTACATTAGTTCTTTCTCTGGAGATAGGTAGCATTTTTATTATAAGTTCTTCAGAATTGTCCTGTATCAATGTAATGCTGGGAATAGCGAAGTCATTCACAGTTGATTGTCCTTACAGAATTGCTGTTACTGTGAATAATGGTCTGGTTCTGTTTGCTTCTCTTTGCATGAGTTTATATAAATATTCCCAGGTTTTTCTGAAACCATCCTGTTTGCCATTTCTTAGAGTACAAAAGTATTTCATTACAATTATATATCCCACAACTTGTTTAGCCATTACCTAATAGATATGTATCTCTTCAATTTCCAATTGTTTGCCACCACCAAAGAATTGATAAAATATTTTGTACGAATAGGACCTTTTCCCATTTTTGATCTTTTATAAAATACAAACCCAGTAGTGGCATTGCTTAGTCAAAAGGGTGTACATGGTTTTATGGCACTTTAAGTATAGTTAAAAACTGTTTTTTGGAATGGTTCAGTTCACAACTGCACCAGTATACATTTTCATTCCAATTTTTCCACATTGCCTCCAATTGTCATTTTCTTTTCTCTCATATTAGTCAATCTGGTAGTTGTGAGGTGGTATCTCAGAGTTCTTTTAATTTGTATTTCTCTAATCTGTAGTAATTTAGAAAGGTTTTTACATCACTATAGCTAGCTTTGTTATATTCCTTGTTATATCTGTTATATTCTTAAAAAAATGTCTATTCAAATCATATGGTCATTTATCAGTTGGGCAATGAAGTGTATTCTTATAAATTTTTATAAATAATTATTATATTCTTATATATTTTGTATAAGAATATAATAATTATGATATTTTTATATAAAAATTAAACATATAAATCATAATAATAATTCTTATAGAATATATTCTCATAAATTTGACTCAATTCTCTCTGTATTAGAAAAATGGCCTTTATTAGGTAAACTAGCTTTAATTTTTCCCTTCAGTTTCCTGCTTTCTTTCTTGTCTTGGCTGAATTGGTTGTTTGTGCAAAAGCTTTTAAATTTAATATATTCAAAATAATCCACTTCACAATTCATTAATTTTATTTTTTGGTCATAAATTCTTCCCTAATCCAAAGATCTAACAGGTAAAATTCCCCAAGCTTCCCTAATTTGCTTATTATATCACCCTTTATGTTTAAATCATATATCCATTTTGTCTTTATCTTGGTATATGGTGTGACATAGTCTCTAACTAGTTTCTGTCAAACTACTTTGGGGGTTTTCTCAGTAATTTTCTGAAAAATAGTGAGTTCTTATCCAAAAATCTTGGATTTTTGGTTTTCTGAAACTTCAGATAATGATGATAATTTACTACTGTGTATTGCATACCTATTCTATTCCATTGATCCACCACTCTTTGCCATTGTCAGTACCAGATTGTTTTGATGATTACTGCTTTGTAATACAGTTTGAGAGCTGGTACTGCTAATTCACCTTCCTTTACATTTTTTTCATTGATTCCCTTGATATAGTTGACCTTTTGTTCTTTCAGATGAATTTTGTTATGATTTTTTTCTAGGTCTCTAATTTTTTTTTTTTTGGTAGCTTGATTGATACGATACTAAACAAGTAAATACATTTAAGTAGAATTGTCTTTATTATATTGGCTTGACCTAAATACAAGCAACTAATATTTTCCAATTGGTTAGATACCTTTTATTTGGTTGAGATCTTTGCAATTGTGTTCATAAAGTTATTGGATTTGTCTATACAGGTAGACTCCCAAGTATTTTATGTGGTCTGCAGTTACTGTAAATGTAGTTTATCTTCTTATCTCATCCTGCTGGATTTCGTTTGTAATATATAGAAATTCTGATGATTTATTTGAATTTGTTTATGTCCTACAACTTTGCTAAAGAAGTTAATAATTTCAGGTATTTTACATTGATTCTCAAGAATTCTCTAAGTAAACCATCATATCATCTACATAGATTGATAATTGTTGTTTCCTAATTGCTTATTCTAACTCCTTCAATTTATTTTTCTTCTCTTTTTGTTATAGCTAGCATTTCTAGTACAACATTGAATTATAGCAATGATAATGGGCATCCTAGGCAGATAGGTGACACAGTGGACAGAGTATAAGGCCTGGACTCAGGCTCTTCCTGTGTTCAAATTTTGTCTCAGATACTTAGTAGTTGTGTGATCTTGGACAAGTCGCTTGACCTTGTTTGCTTCAGTTCTTCATCTGTAAAATGATCTGAAGAAGAAAATCACAAACCACTGTTTTGTTGCTATATATGTTTAGAGAAATACATTTTCCCCTCAGTACAACTTTGGCTACATCCCACAACTTTTGGAATGTTGTTTCACTGTTGTTTTTCTCTTTAATGATCTTATAGTTTCTATGTTGTGTTCATTAACCTACTTGTTCTTTAGGATTGAATTGGTTTCCAATTAATTTTAATTTATGCCTCTATGACCATTTATTGAATATAATTTTTTTCATTATACTGTGGTCTAAAAGATGCACTTTACATTTGTCTGATTCTGCTTTTGTGAGTGTTTTTTTTTAATATTTTATTTAACTAATACATGGTCAGTTAACTAATACATGACATACAGGTGTCATGTACAGTTGAGAAAATGTTATACTTCTTTCTATTCCCATTAAATTTTCTCCAAAGGTCTACACATATCTAGCTTTTCTAAGATTCTTTTGATCTCTTTAACTTTCTTTCTTATTTTTTTTTTATTGTTATATTTTTCTAGCTCTGTGCAGGAAAGTTCAGATGTCCCACTAGTTTAATTTTATTGTTTATTTTATCCCATAATTCATCAAACTTTTCCTTTAAGAATTTGCATGCTATGCCATATTTGGTGCATTATATAATTAATGTTGCTATTACTTTTTTAGGAAGATATAGTTTCCTTGATTATCCCTTTTAATTAGATTCCTCTTTTGGTTTTTGCTTTTTATGAGATCATAATTGCTATTCCTGCCTTTTTAAAAATTTCAGCTGAAGTATAATAGATTCTGCTCCAGCACCTTATTTTGACTCTATGTATGTTTCTCTGTTTCAAGTGTGTTTCTTATAAACAAGATATTGCTGGATTATGGTTTTTAATCCATTTTGCTGTCCATTTCCATTTTAGGGGTGAGTATATACAATTCACACCCACAGTTTATCATTACCAACTGTGCATTTAAATCCATCCACTTTTCTTATGTTTACCCTTCTCTGTCTTTTCATTCCATTCCTCCTCAAAAAGCTGTTTTGTTTCTGACCACTTCCTCCCTTATGCCTTCCTTTTTCAGTCACATCCCGCCTTTCTATTATCCCCTTCCTCTATGACTTCCCTTTTCAGTAAAATAGATTTCTATACCGAATTAAATGTGTGTTTGTACGTATATATATATATATATATATATATATATATATATATATATATATACAGACATGTACACGAGTATATTTATACATACATA
This sequence comes from Pseudochirops corinnae, assembly GCA_028646515.1. Taxonomy (NCBI): domain Eukaryota; kingdom Metazoa; phylum Chordata; class Mammalia; order Diprotodontia; family Pseudocheiridae; genus Pseudochirops; species Pseudochirops corinnae. Next base: position 189,689,658 of record CM053588.1, on the reverse strand, counting down.
TTTATACATACACACATATATGTGTGCACACACACACACATATATGTTCTTTCCTCCTTGAATCAATTCAGATGAACAAGAAGCCCCTGTCACTACACCATTTCCTCCTCCACTATACAAGTTCTTCCATGGGCACTCCTTTTACGTGAGATAATTTCCCCCATACCTCTTCTTGCTTCCCCCTCCTTCCAGTGCATTCCTTTTTTACCCATCCATATTTCTGTGATTATCTCAACATAATTGATGCATACCTGTGCTCTCTGTCTATGTAATGTCCTTCTAACTGCCCTAATAATGACAACATTCTTAGGAGTTACATGTATCATTTTTCCCATAAAATAATGTAAACAGTTTAAACTTATTGGGTCACTTATAAGTTCTTTTTTTATGTTTACCTTTTTATGCTTCTCTTGAATTTGGTATTTGAAAGTCAAATTTTCTATTTAGCTCTTTTTTTTTTCATAAAAATGCCTGAAAGTCCTCTATTTCATTAAATATCCATTTTGACTGAAGGTTTGTACTTAGTTTTGGTAGGTACATTATTGTTGGTTGTAATCCTGGCTCCTTTACTCTCTGGAATATCATATTCCAAATCCTCTACTCCTTTTATGTGGAAGCTGACTGTGGCTACATGGCCTTTGAATATTTTCTTCCTAACTACACACTGAACTATCCTGCTAATTTATTACTTTTAAGGGGAAATTCATGACATCCTTCCACTATCCTCTGTTTGTATATTATATGACTTACACCTTGGAACTATAATATTAACTGACTTTGCTTGCATCCTCGACATTTTTGTGTAGGGCCTTTAATCCATGATTACCTAGGTTGTCATTGCCCTCTGCCAAGCACAATAAAATATGTATGCCTAGAGTTATCCCGTGATGCCTACAGTCCTATTTTCATTTTTTAATGTGTTGTTAGAAGGATGCTCCTGATCTATGAGTTCACTATTCTTTTATGGAACTATATTTAATGCTAGAATGTCATGTTGTAATAATATCATTTTCACTATTCATACATTTGTTCTTTCTGTCTTGTTCATTTCTCCTCAAACAGCTACATTAGTACTCCACTATTTCCTCAGTCACATAATTCTTGAAATAATTTGAGAAATTATTTATCAAAAACTACAAATTTTACACATAAAGTAAATAAGACATGGAGAGATTAAATGACTTGAAAAAATATCACTACTAGTTAGTGGCTGGGGTGAGAACTACAACCCAATCCTTCTCATAATTAGTTCAGTGATTTTCACTAAAGCTACTTCTATTTATCTGCATAATAATCTTCCAGTTTCCTGTTTCTGAGATATTCTCTAGGACATAACATTTAGGGTATCTTTCTATATATATCTTTGACCTCAAAGCTTAATTAGAATTGACCTAATAATGTGATCTATTTACAACCTCTGCTCCACATTGACATTTTTCCTGTCTCTGATGACTCTGTTCCCCTAAGCTCCATGTATCTCATCCATCTCCTGAATTTTAATTGAGAATTCAATAGACAAGCAGAGCCTCTGCCTAATTCTTTGTTCCATAGAGTGCCTTGAACATTATAGGCCATGATTACATGTTATATAATCATTCTGAAATGTTAATAATTCATTTGGATGATTAAATATGCAAAATGACCTTATTAAAAAGTGACTGTCTGATGACAAGCTATACAGAACAAATTGGTAGGTCTTTCATAGTCAATCTGTCCATGCTGGAATGTCAAGATTTCAGTAAATGTATTGAGAGGCTTTCTAAATGCTCCTTAAAATAGACTGTTTAATTAAAAATGCTACATTTAGGAAGTTTTGAGGGTCAAACAACCATTTTCTAAGCCCTAAATTGCCACCTCATTACACTGATGGATCACAATTTAGAATGTCAGGGTTTTCTTTTTTTCAGAATCTAATGTGATGTGTCATAATGGATTTAACAAGACATAAGCATTGTACAATGATGGATCATCTCAGAAATCTGAAGAATGCCAGTTATATTTTAAAAATCAGATGATCTATGACTTTAAGTGCTCTAGTTTTATAAAATTAGAAAAAAATAAAGTCAGAAGAGGCCATGAAGACAAGCCAAGTTTCCCCTCACCTAAGCAAGATGCTACTATGTGGATGTGCTTTTTAAAACTTTTATTCAAGTTCATTTAAAATGCCTCTAGGTGGGGTGTTGGAGCCAAGATGGCAGCATAGAAGCAACAAGGTTCTGCAGCTTCCACATAGCCACCTCAAATGACCATAAAATATGACAATAAACAAATTTTAAGGCTGCAAAATTCACAAAAAATACAGAAAAACACATCTCCCACTAAAGGTAGCTTGGCAGGAAGGGCTCATCACAGAATGCTGGGAGCCAAAACCAGCTCAACCTAAAACCTCAGTGTGGCCCCAGGGTGACCAGGGTGAGCTGCACCTGGAGCCTTCAGGAGAGTAGATCAGCAGCAGCTGTAGCAGTTTCCAGAACTATCAAGCCATAAGAAACAAGGACAAAGGGAAAGGTCAGTGGAACTCAGCTAAATTTGGGCAAGAAAAGCTGTCCAGCCAAACTGCCTCCAGGGCAAGGAAGTAGCAGAAGCAGTGGCCCTGCAGCCTCCTCCACATGACTGCTTCAGAGCTCCCGGCCTGCAGACTGCAGAGGGGCCAAGCAATCATTCAGAGTCCAAGTGTCCTTGCATTGACCAGCCTGGATCCAGATCATGGTCTTAGGTGGTGGTCCTGGGGTATATTTTCCATGAGCCAAAGCTGGTGGGGGCTGCAGTGGCCTCCTAATAGCTCAGGCAGCTGGGAAAACCCCAGCAATTTGGGACAGAGTTTTCCACTCTGGAAACAGAGTTCCACAGAGCTAAAAAATCAAGTAATTCACTGGCAACATGATCAGGCAAAGGAAGCAAAGTAAGAACAGCAACCAAACTTTACATTCCTTCTTTGGGGACAAAAAGGATCAAAGCATGGAATAGGAGGAAGACAACATAGTCAGAACTCCCACACCAAAAACAATGTGAAATATCTCCTTGAAAAAACCAGTGACCTTGAAAATAGATCCAGGAGAGACAATTTAAAAATTATTGGACTACCTGAAAGCCATGATCAAAAAAATAACTTAGAAAGCATGCTTCAAGAAATTCTCAAGGAAAATTGCCCTGATATTTTAGAACCAGAAGGCAAAATAGAACTTGAAGAAATTCACTGATCACCTCTTGAAAAAGATCCCCAAAAGAAAACTCCTAAGAATGTTATAGCCAGGTTCTAGAGTCCACAGATCAAGGAGACAATATTACAAGCTGCCAAGAAGAAACAATTTGAACACTGTGGAAATACAATTAGGATAACCCAGGATCTATCAGCTTCTACATTAAAGGATCAAAGGGCCTAGAATATGATATTCCAGAAATCAAGGGAGCTAGGATTAAAACCAAGAATCACCTACTCAGCAAAACTGAGTATAATGTTTCAGGGGAAAATATGGTCATTCAGTGAGGGGGAGGACTTTCAAACATTCTTGCTGAAAAAAAACAGAACTGAA
>CM053588.1:189670614-189685625 GCA_028646515.1 Pseudochirops corinnae | reverse complement strand
TCCCCCTGAACTAGGTAACTGATATATGTTTGATTGATTAAAGTGAAACCGTTAACCCATTTTGAGTTGCTTTCCCTTAGAAAAGCAGATCTAAGAACCTGTGCTAGTAGCCGCCCTAGGTATGCTAGGGTGCTTGCTGTTACAGACACTATATAAATACATTACTTATTGACTATAAGAAATAAATAAATTTGGTATCGTATTGTGAGTATTCCCAACAATGATTCTTTTTTGCACAAAAAGAAATTTATTTCTTTCCCTTGTTCCTTTTGAAGATACTGGCCTGAATGAAGCCTGAAAAGCAAATTAAGTTACTCAATGTCTCCTGACTACCCCTATATAATGGAAGCAAAGACACATATATGGTAGGAAAGTATAAGACATATTCTGAGGGTGCTAAGAGAGAAGAGATTCACTTAGACATCATATTTTGCTCCAATCAGGTTGACTTCCTTTATTTCCATCTCACTATGCCTCAAGTCAGCCTCAGGGTGAACTAGTCTTAAGCGGGGAACTTCTCACAGAAAATTTATCACAAGATCTAAATACTGTAACCCAGTAACAACAAATATCAGGAAAGATATGAATTTATTATGACAACTCGCTAGTTATGAACTCGCCATGTCTACTTAGATTTCATATTGGAGAGTATCTACCTGCATATTTTCTCTACTACACTAAAACTTCCTGAAAGAGTTGTAGGTTGTGCATGCAACAGTATGTCCCATAAGTGCCTAGAACAGTACTTTGAATGTTGTAGGCCGTCAAGAGATACTTGTTCAAAAGAAAAATTATGTCTTCCCCTCCTCAAATTTTCTTAGATATGCTTGCTTCGATCACTATCATATTCTATTTTACTATCAGTCTCATTGTTGCACGTATTGTATCTCTCGTATTAGACTGCAATCTCTATCTCAGATCTCTGAGATCAAGGACTTTTGCCTTTGTTCTCCCTTTACGTACTCTAAAACTTAGGATCATAGCCCACACATTGGGGGCACATCAAAAAAAAAAATCTCTAATTGAGTGAACAAATGATTTAGTGAATTAAAAAATATTGATTCTAGTCCAGAGCAAAAAAGAAGTGGCTTGTTGCTGGTGTTAGTAATTTCCAGGAGTTTTGACTCTTCCTGATTCCATTGTCAAATATGTGGCTATTTTTTTCTATAAGTAGCTCTGCTAGAAATAGCAGGGGATTGTTGCAAGCAAGCAAGAAGATTGATGTTTTAGCCCCAAGTCTGCAGATTACTGTGATCTTGGCCTAACTCCTTTGAGTCTTAATTGTAAAAAAAAAAAAAAAAATAGACACTTTCTATGTTTCAGTTATAGGGTTGTTGTGAGATTGCAGCAATGTAATACACATGAAAATATTTTGAATACTGGAAAAACGCTAAGAAAATGTGAACAGTTATTATTGACCCAGGTAGAAGCAAAGTATGGGATATTCTATGTTGTTAGAGACAGAGGGGATAGTTGTACTGTCCCAGGGAAATGTCTTGAACCACCAGTGACCTTGCTTCAATTTCTATCCCTGATATGAAATATGTGATCAAGTATAAGTCATATGGCTTTCTGAGCAACTCTCAAAGATATATCTACCAAATTTAAGCTGAATTGCAATCCTTTTTGGTCCAAGAAATTCCACCACATATGAAAAGACAGATCCCTATATTTACTTACCTCAGGATTGTGGTGAGATTCAAAGAAAGTAAAATCATCAGAACATTTTGTAAAGTTTGAGTGCCACATAAATTATTAATTATTGTTCTATAAATACTTGTTCTTGCCAAAATGATAAGATATGAGATTACATATAGAGTCAGTCAATGAATGTTTATTATGTACTTGTTCCAGACATTGTGGTAAGCACTGGGTACCTTGAAATCTTATATAAATAGTGATCTCAAGTAAAGAATGTAAGATCTGGAGTTGTAGGACATGGTTTCATATCCCTCATCTACTCTCTGTATAACCTTGGGCTAATCATATAACTTCTTTGTTTCCTCATGTTTAAAATTAAAGGGCTGGGCTAGATGTCCTACTATGTCCCTTCTAGTACTAAATGTCTGATCCTGTGAATTAACTTACATTCAGTGATACTATGGACTCTTAATAAATACATGGATTCCTAAATAAGTCCCTCAGACTCACTTTTCCCTTCATTCTCTTTACCATCTCTTTTTTCCTGTTTGTTATCTTTCCATAGGCATTTTCCTGGAATTTGAATTCCAAGACAAAGAAGAAAATCAAACAAATACTTTCTTCCCATTTCTCAAAAGTGCTGAAGTCATCTCTGCTTAAGCATTTCAAATTACACCAGGTTTTTTCAAATTTTCAGCTATTTTTTGCCCAATCTTGAACATCTTTGCTCATCATTTCTACTGCCATTCCCTTTATTTTAATCTTTCTATTTAAATCTCTTAGCCCAGGTTTCCCTGGGATAATTTTGACTAGAAGTAATTTTATCCATCAATTTTCAACAACTTTTCTTACAAGGAATGAATGTCATGCTTAGCTGTCAATTTCAGTATATGGTTACTATGTCTTTACACATTTCACTTTTCATTTCACTACAATTTGGTCATTTTTTTTTTCTTCTTCACTGAAAAAAAAAAAGGTACCAAAATGAGAAAGTGTCTACTAGGTTGGAGTGTGGATATAGTATTGTGCTAAAGATCAGGAAAACCTGAGTTCAAATACTGCCTTAGACACTTACTAGGTAATTGACCCTGAACAGATCACTTAACATGTCTCATTCTCAGCCTCAGTTTCCTCACTCAGGAATAGGCTTTCTAAATCTTCCCCATTAGAGTTCTTTAGTATCCTGAGATGTTTATCAGTGTTTGTTTGTTTTTCTGTATTGCCATCAAATTTAATATCTCTACCTCACCATCATTTATTAAGGAGAAAATCACTAACTCTCTGGCTATACTCCACCACTAAATAAATAATTTACTTTTGCAAAGGGGTATCTACTTCAAATATATTGCAAACAAAAATGTACTAACATTTCCTCAAGACCTAAGGGATAATTGTTCATCCTTCTCAGTCTAGAGTGGAAGTAGGAAGGGAGTATGGATTATGTTTAAAATTTCTCTCAGTTCTTATAGCATTAATTTCATAAAGTTCATTTACAGATGCAACCTGACTGTCAGATGAGTCTATGCTTTAACTCATGGGCTGGGTTCTGAGGTGACTCCCACATTTCATTCCTTACTTCAGGGTATCAATGATATCCTTATTGAAAGTCCAAACTCTGGAATGATGGTATTCTAAGGAGTCCTTGAGAAATTTAAAACTCATAAGACCATAGAATCTACTTCCTTCATGGATTTTGGCTGAAATTTAGACTTTTTAAAATGTCCTAACAGGCAATCAAATAGGCTCCTCTTTGACATGTGGATATCTGATTTGAAACAATTATAGGATGTGAACAAATCCTTCATAATCTGTCTCTTTAAGGCAACTCATGCACATCATCGTATTAATCCCAGAAGTAGTTCCTTTGCCTTCTATATATGTATATATTATCTTTGTTAGTGAATCATAACTACTTAGGAGCTGTACCCCTATTAAATGTAAAATGATGGTCTCTGAGGTCTTTTCCAACTCTATAACTGTGATTCTATTGCTACTAAGATGCAATATAAATTAACATTAGGTTTTAAGATACTTGAGGAAGGGGCAGTCATTTGCCTCTATAACCTCAACTTTTTCACAGTGCTTACCACTTAGTAGGTGCCTAATAAATGTTTATTGGTTGATTTATTGGTTTTGACAACTGAAGTTAAATGCCTCTGTTGTGCAAATCAAACTAGAGAGAAAAATACATTTTTTCCTGTCAAATAAGTAAAATACTCATTACATGGTATTTAATAGTATATCAAACATGCTGACAGTAAAATTGGAAATCAATGTCTATCATTGATTATCCTCACCAGAGAGAATTCTGTGAAACACAAGGGACAAAAATTAACCAATTCAATGACATAAATTAGACAGTTGTTTGAGAACCATAGATGAATCACCTTGAACAATGTTTTGGTCCCAATAAAATTATTCCAATAAAAGAGTCACCAACTGTTGAAAATTCAATGAATCTAATTTGATGGTGAATAATAACTGGAAAACAGGTATGTAATGTACAAACTATCTGAAAATAAGAATCATGGTTAACATAACTCTCCAAGCACTATGCTGATAGTCATTTCTAGTCAGTTTGAGAGTGGGATGATTTCTTTCACATTAGCATCACCCTCAACCCTCTTGTTTCCCAGACCTTTTCTCCCTGTCAAAAGTATTCATTCATTTGGATTCACCCTGAGGATCTAAAAGAGGGAGAACTAGACTGATTATGCATATCTAAAAGAGAGAGAACTGGACTGATTATTCATAATTTTTTTCTTTGCCTACTATTCACATTGTAACATATTTGCTTATTTAGTCCTTTCTGTCGTATCAAAGGGAAGGTTTTTGTTTGCTTTCAAGGGCTATACATGTGTCAAACACAAGCATGTTTCCTTTTTGGAATGACATTTTCAGACCAATTCGTTCCTTTCAACTTCACAAATGCTTTTATATTCACTGTCAACTTTGTGATTAAATCAATTGTCTCAAAATAGCTTCTTTTATACAAAAGTTTTCTTTTTAGTAAAACATAAAAAAAATTAATATGCTTCTCATTAGGAAACAGAGCAAAAACTATAAATTACCAACTGTCATTTAGGGGATTCTAGATTATTTCTACAAAATATCTAGTGACCAAATTCATTAGCTTTGCTTTTCTGTCTATGTAAACAGTCAAAGCATTTCACCTATCATCACTTTGTAAAAGAAGAGAACTAATCCTGGAGGTTGAAAACCTGGCTTCAAAACCTGCCTTTAATGCTTAATAATGGTATGACTTTTGGAAAGTGATTTAACATTACAAGTTTCAGTTACCTTATCTGTAAAATCATTGGGTGTGCTAGCTAACTCTTCAGATCTTTTCAGACCATGCCACTCTATGAGGTGCCAGTTGCCCTCAGGGTTTCCAACTCCCTCTACCATTGTTAGACAAGTAGATTTTTCAGGTACCACATTACCTGGGCCACACTCAGTATAAGGTGTCCATCTTCCTTCTCAGATATATCTCTTCATTAATAGGGACATTCATCACTAGAATCCCCTCCCACCAGCAAAAATGGTCTTCTTCCTTTTGAACCCTTTTCCATTCTTTCTCCTTTTCATTCACTCCCCTCTTCTCTTTATGAAATTACAGAAGTTATCTGCCCCTCATTGCTAGCCTCCAATTTAACCCAAGTATATCATACACTCCTCACTATCTCCTTTTCCTTTTCCCCCTTCATGTACCATCCCATATTGTAATGTAGTACAATATCGGAACAAAGCAAAATTGATTTACCTGTGGGCAAAGCATGACCAAGTGCTGCCCATAATGCTCCTTTTCTATTTCTTCACTGTTGCCTCTATTAGATTCCTACCTTTGCCTTTGTCTCCTTCTGTACATTTGGGAAGAAGTCTATTATGTTTCCCCTTGCTGTAATTTTGTTGCTCTCCTTGATGATTACATTTATTTACTCCTGCACTTCTGTTATTTGGAATGTCTGAAAAGAAAATGATCTCTTCAATTCTGATTTTATTTTTAAAATGTTTCAAATTTTTGTTTATTATTGAATATTCATCTTTCCCCCTATATTGGTAACCTCACATTTTCAGCATAGATCACCTTGGGCTGCCTCCTGAGCTCCACTGCTTTTTGGAATATATTATGGAGTGTCCTCTTATGTTTGTTTGTTTTACTGTAGGAAAGTAATACTCATATATATACATATATATGTATGTATGTGTGTGTGTGTATAATTAAATATCTCCCAGTTACATACAAAAACATTTTTGACAATTTTTTTAAATTTGAAGTTCCAGTTTCTTTTCCACCCTCCCCAACTATACCCTGCTTGAGAAAGCAAGTAATAGGATTTTGATTATACATATGAAGTAAAAAAAACAAATGGATTTCTATATTATTCATGTTTCAAAAGGAAACATAAATGAAATAAAATAATATTTTTAAAAGTTTAAAAATATGTTTCAAATGCATTCAAAATCCATCAGTTCTCTCTCTAAAACTAAATAACGTTTTTCATCATGTGTCTTTAGGAATTATCTTGAATAATTGTTTGGTCAAAGTAGCTAAGTATCAGAGTTTATAATCTTTACAATATTGCTCTTATTATGTACAATGTTCTCCTGAGTCTGCTCACTTCACTTTGTGTTAATTCATAGAAGTCTTTTTTTTTCTGAAACCATTCTGCTTATTGTTTCTTATAGCACAATAGTACTCCATAACCATCATGTACCACAACCTGTTTAGCCACTCCTCAAATGATGGACATCCCCTCAATTTCTAATTCTTTGCCACTACACAGAGCTGACATAAATATTTTTGTACACATTGACTCTTTAGCCTTCTCTTTGATGTCTTTGAGATACAGACCTAGTAGTAGTATTGACAGGCTGGAGACAGTTTGGTGCCCCAATACTTAGAAAGCCAGGCCTGGACACAGGAAGATCTGAGTTCAAATCTGGCTTTACTAGTTATGTGACCCTGGGCAAGTAATTTAGCCTCTATTTGCCTTTATCTACTGGAGAAGGAAATTGCAAACCACTCCAGTATCTTTGCTGAAAAAAAAAAAAAACATAGACAGGATGGGCCATGGGATGATGAATAATCAAACATTACTGAACAACAACACATTTCTGGGTCAGAGGGTATGCACAAAGTTTTATAGCATTTTGGGCATAACTCCAAATTGTTTTTCAGAATAGTTGAACTAGTTTACAAATCTACCAGGAAACATTATTGTCCCAAATTTTCCACATTCCCTCCAGAATTTGCCATTTTTGTTTTTCTGCTGTAATAGCCAACCTCATAGGTGTGAGGTGGTATTTCAGAATCTCAGAGTTGTTTGAATTGGCATTTTTCTAATCATTAGGGATTTAGAACAATTTTGCATATAATTATAGATAGCTTTGATTCTTTCTTTTGAAAACTTCTTGTTCATACCCTTTGACCATATTTGTCTCAGTTATCTATATATTTGAGAAACGAGGCTTTTATCAGATAAACTTGCTATAATTTTCCCCAGTTTCTTATTTTCCTTTTGATTTTAGCTGTGTTAATTTTGTTTGTGCAAAAGCTTTCTAATTTCATATAATCAAAATTACCTATTTTTAATTCTCGTAATTTCCTCTATGTTTTCTTCAATCATTAACTCTTCCCTTATCCACAGATACAACAGGTATATTTTCCATGCTCTCCTAATTTACTTATAATATCACCTTTAATGTCTGAATCATTTATCCTTTTCCCCCTTAACTTGATACACAGAGTGAGATGTGGGTTTATGCTTCACTTTTGCCAAACTCCCTTACAGTATTCCCAGCAATTTTTGTCACATGTTGAGTTCTTAATCCAAAAAACTTGCAATTTTGAGTTTATAAAACACTGTATTACCATTGTCTTTTACACAGCAGTTCATTGTGTATATAATCTATTTCATGGATGAACCACTCTATTTTTTTTATCCAGTACCAGATTGTTTTCATGATTATTGCTTTGTAATATAGTTTGAAATCTGGAAGGGTTAAGCCACCTACCTTAAAATTTTTTCATTGATTCCCTTGATATTCGTGGCCTTTTGTTCTTCCAGATAAATTTTTAAATTATTTTTTCTGGCTCTATAAAATAATTTTTCGGAGTTTGTTTTAGCACTGAATTAGTAAATTAACTCAGAATTATAATTTTTATTAGTTTTCCTTTGTCTACACATAAGCAATTAATATTTTTTCAATTGTTTAGATCATTTTTGTTTCTTTGAAAACTATCTTGTAATTTCATTCAGTTAATCCTCTGGTTTCTATTGGAAGATAGATTGCCAAGTAGTTTATATTGTCTACAGTATTCTTAAATGGAATATTTCTTTATATCTCTTGCTGCAGGATTTTGTTGATAGTATATAGAAATGCTGATTATTTGAATAGGATTATTTTATATTTTTCAAAACTTTTCCTTAAGTTGTTAATTGTTTTGACTAGTTTTTTAGTTGATTCTCTAAGGTTCTCTAAGTATATCAGTATAACATAAGCAGAGAATGGTAATTTTGTTTCTTCTTAGCCTATTTTTATTCCTTCAATTTCTTTTTCTTGTCTTATTGCTTATAGAATTTCTAGAAGAATATCGAATAATAATGGTGATAATGGACATAGTCACTTCAAAGTTGTCATCCTCTACCATGAAATTATAGAATGATTCTATGATTTATTCTTTAAATCATTCATTCTTTTGGATTACATTATTTAGTTTCTGATTAGCTTTTAAATTATGCCTTCACTGCCCTTTATTATGTGTGTGTGTGTGTGTGTGGGGTTTGCCCTATGGTCTGTGAAAGGTGTATTCAATGTTTCTGCTCTTCTGCATCTTGTTGTGACATTTTATGCTATAATTCATGGTCAATTTTTGTGAATCTGGCATCTAAAGTGAGAAAGAGCTATGTTTTTTTTTTCTATTACTACTCCAGTTTCTTTGGAGGTCTACCATTTCTAAATTTTGTGAAATATTATGCATCGTTTTGACTGACTTCTTATTTATTTTATGGTTAGATTTTTCTAGTTCTGCAAAGGGAAATTTTAGGTCCCTCGCTCATATAGTTTTATTTTCTGTTTCATCATAATTCATTTAACTTTTCCTTTAAGAATTTGTATGCTACAACACTTGATACATATATGCTTAGTACTGATATTACATTTTAGTCTATGGTTCCTTTTAGAAAGCTTTTGCTTTTACTTTGTTTAATATGATGAACACTTCCACTGCCTTTTTACTTTAGTTGAAGCATATACACACAGACACACACACGCATCCTACAACCACACATAAACATACACACATATTGCTATTCTGCACACACACATACACACACATGCATATATATATATATATATATTTTTTTTTTTTTTTCCTTTTTTGAACCTATTTAAATATGTGTAAGGTTGAAGTTTTTCCCAGTTCCCTACCATTTTACCCTTGTAAGACTGTAGCTCAGTTCTATGCAGATTCACTGCATCTGGGCAAACTGGAAGAGACAGTGGAGATATGATATGGGGTGAATATTATTGTATTTTAGGTTGAGACAATTAGGGAAAGCATCTACCTTTTCCTTTTAATCTCATGGCAGTCATGAGAGATGAGGGGAACATCTGCCTTTAGTACAGCACATGCACTTCATTCTTGGCCATGGCCAGCAGAGACAAGGAATAGAGACATCTGCTACTACAGCATTTGCATCCATCTACCTATACAGCATCTGCATTCACTGACCAGTGCTTGCTTGATATATAGGGAAACACACAAAGAAGGCATCATGCCAACAATAAGCTCATAAGTTTACATTATCTATGGTTACATAATGATGTGTCAGCACAGCAAAAGTACAGTGTTGGGGCGGCTAGGTGGCACAGTGAATAGAGCACTGGCCCTGAAATCAGGAGGACCTGAATTCAAATCCAGTCTCAGACATTTAACACTTTCTAGCTGTGTGATCTTGGGCAAGCCACTTAACCCCAATTGCCCCTCAAAAAAAAAAAAGTACAGTGTTAATGTTTATAGGCCATGAATCCTGGCTGCTTGCATCAAAACAGATCCATGACCCATACAATCCTCTACTGTAAAAAACTTATTCTCAAGCACCTATTTTATGTAATATATAATTTGGCCACTCTAACTCTCCTTTTCTCCCTTTCCCAGGATGACTTTCTTTCTCATCTATTCATTTGTTTATACAATCCCAACATAATAGAATCACTCCCGCACCATATTTCTGTATAGAATCTTTCTAAATGTTCTAATTACGGCATGATTTTTAGGAGATACATATAACATCTTCACATATGGAAAGGTAAATAATTTAAAATTATTGGGTTACTTAAGGTTTTTCTTTCTTGTATACTTATTTTTGCTTCTCTTGGGTATTGTATTTGAAAGTGACCTTTTCTATTCAGCTCTTGTCTCTTCATCAGAAATACCTGAATGTCCTCTATTTCATTAAATTTTCTTTTTTCCCTTGAAGAATTATTTTTGAATTTCCTAGGTATGAGATTCTCTTGCTTTCTGGAATATAATATTCCAAGCCTTCTTCTTCTTAGACAATTGCTGCTAAATCTTGTGTGATCCTGAATGTAGTTCCCTGGCATTTGAATGTTTTCTTTCTTTATTCTTAAAATATTTTTTCTTAGAACTTTTCTTAGAACTTCTTAGTTCTTAGAACTTAGAGCTTAGAACTTAGAACTGAGAGCTCTGGAATTTGGTTAAAATGGTCTTGTGAGCTTTCATTTTGAGATCTTTTTTAGATAGTGATTGGTGGATTGTTTCAATTCCTATTTTATCTCCTAGTTCTGAGATGTCAGGGCAGTTTGCAAGGTTAATTTCTTTATATATGATGTTTTGACTCTTTCATCATGACTTTTCAGGAAATAAAGTAATCCTTTACTTATTTCTCACTAGTCTGTTCCCCAGGTCAGTTGTTTTTCTGATGAGATATTTTGTATTTTCATCTATTTTTTTTTCAGTGTTTGATTTTGTTTATTGATTGTTGATATCTCAATGGAGTCATAAGCTTCCCCTGGCCCAGTTCTAATTTTTTTTTTAAGAAATTGTTTTCTTCAGTGAGTTTTGATACCTTTTCCTCTATTTCAACAATTCTGGTTTTTAGGAGTTATCTTAATTTGTGAATTTTTGTACTTCTTTTTCCAATTGACAAATTTTGTTTCTTTTAAGGAATTTTACTTCAGTATTTTTGTGCCTTTTTTTTTTTACCAAGCTGTTAATTGTATTTTCATGGTTTTCTTCCTTTCCTTTTATTTTTTATATAATTTTTCTCTACCACTCTTTTCTCATTTTGAAAATTATTTTCAGGATAGGATTCTGGGAAGATGGTGGGTTAGATCAGAAAATTTCAAGCACTCAAGATTTTATTCCACAAAAGAGTTAAAATAGTGCCCCAGAGTGAACATGGAGTAGTGAAAATAAATAAGAGTAGGGGCAGAACAGGGATCCTCCTGGGATAATGAGAGGCGATCTGATGAAAAATCCCATGACAGAGTTTTCTCTCTATTAAGAGTAAACACCATCCACCTTTATCTTCATTCACTGACTAGTGCTTGCCTGATATATAGGGAAACACAGGGACCAGTAGGCTAGGGCTAGGGACACTTAAACAACAAGCTGCTAGCTCCGGGTTTAGCTAGGTTGGGAGGCTACCTCAACCCCAGCCACTGGAACTTTTACCCCTGGGACGGTGAGGGTACTTGAGCATCTGAGCTGGGAGAGATTTAGGGAACCTCTGCTAACAAGGAATACCAGACTGAACTGTAGTGGGAGTGAGAAGGAACCAGTGCAGAAGCAGTGGGATATGGATGCCACTGGCCCTGAGCACTTAAAGGAGACTGTAGGTTTTGGTTTGAGTTCAAGATCAGTCAGGAGAATTGAAGAGGATCTCAGGCCAGAGGCAACATCCCCCATACCCCAGGACTAGAGGTAATTATAAAAACCAAGCTGTTAAAAATTGCACAGGTAAAGAAAAAAGAATCCAACTACAGAGAAGTCCTCTGGGAATAGAGTAGACCAGGGTTCATGTTCAGAGGAGGATGTCAAAGCAAAGAAACCTTCTTCTACCTCAAAGAGTAACATCAAATGTTCACCTGCCCAAAAAGAATTCATTGAAGAACTTAATAAAGTAAAACTATTCAAGAACAGCTAAAAGAATAATTACCTTATACAAATGACCTATAAAGACTTATAAAGTCTTTGAATTTAGAAAGAATTAAAACTCTAAAGAGATAGGAAGAGGGGAGAGGTTACAGGAGGGATCTTTAGAGGGGAAGGTGAAGAGATAGGTTAAAAGGAGGATATAGAAGGGTATTTAGATCAATGGGAATGGGAAGAGAAGATAGGGATGCTTGGGAGCATATGGGAGGGATCTTTAGAGAGAAGAGTGAGGGAATAGGTCAAAGGGATGTACAAAAAGGTCTTTCAATTCATGGGAAGGGGAGAATAAAGGAGAAATTGTTGTAGGGGGAATAGGTTAAGTAAAAGCAGGGCAAGGTAGGTAGAAATAAAGTAGAGGAATTAGGAAAGATAGGAAAAAGGAGATAAGCACAAAAACAGAGTCAGAGTAGAATATTTTAAGGAAAGTACATATTTATATGCATGCATGTGTATATATATGTATATATATACATATACACACATATGCATGCGTGTATGTATGTATGTAAATATCCATATCTCTATACAAATATGTACATGCTTAATTATAGCCTGAGGGGAGAAGGAGGAAGAAAAGGGTTAAAAGAACAAAGTAAAAAGTGTACAACAGAGAATAGAAGAAAAGTCAAGAGGAAGCAAAGATGGAAAGCTTTCATCCTAATAGTATTTAATACATAGGTTTTCTTAAAATGGAAAGTTATTGCTATAAATTCTGAGTCCTCTCCTATGTTCTGCTATGCTCATGACATGTGTTTTTTTAATTTTATATTTGTTTATATTTATTTTTTCTCTTCACATTATGTCTTTAAGTTTTAGTATTTGTCTAAAATTTAAAAAAAAAGCAAATTGGGGAGCAGCTACGTGGTGCAGTAGATAGAGCACTGGCCTTGGAGTCAGGAAGACCTGTGTTCTAAATTCAGCCTCAGACACTTGACAGTCACTAGTTGTGTGACCCTGGGCAAGTAACTAAACCCCAACTGCCTCTCAAAATAATAATAATGATGATGATGATGATGATGATGATAACAACAACAACAATTTTCAGATCTTCTGGGAATTCTCATTGGGTTTATGTTGAAATTACCTTTTTTCTTCCCCTGTTGAGGCTTTGCTTGTAGTTCTTTTGACTTAATTGTTATCTTCTGAGTTTTTGTCTTGATCTTCCCTTTCATCATAATAGCATTTTTATGGTCAGGTTCTATTGTTGTTATTTGCTAATTTTTCCACTCTCTCTCTTGATTTGGAAATTTCTGTTAATGTTGGGCTCTGCTCCTGGTATGGGGAGGGGAGCTGGGGCTCTAATTCAAGCTTCAAGATTTTGTTGTTATTGTTGTTTTAGGTTTTTGTTTTTGTTTTTGAGATTTTTTTTTTTCAGTTTTCAGAGCTATATCTGGGTGTTTGGGTTCTCACTGTTTTCCAGGTGGTGTCATTTGGGGAAAGATATACTCACTGCTCTGTTGGTCTGAACTCTTGTCCTTATCTAGGAAGTGATCACTTAGAATTGCAATCAATGCTGTCTCTTAGCACCCCTGATTCCTCGAGTTCAGAATTGGAAGCTCCCCTCAGTTTTTCCTCTTATGACTGAAAGTGTTCCTCTCTGTCATCAACTATGACACAGGAATGGGTATAGACAACGGCGTTGTCAAACAGTGTCCTATCGCTGGTCCAGTGCTAGCCTGAAAATATGCTATAATCTCTTTCTGATTAGTTGGTAGATTAGTCGTTGTCTGACTTGAGAGCCCCCAAGCTGTTTATCACCAACACCTAGTACCACCACTGGTGTTTCATCCATATGGGCACTTGCCAGCCTCCTCTCCCATGTCACAGAGCCCTCTTTCTGACCTTCTAAATAGTCTTGGGCTAGAATGATGTCTCACTAGGACATTTTGTCCGTTCTGCCACTTCAGAATTTGATCTAAGGAATTATTTTAATGTTGTTTAGTAAGGAATAATGGGAGAGCTTCCTTGAGTGCTTTTCTACTCTCCCATCTTGGATCTGCCCTCTAAAGATCTAGTCTTTCATTATTCCAAGGTGCTTTCTTTTGTATCTGAAGGTCTTTATCCTGATAGCTTGCAGAGCTTGTTTCTTAATTAAATTGCTATATTTAACCACTATGTGTCTTGTTATTTTTTTCCCCTGGAGATTATCTGCAAATTATTTCATTTAGAATGCATTTTCTATGTTGAAAAGTTCTGCATGGATGATTATATTTTATAATTTTCTTCATTGTGATATTAAGTTTTCTTGTCTTTAGATTGTCTTAAATATCTGTATGTTTTGTTTGCATAATGAGCATAATTTCTTTTAATATATATTGTTTTTACTTCTTTTCTTTTAAATTTTCCTTTACTTCTTTGTAATTGTATTTCCAAACTTTTGTTCCTGAAAAGTTCCTAAAACTCTCTTTGGTTTCTGGGGTAAGGCTTGCCACTGGAGATTCCAGTGTTTTATTCCTCCTTTTATTTTGCTGTTCAGGTCATAAATTCTGCTTTCATATTTCTCATATCTCCTTTAAACCACTTAGGAATGGCATTAAATGATTCATTTTCTTTTCAGATTCCACAATCTTCTGTCTCACTAAGTATTTTAAGTTTTAGTTTGTTTATTTAAATTTTCTTTTGCTTTGCAATATCTATTTATGCCTGAATTTGTTTACTAGATCTAGAGAAGATATTTCTTTCTCTTGTTACTACTTTTCCTGTTGATTTATGTTTATTTCCAAAGTCTTTGAGTTCTTTTCTTCTTGAAACCTTTGGCAATTTCAGTCCCCTCTGTACTCCTTGTTTTCCTTATCACTTTCTGACTTACTCCCCTCTGACTGTTATTTCTTTGAGGAGAAGTTTTACGAAACAAATCCTTTATTTTGGATTCAATCATCATTTGAGGATCTAGAGGCCAAATTTGGACTTGAAGACACAGGTTCCCCACTCCTGAAAGAGACCATGGAGACAGCTAAAATTGGTTTATCTTTGGTACATAATTTTTGTTTTGGAGAGATTTGGGGGATCAGAAAAAAAGTCTAGTTTTCCTTTTTGTTGATCACATCTTTGAGTACATTTTATACTACTGAACAGCCAATCAAGAAAATATATTAATCATTCATTAAACATATATAGTTATATGTACATATATGTATGTGTGTTTGTATAAATATATATATAAATATATATATATATAAATATATAT
>CM053588.1:189652872-189670114 GCA_028646515.1 Pseudochirops corinnae | reverse complement strand
TGGGCAAAATAATTTATAATTATTGTTTTGATTTCCCCTTCGTTGGAGGTATATTCACCCTTTTCATTTTTGAGACTCGAAATTTGTTTTTCTTCTTTCTTTTTTTTTTATCATATTGACTAAGGGTCTATCAATTTTATTGGTTTTTTCATAAAACCAACTCTTACTTTTGTTTATAAGTTCAATAGTTTTCTTGCTCACCTGTCTTCTCCTTACTGTCATATCTGTACTGATAGTTACCTAAGCTGATGTCCTGCTGATACAGCCATCCTAAAGACCTGAACTGTGCTGCCTGTGATGTTCTGGCAGGACTCAACCCCACCACAATATGTTTTATATAAATTAAACACATATAGGCTGAATATATTATATTTAACTTGTAGGTTAAATATGCACACACATAAATTTTATATTTATATATAAATTACATATATAGTCAGCTTAAATACAAAGTTAACAAATGAACATGAGATACCAATACTTACATATGGGTAAATATAAGTCAGTTTATAAATGAGGGACCTACCATTTAGGAATCAGGAAAAGGTTTAGGTCAAAGATAGTCTGCTATGTTGAAAAAACAAAACTTGGTGTCAACAGTGACTCTTCTTTATTTCTCATGTCTCATGTCAACAACTGTTGTGCCACTTCATCTTTCACAGTATACCTTAAATGAATCCTCTTCTCCCTATCCTCATTCCTGAAATCCTCATTACAGATCACTTGCATCATCATGATAATCATATAGGTGATGCCTCTCCTTCTACTACCATTACTTTTTAATCATTCCTTCACAAAGCTCCTAGGTCTATCTTCCTTATGTTGTTTCTTTTCTCAATCAATCAGTCAATCAAAAGTAATTTATTATTTACTCATTATTTGACAGGTACTATTCTAGGCATCAGTGATAACACAGAACAACAAAAACTTTCATTTTATAGGGGGAAATAATATGTATAGAGACAAATAAATACCGTATAACTGAGGAACTGGACAACAAGAGCCCTGTCCTTAGAAGTGTGAATAGTATACTTTATCTGATGCAGTCTCCTGTGAGGATAAAAAACATATGGAATTAAGCAACCTGGCTCTCCATATTAGAGCACATGAAGGTATTCTTCAATTATTTCTGGTATGATTATTGGATGCTGAGTCAGAAGTGGGTAAGAGATTTTGAATGCATATGTAGTTCTGGTTCAGATGCCACCCAAAATGTCCTTTTTAAATACACAATAAGAAGTCATGTAATGCCTGTAAATACTCTGAAGTGTAGAGCTGAGCCCTCCTATTTGCATCATTATGGAATTTCAGGAGCAGATTAACTAAGAGTAGAGTTGAGTAAAGTAACCTAGGTACAGATGGCAGCCTACAAAAAAGTCAAGGAGGCAGGAAAATGAATGCCTTAGAGAATTAGCAATGAGGTCAGCTTCCCTAGAATGTAGTATGAGTTGAGGCAAAACACATAATCGGACTAGAAAGATAAGCCATTGTCAGATTCAAGGAATTTAGATGCTAAACAGACAGGTTTGCACTTGTTCTTCAATATCTTTAATTAGATATTCAGAATTGTGCTTGAGAAATACCACTTTGGCAGCAGTGGGGAAGATGGACTGGAAAGAACAAAGACTGGATTAGGGAGACAAATCAGTAGATATTGCAGCAGTCTATGTGAAATACAATGAATCATAGGGTAGGGTAATTATGACATACATAGAGGAAAATTTGAGAAATTTTGAAGATATAGAATGGAAATTATTTGGCAATTAACTGGATATGGATGGTGAAGAAGAGTAAAGATTTGAAGATGTCCCAGATTGTGAACTGGGTGACTGAAGAATAGCAGTTCACTTGACAAAAAGGAACAAGTTTGTAGGAGGGATGGTATTATAGGAACATCATCTATTTCCCGTGCCCTGCTCCACACCTTTAGTTCTTCACATTTGCATAGAAAGCAGGTACATTATAGTTCACCCTTTTAAAAGCACTTCCACATTTATTATCTTATTTGATCCTCATTCTATCTCTGCTAATTGGATGATGTCATTTATAGGAACAGTAATAGTCCCAGGGATATAGGGGTAAAATCAACAAACTAGATCATTGTCTAGAAGGAAAGAAACATTTCGGACTTCATAAAAGAAAAAAAAAGAAGATATTTCCTGTATTCTGTTCTCCATTGATCAGCTGTCATATATCCCGTCTTCTTTTCCCAAATATTATCTATCTATAAACCAAAAAAGAGAGGTGTTTAGAAAAGGCAAGTTGGATGTCAGATGGCATATTTCCAAGGACATCATAATCTATTCTTTTCTGTGTCTATGCTTTTATTCTTAATTTTCTCCATGCCGAGAATGCTTTCTCTGCTGGTAGAATTTCTACATATCCACTAAAGTTCAACTCAAATGCCACCACCTCCAAGAATCCTTCCCTATTTCCTCAAGTCAACATAAGACCTGGGTTCAAATCTTGCTTAATTGTGTGAACCCGAGGTAATAATTTACCTCTATGTACCTTAATTTCTCATTTTTTAAAGAGGTCGAACTAAATCATCTCTACATTAACTTCCAATCTCAATGATGACCTTGTGAACTTGAATCTTTTAAGGCACTGTATTTCTCCTTTGTATTTTGCAAGTAAAATGAATTATTTCATATTACAACTCTGTGTATGTGTCTGATATCGCCAGGGCACTAAAAGCTATATAGAGTAAGGACCAATTCTAATCTCAACTTTATATTGCCTCCAGCATCTTGCCAAGGGCTCCCCACATGGTAGCAACTTAATTTCCAATTGAATTATAAATATGAATTTTTAAAGGTATGATATACTTGAAAATATATGTTCTTTCCCTTTATCCTGGAGAATTTAAATAATCTCCTGAAGGTCTCATGATGGTATGAAAAATATTGACTAAGGTGAAATATTTTTCATTGTTAAGACTCAAGGTTTAAAAGTAAGCATATGTTCTTTGAGAGAAAAAAAGCGAAAGAGTAAGTCAGTAGGGAAGAAAACAATGAAAGGAAATGAAAGGCTTTTAGCTTGCTTATGACTTTTTAAAAATTTTATTTCTACGAGTAGCCAGAAGGTTGTTGATACTCCCAAGAGCTTGAAACCTGCTGTACATACACACATACAAACTTACATATATGTGTGTGTGTGTGTGTGTGTAACTTTTAACCCATAGAAATTTAGACTAATGCTGTATTTTTCAAGAAGTCAGCAGTTTCTTGAATATTTCTTTTAAAAAGCAGCACTTTTTTTATCCCTCTCTTCAGTTTAAGTAAAGCTATTGCTCCGATTACTATTTGATTATAAACACAAATTATGCCTTAAGTGCTAATTTTTGGAAAATAAGACTGAACTTATTATTTATGCCATTACTGACTTTGCTTATTGTAATTTCAGCAGATTTATAATATTCTCCCTTGAGGAAAAATAAACATGCAAAATCTTAAATGTGCCATGTTATTCTTTGAAAAAAACTTGTTAATATGCTTTATTCTGCTTTGATGGAGGGGGAAAAGACGAAAGGTAGTTGTTTTTAGTTGAAAATGCACTTTATGAATTGTAGCCTGTATGGTTTATACAGTGTAAAATTTAACAGTATTTCACAGAGAGCAATTTTTTTGTTAATTATCTTTGCTTGTTATTTTGACAATGATATCATCATTTTAAATTTATTTTTCATCAATTAATAACTTTTACATACTCCTTTAAAATAAGAATCATTGAATAATTTCCAAGTATACTCATTTCCCTTTGAATATTCCTTTGAAACAAACTAAAGTTTGACTAAAATGCAACCTACAAACTTACCATGTTTCTATATATGTATGCATGTACATATATACAGATATATATATATAAATCTCTCTCCCTGCACATATAGGGGTGTACACACATACAAGTACGTGTGTTTGTGTGTTTGTGTGTGTGTTATCTGATTCTTCATGAAAAGCTCTGAATTTGTCGTCTGAAGACAGATTAGTTTGAGGGTTTGAATTTGTGGACTTCCATTTAATACCTGTGTTTAAACAGACCAATTTCTCTTCATTTCAGTTTTGTGTGGGGGTTGAGCTAGGTTTTCTTAAATCTTTTTTTTATCTCTAAAACCATTCCTTTTCTTGATCAGATACAGAACTTCCCCACATTTTCTCACTATCTCCAGATAATTCTGTCAGTCTTCTACTCTTCATTCCTACCAGAAACTTGTATTAACCTTGCCCTACCTCCATGGGCTCTAAAAGATGGGTTTTTGCCTTGTTTTATTCAAACCCAAGGTTTCACTTCACTTTCCTTCCATTTCCAAGCCACCCCTATATTTTCCCCACACTTATTTCTTCCCCTTTCCAGGCCCTCTTTAGAAAGTAGGCTTTTGGAGGCAGGGGTAGTCATGTCTGTTTGTAATAGGGTCCCCTGTCCTTAGCAAAGGGCTAGACACATAAGTGTATTCTCATTCTCTCTCTTTGTCTCTCTATCTTTCTCTGTCTCTCTGTCTCTGTCTTTGTCTCTCTCTCTCTGTCTCTGTCTCTCTCTGTCTCTGTCTCTTTCTTTCTCACTCTCTTCAGGTTTCTGCTTTCCCAGTATATTGCCCAATATGAGATTTAGAACTCCATTCTGGAGAGCAATCTGGAACTATGCCCAAACTGCTATAAATAATTGCATACCCTTTGACTCAGTAATACCACTTCTAGGGTTGTATCCCAAAGAGATCATAGAAATGGGAAGAAGACCCATATATACAAAAATATTTATTGCAGCTCTCTGTGATGGCAAAAAATTGGAAATTAAGGGGATGTCTATCAATTGGGGAGTGGCTAAACTAGTTGTGGTGTATGTATGTAATGGAATACTATTGTGCTATAAGAAATGAGGAGCAAATGAACTTCATATTTACTGGGAGAGGCTTATACGGACTGATGCTAAGTGAGAAGAGCAGAACCAGGAGAAATTTGTACACAATGACAGATACAATGTATGTGTGATGACCAACTTTGATAAACTGGACTCTTCCCAGCAATGTAAGGTTATAAGACAACTCTAAAAGACTCAGGATGGAAGGAGATGTCTACATTCAGAGAAAGATCTAGAAAGATCAGAGTTTAAAATCCAGACTGAAGGAAATTACATGCTCTCTTTTTTTTCCATGTTTGGTTTTGTTTCATCTTTCCCATTGTTAATTCCATTGGTTACAACCCTTCTTCACAACTAGACAAATGTCTAATGTGAAAGTATTTGCAGATCCTGTATTTGATTGCATGCCACCATGGGGGTGGGGGATAACGGAGAAGAGAAGATTTGAAACTCAAGGGATTGTGAAACTGAATCTTGTAAACTAAAAGTAAGCAAACACATAAATAAAAATGAAAAAATTGTTTTTACATGCAACGGGGTAATGAGGTACACGGGTACTGGGGCATAGAAATCCATCTTGCCCTACTAAAAAGTTAGCAGGGTTGTGGAAGAGGACACAAGAGAGAACAGATTTGGGGAAAGGGTATGCAGTAGGCTGGCTATTCTGGGGTGGGGGTAGGGAAAATACAGAGAGAAAAAAATTGTAACTCAAAATCTTGTGGAAATGAATGTTGAAAACTAAAAATAAATAACTAAATTTATTTTAAAAAATAAAGTGAAAAACTTTTTTCTAACAATTCATTTTGCAGGTGGTTGTTGGCATTGCTGACCCTTCCTCAAGATGCTAGATTTTGATTATGCATACTCAAGTCCAGAGTTCATGGTTGTCTGATTATATAGATTCTCTATTCATAATGTTTTAAAAGAAGGATATAACACTGTTCAAGGGGCCTGTAAAAAAAAAAAAGACTAGTTAAACTATTGGAAATCAGTATTTAAATGAAGCTGTGTTCTCTCTGATGGATCTCATTGACACTGGTCAACGATGCATCCCACATACTCATATATATTTATCCACCCTGGGTGGTACTTGTCCATTTGCTCTTATAAGGCCATCATAGGGAGTCCACCAAACATATGTAAGCTCCTTTCTCTAGATCAGTGGTTCTCAACCTTCCTAATGCTGTGACCCTTTAATACTCATGTGTGGGCATATCTGCATGTGGGCGGACTCTTCTGGAGACAGATAGAGGAGCTGTGTCTCAGTTCCTAAGATCATTGGAAATGTGTGTTTTCTGATAGTCTTAAGCAACCCCTGTGACCCTTGTGAAAGGGTTGTTTCGACCTCCAAAGGGGTCGTGACCCACAGGTTGAGGACTGCTGCTCTAGATCCTTTGACATTGCATGGTTTCCAAAGGAGCATACAGGCTGTCCATGAATTATCTCTTCTTCTTGCTACATGACTTGTCTATTTTTTTCTGCTCATTCATTAATTTTTAACTTATTTTTAATCTATTTATATATTTTTATCTTTTATGAAACTTCTGTGAATTTCATCAAATATTTTTCAATATTTTTTTCAATTTTAAATATTTTACTCTTTTCAGAAAAATGTTTTGTTTTTATGTCATCTTCATTCTTAAGGTATCTCTCCCTTCCCTCATGCAGAGAGCCATCACTACAAATAGAAAAGTAAACAAGCATCTACAAAACAGTTCAGCAAAATTATCAATACAATGACAGTCTGAGATTGTATGTAATTTTGCACACTCATAGTCCCTTACTTCTGCAAAGAAGGAGGGTGGTGAATTCTAATTTATTCCAATAGCTTAATGGATTATGTGTACCATGTAGCTGCATGATACAGGGCATAAAATGCCAAGCCTGGACTCAGGACAATCCAAATTCAAATCCAGCCTCAGATACTTATTAATGTGATAGTAAATTAATCCCTTAATCTCTTTCCACCTGAAATTTTTCATTTGTAAAATGGGGGTAATAATATTTGCCTCACAAGGTTATTATGGGTTAGAGACAATATTTGTAAAACACTTAGCATTGTATTTCACACATAGTAGGCACTTCTTCCTTGTTTCCTTTGTTTCCCTCTCCTTAAAAAAAGACTTTCATGTCTATTATATTAGTTTATCCCCATACATTCCCCAGGAATTGATTGTGGCAGATTATCCCATTTTATAGAGGCACAGAAAAGTAGTTCAAGATTTTATTCAATAGCCTCCAGTGAGTGAATTATAGAATAGAGAAGGCAACCTATTTTGGAATTGTATTCTCTCCCCAGCTATTTTTCAGGCCCTAGTTTCTATGAATATTAAAACAAACACAAGCAGATTGAATGATGTGACAACAAATATCATTACAGAGAAAAATGCTATAAGCCTGCCAAGTCACAGCTGACAGGCCAGTTATCTCAAGTGATATGCCAATCTGATGAAAGAAATTAGATGGCTCCATGGTATTTTTTGTGATAGGATTTGAACTCTATACATTCAGTTCCCAGTTGTTTATGCCAGTGAAATGGAACATGAATTTGGACAGAAAAACGTGAACAATTTTCCCCTCCATTTGCCTGATGCTCCATATCCTTTCCATGGCAAAGGGGATTGTGGATTTATCTCTTTGTTGGTTCAGAGATAATTATTGATCTGCTGAAGCATCTGGGAAACATGGCATACTTACAGCAGGGGAAAAACCTCAGTAAAGGCCATATGTTCCTAGTGGAGGGGTATGCATGAATGTGTGTGCGTGTGTGCATGTGTACATGTGTTTCACTTTACTGAGTCCAACATCAACATTTCTTCATAGAGAATGGGTTGTTGTGTCTACTCCTAGATACCTGGTACTCACTCTATCAAGAAGACATTATTTCCTAGTTATTGTGAGGAATTTTTTATAGACACTTGACTGCACTTAAATCCCAATTATTTTGAATCAAAGTGAACAGGTTTGCATGACTTTAGTCCATGAATCCTATCACAGAGTTCTTCTCATTCATACTCTGCTACTTCAACCAGGAATTCTTCAGTCACTTTAAGCACTCATTCCACACATCAGTTGTGCTCTTTGCTAACAAATGCAGAATATATAATTAAGAGATCACTATTTCTTCACATTCTGCCAGAGAATCATTAACAGAGTTTCATATTAATTGAGAATCTCATTGAAGTTGTGTGTTTGAAGTACTCAGTTTAGCCAATGTTTTGGAGCAGTAGTTATTTACAGGGTCTCTTTATATTTTTATCTTTTATGGGTTGGGAGTTGGCATAAAATACAGAGTCAAGAATATATGAGATTGAAAAATACAGTGTTGGAGTGGCTAGGTGAGGCATTGAATAGAGCACTGGCCCTGGAGTCAGGAGGACCTGAGTTCAAATCCGTCCTAAGACACCTAACACTTACTAGCCATGTGACCTTGGGCAAGTCACTTAACCCCAATTATACTGCCTCTCCCCCTCCAAAAAGCAAAAATAATAATAATAATACAGTGTAGTAGAAAGGCGAGATAATAGAAAAAGACTATTATAGTGTGTCTACACTGGTGGCTCTACATGATCTCCTCTTTACAGGGAAAACAAGGACAAGAATCACATAAGAATATGAAGAACTTGAGATCTACCCTGTTATATAAACTATGCAAATGAGACAGAGGATTCATTGAATTATTCAAATGTGTGCAGTACACTGAGAATACAAAGATAGATGTATTGTAACAGTATTAGACAACAAGAAGCATTACATCTAATTGAAGGAGGGTTATGTATGTATTCAGATGACCATCATACGAGATAGTGAAATAATGACAAAACACACATCCAATTGTAGTGCTCTGCGAAATATGAAATGGACCAAAATAACTTCCAGTTATAGCAATCATAAAAGACTTGAGTTGGGTATTAAAAATAGGAAAGGGTATCAACAGATGCCAAGAATCCATTTCAGGAAAGAGGAAACTATATGTAAAGGTACAGAGATTGGAGAGTGTAGGTTCAAAATGAGTCATAATAGTTAATCCCACTCAGATCCGACATGGATACCAAAAGAGGAGTAAGGAACACTTATTATGGAGCACATTAAATGCTAGAATAAGTTAATATGGTATTCAATAATCATTTGAAGTCATAGGATGTTCATGAATTAAGGTGTAATGTGATGATAGGTTTTCTTTAAAATAAAAAACATTGGACCTGCAATTTCATTGGTTTAAGGATCTCTGTAATGTTAATGGGATAATAAGATCTTCCCTGCCCATTATTAGGCCTCAAATGGAGCCCATGAGGGGAAGAACTTGCCTAAGGTGGAGCTTGCTTAGGGAGAAGCTTGCTTGTAGGAAGGTTTACAGACCTTTTGGTACTAAATTGATTAGGCACTGAGTCATAACGGTTGTGATGTCTTCTGGCTCTGGGAAACATATCTCTATCTCTATCTCTGTCTCTATCCTCTGAGTTGGTATTTTTGCTTTAGGGGTTTGCTTATGAGAAGGACTGTTTGATTTGCTGGTCATGACTCTGAGTACACATATATTCAGAGGCCCCCAACTGCTCAGACATAAAAGCTCTCCTTATCCAGTAGTGTATGTAAAATGTGTAGCAATATCTCTTTGATTCAGGTAGTCAGAGTCCTGTCTGTTGGTCTTTATGCTAATTTCTCTGCTTGTATTTTGTCTGATGTACAGGGTGCTGACCTTTGTCCTGAACTAGTGAATGTAATTATAAGTAGGATTGTTAACCCCTTTTTGAGCAGTCTTTCCTAGAAAAGCAGATCAAAGAACCTGTGCTAAAAGGTCATCCTGGGCATTCGAGGTGTATCAGCAATGCAGTATTCACAATGCCTACAGTAACTATAAATATGCTGATATGGTTATTAATCATGAAATGTAACAGACTCTCTGCATAAGAAATATAGCTAGAGCATTCATTTAAATACCAGAAAAATGAATCCCAAAATCAGAAAGTCAAAGCCAACACAGTAGTTATGAAGTTGGCACATGTAGTTAAAGTAGTAAACACCCACATTCTCAAGGCTTCAAAATGGGACAGGCTACCTCAGGCAAAGATCCTCCTCTCCTCATGCATGCAACTGCTCAGCATCCAGGCAGCTTGCTCCCAGAAACTCCAGCCCCCTGCAGTTCCCATCCCTGGCAGTCCTCAGCAGGAGTCCTTAGCAGAGATTCTGGCTCCCTCAAAGCAAAAGGAGTTCGAAACCACAGCCGCTGCCTCTGCCCCGGCTTCCAATCAGCACTGCACGGAGACTCGCTTGGTTCAGGCGTTCTCTTGCTCCACCTCTTCCTGCTATGTCAGCAGGTTCAAGGGGTGTGGAAGATCTTCAAATCCCAGTATTGTTACATGAGGATATTTGGTGTTACAACCTCCTGGTGACGAAACACCCTATATCAAGGCAGATCTGTATGTGGTCCACAACTTAGAGTATTAAGGGGAACTGAGGAGTTAGAAGACTTGCTCAGCATTATGTAGCCAATTCTGTATATTTTATAGCAAGGATTTGAAACCAGGGCTTCTTGACTTGACCATTTTGCTAAAAGCTATCTCATGCTACTGTCATGAGATTACTTTAAAGATTACATCAAAAAATTAGAAAAATTGAATTGCAGCAGTATAAAAGATAAACTCCAGAGGGTGTTAGAGATACTAAGTCTAATTAGTTAGTAATTACAGTAGTCCATTGGAGAAAGGATGCAATTCTGAATTGCTCTACCATATAGTTAATTAAAAAAAAAATCACCATTGGTTAGATTTTACGTATCTTTAAGTATGAAACTGAAATATTGTGCATTTTAAAAATCCTGAAGCATGGATCATGGGGATATTTTGCAGCCATGTCTCTTTAGGGGTCCCAATATCTATCAATAGCCTTCTATCCTTCATGATCTGTAGGGAATAGAGTGTCTCTAGGGGTACAGTATGTGCTCAACAGTTTTGTTTAAGTGAGTTAAAAGGTAAAGTACAAAAGTCCAAGTTCCCATTTAACAATTAAGAAGCTACACAGAAACTGAAATAGATACCATATCAATGGGAAAGCACTGAATAGGTTGGTTATGGGCCTACCAGGTAGTGTGTGTATGTTGCTTGTGCCTTGTGCCTTATACTGAAAGACTATATAAGGGACATCATCCTAACAATAGAACTGTCCAAAATTGAATTAGCTGATGTGAATAACTCTAAATGTTGGAATGATTTTCCTTATGTCAGGTTTTTGGTGTCTAATATCCACTCATTTTTCACTAACTCTGCCCTTTTAGACCAAAGAACTCTAATAAATAATATCATGGCATGCTGATTCTTGTTGTATTGCCTCCCCCCTTCCCCCAGTCTATGTCAACAGTATCACTGATTAAAGTGCAGTTGCCATTGCCTTACTTTCAGTCATTTTTGTTCAATTGTTTTTCAGTAGCATCTAACTCTTTGTGATCCAATTTGGGGTATTCTTGGCAAAGACAATGGAATGGTTAACCATTTTTTTCTCCAGCTCATTTTATAGATGAGGAGCCCAAGGGAAAGAGGGTTAAGTGACTTGCTCAGAGTCACATAACAAGTACATATCCTAAGATACATAGGCACTGTGGTAGGGAGATTCACCCTGCCCTACCAGAAAGTCAGAGGGGCGATGGGAGAGGACATAAGAGAGAATAGATTGGGGGAGGGGTTATACAATGGGATAGTTGTTTTGGGGTGGTGGGTAGGGGAAAGATGGGGAGAAAATGTGTAACTCAAAATCTCATGGAAATGAATGATATAAACTAAAATAAATAAAAGTTAAAAAAAAAACCTGTAAATTAAAAAAACAAAAACAAAAACAAGTACATATCCATCGCAACATTTGAACTCAGCCCACCACACCACTTAACTGCCCTCATTTCCATATTATCTTTCTCTAAGTCTTATCCCTTTCCTGATTCCCTCTAATCCTCAGCTGCTTGGATCAGCAGGTGTCAAACTCAAAATGAACAGTGGGCACTAATACATAATGAGCCATACAGTACACATATTGACTTAGATTTAAAATGTGATATCATCTCTGTTTTATTGTATTTTTCTCCATTTTTAAATAGTTCTTTTTTAACATTAAATCTTTAATTTTTTTTCTTTAATCTTTCTCTTTAATTTTTAACATTAAATCTTTAATTTTTTTTTTCAGTACACCTGGGAGTGTCAGGGCCTTATGTGGCCCATAGGGCACATGTTTGATACTCCTAGTCTAAAACATTTCAACATATTTCATAAAATTATATGGTGTACAAACTTTTATCCAACTTCAAACATTCCTTCCACATTCTTCTTTTCACTGAACTTGGGCTCTCTATATTACCTCCTAAAACCTATATTTCCTTGCAAACCTTTTTGCTGGTGTCAGCCTCTTGTCTCATTCCTTCCAATTCAAAGGTCCAAGAGGAGACTTAAATATGCTTTTTATTTTCATCATTACCACTTGCAGACCACTAATATACCAACATTTCTCATTGTAATGTATGAGCTTACTGTATAATTTAAGTGTGAGAATTTACACTTTGGAAATAAACTAATACTATAAATCTGAGATTGTTTTTTTCTTGATTTTCTAGGTTTAGAAAGTGATAGAAGAAATTTTAATAATGTGGATTAAACTTCAAATATTTCCATGGGTGTATTAAAAATTCATTGGTTAAACATTTACCAGCACAACTTTGATTAAATACACCCACACACATACACATACACATATATGGTAAGAGAGAGAGAGAGAGACAGAGAGACACAGAGCATTTCGATATAGTTGATTTCCTTTGTTATCATACGAATTTTATTTGAATCACTGAAAAAACAATTCTGGCAAAAGCTTCCATATCCTTCCATATCAGACTGAAAAGTCATCCATGACTCAAAAATCCCAAGAAATTATCTAGACACATTTAAGGCATATTTATTCATTGATGATAGACAATTTATTACCAGCTAGGTCAATATTCCCAGACAGATTCATTATTTTCTTTCTAGGTTTTGCCATCTATTATGTGTTGTTAATAATATCTGTCATAAGCTACCATATGAAGATCAAATTAAATAACACAGGGCCTTTAATATCACAGGCCTTCAATAAATGTTGTTGAATGCATGGATGCACTGATACAAGAATGAATGATACATGTAAATAAATACATATATACAAATGTATTGATATATGTGTAGGTATATATGTCTGTATGGAAAGCCATGCAAATATGAGGGATTTTTATTTAGTTGTGGCTTATGTTATTAGGGGAAGTGTGTGAATTCCTTGTGTAATAATAGCAATTATTTATATAGTGCTTTAAAATTCGTGTTAACCTGCCATAATGTCTAAGTCAGATCATTGTATTTATATCTTTAATGTAATGCGACATCTCCAAAAAGCTCCTTTTATAGGGAGAACATCCAGGTGGAAATATGCTGTAGGTATGTAGAAATGCAAGTTTGAAACTTAAATTACAAAAAAAAAAATACTTCCAACAAGGAGAACTCATTAAGATAGATTGTTTCTTATTTAGCTGGAAAACACATCCTCTGGCAACTATATTAAACAATTGTATTTTGATGTTGATCAAAGTTTCAAATAAAGTTTTCAAACAAGCAGCACTACTAACTGAAGCAAATCCAGTGCAGGTGAAATGACAGAGGTAGGAGTATAATGACAGCATTGACCAACAGGTGGTATGTGGGTACCTTAAAGAAGGAATTGAAGAACTTAAAACAAATGCGTCTGATCCACAGTTTTGCCTACGACTATTCCTAGTGACTAATAATAATCATTCCAACAATCAACTAGATTCCAGAATAACACAAAGTAGGAGATTCTCCATGTTGTGTGTAAAAGGCAGTCAATTGGGGGGAAAAAAGAACAATATGATCGTTGTAATGTATGGAAAGGACAACTCACATTGCATTATTTTTCACTCTGTCGCCAAAGCAACAAATATCAGAATTAAAAGCTCAAGCTGTTCTTACCAGGTCTTTTGAGCTGTTGGGATGAAATTAGAAAAGAACTGGACCTTCTATTTTCAAGAGACCCGTCTGAATTGTTGAAGTTGAATGCCAGTTTCTGTATCTCTTTCAACCAAGTATGCTACGCAGTCAATTTGCTTAAATGGTGGATGCACATGTCGAATCTAATTATGCCTTATCTCACAAAATCATTAATCATTTTTATCCATTATTCATTAACTACCAAAAGCTACTCCTGCCTTTGGTGCATGGAGCTTCAATATGAATTAGAATTACATGTATATAAGCGGCATTTAAGCTTGAAATGGACTTTGTGTTATTTCTAAGTTAGATGAAATATTCTTGGCAAGAAAACTTGTAGCATGCTTCATGTGGTACTCCTCACAATCCATAAATAATACAAACCCTTTTTCAGGAGACAATAATGAGGTTAGTGCCTGTTATTCATTATGCTTTTAATTAGCACAGCCAATGGAAAATAGAGTCAATTTGCAACAACATAGCAGGATCTCCAAGCACACCCTATAGTGATTACTTGGAAATTATTGAGCATTTCAGTGGGAGGATAGAAGCTGTGGAGATCTATTTGCCTTATTTGCCAGCTTAAAACAAATAGGGGGTGAAGGTTAGGTCCTGTCACTCATTAATTCCCTCTAATTATAAGATCACATTTTCTCTTCAACATTTTGATCCTTATATCCCTTTCCCAAATAGCAAAATAATATATAATGAGCCATGGACATATTCAAAGACATTTCTTTCTCAAAGAAGAACACCTAGAAAATATTAAAACATTGCTCATATGATAGCTATGCAGTGACATTTTTTTTGTACAGGATACAGACATGTGATTTCATTAGTTTAGAGAAGCCCTGGTAAGGAAAAATCTATCAGTGCAATCTACTGGATCACACATTGTAAGCCAATTTATGATATTGGTCAGTTAGTAAGATATGCTTCCAAGTCATGTAAATAGTGTCTATTTGTCAATAGAATCTATTTCCATGGATGTGTGAAAATTTAGATCACAATGAATATTAAGCTCTAGTTTCATCATCATTTCAGCATAAAATTGTTATTAATGCTAATCAGAAATTATTCAATTTATACTCTTAGAGAGTTTCTTGGGCCACAGAGAAGTTAAATAACTCATCCGGGTTATGCTAACAGTATTTGAACTAAACTCTTTCAGACTTTTGGTCTGGCTCCCTATACACTAAACCATGTAACATCTGTCAATAAATAGTCACCCATAGAACATTACAGCTGGAAAGAGGCTCAGCAAATGCCCTGAAAAAAAATTTGGAGCTCAGAGAGATGAAACAATTTGCTCAGTGTCATATATCTAGTGATAAATCTGGAACTAAAACCAGAAAGTATACTAGATTTAGATAGAGATGATCTAGGTTCAAATCTCAGGTTTGCAACTTACCATCCATATAACTTTCGAAAGTCAATTAATCTCTCTGGCCTTTAGTTTTTCTCTTGTGAAAAGTGGAGGAGTTGAACTAAATGAACTCAAAGGCCCTTTTCCAACTCAAAATCTAAGACCCTGCCATATTCTAATATGTGAACAAGTTATATTTTCTTGATTTAATGTTTTACTTCTCATCTCCCTGTCTCTGTTTCTCTGTCTCTCCTCTCCTCTCCCCTGCCTCCCTCCCTCCCTCTCTCTCTCTCTCTCTCTCTCTCTCTTTTTCCAACTACAGTAATTCTTCCACACTTTTCATATTATCCTCTTTGAAATTTTCCCATATCAATCCAGTATATATAACCAGTATGTCTTCTTCATCCTATAAGTTCTGAGAATTAATATTTAATGTAACTAGTTTGAGCAGCCATCCAAGAGCAACCTTAAAACATCCCTAGAAATGTTTTATTGCTATTTACCTTCCATGTTATTTAACTATTAATAAGCCTAAGTTTTGGTTCCCTAATCAGAATGTAAGCTACTAGAGGTTAGGGTTTCCCTTATACTTTTCTTGGTTTCTCCTAAGTACCTATTACAGGGTCCTATACAAATTAATCACTTACTAAATATGTGTTGGAAGATGTCAAACAAGCTTTTCCATTACAGTTAGCTGATATTAAATTTTGTCTTCCCTTCAGGTTACACTGATGTGAGTACTAAGAGCTTTCAATGTGGAAAGAGAATGGAGAATTAGGCAAAAAGATTCACTGCAGTGTTCTGAATGCTGCAACTAAAGTAGAAAGTCAAGGTAGCCTTTAGAGTAGTCAATTTTTTTCTTCCCCATTGTTTGTGCCCTGCCAGCAATTTCAGTGTTTTAACATGGATTGGATGGCAATGATCACTAATGCCTGTACTTTAAAATGTGTCTATACTTCCATAACTCTTGAATACTTGATTTGTCGTAATTTTCTTAAAGGGCATTCATTATGTATTTGATAAATGATAGGATGAGACAAAATCAACAATAACTGAAAAAAAAACTAAGGTGAAGTGGTTTGGCTATGTCTTGGGGTGACGTTCTCGAGAAGGCAATTACATTGAGATGTTTTCTCATCTCACTGTATGAACTTTATGTTGCTTTTTTTAAACACACTTATCACAATAGCCACCCCCAGAGCAGTCATATATCCAGCTGGAGAGGATCATCATTAGATAGAATAAAGTGAACAAAAGCATAATTTAGGGAAAGTCAAAATGACAGAAGGTCAAGAACTATGGAAATATGCTGGGAATCATGTTCACCCACACACAAGAAATGGAATGAAAAGAAATACCTCCAAAAGAAAAAGAAATGGAACACCGTACCATACAGCTTAGTCAGGGCATAGAATAATTTAATTAAAGCACTAAAAGGAACTTCCAAGTAATTCAGGTCATCACTCCACCCAGTGAATAAATCCCTTAAACAATATTGTCAACAAGCAGATCATCAGACAGACTCAGGGATAAAATCACGCATTGATTTTAGCTATTGTTCCCAATGATAGTGATGCAGAAATGTGATTGTAAAAATACTTAACTAAAAAGCATATATTTAGAACATATCCAAACAGTATATGTGTGTGAAATATTTATCGATGCATATATAATATGGCTATTATATAGAGAACACACAGCTACATATGGATTCAGTGTTATGTAGCTTTACACATATATATGTATATATAAAATTTGTTTTTACCATTCAAAATCGTAATGATTTTTCAAAGTCTGACAAGTAAATCTCCTTGAGTGTTATTGTTGTTCTTGGTTGTTCTTATGCATCTACTCTGACTGCCTTCACAGTTGGTGAATGGTCCATTTCATAGCTTCACAATTGATTTTGGTGAAATCATTCCTTGATGTGAAAGTTTTTTTAATGTGTGTGCGTGTGTGTGTGTGTGAGTGTGTGTGTGTGTGTGTGTGTGTGTGTGTGTGTGTGTGTGTG
>CM053588.1:189615530-189652372 GCA_028646515.1 Pseudochirops corinnae | reverse complement strand
TCTCAAAGTGAGCCCCAAACCAAAACCTCACATCAGGGCGTATATATAGCCTTCTCCTGGCTTAGAGAATGTCACAGCCCTCTAGACCCACTGCCCAATCACAAAGCTACAAGGCAGGGGCATTCCTGGAAAACAAGCCTGGCGCCACAGGCTCCACGTGACCACATTCAGCCTATTAGGGAACAGAGTATACTTTAAAATATCCAAGGGTCCTCAGAGTCATGTAGCCACTTTAGCAAAGGGCCTAGAGGCAGGGAAGATCTTCAGATTCCCATAACACTAAGGAAAAAAAATTATCTTCTTTACATTTGGAAATTGTTACCCAGTGGCGGGAAAAAAAAAAACAGGAGTGAAAATGCCAAGGAAACCTTTTATTTGTGTCTGAATCTGTTTTGTTCTTTTATTGTTTTTTGTTTTGGTTTGATTTGGTTTTTTTTTTTTTTTTTTGCTATACTCCTACATTTCTCTGCTTTTTCAAATTGGAAAACTGTTCCCTTGGAGCAAATTCTTGAGATATGTGAATCAAGGAATGGCAAACCTAGAAGGGCTTTCCAGTTTAATCTATCTCTGAATAAGAATCCCATTTCTAATTCTACTTGTTGTTGTTCAGTCATTTCAGTCATGTCTGACTCTTTGTAATCCCCATTTGAGGTTTTCTTGGTAAAGATTCTGGAATGGTTTGCCATGTCCTTCTCCAAGGCATTTTTTAACAGAGGAACTGAGACAAACAGGGTTAAATGACTTGCCCAGGATCACATAACTAGTAAGTGTCCACAGCTGGATTTGAACTTTGATATGTCTTCCTGACTCCAGGCCTTGCATCATCCACTATCCACTCAGCTCCAATTCTTAAAAAGTAGTAATTCAACCTTTTCTTGAACATTTCTACTGAGGGGAACACCCACTTTATTCCATCTGAAGACAACCTCTTTCACTTCTGGGTGATTCTAATTGTTAGGATGTTTTCCTTTCCATTAAGACTAAATTTAACATCTTTGTACCTTCTGCTCATTTCTTCTACTCTTGCTCTCCGATCTACTGATACCAACTAGAACAAATCAAATCTATCCCCTGCCTCCCTACCTGCTAGCCCTTCAAATTATCCTTTTTTTTCCCCACAAGCCTTCTCTTTTCTAAATTAAACAAGCCTAGTTCAATCAGTCTTCATTCAGGTTGATCTCTTGTTTTACCATCTTGTTTGAATATCTATCTATCTATCTATCTATCTATCTATCTATCTATCTATCTGTCTGTCTGTCTGTCTGTCTGTCTGTCTATCCATCCATCCATCTAGCTATCCAAATACATACGTTCATATATGCATGTATGAATATGTATACATGTGTGTATGCAGATTTTATGTGTGCATGCATGTGTATATATGCATGTTACACACATAAAAATAGAATGTAGACATAGATAAATATTCTACTTATCAATATCTTGCCTAAAATATTGTTCTGTGCTGTAACCACAGTACTCTAGATTTGCTCTGGCCAGCGAAGAGCACAGCATCTGCTGCTTCCCTTGTCTCACATGTAATCTTTCTATATCTGTAGGCAGAACAGGGGAATTCTAAACCTCTCTCAGGATTATGATATTCTAACATAGCTTCCTTTGACCTTTTTGGTTTTCTACATTGACATAGATCACAGAAAAAAGGGGGCAGTTTCAGTTAAAGGGACTGTATGCTGATTTTTGTTGAAACATTATCTGGAATGGAAAGGGACACAATGGAGTGGAAAGCATGTTTGTTCTCCTGCAGCTTTCAGTGTAAAATTTGTGATAATTGTACAGATAAGAGCCAGGCTCTCATTCATTTGACCTGATCCTGATTTCCTGATGAAGATGGAGGGACAGTAAGATAAAATCAGTTTCTAGATGAGAGCTTTGGGCTCTAGGGCTGAATGGAGAACTTGAGACCCTGTAGGATTGATTGAGAGAGGTGCCTCAACATAGTAAATGCTTAATACATGCTTGTCAATTGATTCCATTTCAGTTTCTACATGCAGATACCAGAAGACTCATCAAAGTTACTGTAGCACTTTCTAATGTGGTAATGAGTTAGTCATTCCAGTTCAGCTCCCATATCAAAAGGAGAAAGGAAGCCTACAATAAGGCATTGAACTTCTGTAAGAGCTCTTTTTTTTATAACTCTCACACTATGGCTACAAGATTGAAAAGAAGACAAACACCAACCTTTAGCAGTTTTGTTTTGTATTGTTTTTTTTTTTTTTTTGCCTTGGGAGAGTCTTGAACCGGAAATGACTTGAATGTGTAGTCCATGCTACATTTAAATCATGATTATGTTTTTACTCTGAATTTACTACTTTATATATGTATTAAAACCATGACCTTGAGTGAAGGTGTTTAAATGAAATAATCCAAGAAAAGAAAAAAGAAAGGTCATAGTCAAGTATATGGGGCATAAACCAGAGATTGAATAATCCTGAATAAGAAACAATACCTGACACATAATAGTCACTTAAAAATTACTTGCTACTTGATACCCTTCATCCTCAAGCATAATATTCTTTCTGGAAAAGTGAGGTTAGTTTAGAATGATTTATTTTTTGCAAAGCTGTTTCCTGGTTCATTACTTCCTTTTCTAAGGGTTCATCCACCATTTCTTTAATCTATTTTAGAATATCAGGAAATAAAGGCAAAAAGACTAATCTATACTCTTCAGACATTTATCTGACTTTATTTAATAATTTAACCATTATTTCTCATTTTCCACTCCCAAAGGACTTCTGCCATATTCTGTAATCTTTCCACAATGGCCGAGAGATCACATCTGCCAGGTCTTTCATTCCTCTGCATGTAGTTTCTCTGGACTTTGTGATTTGAATGCATGAATGTCAACCAGTTACTCTCTTACTTCTTCCCTAATTATCTAAGGTTTTAACTCCCTAAGGGCCAATTTGTTCATGGACTTTCCATTTTGAAGATTATTATTCATAGCTAAGAAGGCAGAAGCAAAATGAGGTTCTCAGACTTCTCCATAAATGATTAATATTATCTCTCCTTTTCCAAGTAGCAGTCCTATTTCTTTGTGATCCTCCTCTTTTCTCCAATACAGTTGGAGGAAACAAAAACACAAAGAATAAAAGAAGTCTTTTTCCATGAGTTTTTCTGCCAGGCTCATCTCATTCTGATCTTTAGTACTTACAGAAGTATTTTGCCATGACCATATATTGCCTTCATACTCATCTCTTGTAACATATCCTTATTTTTGTCTTTTGGACATGTCTTTAAAAAAATCTCATGGTTTATCAATGACACTAAAATCTTAAGAGAACTATTTCTTTTCTTTCTTATAGGTATTCTTTCTTTTTAAATGTCTTTAGAATTTAATTCCTAAGTTCTTCTTGTCTCTTCTAGACCAACTTTTTCTGTAGAATTTTATCTTCCTTATCCTTCTTTTGAACCCTTTAAAATTTGCTTTCCAAAGATCTAGGACACATTTCAGCCTATACCTAGCTTTTCTTTTCTTCTCTATCATAAATTATCATTTTTTCTTTGCTCCAAGTATCTTGTCATTTTCACCTTCATCATCTGATTTTTATTGTTGATGAGAAGAGAGTACAGGGTAGTAATTTTCCTAGTTGTTCTGCACTCTTTATTATAGCAAACCAAGAAACTATAGGATGATCTGTTTTGTCAGACAGGTCAACTGGTGTATGGGGAATAAAATTCATACTTTTGTACAAAGATTGTGATTTCTTCTCAAGTTCTCATATGTCCTCTCTCTGTCTTGGGAGGCTGTATTAAATTTTGATGGCAATATCGCTTCTGCTTTTGCCTCCACTACTCTGCACACCAAAGAGTTTGAATGAATTTGACCATAGTTCTCCATTTTGGTTGCTGAATTTATTCACATTGAGTATATCTTCTTAAGATGCAATGTTTTCCCCACTCTTCTTTACCTGTCTTAAGAGGCAGGACAGCAGAGCGGATAGAATGGAGTGATAGACTCAGAGAAAGAGTGGCGTACATTTCATATTACCTCAGTCACTTCTTAGTTATTTAACCCTGGGAAGGCTGCCCAAGCCCTCTGGAGCTATTTCCTCACACATAAATTGAAGAAAATAACAGTACGTACTTCATTGGTTTGAAAGAAGGATTAGATGAGATAATGTATATGTTTGGCTCATTTTAAGTTCTTATTTCTTCCTGTTTACTACTCCTTCCTTTGAATATTTGTGTATGTATTTGTATGTAAGGGAATTTTTTCTACACACGTATATTAATGTAAACAATATAATGTATAGATCTATACATATTATATATACACATATACATACATATATATCTATACACACATATGTGCATACATATTTGGATTTTATTGCTGGCCCTTTTATTGAATCTTCCTTAGTTTATGTAGATTTCCAGAAATAGACAAGCCATGGTATAAATTGATTTCAAAGATGAAAATTTGAGAAAATTCTGCTTTGAGGGCAAGGTCTCAGTTTTATTTCATCATTAGCAACCAAAATAAATATTTTTTTATTTGACTGGTAAGGCAGTATCGTGATAAGTTTGACACTAATAAAACTACCAGAAAACCATAGCAGAGTGAACCTCTTTTCCTGATATCTTTTGTGATTCACAAGTATTTGCAAAATATGCAGAAATTTTAACAGTTAATTCCAATGCTTGGAACTGGATAAAAGCAAATTCCTAACACTATAACATTATAATATATAATTATTATCATATTACAAGGATGCCTCTCTATCCTTAATTTCATGCATAAAAAGTAGATACAATCAACTGTATTTGCTCAATGCTTCAAAATAAATAACTACTATTTTCTTTTATCAGAAATCTTCAAGTGGTCAGAGAACTAGCCTTAGGAAATCAGAATTCCATTTTGAGGCTACTGTGTGGTGAATGCTATCATTATCATCACTATCATCATCATATTTCTATGCTTTAAAAAACATTTTATAAATCTTATCATTTCTCTTCAAAACAATCCTGGGAATATTGATATTATAACCTGTGTTTTATAGATTGGGCAACTGAGGCAGAGGGTTTGTTTTTTTTTTTTTTTCTCAGAGTCATCCCCCTACTAAATTTCTGTGGTAGGATTTCATTTCAGGATTTTCTAACTCCAGAGCCAGTGCTCTGCTGACTTTGAAAGAAAACCTAGCAATTGTTTTCCTAATGATCAAGAGATAAATACAATTTGTACTGCTGAAATGTGGGAGGCCAGTCTTTGTAAAATATGTAGGAGCTTCAATATGTGTGTGTGTGTGTGTGTGTGTATTTAATTTCACTAGGCAAAAATAAACATTATTCCAAGGAAGGCAGGATATCCTGTGCTACTCCTACCAGATGGTTCTCCATATTTAACATCACTTTTTTTTTCCCCATCTAGATTCAAAATTATTCAGATTACTTTGTGTTCTTCCCTGAAGGGGCACAGCAGAGATCAATGAAATGCCACTTCTGAAATGATGAACCGTAATCTCTGCTTTCACAAGCCAAAACAACTTATTTATCCAATAGCAACAATTTCCAGATTCAGCAAAAGTAAAACAAAACAAAATAAACAAACAAAAACCCTTCAAACCAGTTGAGCACTTAGTAGAAAACACTTGACTGTCTGAATTTTTCAATTTTCAACCAGTTTTCTTTGGCATTAGGCTAATACAGTCATGGATACAAAATAGTATTAGGATACAGATGGTACTGCTTCTCCACTATATCTGAATATCCTCCTGGATATAATAATTCTAACTGAGATGGAGGAGAAAGAGAAGCCTGGGTTACTGAGGAGACATGACAGTCATTACAGAAAAGGTATAACAGAAAAGGTATAACTTAGATGAGCTATTTGCTAAAATTGTCTGACTTTCAGCAAGAAACAAGACTGGATCACAGAATATTGCAACTCTGTCTGCTTCCACCAGAGATCATAATTGGGCTATGATTTTTACAACAGGAAAGTCTTATTGTCAGAGGACCAAAACTGGCAAAAGTTTAGTAACATTGATGCTGCAAATCTGAAGATTGTACAAACAGTATTGAAAATTAAACATATTTTTAATTTCTGTGCATACACATTGGACACAAAGTAATATATTTAGTATGTTTTCTTTTCCTTTCATTATTCTCTACTTGAAATGATAAAATATTTTAGAAGGTTTAAAGCACTTTTGCATCCTAAGAAATAATAATCATTTTCTGGGAAATCTTTACTCCATTAGTATTCTGTTTAATTCTATTAATATAATTTGGACAATTACAAAAATGGTTTCAGATGAGAAGAGGGAATTCATGATTTAAAAACAAACTGAAGCACTAGTTGTAAATAAAGCCATTGCTTGATCTGTGGAGGGCTAGTTGGATTAACAGGTGTAGGTTTCTGAAGAGACAGTTTAGGAATTCTGTCCCTTTAATGGTCAAATGGTAAGCACTCCTTAGAGGAAGGGCCAAGTGACAGGGTGATTGCTGTCTAGTCTGTCTCTTTATGACACTACTGCACTTCCTTATAGAAGAAAGATATTTAAGAAGGAGAGAAGAGGCAAGAGGAAAGAGTGAACAGGGAAGGGAATGAGCAAAGACAGAAGGACAAATAGAAATGGGAAGGGAGAATGGAAATGGCAAAGGGGTGAGGTTGCAGGGAGAGAAGAACATTTATACAAATGGGGTTAAAACAAAAGCTAGTCAATTGACCTTTGGGTTCTACATCGTTACCTCAAAGTAAGCATTATTTTTACTCAAATATTGATCCTGTTGTAATCTTCGGTTTGTTTTTACTTTGGATTTTTGGAGATAACTACATTCTTTAACAGTTAAGGGATTATTAAATACAGATTATTGGTAGAATTTTCAAACTCTTTCATGTCTTCCTTCTCCAACTTGAGTAAAAATCAATTCTGTGTTGCATGAATTCTTTTTCAATTAAATTGCAGTATTCCTCTGAAGTTGAGAAGGTTACATTATGGAAAGCATGTATTAATTTAAGGTATCCCTTTATTGTAGCACTGCCCATTAGAAAAGCTTTGCAATCATTTAAAACTGGTAATTGTTTTTAATACTTAAAATTTTTCATTCTATCAATACATCAACATTCATTTATTTATTGCCTACTCTATGTTAGTCACTGGGGAAACAAAAAATTTTCTAATCTTATTAGCTCATATCCATTTATCCCTTGAGATCATAATAGATAATGCCTTACTACTACTGGATCCAGTGGTATGGAATGGGATATACTGCATCACCTAAGAAGAGGATAATTCTTCCAGAGTAGGCTTACATACCAAGACTTAATACATTAGAACATCCAACATTTTAGTCTGTATCTAATTGTGTTAAATTCTACTTATTCTTCCCAGGTCTCCTGTACTTCTCATTGCATCCCAATTTCATACACTCTGAGGAACTATGAATCATGTAGTTCAAACTTCCTTTATTTTTTTTCCAGATAAGGCAATCGCATTAATGTTCACTGACTTGCCCAAGGTCACAAAAGAAGTCAGTCCTAGTGTTGGGATTATAACAATTCTCTCCTTTCTACATACAGCACATTGCCTCCCTTTTCTGAATTTTTGCAACATCTCTTACAACTCTCATGCTCTTACCATACTTCAAACTTTTTGTATTTGTATATAGGGAGAACTATGTCCGCAGCACATCAATAAATATTCTTTCTCTAGCAGTTCTACATCTATGATCCTATTATGTCTTTCTTCAAAACCTCACTCCCAGCACACACATATTAATCTTCTTGAAGGAATGGAGTTTGTCTTCTTTACTTCCCTGTAGGCATCACTGACTTAGACCATATAGAGATTCAACTTAAAAAAAAAAAGGTTCTTAAATAAATATCTGTTAAGTATACTGAAATGGAAAACAGAAATATTTTGAAACCTACTAATGGCAATTTTGGAATATTTCTCCCAAGACAGTTACATTAAATAAAAAAGCTGACATTTACATAATGCTTTTAGTCTTACAAAATGCTTTATTATATGTTATGTAAATCAAGCCTCACAACAACCTTGAGAGGTTTTTCAGGTGAGAAAACTAAGGCCAAGAAAAGTTAAATGAAGCCCACAGTCATTTGGTTAGCAAATGTCAGAAGAATCAAACTTACATCTCTTTGATTCCCAGTCCAGCACTATCCACACTGTGAAACAGCCTTGCTAACTATAGATAACTATTGTCTCTGAGAGGTTTTACTATTTAGAATTAAAGAACAACAAAATATTTGAACTGGAGGGGACTATTCAGGTAATTTCATACAACCCCTCTCATGTTATAGAGGGCGAATCTAAGGACTGGATAAGTTATGTTTATGTCACTTGAGGAAGAGGTGGTTTATTGAGGTCTCTGCCAGCTTAAAGATGCTCTCTTTGGAAAATTTGTTTACCTTTGCATATTAATTAGCACTTTGTATAATTAATGATTGGGAAGAGTAAAGCCAGAGCTAATTTGGGCCTATCACAGAAATCATGCAAGGAAAAAAAAACAAAGTATATTCTGTGGTCTGCTTTTCCTATAATTTGAATCTTAAAGGAAAAGAGCTTTTGAATGTTCAAGAATTTATGCAATATTGCAAGTCTCCTTTCAAAGGAGACTTTTTTTTTCTTTCAAAGGAAGCTTTTTTTTCTTCTTTATAACCAAGAAATTATATTTGGCAATAAAACTTCAATCTTCCAAATTCTTGAGATCATTTATCAAATCAGTGACTATTGTTAGAAAATTATATTTAGACAAGTAAACACCAAAGGCATAAGAAAGTTTCAATTTGAGGAACAAAGTCTG
Organism: Pseudochirops corinnae; assembly: GCA_028646515.1. Taxonomy (NCBI): domain Eukaryota; kingdom Metazoa; phylum Chordata; class Mammalia; order Diprotodontia; family Pseudocheiridae; genus Pseudochirops; species Pseudochirops corinnae. The sequence continues at coordinate 189,643,585 of CM053588.1, read as the reverse complement.
TAGGATGAGAGTCAGCATGGTGGTGGCATGGTGATTAGAGTATAAAACTTGGTGTTTGAAGTCTGGTTCATTTACTCCCTACTAGCTCTATGACCTTGGAAAGCCACATAAAGTTTCTAAGCTTTGAAAAAGAATATTTGCACAAAGGCATATATGCAAACCACTTTTAATAGATGTGTACTACATAAATTATGTAGAATATGAATCGGTGTTATATATAATCACATAATATACATAGAATATATCATATTTGTTGCAATATTTTGCAATGAAGTATTATTATGAATAAAAATAAGTACTTTGAATATTAATATAATTGAATATTAAAGGAATAAAAAGTCATTTGTTTCTCAAAATCAGCATTTCATTAAACTCTGATTATGTATCTTTCTGATACCTAAGGAAATGTTAACAAAAATATTAATGAAGAAACAAAGCCAAAATGAAGTGAAATCTGTGGAGATATAGGACTTCTTTCTTTGCGGTGACTCATTCTATATAAGCTTCAATATGAGATTATTGGGGGGCTTTTGGGGGGACAATGAAAATGAAGAAGAAAACTCAATAATATAATTGAAGTGCATGGACTTTCAAAAATGTTACACCATACATTAAAAAGAGTGATTAAACTGGGGATATCAGCACATATGTGATTAATCTTTAATTAACACCATTGAACTCAGAAGTTGGCATCTGAAACTAAATGTCACGGGGCTGGTAGTATCTTTTGTCACGTTTATCAATAAAAAAGAAACCCTATGGCTGTAGAAACTCAAGTGAATTCAAACTTCCACCAAAAACAAAATATTCCTATACACTACCTTCTCCCCCAAATTTCTAAAACATGTATAACTATATGTGTACATTTGTATAAAAATGTGCACATTCATATAACTATTTATATACTTAGTAGAATCATAGATTTAAACCTAGAAGATATTATTGTCTGACCCTTTCATTTCAAAATGAGGAAACTGAAGCCAAGAAAGGAATCAGTGAAGTGGTGGAAATTAAAATATATAAGAAAATACTGGCAGAGGCATGAGCTTTTCACGTGAAAATGTTTTTAACTAAAGATATGACACGGTTACATCAATTTAACAGATGATTGTGATCTAAGGCTACAATAAAAGGCAGAGCATTCTTAGTGATGGAAACAATAATCTTGTAATTCTGACCAGTCCAAATTTTGAAGCATTTTGTTTGGTTACAGGAGCCACATTATAGGAAGTACATGCCTTGGAAAGTGAGGGTACTGAAGACCATTCACTATAAAGATAATTAAAAGAGTTGGTGAATTTTAGGGCAGGATTATGATGAATGGAATGTGTGAAATGGGAGATTCAGATTGCATAAAAGGAATAGTTTTCTAATTATTATAATTGTTGAAAAATAGAATTGATTACCCTGAAGGTAATTCTACTTTATCACTGAAGGCCTTCTTCAGAAAAGTCCTTTCCATATATAGATTGGAGTAGAATACTTCTGAGGCCCCTAATGATGCTAAAATTTTAACATTAAATTTAAAAGACTAAATTATATTAAGGAGAAAATGGAAAGCACCCTGTAAGTATGATTTGTCTTAAATCCTATAAAACCCAGAAGTCTATGAAGATAACTTTAGCCAAACATCTGGTTGGGCAAGTGCAAACCAGTTATACTGACAAAGAAATTACACATTGAAAAAGGAGAAATTAAGCCATCTGCAAAGATATAATAACCAAAAATTTCCTTAGGAAAAGTTCTGTCTGTACATGATTTTACATGTGCATCGATGCCTTTCATATCAGACATATCATCATTCTTTAGAATAGACAGGACATAAAACCCTTAATAGCCCTACTAGAGCTTAAATATTAAGAAATCATAATTTTTAAAGAAAATGTAAGATCTAAATACCACCATTCTACACATATCATGAAAACAGTTAATTCTTTTATGCTTAGTCAGATATTTAAATCCTCTTGGTCTGATTGCTATTTCAAAACTTTGAACATCTAGCTCTTATACTCTCCAACATACACAACATACCAGTCAACCAGCAAACATTTTTCAGTTGGCTACTATATACTAGCCACCATGCTAGGGTTGAGTGATGGGTGTGGAGACCAGAAATGAATAGTCCCTTTTTAAATAAAAACACACACATACCTACCCTCCTTTCACACACACACACACACACACACACACACACACACACACACACACACACACACTTCAATTCAACTTCTAAGCTTAGTTCAGAGAAAAGAGACAGAGAAATGCCTCTTCAACATTGTTCTACAGATTAAGTATTTCTTCATGGTGATTAACTACTAAAGACTACCTCAAGGCATATCTCCAGTGTAGTCATTTTCTCATTCTTTTTTCTCATTCCATGTTCCTCATGATTATTCCGAAGCAGCAGCCCCAATAAAAACGTTGATACCCAGTCCTATACTACTCCATCTTTATTTTTCCCGTGTCCCTGAAGCTTCTGGATCTTCTCATAGTGGTCCTAGATGTGAGCCCCTGGAAGGAAGAAACCATATCCCTAAATTCTGCTCCGACTGATTAAGCCAAAGCTACATTCACACAAGCATCTGATGCATGCTTCTTGAAGATTAAAGAGGTTGGAGAGCTGTAAAGATGGTGAAATTGGATTTATAACAGGTTCTAGGGTCCCACTTTGGATGATTAGTTAAAAACGACGAGGGGAGAAAAAGTAGTTCACTGGCATGGGAAGCCTGTGTGAATGTATAGGTAGAGGAAAAGAGAAAAGGGGAAAAAAACAAAAACAAAAACAAAAAACAAAACCTTATCCTGGATCTTCTGTTCCACATAAGCTCAGATTCTTGACATATTGGAACATAATATATTTATTATCATCATCCCAATTCTAAATTGAAATAGGAAACTATTTTAATTTAATCAGTGAACTCAGTAGAATGGTTTGGAGTCAGAAGGAGTCAGTTTTCCCTATTTGAGGATTCCAAATATATCCGTGCCCCTGTCTTGGGAGAGCCCCGCCAGCTGTGGCAGGTGCAGATCACGGACCTTCCCGCGCTCATGCCCCCTTACTCTCCCTGCCCGCCCCTAAGTGGGCGCTGAGCTCTTGAGCATGCTCAGTGTGGTTGCTGGAGTCACTGAGGAGTTTCCACGCGTGCATTCCGCTTCTCCGGGTTTTAGCAGAAGCCTGTGTTGAGGGGTTTCAAAGGGGGTGTGTGTGTGTGTGTAGGGGGTGGGGGGTGGCACCCAGGAGCCAGGGCAGATTTAGCTTTGCAAGTAGCTAGATTCTTAGCTGCCCAGGATTCTGCCGCTGGCTGTTGCTCCGAGATGCTCAAGCAGAGCGCTGGGCTTTTTCACCTGCCGCGCTGAGGCAGGGGGAGATTGGGGAGAGCGGCTGCTGCTGAAGGCAGCTGGGGTGTGTGAGATGGGGGGAGCGCTTACTGCAGTATAATGCGAGCCCATCTCCTCTGGAGGAGCAAGCTGCTGCCCAAGTCCCAGCGCCCCGTTCAGGTGTTCTGCATCCGTCTCCCACCCCTCCAGTAACTTGACACTTCGCTTCTCTTCTCTGGTGCTTCTCTTGGTATTGGGGTGGTGGGGGGGAGGGGGGGAGAGTTTTTCTGGGGAGGATTGCGGTAGCTGAAGGAGGGATTCTGAGAGGGAGCTTGCCTGGTGCCTCTCTTCTTCTCCCCTCCACATCTCCACTCTCCCCCCCTCACCGGGTCCCCGCCGCCCCCCTCCGCTGCCGCTACCGCTGCTGCTACTGCTTTGCTCTTCGCCAATTCGGAGAGAGACGGAAGCCTGTGTCATGCAATTGGTGCCAAGTGAAGGTGCCCGAGTCTGAAGTGCCCGTGAGGAAGTGAAAGCCAAATCAAACCCCACAATGACAGCCATGAAGCAGGAGCAGCAGCCGTCCAATCCCGGGGCCAGAGGGAGCCAGGCGCAGCAGCAAGATCAGGTAAGAGTTTGCAGCAAGTAGCCCTCCTTGGGGATACGAAGAAGGGCTTCAAGCATCTTCCCTCCTTGCTCCCCTCTTCTGTCCACCGCCTTTACATTATCCCCTCCCCCTGTCTCATCCCCACCCCAGCCACCACCGTTTTCACTCCTACCCACCCGGTTTGTCTTCTCCCACTCCACCCCCTTTTTACCCACCTCCTTTGGCTTCCCTTCCCCCCAACCCCCAATTTGGTTGTTCTCCGATCCTCCCTGATGGACTCTGCAGGAAGTTGGAACATTTGAGTGTACTCTAGGGCCAGGGAAAGGATGCGAAAGGTGGAGAGACGTGGGGAGGGCGGGAGAGAGGTAAAGAGTCAGCACCTGAATATGTGGGGGAGAGGGAGGAAAGGTGAAGGAGCCTAAGAGAGCTGGCCGCGAGCGGGATGGGATAGTAGTGGCTGTTGGGTCCGCTGCTGCCGTGACGGCTGCTGCTGCTTCTGCTAAAAGCTCCCCAGCCGGAGTGAATGGCTCATCAGAGCAAAGAAAAGGAAGGATTTTCAATCCCCCATTCATGCTTGTTGGAAGGTAACTGTAGGGAGCTGTTGGCCCGGGTCGTTGCCTTGGCTTCAGTGGGAAACAGCTGCCTGAAGAAAAGTACACTTTACTAAGGGAGATAGTCGAGTCATCTGGGAGGTTAGCTTCACTGTAACCTTTGAGAGAGGCAGGGATCTTAGTGCAGGTGACGACCTCTAACCAGTTAGTTTGTGGATTTGGAGTTGGTCACTGTCTGCAGCAATGCTGGCTTGAGGAAGGGGCAAGTGATGTGATTAGATAGGGGAAGGTTTGTTGGTTTCCTTAACCCACATGTTTTCAGTTTCTGCAGTGTGGTGCTTTTATAGACAGTTGATGATGAACCCTCTTGAGCAGATATGGGAATTATTTCTCTTACTCTTTTTAGCTTCCTAACATCGCCCCCCCTCCCCAAACACACACGTTGATTTTTTGTTTCAGTGTTGTCCAGTTAAATAATCTAAAGGTGACTCTTGTTCTCATCTTTCCCAGACTAGGATGGTTCTAGAGTTTGGGCTGTTGCTTTACTCTTAAGAGGCAGGAGGGTGGAGATGTTTGGAGTTTGGGGAGGGGAGATAAAGGAAAGGAGAGACAGTTATGATTAGCCTTTTCATAGATCTGTCATGTTTGCATCAATTAGGAACTCTAGGTAGACATTGTCAGCTATTAGGTCATTGGATAATTATGGCTCTCTGGGAAAGAGCGTCCTATGCTACCTACCAGAGATGGTGCTCTACGCCCAGGATACACTGCAGAATGGGCTGTAACGCCTTCCTGGGTAGACACTTTCCCAGTTGATTTCTGGAAGTAGGTATAAAATAAGATCAGCAGTGGCTTGGCTATTAAGCTTTTCTGTGCCCTTAAGTTTAAGGTATAAAGAGAGCTGTCCAGGTGGAGATGGAGAGAAAGTGGTCCTATTAGCATCCTAGTGTCTTTGCTTATTATTAGCACTCATCACCTTCCCCATATTGCCTTCAGGGGTTTCTGTTTCACAGGTGGTGACAATTAACACTCACTAAAAGCTTATCTGGGCTTATATTACTATATGATGCAGGTTGTGCTATAATTTGTTCTGTTTTGGAAAGATCATCAGAAGTGTTTTGCCCTTTTTTGGGTTAAACCTCTAAAAAGATGAAAAATATCCTTTCTCCACCCACCTTTGTTCTTAGAAGAGCAACTGGTTAGCAGCTATCTAAGAGATGATTTGTCAAGAAAGCAGTATGGTTTGAAAATCCACTTTCAGGCTGACAGCACCTTAAATTTCATTAACAAGCTGCCATGCCTTTCAGTTGTTTCTGGGATGATAGTACCAACAAGAATGATTAGTCAGGTGAGATTCCCCACATGAAATTTCTGCTCACTAACCTGTGACACCAGCTGGTTACTTTGGGTGCTGCAAAATTTTCAATTATTTTGGAGTTGGATAGAAAGCCAAGTGTAACATAGCTACAAAGTCTGAAGATAATGTTAATAATCTGTCTATTCTGTATATACTGGCAAATCTACAATCCATGTGTAGGGATTGGGGTTATAGTTAGAATTGATTGCTAATTTGTTTTGAGGCATAGCTATATATTTCATGTTGTGTATTTTTGTAACCAATGCTTTTTCAAAATATCGTGAATAGTTATTTCCAAAATCATTTTTGACAACAAACTGATTTAATTCTTATAATGAAATTAATACTATTTCCAAATGTCAGAGGGATGTGTGTGTGTGTGTGTGTGTGTGTGTGTGAGAGAGAGAGAGAGAGAGAGAGAGAGAGAGAGAGAGAGAGAGAGAGATTGAGAGAGAGAGTGTGTGTTAAAATATATTTTGGAATTTGAGAAGGGACAGATAGATCTTAAATGTGTACTCTACAGAATACCATTTAGTTTCATATAGCTGGTTGCAGAATCCCTTTCAAATATTTCAAACAAAGGAAATATAATTATTGTGATCTTCATCTTAAAATTAACAAATGGAATTTGCTTGAAACAATGTGTGTCATTGCTATAAATAATAAATTATTTGTGGAAGTTATAAGGATATGAACTATTATAGTCAATCTAGACCCAGCTCTTGATGGTCACAGTCAAAACTCAGAAAATCAGTAATGAATATGTAACTTTATTAGTACTTATGAATTATTTTAGTTTTCCCATATATACAATATCACAAACTTAAAAACAGTATAATTTTCCTTTAAAAGAACTGCTCTTTTAAATAACATGTTATGACTGAGGGGCATGTTCCATCTGATCATTCACGAGGTATTGATTTTGAATGAATTAGAGTCTCTTAAATGTTGCCATAAAGGTCTTTTGCTTTCCAAGGCAAAGATAGTTTCAAATTCTAAAAATCAAGGTGTTCTGATTCTAGCAAGGACCTTCTTTTACTTAAGCCACAGTGAAGGGCCATGGTATTTTTCTTTCTCAGAGAAAATGTCTATGGACTTCTGAAAAACCTTTGTTGTCATTACCAGAGCTCTTTAGGGGTCTCAACCTCTCAATTTTCACTCATTTGTAAATGCCTGGTGGTAAGTAGGTGCTGTAATCATGATCAGAGCTGCTCCAAGGCAACTACTGTGACAAGAATGTAATATGAAATCTACTCACTCAAATTAGTTAAAATTCTGAGTCACTGTGAATTTTCATAATTTTAATAATCTTTCTTTGCTAGCTCCATTGATTATGTAAATGTTTACCATTTCTATAACACTTCATGTTTGCAAACTGCATCACAACCAACTCTTTAAATTAGACCACTGGAAACTGAGATTTAGGACTAATTATTAACTTTGCTTGAATGGTTACTAATTCAACATTAATATCATACAACTGCAGGGCATATGCTAGTTTATGAAACTAAAATAATTTGAATAAGCCATCTACCTGAAGCTTATTTTGTAAATAAATTATCTTTTAATACACACATCACCCTTACACAACTATATGGCTATATTGAACACTGTAAAAAAAATAAATGATTCCTCAGGGCATACATCTTGTCACTAAACTTGTTTTGAAGGACAGAAAAAATTTTCTAAGTTCATGGTGTCACTGTTTTTTCCCCTATTTCCACCAAGTGGCAGTCTTATACTGAAAGCTATGCATAGAAATGTTTTCAAATGATGCTGCTTGTGAATATAACAATAATAACAATTAATAAGAATTTCTACTCGCATTCTTTTATGATGCCTCCCATGGTACAAAAGGGACCTGGATACTCCATTGCAATGCTAAGAGAGAAGAAATTTGGGCAAGTCCTACCTCATTCTATATGCTTCTAGGACAGAGTTATTGACTGTATCTATCTTCTGAGGATCAGCCTAGTTAATTGTATCTGCTTATTAATGGAGAGCTGGACAACAATTGATAATATTAGAAGTACTCATATAGTTAAAATCACTGATCTTTTAAAATATAATAATTTATGCTCACATACTGTGGTCAGAGAATATTGGAAGGAAGAATATGGAGGGAATTAAGGCACAGAAAATGAAGTGACTTGTGAGAGAGTTGAATAATGAACCCAAGTTTTCAAGGTTATCTCTAAAGACTGGTTTATTAGGGTTGTTTGTTGGTAGTGGCTGTTTTCTGGTGATGTAATGGTGCCTTCGTCTCTATGTTGCCTATTTAATTACTATTAAAGAAGGAGAGGGAACTTGGGACATATAAACTTCTTCCATTGATATGGATCAGAAAAAAAAATATATTTGTATCTTGACATCTTGTAGTTTTAGAAAGATGTGTGAAGACTCAGAGAGGTTAAGGAGTTTTCCTGTAGTCATATAGCTAGGACTCTGATCTAGATCTTTATGAATCTGAGATTGGCCTTTGTATACCACACTTATCAGATTGTTCTTTTAGGACAAAATAAAACAATTACTACATTTATTGTAGTGGGGCAGCTGTGTGACCCTAAGCAAGTCCCTTACCTTTGTTAGTTCAGTTTTTCATCTATAAAATGAACTGGAGAAGTAAATAGCAAGTCACTCCAGTATCTTTGCCAAGAAAACTCCAAATAGGGTCACGAAGAGTAGGACAGGAATGAAAAATTACTGGACAACACCACCACCAACAAAATTAATGTTGGTTTGACAATGTTGTATTTGGGAACAAATGTTTGGACCGGCAATAGGAATAGAGACTTGACTTGTGATTTTATTAGCATATGGATCTCTTGGTTAAGGAAGTTCCTTGTGTCAAAGCAGATAGGTGTCTCCTCTACAGCTTAAAGCTTTAGAGACTTTCAGCACTGAGGGGTTACATCATTTGCCCAGGGTTACTGTGTCAACAAGTGTGACATGTAGAACTTAAACCCAGATCTTCCTTTTTCTGGGTCTGATTATCTACCACTATATTATACTGTCTTACATTAATGCAATAACAAATAAAATATTTTTTGTGAAAAACATTTTACTTGAAAAGTAAAGTCTAATTAATACATGATAGTTAATAAGCTGAAAATTACAAAATATATCTCAGTGATTCTATAGAATAGTTTCCTTCTTTAGTCTCCAGAAGAAATGACCTATGAATTGGTATCTTCATAACCAAGGCAGCTAATGTACTTGAACTGCTCTGCTACTATTTGTTTTCTGTAAAATATTTAATACATTTTACATTTTAATGTTAATATAAGATATTACCTTTCTACATAACAAGAAAGTATGGAATACAGGCTATTTTTATGTCAGCTAAGATCTAGCAAACTCCATTAAAATTCTTAAAGCTCTACTCCATGAAATTTTATAAAATTATTATTTTTTTTTTTTGCAAATAGTACAAAATTGCCCTTGGAGACTACTTTTAAAAATCACACTAATACCCTAGAAAATAGATTTTAGTAGTCACAATGCAGGGGAAAAAAAAAACCTTCAAACATTTAACAGTCATTTCACAGTCATTAAACATAACCAATTTGAAAAAAAAATGGACCTCCCTGTTTGAAGAAAACCTACTTTTCTTCATGTTTGGGAGAAAAAAAAAACACTCAACAGCTTCAAATCAACATCAACATTTTGAGAAATTCAGTCTGCTTCTTAAAAGTAGATAATAAATGATGCATAAATAACATCAATATCTGATGTAATTTAGGACAATGCCCCTTGTAAGTATAGAGGTCTTTGAAATTCTTCTTCCTACCAGATTTTATAGTCTCACATAATTAATTCACATTGTGGTACTGTGAGGGATACTGGGTATCTTAATTTCAAAAATGCTGTTTAAAAAGTTCAGTATTTGCATTCTTTCTTTAATCCTTAACTTTGATGACATTAGATTGTCTACTTTAAGGAGTAAAACTTGGAAAACATTATGTTAAGGATAATAATTGTATTAATAATCATTAGTGCTAAACTTTAAAGTGTGGTTGATAAAATAATATTAATTTAAGCACATTTTCTCTTTCTCTGAGAAAAAGATAATAGTTTGTAATATCAAGTTGTTTCTCTTATCAAAATTAAATACCTTCAACATTGCTATCTTTGTAGTCATCATGTGCATATGCAATACATCGATTATAGATAACATGTTTAAGATTATTTATATAAGTAGCGTGTATATATATATATACACACAAATATGCACACATAAATGTACATGTATATGTACATGTATATATACATATGCACATGTATGTGTGTGTATTTATGTATGTGTGTGTTTTCTTAAAGACTAGAAAAGTGAATTCAAATTCTTACAAATCCTACCAAACTGGAAAAAGTTCAATGTGGCTCTAACAACTTTCTGTCATCCTAGTACCCTGCAGCAAAATTTAGAGAGGAGCTCTGATCAATGGAATTTTTTTTAGAGGAAGTGGGATAGTATTTCATAAAGATGATACAATGGAAAAAAAAGTAACTTTGGAGTTAAAGAACATACATTTAGATCCTCTGTGTACCTGTGTGACTTCCCACAATTTATTAACATATATGGGTCTATGTTCTTCTTTGTCATATATGTGTTTGTGGCTAGATGATTTCCAAATTTCATTAAAGCTACAAATCTGAGATTGAGTTCTAATTGTAAATAAATTGAGAGTTGCAGGATTATAGACTTGAACTCACATTACTATAATTATGAACAAGTGTTGTTATCACTCAGAAAGACTGATTTTATTGCTTAACTTTCACTATTCCAAGTTATGATTCACATGGGAGCTTCTTCCCTTAATGGAGAACTCTAAAGTCTAGGACTTATCTGAAGACATTTCTAGAAACTGAGAGTTTGAAGTACAAAGCTAATAAATGTCAGAATTGAAATTTGATCCCAATGTGTACTAATACATGCACATAAAAACATGTAGATGCATATCCATATATGCATGTATGCCTATATTTGCATACATGTATTTATCTATACATACATATTTGTATATATGTATATATCTATGTGTGTGTGTGAGAAAGAGAGAGAAAGAGAGATTAAGATTAAGGGAAATCTTTCCTTAGTGGTACATCAAAGCAGGCAGAGTGGTATGGAGCACAGAGAATAGGGTCTAAAGTCAGGGAATTCTGGCTTCAATTTCTACATATGAAAAATATTATTTATGTGATCCTGGGTAAATCTCTTAATTTTCAGTGATCTTATTCATCTCTTAGAGACTAGAAATTTCAAAAAAGTTGCAAAAATGCATTGGTAGATAACATTTCCTCACTAGGAGTAAGCAATATCAAGTAAATATTCTGAGACATGGAAAACATGATAGGGTGAGATATAAAGACCTAGAAGATTTTATCACTGTCATCTAATCCAATGACCTCATTTTACAGATGAGGAAACTGAGATTTAGGGAGGTTTCATGGCATGACAGAGGTCACATGATTGTAAATAATAGAACTGGAACTGAACCCAGATCATCCCAACTCCAAGCTCAGCAGTCTATGAACTATACCAGAATGTAGTGTCAAAGCTCCCTCCGCTGGAGATGGGTATCTCCTCTGTAATTTTGATTGTAAGATATGAATTCTTGAGTATTATTTTGTGTCAATCTGTTAAAGGTGATGCACTTTAGAGAATAATGTTTTAAAATTAAAATACATACAGTTTTAAATAAATTAAATTGAAATATAGTTATATATACGTACATATCTATACATATGCATATACATGAGTATGTGTGCAATTTCTTGAAAAGTTGAAAAATAATTTATTTATGGTTATACCATTGGTATGTTTTAGAGGAAGAACTTGATCCTAGGAATTCCTGTCTCCAAGGATAGGACTCCAGCAACATCCTCCAATTGTGTATATACACAAACAATATATACATGAAAACATGAATATATATATTATATATATATATATACATACAAGCATACATACACACACACAATTAGAATAAAGGCCTAGTATTGTTGTTTGTTTTTTGGGGGGAGGCAATTAAGTGAGTTGCCTAGGGTCACACAACTAGTAAGAGTGTGAGCCTGGATTTTATTTCAGGTCCCCCTGACTCCAGGGCCAGTTCTCTGTTCATTGTACCACCTAGCTGCCCCTATAATTAGAATAAAGGGGTCAACAAAGTGTCACATACAGAGAATTCTAAAGAAATAACAAAAGGCTGATGAAATTCCGAATAATTAGAATGTGGTTAAGGTTCTAACTTATTTCAGAATAATTTATATAAATGAAAGTCAATTTTCCTTTGCAGATCAAGTTAGTTTCAAGTTCTGTTTTCACATTTTCATTATCAACATTAATATGTTCTTGGGCAATACAATCAGAGAATTTTAGTATTGGAAGGAACCATAAAGATCATTTGGGCCAATCATTTAATTTCACACACAAGGAAATGGAGATTGAGAAAGGGAAACCTGATTTGCCTAGTATCACATTGTTGGTAAATTGCAGAGCAAGATTTTCTGGTGCAGAGAAAACAGTCCTAGATTTATAATCAAATGAACCAAGGTTTAATCCAGGTTTGCCCCTTGTTTTGTTTTGTTTTTCACCTGAGTACTGTTAACAAGTTGTTTAACTTCTTTTAATCTGATTTCCCCAGCAATAAAAAAGGGGTTGTGGGGATGGTAGGTTATACTAGATTACTTCTATGGTCCCCTCCAACTCAGAGTCTATATTTAAAAGAAACCATTATTTCATTAAATATTTCCCCATTACATGTGTAGCAGCAAGCACCGTAGCTTGGCATTACAACATGTAAATTTTTTTTTTAAGAACCTTGTTTTTTAAATTTAGTTCCAAATGTTTACCCTCTCCTCCTGCCTCAGCCACCTCCTAGAGAAGTAAAGCAATTAGATATAGATTATACCTGTTAAATCCTGCAAAACATAGTTCTATATTAGCCATGTTACTAAAGAAAAGAACAAAAAAATTCCAAGTAAAATAAAGTTTTAAAAAATGCTCTCCTGCTTCTGCTTACTTCATTTTGCATGGGTTCATGTAAGACTTCCCAGGTTTTACTGAAAACATCTTGCTTGCTATTTCTTACAGCACAATAGTATTTTGTCACAAATTGTTCAGCCATTCCCCAATAGATGGGCATCACCTACATTTCTGATTCTTTGCCACCACAAAAAGGATTGCTATGAATATTTTTTAACAAATAGATTCTTTTCTCTTTGATCTCTTAGGAATGCATATGTAGCCATGTTATTGCTGGGTCAAAGTGTACATACAATTTTCTAGACCTTTAAGTGTACTTCCAAATTGTTTTCCAGTATGATTAGACTACTTCACAAAAATAATGCACCACTGGGCATTATTGTTCCAATTTTTTCCACATTTCCTTCAGCATTTGTCATTTTGCCTTTCTATCCTGTTAGCTACCCTCATAGGTATGAGATGACATCTCAGAATTGTTTTAATTCTGCAAGTGTCTAATCAATAGTGGTTTAGAGGATGGTTTCATGTTTCTCTCTGTCTCTCTGTCTCTGTCTCTCTCTGTCTCTGTCTCTCTGTCTCTCCCTCTCTCTCTGTCTCTCTCTCTCCCAGTAAAACAAAATCTTCCCTTATCCATGGACCTGACAGGTACATTTTTCCATGCTCCCCTAATTTATTTATGATATCACCCTTTATGTCTAAATCTTTTATCCATTTTGACCTTATCTTGACATATGATGTGAGATGTTAGTCTATGCTTAGTTTCTGCCAAATTCCTTTCCAGTTTTCGCAGAATTTTTTGTCAAATGTTGAGTTTTTAACTTAAAAGCTTGGATCTTTAGGTTTATCAAGCACTAGATTACTCTGTAAATTTACTGCTGTACATTGTATACCTAATTTACTTCACTATTTTACCTCTTTATTTCTTAAATGGTACATGATTGCTTCGATGATTAATACTTTGTAAAATAGTTTGAAATCTAGAACTGCTAGGTTGTCTTCCTTCACATTTTTTAATTGATTCTCTTCATATTCTTGACTTTTAGTTCTTCCAGATGAATTTTCTTATTCATTATTTCTATAATTTGTTCTTTAAACTACTCCTTTATGATTAGATTATTACATTTCCAATTAGTATTTAAGCCATGCCCCCATTGCTCTTTGTTAAATATTGGTTTTTTTTTTTTTCTTTGCATTATGGTCTGAAAAGGATACATTAATTTTTTTGCTTTTCTGTATGTGCTTGTGATTTTGTTCAGTGAGCATAAAAGTGGGCATCCTATACATGGTTGATTTTTGTGAAGGTTCCATGTACATGCTGAGAAAAAGTAAATTCCTTTCTATTCTCATTTGGTTTTCTCCAGAGGTCTATCAGATCTCCCTTTTCTAAGATTCCATTCATCTATTTAACTTCTTTACTTGTTATTTTATAGTTAAGCTTATTTAGTTCTGAGAGGGGAAAATTGAGGTCCCCACCACTATAATTTTGGAATTTGTTTCCTACTATAAATCATTTAACTATTCCTTTATGAATTTAGATCCTATGCCTTTTGGTGAGTATATGTTTAATATTGCTATTATTTCATTGCCTATGGTTCCTTTTAGAAAGATGCAGTTTTCATGCTTATTTCTTTTAATTAAGGTTATTTTCTTTTGTTTTTGTTTTGTCTAAGGTCATGACTAATACCTTTGTCCTTATACCTTCAGTTGAAGTGTAATAGAGTCTGCTTCAGCCCCTTATTTTAACTGTGTATATGTCTCTGTTTCAAGTTTGTTTCTTGTAAACAACACATTTTTGTATTCTGGTTTCCAAGTCATTCTGCTATCCACTTCCATTTTATGGGTGTGTTCATACCATTAACATTCACAGGTATAATTTCCAGCTCTGCATCACCCTCCATTCTTTTTTCATCTTCTTTTTCTCTTTATATCCTGTTCTTCTCAAATATATTTTGTTTTTGATCATTACCTTCTTTTATCTTCCCTGCCTTTTTCTACTCTCATTTTTCTCCTCCACTTCTCCTCCTACCTCTCTGTTGGATAAAATAGATTGCTATCACCAATTAATATTGGATAGATAGATAATAGATAGATATATAGATATACATATAGATATAGTTTTCCCTCCTTGAACCAATTTAGATGAGAATGAGGTTCAAGCCTTACCCCTCAGGTATAAAAGCTCTTTTGTGACATTTTTATGTGAGAATGTTTTCCCATTCTTCCATGCTCTTGCTCCTTTTCCCTGACAATTCCTATTTTTTGCTTATCCTTTTTTTTTTTTACATCATCCTACCATATTCAGCTTACTCCCATACCCTTCTTCTATGTAGAATCATTTTAACTTCCTTAATAAATATAGTATTTTTGGAAGATTCATGCATAATCTCATGTAGAAAGGCAAACAGTTTCACATTTTTGTGTCCTTTATGATTTATTTCTCATGTTCATCTCTTTTATGATTCTTGAGTATTATATTTAAAAATCAAATTGTTCAGTTGTGGTCTTTTCCTCAGGAATGCTTGAAAGTCCTCTATTTCAACAAATATCCATTTTCCTTTGAAGAATTATATTCAATTCTACTGGGGAGGTTATTTTATTATTGTGATCCCAACTCCTTTGCATTCTGTAAAATAATATCCCACTTCTTTTTTGTTGTAGCTGCTAAATCTTGTATAATCTTAACTGTGGCCCTATGGCATTTGAAAGTTTCTTCCTGATTGCTTGAAGTATTTTCTCTCTGACCTGGCAGTTTAATTTAGTCAAATTATACTCCTGGAAGTTTTCATTTTGTCATCTCCTTCATTTGTGATTGGTAGATTCTTTTTTTTTTTTTAACTTATTTTTTAACTTCTGGTTCTAGAATATTGGGGTAGTTTTCAGTGATAATGTCTTGACATATACTCTCTAGGTTCTTTCTTTATTCCTTTCAAGGAGTCCAGTAATTCTGAAATTATTTCTCCTTGATCTATTTTCCAATTCTATGATTTTATGAGATATTTCATATTCTCTTCTAGTTTTCATTATTTTAATTTGTTCATTTTTTTCTAAATGACTCATTGAATCATTAGCTTCCAGTTGCCAAATTCTAATTTTTAAGGAATTATTTTCTTTAGGGAGTTTTTGTAACTCTTTTTCCATTGGGCTAATTTAGTTTTTAGAAGGAGTTGTTTTCACCAGTGTTTGTGCTTTTAAATAAGTTTTCAATTATCTTTTCATTAATTTTATTTTTTCCTTTCATTGCTTTACCTAACTTTTCCCCTATTATTTTATTTGGAAAATGATTTTTAATGTTTCTGGGACTTTTTGTTTCCAATTCAAATTTTTCTTTGAGATTTTGTTTGTAGCTGTTTTGAGTTCATTGTCTTCATTTGCATTTGTGTCTTGATCTTCCCTGTCTCCATAATAGCTTTTCATATTTTTAGGTAAAATTTTGTTCATTTTTCTACCTTGTTTCAGAACTTCATGTTATGTTAATGTTGTGCTCTGCTCCTGGGGTCAAGAGAATGGCACTGTATTAAGATTCAAAACAATATGCAGGCTTTTTCAAACTACTGCTTTCAGTGGTAGCTCTGCATTTTTGGAAGTTTTCAGTGCTTCCAAGGTACTGTGATAGAGGGATAGGTGTGGTCACTGCTATCTTGATCAGCATTACAGTTCTTACCCAGGAAGGGTTTGTGATCTTTGGCTATTGATACTGCTTCTTAATCTCTTTCATTCCTTGGGACTGGAAGTGATACTTCCCCTCAGGGCTTCTACTCCCTCTTGTCCAAAAGTGCTCCTGTCACCCTTACCTTATGAGCCAGAAGTGAGTAGAGGCAATGGATTTGCCAAACAGTTGCCTATCATAGGTCCCCTCCTTCTTGACTGAAAGTGCTCCTCTCTACCGTTTAACTACGACCTGGATGTGATTATAGGTAATGGAGTTTCCAAACATTATCTTGTCCTTTTTCTAGTGCTAGTACAGGAGCCTCCTGTAATTTCTTTCTGACCAATTGCCAGGGAAAATTACTGTCTCTGGATTGAGAGTTCCTAAAGTGGCTGCTTTTTCTGTCACCACCACTTAGTACAACCACTGGTGTTTTATCCACATCGGCCCTTAGCCATTTTCATCCCCTCCACGTCACAGATTTATCTTTTCAACCTTCAATGTTCTCTTGGGCTGGAAGATTGTATCACTCTGACCTTTTGTTTTCTTTGCAACTCCAGAAATCAATTTGAGGTATTATTTTGAAGTTGTTTGTAGGGAAGAGTTGGGAAAAATCAGCTGAGTGTTTTCATTCCTTTTTTTATGTTGGCTCCACCCCTAAAAGGGGTAGTCTCAGAATCTAAATTTATGATGCTAGGAATTTATGTCATTAGTTATTTTAGTATGTAGTGTTTGTTTATTCTTTATTTTTATTTTATTTTATTTTTCTATAGCCAGTAATCTAGCAAGGGAGCTTTAAAAATCAAGGGTTTACTTCCCCTGTTACTAGATGAGTTCATGATAAGTCACTTTAGGCAGCATTTTAAGAGGTTATGCTTTCTGTTTCTAGAATGAAGTAGAGAACAGAGGAGTGTTGTTAAGAAGCATATTGAAAAAGGTTCTTAGCTTTTCACAGGAAATATTTGTTTTGTGTAGATTGATATTCTGAATTAATATGGTACCAGACAGAAGTGTACTTTGCTGAACAGTGTCTAAATTTTTTGCACTAAATCCATTTTCCTGTCCATTGAAACACATGAAAACTCCTCAGAATGTCTTTAAATAAATAAAATATTTAAGATTCTCAAGCAAATATATTACATCAAATTCAATTTTCAAAATATTTAAAAAGTTAAAAAAAAAGAACCCATAGGTTATGAACCATTGCTCCAAGGCAAGTACGACAATGATGATAACAAAAAACAACACAGATTCCTTAGCTATATACAAGAAAATTCTATTTATACCAAATCACTAAAAGGGGATGACACTACTTTTAATATACTTCTATATCATAAAAAAATTAAGTTCAATATTCTTTTCATCTTAAGTATATTTTATTACAGTCTACTTCTTCTAAAAATTGTGTTTTTGATTTTTATACTAATTTTTAATCAACCAGAGAATTAAAATAAACAATTTGCAATTTTTTTGACAAATGAGCTTTTATGGTTTAAATTATTTGAATATTATACCCAGTGTTCTTTTTTTTTTCTTGGCTCTCCAAGCATCTGCTTCCTTTTCTTATCATGAATAATTGAATGTTTATGCTAATTAGCATGAGTGATACTTAGCCTATCCTTGACTTATGTACATGAGTAACTTTTAAAGTTGAATTATTCTTACTGCAGAAGACAGAAACCCATTTGCTGTAACTCTACAAACTTTAATATTTAGATTATAACATATTCTCTATTTGAGAAAGCTTTTAGGCCTTCTCCTGAAGTGCTCATGGATTAATATTCTGTTTCTAGAAATTCAGTTCGATAAAATGAATGTCTCAGAAACTCTTTGCATATAAAAATTGCTGAAACTTTGGGTTGAAATAAAAAAGGAAAGAAAGAAAAAAAGCTAGCTGGCTGCATAATCAAAACTAACTTTACATTTGTGAATATTTTTTAGTCGGTGGTATATTATCTGACTTTAATATTATTCTAATACATCAAACTTATTGATTTTTAGGTCAATACAAAGTCATGTGTATCAGATTACAAAATGGAAAATGAAGAAAAGTGAAAAAAAGAAGTTATTTTATGACCCTTATTTTCCCCAAACTTATGATTTAGATTAAGTTTCAGTGTCTTATACTATCTATGAGTCATACTTGCTTACTCTGAAAACAGGAATATGACAAAAGTGAATCATATAGCCAGGGACGTGAATGACAGCTCTTGCTTTCATTCAGTTCCAAATAATTGTCCAAGGAGACCACTTCAAGCTATATTAGTACAAGATTAGAAGTGAGCTTTCAGGCTGTATTTATAAGAAATCATTTTTGGCAAGAAAAAATGAATTGAAAATTTAGGCAATTCTGTCATTAATCACCTTTAACCTCTATGCATAGCTATAATCTTAGGTAATGTATTCAGTACATTGGCATTTTCTTTTCATTTCTCATATTTTGAAACAAATGTTAGAAAATCCCATCCATAATACAGGCTTTTCTATCAATATTTCAAAAACCATGCTTAGCTCTCTTCTCTCTTTTGCCAGTTTTCTTAAATTTGAACTCTGTAGTTAGTCATTGAGTGCATATATTGTAGATGGAAAATAGGTCCAAATTTATGTGAAGGTAAATATAAAGTAATAACAAAATAAAAGTAGCAAAAAATTTCTTGGGACAAGCTAAAAGTTTAGGCTTCAATTGTTCCCTAAAACTGAGAAGAAATATTTTTTGTGTGTCCCTAATATTGTCTCCCCACTCTTCACTACCTACCTCTTATCAAGTATTTAATTGAATTACTAGATGTCTTTTTTAGTGTTTTTAAAGTAAGGACCTTAGGTTTAAAATCAGAACACCTGGGCTTGAAGTCTTGGTTCACTATCTATAAGACTTTGCCTGCTATGACGGATTGACTGCTAGACATAGATGACTAGACAAGAAGACCTAGATTCTAACTCATACTTTTGAGCCTCAATTTTTGCACCTGAAAAGATGACTGTAGTGATACTTGTTTCACCTACTTAAAAGGTTATTTTGAGATTTTAAAGATAATAAATTCAATGTATTTTGTACAACTTAATGTACCATATAGAAGTGAGCTTTGTAATAGTATTGTATAAGTTTCTGTTTTCTGATTTGGGGAATAAGGACTTTGGAATAGAAGATTTCTTCCAGTTCTAAATCCTTTGAAACCATTTCTTTCTCCTAGCTCAGGGATTAAGGTAGATAGAAAAGAATCTGAATCTTGAAGACAATTTAATTTCAACTTTATATAATATATTTTTTAACAGTGGAAGCTTTACAGGGGGATCAGAGCCTGGCATAGTGCAAAGGGCATTGACTCTGGAGTCAGAGGATCTGGATTATAATCCAGAATTATTAACACTTATGATTGTACCTTCAGAACTTTAACCAAGTCACTTATTTTTACCAGACCAATTTCTTCAACTGTAAAACAAAGAGGCTTGATTAGAGGACCCCTGAAATCCCTTTCAGGTTTAAGTCTAGAATGCCATGAAATAGAAGGAGTAAACGCAGTAGGTGTGGTCCCCATCAATAAAAGTTTTGATGAAGAAATGGGACAGTCATTTCTTGGGTATGTTTTTGAAGAGATTACTCTTCAGTTATAGGTCTTTTGGGATCTCTTAAATATCTAAGATTCTAGGATTTTATTATATTTGGAATAGGCCTCATGGATCATCTACTTATGGTGCCTTGTAGCTTGTTAATAGGATAGTGAAATTTTGTATCTAGATCCAAATCTCTCAATTGTAGTTTATTGCTGGAATGGAAAAGTGACTGAAAAATAGAGTGCTGTTAAGAGAGACAGTATAATACAGTGGATACAGAATTGGACTTAGTCAAAGGCCTGGATCTGAATCAGGATTGTATAGATGCTGTCTGTTCCAAAACAATGTATTTATTCTTTTCACTTTAGTTTCCTTATCTATAAAAGAGAGCTAAATATATTTGATAAAGCTTCCTATCTCTCAGGGTTATTGTAAGAATAGCTCTTTATAAACCTTGCAATATTCTACAAATGTGACTTTTTATCTTTCCTGTTCAATAGAGGCAATATTGAAAGTAGCTCTATTTCTTGTATCACCAGTCATGCAACAAAGCCATCAAACAAAAAGCATTTATTAAGCACTTATTTGTATCAGATACTATGTTAAGTATGTGAGATACAAAAACAAAAAAAGAATGCCTGATCTCAATAATCTTCCATTATAATTGTATAGACAAAATAGTCATAAACTATATATCCTCTGTACCCCTGTTCATGGGTTCTGATGTGTTTTAAGTTATTATAAAAAAATGAGGACCTTCTCTAGGTAGAATCCTCATCAGTCAGTAACTAATATTTATTACTGACTGTGTTTCCAATGAGATGGAAATTTTAGATCTAGTTTTGACACTTCTTGACTTTTTGACTTGTCTTCTTAATAGACAACTAGTTGCTGCTGTTGGTGGAGAACTAGACCTGGAGTTACCATGACTTGAGCTCAAATCTGGCCTCAAGTATTTAATAGCTGTGTGATACTGAAAGAGTCATTTGACTTGTTTGCCTCAGTTTCCTCATCTGTACAATAGTGATAATAATAGAGTTTGAATCCTAGGGTTGTTGTGAGAATAAAACGAGATAATATTTAGGAAGTGTTTTGCAAACCTTAAAGCACTACTTAGATGCTACTCATTATAATCATTGTTATTGTTGTCACTGACTTAATTTAAGTTACATTTAATCAGTCTAATTGTTTCTTCTACTACTCAATTTCTGCGTCATTAATTTTCCCCTTGATGAATTCTCCCTTTCATTTCCTCCTTGATACATTATTTGCTCCATGTGCTAGGGGTCTAATGCTTTTAAATACTAGTCTTTTTTGTCTTTAAAACTTTTTCAAATCATTCATCATAAAACATTTGACTTTAGGTCTATAAGGGTCCTTAGAATTTATCCATTCCATTCCTTTCATTTTACATAGAAGTAAACTACAGTCCTGTTAAAAGGTCACAGATAGTAGCAGATATAGGTCTCCCATTCCAATTCTCTTTGTTTTAAATTACTAAGACAGAAACCACTATAATATACACCTTTTTTGGCAAATTCTCTTCACACATCTCTTCCTTTGGTGTAGTCCTTCTACTGGCTCCTCAACATTTGGCACAAGTGTGCACTTTTTGTTCTTGGTTTTAAGAGTCAAATGGCTTTTGCCTCTTCTGCATCTTGATCTTTTATCTTTTGTGCTGCTTCTCCTCTAGGCCAATGATGCTCAGACTTCTAGGAGAAGGACCACTCTGGTAAATCAAGAGATTTCCTGATTCCAATATACCCTATCTTTCTTGTTTGTCACTATAACAAATCATTGTTATTGATGATACCTTAATAGGAAAATGGATATTTTAAAATCAAACATCAGTGAGATCAGTTTACCTCTTTTAATAGTCTATCTATACATATTTATGTTAATACTGAAATAAATAATTTATATTTTATAAATATTAATATTTATATTTTCCTGTTTATGTTTTCTTTCCCCTTGGAAGGTCTCTTAAACCATAGATCCTCCGAGGAAAACACTGAGTGCCATAGGAAGATTAAGTGGTGCTATTCTTATCATTCTTTTGTTCTGTGCCATTCTAGTATTTTAAAATAAGAACTAGAAGATCTTCTTAATGAAGCAGACTCTTTGATCAATATTTCGGAAACATGCAACACGCTTAGGTGTTTTGCCTACTTTCTTAAATTTGATCTCATTGAGACCATATGTTTTAGATGAAGTCATAGGTAAGAAACCTAACTTTTGAGGAGGTAAATAATAAATAATTTTAAACATTTCTTTAAACCTGGAGAAAAAAGATCTCTTGGGCAAGTCTCCCATTACTTCCACTTCTCATTGAGCCTGTAAATGTCACTCTAGCTTTAAGAGTCCAACATTTTGGTTCTAGAAATTGCCAGTTGGCATCAAAGACACATGTATGTTTTGCTAAGATCAGAGAAGGGAGAAAGATACTTTGTGAATCCCTCAGGGTATAAGGTTGTTTCATAATTAAATCCAAAGCTCTTGCTGGCTCCCAGTCCAAAGTATTTCCATTTAGGTTGGCTAGTTCTGGGCACTTTTGTAAGTGTAATTCCATCAAGATTATGCCCAAGGGAATCAACAATAGAATTACAAAGTCATAAAGAATCTCAATCATTCACTTTAAACTATAGCTGAAGAGCAAATTTCCTTTTCATGCCATCCCCTAGAAGTAATCATCTCACTTCTATCCAAAGACATCCAGCAATGGGGTGCATGTTACCCCATAAAATAACTATTTCTTTTTATATTAAGCCTAAATATTTCCTACTTGTAATTTTTATACCTTGTGTCCCATTTTCCTTTGGAGATAAGCAAAGAAAAATTAATTCTTCAACACAATAACTCCTAAGGTATTAAAACAAAACAACCACACTTTCCCTAACCAAGGCCATTCAAACTCAGTTTCCCCTCTTAAAAAATGTCATACATGTTATTGCTTCCAGAACTCTAATGGCGTCAGTGTGGAATACTGATTTCTGGTCATTTCTGTGGAGATATAAGAAATCACAGAGTTGTCTTTAATCTTTTATAATTGATCGCACATGAAACACTCCCACATGTACATTTCTGTTACTCCTGGAGACCAAAGTTAAGACTGTGTCCCATCAGTTGAGATTTATTGAAATTTTCCTATCTCAAAGCATTTAAGAGCCAAAGTTTGAGTTTAAATAATGTTCCAAATAAAGAAAACCATTCAACATCCAAAATGTTAAAACATCCATCCTGTTCTACAGGAGTAATAGGAAT
This sequence comes from Pseudochirops corinnae, assembly GCA_028646515.1. Taxonomy (NCBI): domain Eukaryota; kingdom Metazoa; phylum Chordata; class Mammalia; order Diprotodontia; family Pseudocheiridae; genus Pseudochirops; species Pseudochirops corinnae. The sequence goes on along the minus strand of CM053588.1, from coordinate 189,620,311 downwards.
ACCCTGCAAACCCTGACACAAACCCATGAGATAGCGCATTGTTTGATCTGCGTCATGTAGAATTCAATTCTGACTACGTAAAACCCTAGCACATCAAAGGTCATTTGCAGATTCTCATGATAGGCTTAAAATAAAACAATTTGGAATGCTTAATATTGTACTGCAAGTTATTTGTTTGAGTAGATTGAGAGCCAACTTCTATATAAGGAAGTTATTTTTTTTTTCAGTTCTTGCTTTTTATTCATATTTCCTGGAGGCCTCTGTCAAGTACATAAACTTCTCTACATCCTATTCAACTCTAAGATTATAATTTGTAGAAAAGTTGACAACCTCATTTGTAGAGGGAATTTTAAAATAATTCTTAAAACAATTAAGATATATAGCATGTCACAAAAATGCTTTCATCAGATAAATGTTTATAAGACTATGGATAAAGAGCTAAGAAGAAAATCCATCAACACCTTTATTTTACAGATGAGTAAACTGAGCCCCAGAGAAAGTTAGTTTTTTGCCAGTGAACAAAGTATTAGTATTTGTCTGCAAGATATGGTATCATAAACAAAAAATAACAAGTTATAATTCCAAGAATTATAGTTATCATAGCAGTTGCTTGAATCTCTTTTCTCGCTATTATATTTAAACAAGTGGATGATTTTTAAACTAAGCAACCTGCTTGGTAGGTACAGGGATGATGTGTTCCTATTTCCATAGAAGATACATGTTGTAGGTAGTTCCAGATAAGTTTCTGGGTTTGTCAAGAGAACCAGAAACAAAAATACAAAACAAAACAAAACAAAACATTGAACTCTGATTTTGTTGTTCAGAAAATTCATGGGCAAGTTCCAATCCTGAGTTTGCTTACTTTTTTTTTTCCTCCTATGACCCATTTTTAAGCTTGATCCCATTAAAAAAATCATTCTGCAGCTAAACTGCTACCTCGTTCCTGCTTGGAACTACATCCCTTGAGCTGTAATACACCACATCCTAAAAAAAGTATGTGGAAGCACAGATGGTGTAAATATTTGGAAATAGGTAAATCTAATCCAGGATTAGCTGTTAGTGCTCACAAATGTCAGCTCAGTGTTGCTTATTGTTCACAAAAGGCAGTTTCTGTTAAGGGAAGATCCAGGACAAATGCTTCATGGTCTAAAATTGACCAATTTGAGTTCTGCAACATAACAGTCTCTTAATTGTTACATAAACCTAACCACACCACTAAACAACAAAGACAAGGTGTTCCAGAGAGGTCATCAGGCAGTGATTACAAAGTAGAATCAAAATATTTTTTAAAATACAAAAACATTCAACTTTGTTTAAGAACATATGGTGAATTAAAGTTAAAAGAAGTTTTGTTTTTTTTTTTTTAAAGGGAAATACCTATTCTCTAAGGTCTGCAATATAGAGACTAGTGAAATGATTTGCAAATCTCATTTGTGCCAGGAAAGTACTTAAGCAAAGTATCTGACTTGCCAAGCTTAAAGCAGAGTTGCTTATTGCTTAGATAAGGATGTGCAAAGGTGGAAAATGGAGTTTGTTGCTTTGTTTTCCTGAATTTAGAATTTATTGATTTGAGTAATTTGTTGAGCTTCTTTTCACGTTGTTTTGTTTTTGCTTATTTACTTTTATTTAAACAAACCCAAGAAACGTTAATTCAAATTCAATGTTATAATCCTGTCCCTGCAAGTGTCTTTTCAAATAATAGGTGTTTAACAAATATTTATATTGCTCTGAGTGAATTATCTTATGACCCTATATCTCCAGTGTGTTTTGTGTCAACTATCCTGGCACGTGAATGTTTTGTAAGAAGTGACTATATGAAGGCATTTATTCATTTTTGAGAAAGGATGAGAGGAAAAGAGGTGCATGAAGAGCTTATGGGGTATCTTAACAAAACAATGGATTTGGCATCAGGAGGATCTGGGTTCAAATCTCACATCAGAAAATAGCTATTATATCTCTAACATTCCTCCTACTTTTAGCCTCTGAATCTATGAAAATAGTGTATAAAAGTTATTATTCTGCCAGCATAAAGCATACATTTTTGTTATAATATGATTTTGTCTGGGCTTTTTCTGTATTTACTAATAGTCATTCTTTTAATGCTTTCCCTTATTTCCCCTTAGGAGTGTGCTTTCTAACTAAACATTCATAGATTAATTGGTCTAAGAATTTGAAGGGACCCTGAATTAATGTGTTGCAACTTCTTCCCTATGAACAGCTTTAGAGCTTTGTAAAATCCAGTTCACAGATAAGATATTTGAAACCCAGGGAGTACATGAGATGTCTAAGGTCCTACAACCAGTAAAGGGTGAACAAAAGTAAGAATTCTGTTCTTCTGTTTCCTAGGATATTATTCCTTTTTGCCACAACAAGAATTTCAGAAAAACTAGTGTCATGAGGAAAATTTTGTTGCCTAACTATATTGAAGAGAGATTGTTTTTAAAAAAGACCTTCCAGATGAAGTCTATTTTACTTGTAGTCAAGATGTTCCAATTTTCAGAGAATGGTAGGTGTTATGTTATGATATACTCCAAATCTAACTTAAAGTATGTGAAACTCTGGACATGAACAAACCGTGAGGCCAATGGCTGACTTTTTAAGTAGTTTCATGAGTTCTACTAACCATCATGGAGCAAGACAACATGCCCAAGGGTAAAATCTTATAATTAAGACAGTGTAAGAATAGAAACAAGGCAGTATCAACAATATAATGCTTTAGGTCCTTGCAAAAGGTAAGTGATTCAAACAGTTACTGTGAAGAAAGGTTCTAAAACATTTTTCAAACAATGTGGTATTGACATTAGGTGCCAGATGAAGTGGATAGAAGGACTAGCCTTATATCTTAGTAGAACTGCTGTTAGGGATAGAAAACAGTTAAGCATGGGAACTGATAGTCAAAGAAAAGAAGACTTTGAAGTTGTGAGTCTAATCTTACTGCAAAAACACATCCATTGTTGGTGGAGTTGTGAACTGAGGCAACCATTCTAGAGAACAATTTGGAATTATGCCCAAAGTGCTATAAAACTCTTCATACCCCTTCATCTAGCAACACTACTCCTAGATATGTATCCCAAAGATATCATAAAAAAAGGAAAAGGACTCACGTATACAAAAAATATTTTTACCAGTTCTTTTTGTGGTGGTGAAGAATTAGAAATTGGGGGATGCCCATCAAATGGGGGAATGGCTCAACAAGTTGTGATATATGAGTGTAATTGAATACTATATTTCCATAAGAAATGATGAAGAGGTATATTTCAGAAAAACCTGGAAAAATTGAAATGAACTGATGCTGAGTGAAGTGACCAGAACCAGGAGAACATTGTACAAAGTAGCAGTCACATTGTGCAATGAACAACTTTGAAGACTATACTCTTCTCAGCAATGCAATGATCTGAGACAATACCAAAATGACCCCTGATGGGAAATGGTATCCACATGGAAAGAAAGAACTATGGTGTCTGAATACAGGGTGAAACACACTATTTTATCTTTTTTGTTATTTTTGTTTTTGTTTTCTTTCTCATGATTTTCCCCTTTTCTTCCGATTCTTCTTTAACAGCATAACTAATGAAGAAATATGTTTAATATGAATACAAATATAGAGCCTATATAAGCTTGCCATCTTGGGGAAAATGTAAAACTAAAAATCTTACAAACATGAATTTTGAAAACTAAAAACAATTTTTTTTTAAAGAAGAACATATCCAAAGGACAACAAATTATCTGTCCTCCTTTTGCCAAATTATATTTAATGATGAGACTACGGCATCGGTGACATTCTTGACTGCTTACTCACTTTTACTCTATGTACTCTTTGTAAAACTCACTGTGTCTACCTTTGCAACACCTTCTATTTGTATCTCCTTTTCTCCAGTCGCACAGCAATGAGACTTATATAAATTCTCAGTACCTCAATTGCAATTACCTTGTGGGTTCTCTTGCTGCCTAAAGTCTCTTCTTACTTCAATACATCCTTCACTCAGCTATCAAAGTTTTTTTTTCCTAAAATACAGAATTGATTGGGTCATACCCTAACCTAATAAACTATATTGCTTCCTTATTTCCTTCAGGTTCAAATAGAAAATCTTCTGTTTCACATTTATTGCTCTTTACAATTTGTCCCCCTGTGACTTTTTCAGGCCTCTTATATTTTACTCCAATATACAAATTCACCTTGAGAGTGTTCTACTTGCTGTTTCTCAAAAATAACACCTCATCCCCTCTCTTGTCCTCTTTACCCTATCTGTCCTTTGTATTCGAAATACTTTCTCTCCTGATTTATGCCTCTTAAATTCCCAGGCTTCCTTCAAGACTCAACAGAAATTTCAGCTTCTGTAAGAGGTCATTTTGTGTTTCTTCTTTTCTTCTATCTACTCTCTATTTACTTTGCACGTACTTAGTTATTTAATCGTGGCTCCACACATACACAAACACACATATACACAAATATATTCATGCCTCCATCATTGAATTATGAGCTCCTTAAAAAAGAATATTTTTTTTTTGGCTTTCCTTTTTGTCCCAAGCACTAGGCATAGCATCTGGTGCAAACTAAGTGCTTATTAAAATAGTTACCAAATAAATGAGTTACTGTGACTTCCAACAGGATTTGGGATGATAAGAAGATTGTTGTTTATGATGACATAGTCATAGGACTTCGAAAGAATATAATTGTCCTGAACAGTAGCACAGACCAGCAGAAGACTATAAGATGAGAAGAATTGATAGCTTTTGCAATGGAGAGGAAATCTGTACTTCTGCTCCAGAGTTAACCACAG
>CM053588.1:189598006-189609404 GCA_028646515.1 Pseudochirops corinnae | reverse complement strand
TGCCTCTCATGGATCTATTTTTCATGTCAGTGTTATTTTCAATGAGATATTTCACATTGCCTTCTATTTTTTCATTTGTTTGGATCTGTTTAATAGTATCTTGATTTCTTATAAAGTCATTTTATTCCATTTGCTCCACACTAATTCTGAAGTAATTTTTCTCTTCAGTGAGCTTTTGAGATTCTTTTTTCACCTGGCCAATCTGACTTCTTAAGGCATTCTTCTCCTCATTGGCTTTTTGGGCCTCTTTTGCATTTTGAGTTAGTCTATTTTTTAAGGTGTTATTTTCTTCAGTCAGGTTGTTGAATCTCTTTTCACGATTTCCTGCATCATTCTCATTTCTCTTCTCAATTTTTCCTCCACTTCTCTTACTTAGTTTTCAAAATCCTTCTTAAGCTCCTCTATGGCCTGTAACCAATTAGTATTTGTCCTGGAAGTTTGGATCCAGAAGTTATGACTGTTTTATCTTACTCCCATTCCATGCTTTGATCCTTTTTGTCCCCAAAAAAGGAATCTAAAGTTGGATTACTGAACTTTTTCCTTTGCCTATTCGTGTTGCCAGTCAGTTACTTGACTTTTTAGCTCTGAGTGGCCCTGGAACTCTGCTTTCAGAGGGGAAAGCTTTGTCCCAAATTGCTGGGGTTTTTGCAGCTGCCAGAGCTATTAGGAGTCCACTGTCTCTACAGCCTCCACCACCTTTGGTTCACTGGTCACACAACTCAGGACCACCACCCAAGACTACAATCCAAAGCCAGGCAGGTTAAGGCAAGAGCACTTAGCCTCTGAATGGTCACTCAGCCATCCTGCAAACTGCAGCCTGGGAGCTCTGAAGCAGCCACGTGAAGGCAGCTGCACGGTCACAGCTTCTTTTCCTTCTGGCTCTGGGGACAGGGGCTGGACCTGCTCCTCCTTCCTGCCCAAATTCAACCAAGTGCCGCTAATCTTTCAGTTTTTCATTGGCATTTATGGGTTTATAATTCTGGAAACCCCCACAGCTCCCAGTAATCCACTCTCTGGAATGCTCCAACCATAGCTTGTCATGACTGCCCTGGGGCTAAAACCAGATAGGCTAGTCTTGGCTCCCAGCAGGCTGTGATGAACCCTTCCTGTTTGCCTGCCAGGCTGCCTTCAGCAGGAGATTTGTTTCTCAGTCACTTTGTGGGTTTTGGAGCTCTAAAATTTTTTTAGAGTCATACTTTCTAGGTATTTGAAGTGGTTATGGGGACAGTTCAGGGAGTTTTCCTGCTTCTATGCCACCATCTTTAGCTCAGTTTTTCTGGGCAATTAATTCTGACTAGTGATCCAAGGTCCTTCACCTTACAGAATATCCTATTCCAAACCCTCTGATCTTTTAAAGTATAAGTTGCAAGATTGTGCATATTCCTTACTTTGGTTCCATGATGTTTAAATTGTTTCTTCCTGGCTGCTTATAATATTTTCTCCTTGCCCTGATAATTGTGGAATTTGGCTATAATATTCTTTGGCATTTTTAATTTGGGATCTCTTTCAGAAGGTGATCAGTGAATTCTTTTGATTATGATTTTACCCTTTTGTTCTCAGACTTTAGGGAAATTCTCCATACTGATTTCTTGAAATATGCTGTCCAGGCTTAATAAATCATTTTTTCATTAATTAATCCATAAATCCTTCACAGAGGATCTAACCAGTATGCTTGAAGCCTTTTTTCTTATTCTGAGCAATACCAATGTACCATTTAAGCCAATTTACCATTATCTCTATGTGACTGGTTCATTCATTTTCTACACCTTCATATTGAACTTCTTGTATGATAAAGTGACATAATCTACAATTAAATGTACCTTTTGTGCTTTTATTTATATTTAAGCTTTTGATATAGATTTAGTTCAGTTTCTCTAGTATTATACAAATTTCTTGATCATTGGACAGGGATCATATATTGATAGAATTAACAGCTACCTAAAATTATAGATGATTATAAAAAGATCTGATTATTAGTACGTTTTGCCTTCTTTTCTACAATTCTGCTATCCTCAAAGCAAAAAGTTGATACACATAAAACTGAGGGCTTTTAAATTAGCATGTATGTCTCTGCTTCCCTGTATTTTTTTTGTTTATATGTGATTTCATCTTATTAGAAATTATTATTAATCTAAATTCATTAGAATTATTTTTTTTTTGTTTATGTGTGATTTCATCAAACTCCTTTGACCAAATGCCGTTCACCATTGGAAATCAGCAACAGGTAACCTACATATAATATAGGGCATTATGACTTAAGACATATTAAGATATTAAATGACTTTCCTAGGTCACACAATTAGTATGCTAGAAACAGGGGATTAACCCAGGTCCTAATGGCTCTGAAGTCAGCTTTCTATTTGCTAAACCAGGGGTGGGGAATTTGCGGGCTTGAGGCCACATATGGGTTTCTAGGTCCTTGGGTGTGGCCTATTGACTGGGTCTAAGTTTTATAGAGCAAATCCTTTCATTAAGGGGATTTATTCTGTGAAGTTCTAATTCAGTCAAAGAGCTACACTTGAAGACCTACAGGGCCACATGTGCCCTTAAGGCCACACGCTCCCTACTCCTGTGCTAAATCATATTACTTTTCTCTATATAAGTTGCACAAAGCACTTTTAAGGGAAGAAAACATTAAGAACTTGACTTTGTTCCCTTTTGAACCAGGGTCTGTGTTATAGAGCTCTGTGTGATGAAGAAATTTATTATACTCTTGCCCTAGATCCATTAGAGTCTGCTGATAAGAAAACTTCCTTATGATAATGAAAGGTGATGAAAAGTTTGTAGCCATCTCTAATAATAGATAAAAAGAAATTTGATCCTGTTTCCTCTTTTCACCAGAGCCACATAATTATTATTACAGTCACAATCATCATTACACATCATCATTATTAAAATTATGTGGCATTTTAAGATTTGCAAAGCTTTTTTTCTCAAAAGGCCCCTACGAATTAGGTAGATCAAACATAATTTGATCCATTTTGTAGAAGTAGAACCTGAGGTTCATAACTGTTTAGTGACTTTCCCTTAATCATATAGTTAGTATAACTCAGAGTCATTCTAATCAGGCAAAAAGTTTAAATTCTTCAAATATCATGATTGCTCTGTAGTCAAATGTAGCATCGTTTTTCCACAGTGTTTTGTAAAAACCTGCACAAGGCAGCATTTTCTCTGAATTTGTTAGCTGATAATAGGCAGCAGTTATCAACTGTATTAATTAATGGGGGGGAGGTATAGAGTACTTATACATTAATAGAGTACTTACACATTAATACAATACTTATACATAAATAGAAAGCCTATCAGAAAAATAATCAGTATTGGGTAATGGTAAGAAGAAATGACTAGAAGGAAGGAGATACATGTTATAAAATTTACTCTGTCAGTAGTCAGATGTGATCTTGGTCAAGTCACTTAACCTCCCAAGAACTCAGTTTTCTCATGTTAAAGAAGTCTCAGCTCAGCTGAGATTTTTGATGTTCTAATTTTCACTCCTCTAGTGTCTTGAGTCATATTGGGTATTGGCCTCTATTGCTGGTACACTGGCAAGTGTTTCTGATAATAATTAAATGAGCTTGTTGATTCCAAAAGTGATGGTCCCTTTTACTTGGCACATGAAAGGAAATCCATATCATATGGTTTGAGTGAAATTCCCCAAGAGTGTATTGAAGGGATAGCAGGGGCAAAAATGAAAGAGTACTAGGAAGAATATTTAATATTAGTGCTAAGAGTACTAGGATCTAGAGGTTGTTAGAATTATAGTTGATAGAATATTGGACCTGGATAAAAATAGTTTTGAGTTCAAGTATGGCCTTAGATACTTAATAGCTATGTAGCCCTGGGCAAGTGACTTGATCTCTGGGTACCTCAGATTCCTCCCCTGTAGAATGAGTATAAATTTGCATCTACCTCCCAGTGTTATAGGGATTAAATGATGTAATATATGTCGAATAAATTAGTACAGTGCCTTACACATAGGTGCTATATAAATTTTTTCTCCCCTTTTCCTCTGTCCACATCCCTTTCTTTCTGAACAATCAGGTGTAAAGCCAAGCACTAGCAACATTCCAGAAGAATGCTACTATCAACAGCTTTTGAGGTTCTGATTACACAGTATAGTGAACACTCTATTTATTCCATAACAAATCAAAGCAAATCATTCACAGTAAATCAAAGTACAGCATTCATAATGTGACAACTTATCACAGAAAATTAAAATATAGCATTCACAACAACTTATCACAGGAAATGGCCACATAATTTCCACTACAGTGGTCACAATGTTTTGAACAAAGAACAATCATTTAGTAACTCAAGCATTCATAAAGTCCTTAATTGAAACACAATAGTCAAAGTTTTCCACTCATGGGGCATACTAGTTTACAAATTAGTAACTTATTCAGTCATCAGTCATTAAGTACAAACATTTAGTCAATCAATCATTCTTCATCATTCACTATTAAATCATTAGAAAATACACTGACCCTCCACCCCTAGGTCACTAGTAAATTTACAATATCTCAGTCAGCACACAGTATCCCAGTAAAATGTTCTTTCAGCTTGACTCAGCGTGGTTTCTTGGATTCCCTGGATCCCCTTCCATGGTCCCAGATCCTACCTGGATTCACCAAACTGTCATCTGGGTTCAAGGGCAGATAGCTCCCAGGTCCTTGTCCAGCTCTCTGTGCAGTTCCTGCTCTGCATTGGAGGTCACAGTGTCTAGTCCATCTCAGATCCCTCATAGTCTTGCTTCTGGGAAGTCAAGGCCCAACAAAGACACAGAAAGACAAAGTCTCAGCATCACAGTCATGCTTTCGTAGTCTGTTGGCAGCTCCAACTGCTGCCAAGAAGTCTCAGCTGGCTCCCAGAATCAAAAATCACTCTATCCAGGTTTTAAAAATCAATACCATTCTCTTCAGCCTGGGGGGAGTGGGTAGATAGGGGCTTGCCTCCAGCTACTCTTCAGCCTCCCCAGTGGCAGCTGCTTCTGCCTCCACAGTGCTCCAAGAAATTCTGACTCAGTTCTCAATTCTCATTTCTCTTCTCAATTCTCAGTCCAGCATTAGCAGCCCAGCCTCCAGATGCTGCTGAGAGAAACTCTCTCTCTCTCTCTAGCAGAACAGCTTCTGCCACCAGATTCTTGTTCCAAGAAATTTTGACTGTCCCTCTCTGGGGTGTGTGTGTGTGTGTGTGTGTGTGAATAGGTGTGTATAATATTCTCTTTTCCTTTATAACTTTGTATGGAAATTACCACCTTTAGTGAAAATCATAGACATCAGTAATTGAAAAGTAGAAAGTTGCACCTTAATTTGGTAAGTTGGACATCGTGAAGAGGAAATTTGTTTGAGGACTATGAAGGGTAGCATCTTTAACAGTTTCTGATGGATTGATTAAACCCTGCTTCTAAAAAAAATGCACATATTAAAACAAAAGAAGCATAATCCTAAGAACATGTAGATTTGGTAAAAACCACCCTGTACCTACTACTACTGCTCTGCTGTATTCTCCTTCTTCACCCCCATCTCACATGATGCAGGATCCTTACTCCTTACCAAGAAGACTAGACTCTCTACTTGGTCAAATGATCTCATTTCATCCCATTACCACCCATAGATTTTTCCTTCTGTCATTCCACTTTATTACTTATTTTAAACTTCTCCCTTTCTAATGACTCCTTTCCTACTAGCTAAAACCATGGTCTCTACTGGAAAAACAAGAAACAAAAAACAAACCTCTTGTGATCTTTCTCTACTATCTATCCTGCTAGTCCTCTTCTACCTTTTGTGGCTAAATTCCTCAAAAAATACAATCTACAGTAAGTGCCTCCAATTTCTGTCCTCTCACTCTCTTCTTAGTAGCTTATGGTATGACTCCTGACCTCATTATTCAATCAAAGCTGTGCTAAAGTTAGTAATAAAATCTTAGTTGTTAAATTCAATGATCTTTTCTCAACCCTCATTCTCCCTGAATTCTGTATAGTCTTTGAAACTGTTGTTCACTCTCTCTTCTTAAACGCTTTCTTCTCTCTAGGTTTTCATGGCACTACTTTCTCCTAGTTTTCCTCCTGTCTAACTTCTTCTTATCTTATTCTTTTGCTGAATCCTCCCGCAGATCATACCCTCTAACCATAAGTGTCTCTAGTGATTGATAAATATGGCTAAAAATAAATAGGCAGTTAAGTAATGCAATGGATAGAGCACTGGACCTAGGGTTAGGAAGACCTGAATTTGAATCCTCCTCAGACACTTACTAGCTTTGTGACTCTGCATGTGCAAGTCACTTAACCCTTTCCAGCTTTAAATTCCTCATATCTAAAATGGAGATAATAGAACCTAACTCACAAGGTTGGAAGGATTAAATGATATAGAATTTGGAGCATTTTGTAGATCTTAAAGCACCGTGGAAGTGCTAACCATTGTTGTTATTATTCATGAGACCTTTTTCTATGAACTTTCCACAAATCAATAAATAGTAAGTATTTAATATATAAAAAGTATTATTGTGTTAAGCGCTGTGGATACAAAAAAGTGAGGGGGGGCACAAAAGACAGTTCCTGCTCTCAAGGATTTTGAAACCTAATAAGAGAGATAGCATGCAAACAAGTATATAAAAGCAAGCTACATGTAGGGTAAATCCAAAATAACTAAGAAAGAACAACATACTGGAATAAGAGGGTTTGGGGATTACTTCCTGAAAAAAGTAGTCTTTTTAGCAGGGGCTTAAAGGAAAACAGACATATCAGTGGTCAGAGGGGAGGAGGGAGAAAATGAATGCCAGGCACAGAGGATGCCCAGAGAGAATACCTAGAGCAGAGAGATGGAGATTTGTGGAATGGCCAGTGACATTGGATAAAAGAATAGTACAGCCTAAGAAGACTAGAAAGTTAAGAAGGATGGCAAATCATTAAGGGGTTTAAATGTCAGAGCATTTTGCATTTGCTCTTGGAGTCAAGAGGAAACCATTAGAGTTTTTGAGTAGGACTCATGACACATTTGACTGTACATTTTAAGAAAATCACTTTAGTGGTTAAATGGAGAATGGATTGGATTGTGGGCAAAATTCAGGTAGTAAACCCACCAAAAGATTATTGTAATAACACAGACGTTAGGTAATAAGGTCCTTAATCAGAGTGGTGTTGGAATCTAAAAAGAGAAGGGGGTACATCTAAGAGATATTTAAAAAGTGAAATCAACAAGTCTCAGCAATAGGCTGGATATGTGAGGTGAAAGATAGTGAAAAATCCAGAATTACTCCCAGATTGTGGGAGTAGAGAGGGACTAGGAAAATGGTATTGTTCTCTCTAGTAATAGGAGGGTATAGGAGTAAAGATGAATTCAGTTTCAGACATATTGAGTTTAAGATATTTCCTAGACATCTTTCAAAATATTTAAAAGGCAGTTGGAGATATGAGATTGGAGGTCAGATGATATGCTGAGACAGGAAAGGTAGATCTGAGAATCAACATAGGGATGCTAATTAAATCCATGAGAGATGATGAGATCACCAAATGAAGTGCTTATAGAGAGAGAAGAAAAGAGGATCTACAGAAATGTATCCTTTCATTGGGCTTTTAGCAATCTGTTCAAGTTAATTAATGTTCTAAAAAGCTGTAAATATAGAGGTAATTGCTACTATTACATTAAAAGTACTTGCAAATAATTCTTGTTCATAACCAATAGCTCTGTTCACTCATTCATTTACCCAACAAATGTTTTTCAGGGCCTATTGGCTTTACTGTTATGTCGTAGACCACAGTGATAATATTTATCTTATTCCTTGACTCCATTTTATTATTAATCTTGTTCAAATTGTTAATCATCCCCATCATTAATGAAAATTATTAACATATTTTCCATCATTATTCTGATTTTCACAATGAGTATTTTAAAGAAAATTTTGGCATGGGGCAGCCCTATTAGGTCACCTTGCTTAAATAGTAAATAAAAATCAATCTTTGATGTACAAAGCTTTTTTTATAGTTTGAATTTTCAATAAAAATATGTGGACAGAAGCATATTTTTTTGGCAACTTGATTTGGATTTAATAGTGTGTTGAATGAACTTTTGCATTTGACTCAATTCAGAATCATGGATTCTATCCTATGTTCTGGCACATAATAGTCTTATGATACTGTGCGAGTCAACTAAACACTCTGTGACAATTTTCTCATCTGCAAAATAAGAATATTTCATTACCTACTTGACAGGATTTTTATGGAGTAAACATTTTATAAACTAAATTCTATAAATATGGACTATTATTATTATTATTATTAGACTTTTATATATGACCTTTTATTTGAAATTGATCTTGCTCTTTTTTTTAACTTCCATTTACATTACAGATTGACTTTGCTAACTTACTTAAAGATTTCTTGCTGATCATATTGTTTTGGGATATCCTTTTTGCATTTTTGCTATATTATTAATACATCATCACCATCATCATCCCCATCATCATATTTTTGCTGACATCTTCTGTCCATATTTTTTCTTATTTGAGCACTTTGCCCTTTGAATTAATTACTCACACTAATTCACAAGTTTTTTTTTTCCTTCATCCTGTTTCTTTAGAGAATGGGCACAGACGGAATAGGGACAATCTAAATTCTTTATATTGATTATTTCCCTTTTTGTGTCATACTTTGATTTAGTCTCCGCATTTAAAATTCTTGTACATGAAGTTTGCCTCTGTAAAATTTTTGAATATTTGGTTACAGATTTGAATTCATTATAAAAAATTTGCCTTTAATATTCTTTCACCAATTTTAATTTATTTTGAAGGTTTCTTTATATGACATTAAATTTGTTGTTCATAATCTATATGACTTAAGACTTTTGCTGGATGCTTTATCATAAGGTTTGAAACTAAACAGATAATTTCTGAACTACTTATAAGATAGTGTAGGATGAAAATTAAACACTGTGCTTTTGCATGTTTCCAGGTCTTCCCTTGTGAAAATTCTGTATGAATTTTCCAAAGAATAATTGTACCAGTCCACTTTATGGAAATGTATATTGCTTGTCTCTTGAATTTGAATTGCGAAGAATCCAATGGGAAGAGAAGACCTAGTGTTGAGAGCCTATGTTAGGTTTATGGGGTATTTTCTGAATATAGACCATAATCACATCTTTGAGGTAAGAAAGATTGTATTAGGGCTGAGAAACATGATTATGAGATTACATAAAGAGTATAACATATATCCATGAGAAATAGTTCTATGGCAGCCAAGGTGTGACAGGGAAGAGCTTGCAAGAATACAGATGAGATCTTATCTTTTTCTCAAAATTTATTATTGCTATCAGTATTCAACCCTTATGCTCTTGGCAGTGATTGTTCTCTATACAATTGTGTCTAATATATGAAATGAGATAATATTTACAAAGTGCTTAGTGCAGTGCTTAGTTCATAGTAGGCACTATATAATTCCATTCCTCCCCTAATAATATCAATGACAGATAAATAATTCTTTCCAACATATGTATCTAGTATATTTTTTTGGCATTGCTACTGAATTTTGTAGCATTTTTAAGCTTTATTTTGAAAAGTAGGAAAGTATGAATAATAAAATCAAGAATATGTTTTGATATGATTTTGATCTTAGTCAAAAATGGCCATCCTGTTCATGATTTCTGTATTCTAGGTTGTTAGGTGTCTATATGTTCATTTGTGTTTGTATGTTGCATTTTAAGATATCATTACCTACTTTGACCTGAATAAACCAAAAAAATTTAGTCTCATTCACCATTGTCTTTTAATTTATTTAAATGAATTATAATTATAGAAAACTTTTTTTTAATGGATAGAGAGCTTCATGTATTTTTCTAGAAGGTTTTTTCCTATTGTTTATCCTAGAATTGCTGCAATTGTTTTCATTCTTTACCTCTTAGATGACACCATATGATTTAATAAACAGAAAGCTGATCTGATAGGAAGACTGCTTTAAATTCTGATACTTAAGTCCCATGAACATGTAATCCCTAAGTTCCCCAGGCAATTGTAGAGAACTATAAATTACAAGTGAATTGTTGCAGTAGAAATTTCTTGTTCTGGAGAAATCACAATTCAAGTAAAAAAGAAACACCCCAATTTGCTAAAACAATTGTAACAAATAAGTTAAAGTGAATAGGTGTCAAACTTAGAGTACGAATTTAAGCATAAGTCACTCCTTTTTTTAAATTTCACATTTCCTGGAATTCAGACAATTTTTTACACCTCATCTAATAAGACACAGATTAATTGTGATCTGCATAAATGCGGGATTTTCCACACTGAGAGCTCCTCACCTTGAAAACTACCACAGATCCCATTTGTTTTTGTATAATAATTTAATGAGAATGATTGAAACTGCTTACCCATAAGCACTTGGAACAGTGTGACCTTTGTTGCTTGGAGCCCTGTAAGATTTTAAAAAGATAAAAAAAAAAAAAGCTAAGGTTCAACATGCAGTGTAATTTATGAGGGATTTTGTTCAGCATCGACCAGTGCACCAGTGCATGGAACATCTTTTGCTTTATTACATCCAGTTTAGTGAAAAAGTGGGTTTGCCATGGCAACTAAGTATCTTTTGGGACAGAAGCTGAGATAAAGAACACATATTGAAAGAAATACAAAACAGAGTAATACATCACCTCAACCTGTAGATTCCTCAGTGTGAAGAATATATCTATGTTATCTATGCAGATAGATAGGTAGACTGACAGTCAGACACTCGGACAGTCAAAAAAACAGACAGACAGCCAGAAAGACAGACAGACAGATAGATAGAAAGATAGATGGATAGATAGATAGATAGATAGATAGATAACCAGTTTCTCAGAATTTAGGTGTTCATTCATTCATTCATTCATTCATTCATTTATTTATTGGTGTTCAAGAAAACAAAGGAACAAAAATATATTTCCTGGGAGATCATGTACTGATTTTCTAGTTTTATGAAATACTTGTATTCAATAAAATATATCCTCAGATCAAAGAATTACAACTCATCTATTAAATATTTTGCCTGTTGTGGCTATTTTTATCTGAAATAACATATACTTCTCAGTCTGACTTGACTTGAGCCCATGGCTCCTTCTTCCCACCTTTAAGGATTTTATTATAGTGGAATTTATTACATTGAGGTTTCCTGTGTTTTCACTTTTTTAGAGCAGTCTTTAGAGAATTTGAATCCCAAATTATTTTTTAAAATTCTCTTCTATTACACATTCTTCAGTCTTGCTTAAATTAATTTATTTTCCTGTGGAAAACTTGCAGCCATTTTGATGATATTCATACCTAAAACTGTTACTACAAGTTTATATGTTTGAGTGGTATCTGTCCATTTTACTGGTTTCAAATTATAGTCTGTATTAATTTTCTTTACAAATACTTATTAAAATGCTTTACAAATACAGAC
>CM053588.1:189580268-189597506 GCA_028646515.1 Pseudochirops corinnae | reverse complement strand
GTTGTACACCTTTTCTTTAGGTTATCCAAATTCTTGTGGTTAACACTAAGCAATAAGATTATATTCCCTGAATTATATGAAAATCAAACAGAATGTATGTTGGATTGAACATGTTTCATGCCTTTAACCATGTTCCTGTTACAAACTGGCATTCATTATACTTCAAAAAGTTTGCCACATACTTTACATTCATCATCTCATTTAAATCCTATGATTCTCCTTTAAGAAACTATCTTACAATGTCAAAAGTAATAGATTTGGATTTTCAGGACTTGGAACAAAATCCAAACTCTATTATTCATATTAACTCTTTGACCTTAAGAAATTAAAACAAACTCTCAGTGTTGAGAATTAGACATGGATAAGAGGGGTTTGGGATCATGTGACATCCAAGGCCACTTCTTGTTTTAAAATCCTAATATCTTGCTATCCCCATTTTTAAAAAGGTAAAATAGAACTCAGAAAACTGAGTAAAATGAAATTCAGAAAACAGGTGTGCATACTGCAATACAGCTCAGAGTCAGAGACAAATTCAGACTCAACTCTTCTTTTTCAAATTCAACTCTTTTATTTACTTTGCCAAATTCATAAGCAACATTTATATGTTAACTGCGCTATAAAAATCCTCCATAATGCCTGTCTTTATGTTTTAGTATAAAATCTTGTTACAAATTGAACCTGATTGGACTTTTTCTAATTTTTCCCTTTTTACTGAATGTTTTTATGCTTGGTAAAAAGTAGCTTGAAGAAATATAGAATGAATTTTATTAAGCAATATTAGACATGGTAAAGAAGTGGAAAAAAAATTATGTGTACTCAATCAATGGTTTCTAAGGAGGTAATAAAGTGACATTGATTAAGTACAATAAACTACATATGCCCTGTTCATGTACTTTCTTTGACAGAAAAATATAACTTAAAATTTTATTTTATTTTTTAAAATGTGTTTATTTACTTTTAGTTCATATAACAGTTCCACAATCCCTTGAGTTCCAAATTTTCTCTTCCTTCCTCTCCTTCCTCCCCCATGGTGACTTGTAATCGGATATAGGTTCTACAAATACCATCACATTAAACATTACTAAAGTTGTAAAAAAGAATTACAACCAATAGAGTAAACAACGAGAAAGAAGGAATGAAACAAAACAAAACACAAAAGAGAGAGCAAGGAGTTTGCTTCAATGTGTATTCAGACTATGTAGTTCTTTCTCTGGATATGGATATCCCTTTCCAACATGAGTCTTTTTGAGTTATCTTCTAACTTTGCATTGCTGAGAGGAG
Organism: Pseudochirops corinnae; assembly: GCA_028646515.1. NCBI lineage: Eukaryota > Metazoa > Chordata > Mammalia > Diprotodontia > Pseudocheiridae > Pseudochirops > Pseudochirops corinnae. The sequence continues at coordinate 189,596,225 of CM053588.1, read as the reverse complement.
CCCGGTCTATCAAAGTTAGTTGTCAGAGATATGATGAGTCACCTTATTTTAAAGTGGCCATGAATATAAATGCTTGTTTTAGAAACAATCACAAATGGAAACATACAGAGATGCATTTTAACATTATTATTTTAGTAGATCAAAGTTTTTTTTTATTTAAAGGTATTTAATTAAAGCAAGCATTAATTTAAATGTATACCAAGGCAACATATTTATATTCTATTTGAAATAATTAGTGGAGAATAATTGTTTTCTCCTGAATCTGTTTATTTCACATTGTGTCACTTCGCACCAGTCTTCCTGGGATTCTCTGAAACCAACCCCTTTGCTGTTTCTTATGGCACACTTATTCTACCCCATTAATATACCACAATTTCTGCAAAATGAAGATCATTGTAAGACTTAAAACCCTCAAATAATGCAATAACTAATCATGATTCCAGGAGACAGATGATGAAGAATAATACCAACCACCTGACAGGTGATAGACTAAATATATAGAATAAGACCCATAGTTAGATATAGCTAATGTTGGATTTTTTTTTTTGGTTTATTATACATATTTTCAAGGAATATTTTAAAAGCAGGTAGGAGACCTAGAGCCCTCAATTTTCAAGACTCCACACAGTGAAATCCTGTGTGACATTGGATAAGTCATTTCACCTGAGCCTTGGCTTTCTTATTCATAACAATAAATGAAAGGATTAGAGGATTTTCAATTTGCTTTTTGACTCTGAAATTTCTTATTTTCTTTTTAAATTTTTTTAGTAATTTATTTATTTTTAGTTTTCAATTCTCATTTCCACAAAATTTTGAGTTCCAAATTACTCCCAAACTCTCCCCTCCTCATACCCCAAGACAGCATGCATTCTGATTGCCTCTTCCCGTAGTCAGCCCTCTATTTGATCACCCTTCTCATTCTCTTTCCCCTTACTTTCTTATAGGGCAAGATAGATTTCTATATACCAGTGTTTGTACACCTTATTTCCCAGTAGCATATGAACACAAATTTTTACATTTGTTTTTAAACTTTGAGTTTCATATTGTCTCCCTTCTTCTTTCCCTATCCACCCTCATTGAGAAGGCAAGCAATTCAATACAGTTATACATATGCAGTTATGCAAAACATTTACATAATCATCATGTTGTAAAAAACTAACTCCTTCAATAGGCAATTGGTAGATTCTTTCAATTTCTGTTTTTCCTCTGATTCTAGAATATCGGGGCAGTTTCCTTTGTCAATTTCTTGAAAAATGTTGTTTAAGTTCTTTTTTTTTAAAATTTTTAAAATTTTTTTATTTTAGATTACATCATTCATTTCCACAAAATTCTGAGTTACAGATTGTCTCCCCATCTTCCCCTACCCACCACCCCAAAACAGCCATCCCATTGTATCCCCCCCTCCTCCAATCAATTCTCTTCTATGTCTTCCCCCCTCACCTCTATGATTTTTTGATTACAGCTTTCAGGTAGTCCAATAATTTTGAAGTTATCTCTCCTTGATCTATTTTCCAAGTCAATGGTTTTTCCAATCAGTTATTTTACACTGTCTTTTATTTTTTTTTTGTTCTATTCAACAATTTCTTCATTTCTCATGAAGATTTTAGCTTCAATTTGCTCCTCTAATTTTTTAGGAATTATTTTATTCAATGACTTTTTGTATCTCCTTTTTCCATTTTTGCCAATTCTACTTTTCAAGACATTTTTCTCCTCTTTTGCCATTTGGGGTAGTATATTTTTAAGGTGTTATTTTCTTCAGTACTTTTAGAGTCTCTTTTAGCAAGCTGTTGACTCATTTTTTTCATGATTTTCTTGCACCACTCTCATTTCTGCTCCCAAATTTTTTCTCTACTTCTCTTACTTGATTTTCAAAATCCTTTTTGAGCTCCTCCATGGCCTTAAATTAATTCATATTTTTCTTGGAGGCTTTTGATGTAGGAGCTTTGACTTTACTATCTACTAGTTGCATGTTTTGATCTTCTTTGTCACCAAAGTAAGATTTTATAGTCTGAGCTTTTTTTATGCTGTTTGTTCATCTTCCCAGCCAAATATCTGACTTTCTCTTTGTCATGGTAGGACTCTACTTCCAGTAGTGGTAGAGGGAGTGGAGGACAGGGTGGTTATGGGGGTACTGGGTTTTGTATCATCTACTTGATATCCCACTGTATGGGCTCAGAGCTCCAGAAGCAGCCACTAATGCTTCTGCTGCTGCCACCACCACCTCCACCATCCTGGAGCTGGCATTAGACCCCTGTCAGAGCACACTCCTCTTTCACCCAGGTCCTGCCAAGTTTTCCCACTGATCTTCTATGCTGCCTTTGGCATTTGTGGAGTGAAAAGTCTGTGTGAAAAGCCACCAGTGATTCAGTGCCTTGAGGCCTTCTCAAGCCATGTCTTTGTGGACACAGCTCACACCAAACTGTACTTTGCTCCCAGCCCAGTGCAATATACCCTTCCTGTCAGCCTTCAGGCTGTCTTGGACTGGAAATGTGTTTCACTCTGTCATTTTGTGGGTTCTGTAGTTCTAGAATTTGTTTGGTCATTGTTATAGGTATTTGGAGGGTTTTGTGGAGATCTCAAGCAAGTCCCTGCTTTTACTCTGCCATTTTGGCTCTGCCCTCTCCAGGCTCAAAATTCCTTATTTTTACAGATTTCATGATGGAATAAATCCAACAAGTCATATATCCTAATCTTCTTGTTTCATAGGTGCAGAAATTGAGGCCCATAGTGATTAATGAACTATCCAAATTCAAAGAGGTACAAAATGGTGGAGTCAAAATTTGAACCCAAGGTCTCTGACTCCAGATGTGGTACTTTTTTTTTTTTTTACATTGTAGCCTTTTTTTGGTATTTTAGACTACTTACAGAGGCAGATTAGACTCAGGTATAGGAAATCTGTATTCTCCTAGCAACAAATGCAAACATATTCATTTCTTGAAAGCAAACTAGTTTGACTCAATCTTTAAAACTAACAATATTTGTTTGATATCAGCTCCATAGTGTCAGAAGAATCTATAAAGGTTTATAAAATAACACATTACATGCAAGGCATTTCACTTGCTTCCCTAACATTGTGTATCTTCTAACGTACTCTAGAGTTTAAAAGAGCAATATGCTTTGTATTTATAAAGTAATCTTTCTAAAACTATAAACTCACAAATTGAGAATCAAACATATTAGGGAACAAGAACAAGGCCATGATTAAAGCTATCAGAGTTAAAAGTAATTGTAGTTAAAAACTGAAGGCTATAGATAGATGATGGTCTTTGCTTATACAGGATATTAAATGAATGACTAATACTACAAAAACAAAAGTATACTTTAATGAGTCAGTATTTTGTCCATTTTGATCTTCTGGTATACCAGAAAAGTTACAAGTATTCATATCTTAATAGACTATGCTCTTAGCTTGCTATCATTAGAGGGAAAAAAAATTAATCTTGGTAGGAAGTCATTAGGTAATGAGCCTAATTACACTTAGCTCAGTTTGTCTTCAAACAATAAACATACTAATTACAATAGGGTGTATATTCAAAGTCCTTCTCTGTCTTTAAAGAATATTCTAGAGGACATATTCAGTTGTCATAGGCTTTCAGAAGTCAAGGTCATTATGTGTGCACTTCAGGATGAGGAATCAGAGTAGGATTTTGGATTGCAGGATCAAAGAATTAGAACTGTGAATAATTATGAAGAGTTTCAAATATAATCCCTTCATTTAACAGATGAAGAAGCTAAAGCAAAGAGAGGTTAAGTATCTTACTCAGTCACAGAACTAGAATCTGTTTGTTAGGATTTGAATCAAGATCTCCTGACTCCAAGTTCAGAATCCAATCTATTCTGATAATGTCTCTCATTCTTATCTTTCCCCAGATAGAAGACTTGTAAATGGTGATTAGATCTTTTTTTTTATTTAGTAGAGAAAAAATAATAATATCCATCCTTTTACAAGGACTTTAAGACATACCACATCAATAATTGTACCTAGAATCTAATTAGTCAAGAAACTTCTGAACGAAAAATATCTCAACGGTGTAAATAAGTATTAATTACACCCCATCCCCCAGGAAAAAAAATATCTTCCCATTCCCAATTTATGCTGAGGAATACTTTGTATTTTGCTTTGTAGAGTCTGAACAATGCATTACTAAAACATTAATGTTATGAATAGAGAAAAATTGTAAATAAAATATTTCTTATAACATAATATTAAGTGTCTGAGAGCATTGAAAACAATGACTATACTTTATAAAGTGACTAATTATCAGCATTGTGAATGTACCTCCATAAGTGAATTATGAATTATGGTTAATTCTCTATCTACTCGGGAAAGACTTGGGCACCAGAAAAACAAAAGTCTGATAAACTCTAAGGACCTAGATATGGAAATTATTAATTTTATCATGATATTGTCATATTATATTATCATATCATAAAATATCTTATCAAAGAAAACCTTTCTGTTTAAAGTTCACTCCCGATTTTTATTAAAAATACTCACATTTATTCAGCATGAGTACACATAATAAAAAATACACTTAAAATGAGTCAAGGAAATAACTATATTTCCTTTAAATTCCATTTGGTTTGAGTTACACTTGAACTACAGGTGTATTCCAAAGGTAAACAGAGTAACTTTCAACTAAAAATAAAAGCTTTTATAGACAAAGCTAAATATAAAAAAAAGTAATTTTCCTTTTTCTGATAAGATGCAACAACAACAACAAAAGAGAAAATGACAGAAAAATTATATTTTAATACCTAATGTTGTATTCCTTTTCTGTATTTAACACTTAAGAATGAAGTAATTAATTCAATAAGTAAAAGCAACAGATCAATTGTATCTCCACGCAGATACATTCAATATAACTAAAGTTGGGGACATCCAAAACAATGTAATATCAACTAAATGAGGTTTGGAGGAAAAGGGTTGCTGCAACCATGGACACTCCAAAGGGGTAGATGAGAGGATATATATATTTTTTTTTCTGAAAAGAAGGTTAATTTCTTTCTTTTTCTCAGTAGATTGGTAGAATACAGTTGTGTAATAAATTTTGTAAAGGCTTTCAAATGTCATGCTCAGCTATTATAAAGGAAGGACCAATGGGACAGTGGGGCTGGGATATTGAAAAGTTTCTATGGGGTCTAAAAAAATCAATGAAACATTTTTAAACTAAAGATTGTATAAAAATTGAGTTTTGTCATACTCACCATTATACTTATGGGATCATATAAAAATGTGTTATAAAAAAGATGAGGAAATAAAGTAAGAAATTTTAAGTCTATTATTTTATTTCTTTATCTTTTGTAACATATTTTTATGTTTATGACTCTAAAATATATAATAAAAAGTTATATTACTCAATAAGACAAATATTCTCATAAAAGTACAATGCTAGATGATAAAATAAAATGAATTTAAATAAGATCAACATTTCATTGGGCACACTCAGGATTGTGTTTCTATTTGGAGATATTTTTAAAATTAAAAATAAATTGCTTTGAAAAACTCTTCTCATATTGGATCTCATAGGTAGGTCCTACTACCCTCTCCTGGCATCTTGGCTCCAGGTAGAATTTTAATTGTAAAAATATGCCCAGCTCCACTAATTTCAAAGGTAATCAGTTTCCGTGTGAGGGGAAAGAGGTGGAAGCAAGCTTCAATCTAGAATTTATAGTGATAGACTAAGAATACAACACTTCCAGAACATGAAGTTTGCTTGTATTCTTGTAAAAATTTTAGGACAGACTCGTTTCTGCAACTGCTTTCACAGGAAATAACAGTAAAAAATGTATTCCTTACAGATAGTATTTTCCATTTCTGCTTTGCTAAGACATTAGGTTACAATGTCTACAGGTGTCCTGCCTACTCAGCAAGATCAAATGAAAGAGGATTAAAGCAAGAAAACGTAGAGGAGATGAAGATATGACCAAACCATAACATCATGTAAGAAATATTAGCAAATCAGGATACAGAGAAACAATTTTGGTTCAGCATTACAGCTATATACAGGGATTATTTCAAGTGAATATTTTGTATTAACTACTCTATGTAAAATCACAGATTTTAATTTAGTCTTCTCAGTTTGAATGCTTAAGTCCATGGGATTCACTGAGTTTGGAAGATAATCTTCATTTAAGCAGGTATTATGAAAATAATCATAGAACTCACAGGAAATTAGATTTTTTTAAAAAGTTTTAATTATTTTTACAAGGTGTATTGTTAACAAATATATGGAGATTATTATTAGATACAAGATTACTCAACTTTGAAATGGTTATCTAAAGATTACTTAAATGGGGGCAGAGCCAATATGGTTGAGTAAAAGCAGGAACTTGGCTGAGTTCCCTCACCAACCACCTCCAATACCTGTAAAATATGACTCTAAACAAATTTTAGAGGTGGAGCCAAGATGGTGGCATAAAAGCAGGAAGACTCAGTGAGCTCTCCCCCCAATAATGACCTCAAATACCTACAAAATATAACTCTAAACAAACTTTAGAGCTACAGAATCCAAAGAGTGACAGAGAGAAACAAATCTCCCACAGAAGGCTGCTCAGCAGGCTCGCAGGAAGGGTCCATTACAGCATGCTGGGAGCCAAGCCCAGGCCCCTGTGAGCACTCACTTTTAGCCCCAGGGCAGCCCCAATCAGCCATGGCTGGAAGGACTTCAGAAGAGTGGATCACCACCAGCTGTGGCCTTTTCCAGAATTATCAACCCATAATTGGCAAAGGCAAAGTAAAAGATCAGTGTGGATTTTGGGAACAAGGGGACCCAGAGTTCAGTCTGGATGCTGCCCTACAAAAGGGAGAAGCAGCTCAAGTGCAGAGGCAGTGCAGCCAGCTCCACACAACTGCTTCAGAGCTCCTGGCCTGCAGATTGCAGGGAGATCAAGTTACCATTCTGAGGGGTAATTGCTCTTGCTCTAACCTTCTTGGATCTGGATCACTGCCTTGAGGGAAGGTCCTGGGATGTGTGACCAGGTGCCAGAGGGTTCATAGGAGCTTCAGAGAGGGTACCCAACTAATAGCTATGGTAGCTGAGAAAACCCCAGCAATTTGGGAGAAAACTCTTCTCTCTGGAAGCAGAGCTCTATTGTGGCAAAAAGCTCAAAACTCAAGTAATTGACTGGAAACTTGAGCTAGCAAAGGAAGCACAGCCATCTAACATTAGATTCTTTTTTTGGGTACAAAAAGGGTCAAAGCATGGAAAGGCAGGAAGACAATGAAGTCAGAACTCCTGCACCAAAAGCTTCTAAGAAAAATATAAACTGATTATAGACCATAGAGGAGCTTAAGAAGGATTTTGAAAACCAAACAAAACAAGTGGAAGAAAAATCGGGAAGAGAAATGAGAAGGATGTAAGAACATCTTGAAAAGAGAATCAACAACCTGAATGAAGAAAATAACATTTAAAAAAATAGACTAACTCAAATGGCAAAACAGGCCCCAAAAGCCCATGAGGATAATGCCTTGAAAAGCCAAATTTGCCAGATAGAAAAGGAATTTCAAAAACTCACTGAAGAGCATACGTATATAAATATATATATATATATATATATATGTATGTATGTATATATAATTATTATTATTATTTACATGCAACTGAGAAATAAGATATAAAGGCACTTGGGTAGGGAGATCCATCTTGCCCTACCGGAAAGTCAGATGGGAGATCAAGGAGGATATAGGAGAGAGCAGATTGGGGAAGGGGGTATATAGTGGGATTGCTGTTTTGGGGTGGTAGGTAGAGGAAAGACAGGGAAAAAATTTGTAACTCAAAATCTGGTGGAAATGAATGATGTAAGATAAAAATAAACAAATGTTAATTAAAAAAAAGAATTAATCCTTCCAAATCTTCAAAATACTTTAACTTTTGGCATGAATCTCAAATGTACATAGTTATTCTGATTATCTGTTCTTTAGAGTTTTTATTTTCATAGTATCTATATTTTCATGTAGCACAACAGGGAATGCAATGTTTGATCTTGATGAGTGACGTATTAGCTTCATTGTCATTGATTTAGAAAAGTTTTCATATATAGAAATGTTAACATATCTTTTTTTTTCCCATTCTATATTTTCGAGAAATTCCTGCCAGTTTTATTCTTTAGTGTACTTGGTAAGATCTAATTTAATTGGTTATCAGATCATGCCTTCTAGAAACTATTTTTTCCATGTAACTACTCACTTCTTTTTTTTTTAATATTTCTTACAATCTTTCATGATTGTCCTCCATAAATTTTGCATATACACACACACACTCATAGCCAGTGTTGTCTCTTACTATCATCTCTCTTTGTGTGAACACAACCAAGGTAGATTTGTTGGTTTGTCTTAGAATTTAGTTTCCCAGGCTCAAATTGTAAACATCTGAAGGATCAATCTCCTTTGAAAGGTGGTAACTAACACCTGTGCTGAGTCACGAGGCTTTGGTGCCCTCTGGCTCTCAGTCAATTAGTCAAAAGTATAAAAGTGTAAAAATGTGTGTGTGTGTGTGTGTGTGTGTGTGTGTGTGTGTGAGTGTGAGTGAGAGTGAGTGTGTGTGAGTGAGTGTGTGTGAGTGTGTGTGTGTGAGTGTGTGTGTGTGAGTGTGTGAGTGTGTGAATGTGTGAGTGTGTGTGTGTGTGTGTGTGTGTGTGTGTGTGTGTGTGTAGTCATTATTGAGCCCCCTCTGTCCTCCCAGCTGGGAATGTGAATCACTCATCAAGGCTTGGAGAGGAGACCTCTAATACAGAGAAGAGACCTCTGATAGCAGAGAGGAAACCTCTGGTACCAACCCTTGTGAAAACACTGAAACAATGGACTACAATAAAGCACTAAAGGAAAGCATGAGGTTTAGTGAGGCTGGGATACTTGTCTGTTATTTCCCAACTGTTATATTATTTTGCCATGCCAAGATCCCAGACCAGAGCGGCCCCTCCCCATGTAAGGCTGGGAATGGATGAGTTACCCTGGAGTTTGGATGGTACAGATCAAAGACAGAAACTAGGTGCAGAAACCCCTGGAACCTGCTGTGCCAGGACTCAGGCAGGAGCAGGGAGTGGTTGACCCCTGGACCTGCAAGAGGAGGAGCCACAGGTCTCAGTACTCAGCCCCAAGCCATGATAAATATTGGCAGCAAGACAAGAGTAGTGAGCATGCTTTCCTGTTACATTCCCTTGGGATGGTTTGGGACCCAGGGGTGGAGTTGTCTTTAGTGGGGTAGGGGGAAATGCCATAATCCTCAGGGACCCATGCTGTTGGCTTTGTCACCCAGCCATCCCTCAGGACTTGGAAGCAGGGGCTAGAGCAGTGTTAGGACTTGGACTCTTTGGCTTATTAAAGCATGTGTGCACCTTAGAGTGCTGTGTAGGAGCCCATAACAGCAGCATGGGGAGAAGGACACACCCCCAAGAGGACTTTACTTGGACACTCAGTTTGGACTGAGGAAGAAGGAGCTGGTTGCTTATTCCCCAAAGATTTTGACCCCCAAATGATGTATAGGGTGGGAGGTATGCTACATTATATTCTTTTGTGTCTGTTTAAGGTCATGTGGCCACTCTGATAATAAGTAGTTATGTTGTTATAAATTGCGAATCCTTTAATTTCTTTGCTGGAGGCTTAGTTTTGAATAGAGTGTTTATATTGTCCAAGCCGACCCCTAAAATATATATCAGCAGGAGCCCTCAAGGGTACTGCCTTTATTGGTGTTATAGCTGGCTTGTTAAAAAGATTAAGTGCTCATTGGATTAGTGGAGTTCTAGTTTCTCTTCACCTCCAACCAATAGAAATTATTTTGTATCCCTTAAACTTGCATAGGATACCTTGTCACTTTTTCAATCTAACTGCCATTATAACTGAAGATTCTGTAGAATCAGAAGGGTCTATATAATTTTAAAGGCAATTCCATACTTTGATTTTTCTTCACAGGTTGGTATGGCTAAATAATTTACTTTTAGTGGCCAGGGTACTTGTGATGAGTAGCTTGCACCCAGCTATGGTGTTTTGAGTATAGCAGTTACTGGAGACTAGGTCAGAAAAAGAAATAAAAGAGAAATGAAGAATATAACTACATGAGGTAGGATTCTATTTTTAATACATCTTCATGCTAATAGAAGAAAATTCATATTGACAACAATATTTGAGCCATGGTATACAAGCTGATCTGATACATTACAGTTGATGTATTATCAGTATATTTAATGTGTAATGATGGATTGCAACATAGTCATGGGTAATTTTTCATTGTCTATTTTTTAAAAAAATAACACAACAAAGAAAAGAAGTATGCTTTAGTAGAGACAGTAACTTCCTAGAAAGAATTGTACAGCTAGGTTATTTTGCCTAAATTCAACCACTAGATGAAGAACCTTGAGCATAAGTGAATTTAATTCTTCATTATTACATTTCATTTCTCATAAACTGGAAATACTAATCTCAAATAAAACTCTTTGAATGTTTGTAATTCATTCTCTCTCTCTCTCTTTCTCTCTCTCTCTCTCTCTCTCTCTCTCTCTTTCTCTCTCTCTCTCTCTCTCTCTCTCTCTCCCTTACTCCCCCCTCTCCCTCCCATTAGATATGCTTCCTGGCTTGCATATCTTGTTTCAAGGATTACAATGACATCTTCCACAAGAAGCACTTTCTGGTTCACATTCTTCTCACCACCACCTTTCTAGTAGTGCCTTCCCTCTGAGACTATGCCATTTATATTGCATATACCTTGCATATCCATATTTAATTGCATGCTTTCTTCTCCATTAGAATGTCAGTTCCTTGAAGGAAAAGCCCATGTCTTAGTCCTTTTTTAACAATTTGACCCATAATGGGAGCTGAAAAAACACTTATTTAACTTCTCTGGGGCTCAGCTTCCTCATTTGTATCTAAGATTCCTTTCCAGCTTTAATTCCTGTCCTATGACACTGTGGGCATATTAGAGGTAGAGAGTTCTGATTACAAAGAGAGAATGAAGGGAAAGAATGTAGAGACATTGAATGAAGAAAGGTAGACTGATTTTTTTAAGTTTAGTTAACAAAGGGAAGAAAGATACAGCACAACAGCCAGCGGACATCATATGGAAGCATTGGGTTTTTGGTTTTGCTTCTATGGATAAGGGACTCTTGGCTACATTTGTAAAGAGAAGAACAAAATTCAATTGATACAAGAGTATTCATAATTAATGAAAAAATGGGGAAGAGGGCAATTTACAGAGAAGATGAAAGGCTATTAGATTGAGCTTATATATGAAGTACTACATGCTGTGAATGAATGGAAAACAATGTATTAAACACTACATACCTTGGATTTTGTGAAGTTGTGAGATTTTAAAAAGAAAAGAACTTGCAATGCCATCAAGGAGCTTGGATTTTAAAGAGGGTGAGGAGGGATACTATTTATAGAAGAGTAATGGCCAAGGGTGAGAAAAGCCACAAGGATGATAAGTGGAATAGTGGAATAGTGGCATAGCTGGAGTTCGCTAGAGACAGTGTGCTCTTAAGAATCAACACAATCACTTGGGATGATGCAGTGGCAAAAGTGGTACTCTTGTAGACAGTGAAAAAAAAAAAAGATAAGGTACTGGATTTCCTAGGACTACTAGATAAAGTAAAATCACTCTAATTAACATAGCCTCAGGTCCAGACTTTGGGAGCCATTGAATGGAATTAGTAGTATAACATGGCTACTGCTTGGGTTAGATCATTCAACAAATTTTGAATAATTTATGTTGTATCTCCATGAAAGACTGTCAAATCATTTTAAGATTCTTTTGCTGAAATTTAGATAAATTATTTCTAAAGTACAATAATATTCCATTATATCCATCTATTATAACTATATGGATCCATCATAATATTATTACACATAAGAAGTAATGGGGAAAATCGTTACTAAGAGATTGGGAAAGAGTTTTATGGATGAAAGCATAGTGAAATTAGTAAAACCAGAAGAAAAAAAATAATATAATGTCAATATTTTAAAGGTATTAATTTTAATAAACCAGAGAACTTTAATCAATTAAGTGATCAACTGTAATTCCAGAGGAATAGTTTCCATCTATTCATAGAAAGATGATTGCCTATTACTGCAAGATAGACAATGCCTTTTTTGATGGGACCAATGTGGGAACATTTTGCTCGACTATGCTTCACTTTTCCTTCCTTTCTTTGTTTCTTTCCTTCATACTTTTCTTTCTTTTTTTTCCCCTCTCTCCCCTTGCTTTCTTCTATCCATCTTTCTGCCTGTCTTTCTCTCCTTTCAATGGTTGAGGAGAAGAAGAAAGGAAATGAATGCCTGAGCATTAAAAAATAATATTTTAAAATTTTATTAAATTTACATTACTATGTACCATTCTCTATAAGTCTAGAAACCTTATCAAAAAAGGCAATGAAGTTAGTCTGAAATATTCTGTTCTAGGCACACACTCTCTGGCTTTTACTGATTTTTTTTTTCCAAAATGCTAACAAAGTAACCCTCAAGTACTACATTCTAGAATATCCCTGAAAATTATATATCTATATATATACATACAGTTTACAGATTTCATCTACCCTTTTCACTTTTGGAAATCAGAACCCCATATATATTTAAATCCTATACAAGAAGTTCCATCTAAGTACAAATAGCTAGTGAACATATGAATATTTAATAGATAATAGTATGTGAGAAAAGAGCTCACTATGACACTCTAACTTCCTCCAAATTGCACATGACTTTAATAGAAAAGAGAAATGTAAGCCTAGCTAAAGAGACAGATGCAAAATATACAATAATAGAATGTGTATGCCAATTTATAAAATTTATTTAATAGTTGCTTCTTCATTTGGTATTATAAAAAGTATATTTTGATTCAATCTAGTTAAAATTACAGAGTGAGAAGGTTCATTATTTGATCAAAAAGGAAGATTCTAATATTGAATTTATTCATGCTATTTTAAAAGATGTGAATGATAAACAAAACAAATACAAAACGTCGGAAAGTAAATCAGACTTTTATGCCTTTCAGGATTTTAATCAAATTTACTTTTTGATAAATTTGATTAAATTTTCAATATGAATGTTTGATAGATAATTATTTTTTTAAAACATTATGGTGCTTCATAAAATTCCAATTACTGGGTCAAGAATTCACTAATTGACAAAAAGAAATGTTAGGAAAATTGGAAAGCATCTGGCCGTAATGAGGTCTAGAAGAAGATCTCACATCATATACCAAGAATAGCCCCAAAATGGTACATAATTTAGATACCAAAGCTTATACTTCAAACACATTAGGGGAGTGAAAGAGAAAACACCTGTCAGATTTATCAATAGTTCATGACCAACCAAGAAGAAAAAAATGGACACCATTAATTACATAAAATTAAAATATTTTTATGAAAACAAAACTAATGCAGCAAAAATTAGAAAAGAAGTAAATGGAGGGAAATCATTTGCAAATATCTCTGTGAAAACTCTAATTTCCAAAATTTATGGATAGGTAATTCAAATTTGTGATAATGATGCATTACGTAATTGGTAAATTTACAATACGTCATCAGATAACTCTGATATTCATTAGCTATATGAATACAGGCAAATCATAATCACTCTAAATCTCAGTCTCCTCATTTGCAAGAATGGAGACAACAGGGCTGATGTAAGGAGAGTGTCTGTAAAGGGCTTTTCAAATTTTAAGGTGCTCTCTGAATGTTAACTATTATTATTATTATTATTATTATTATTATTATTATTAGTTCATTTTAAAACATTTGTTATGTGTCAAACACTTTTTTAAGTCCTTGGAGAGAGAAAAGAAAGAAAAGGAGAGAGAAAGGGAAGAGAGAGAAAAAAATGAAGGAAGGAAGAAAGGAAGGGAGGAAAGGACAGAGGGAATGAGTGAGAAAAGGAGAGGCGAGTAGTCCAGAATTTCTAGTAGCTTACATTCTACTAAGGAGAAATTGAAACAGTTTTATTAAATACTTCATATGTGTCAGGTGCTGTGCTAAGTGCCGGGGATACAAAAACAATTTTTTTTTAAAAGTTCCTGGCCTAAAAAAAAATATTCTAGTGAAGGGAACAACATGCAAATAACCATGTATATAGAAATACATACGCTAGGTACAAGATAATCTGAAGAAGAAAAGCATTTTTAACATTTTAATTCATTACTTTTTTAACTGCTTTTCCATCCATTCTCTCTTTTCAGTCTCTTAATAATTCTGTGAGAGTTAAGTCCTCCTGTTATTATCGTTCCCATAATATAGATGAGACTTGGAGAGGTTAAGTAACTTGCCCAAATTCATGTCTCCATGATTCTAAATGCCATGTTCTACCTGCTGAAATACTCTTTAGGCCAAAAATAGCAAGTAATAAGAATAATGGAATGTCTTCAGAAGAAGGTAGGTTTCGAATGTGATCCTAAAGGCAGATAAAGATTCAATAGAGGAAAAAAGAAAAACCATTCCAAGTACAGAAGACAACATGAGTAAAGACACAAGATAGGAGGAAAATTACATACGGCTTGAAATAAGTTTGACACAGTAGGCATTCAACAGATTCTTTTTTTTTTTTCTGGGAATACATCAATATTAACATCCAAAAAAATATAGATATTTAACTGTGGTAAAAACACATGGCAATATTTTCTTATATCCAAATGCAAGGCACGAGAATTTGAAACAAGCAATCAAGAAAGGGAGTTGCAAGAACTGAGTCACAAAGGCAAATATGAACATCTTTAAAATAACATGTTGATCTGCACTGTTGAAAAGTCAACACACTCACTGAATGGACATACAAATAAACCCAAAGGTCTTAATTTAATTCCATATTCTTCCTCACTATCCAGTTCACCACTGCTGCTCTCAGTATAACACATCAAGCTATTATAAACATCCATACACACTCATGATCTCATAGATTACCAAGTAAAAGAATAAGGGAAGGTGTAGAATGTTGTACAGAGTGGTGATAAAACTGTAATGAATTCTTTATGTGTGTGGCATGTATGTATGTAAATATGTATATCTTGGTTTATATTCATGATATTTTTAAACTGAAATAAAATGATATATTCCTTTTTCATGTTTTCTAATATTTTTGAAGTAAATATATGTGTGTTAAACTAAATAAAGTAGATCCAGTTTTGATTGTATATCCCTCACTACGAAAGTTGAAAAATTCTACTCAAATTAGATAATAACTTTAAAATACTTTGTAAAGCTTAGAGATGTATAAAAGTCAGTTCTTGTCATTGTTGGTATTAATATTCAAACCATCAGATATGTTCCTGTGTATGGAGGAAGTGTACTAAAAAAAGAATAACTTAAATCTTTTTCCACACACAAAAAAAGCATTGCAGATATTCGATAAACATAAAATGCTCTATATCTGTTGCTGTTCAGTCATGTCAATCACTTCACAAAAACCTGGAAAGACTTGTACAAACTGATTCAAAGTGAAAAGACGAGGAAAATACCATACAGCAAAACTGTGTGATGACCAACTATGAATGACTCAGCTCTTCTCAGCAACACCATGATCCAAGACAAGTGCAAAGTATTCTCAGAGGAAAATGCTATCCGCATTCAGATAAAGAATTGATGGCATTTGAATACAGGAAGAGGCATACTTTTTTCCCCTATATTATTCTTTTTTGTGTGTTTTCCCTTTGAACTCTTTCTTGTTTCACAACTATGACTAATAAGGAAATATGTTTTACATGAAAACACATGTGTAATGCATATCAAATTGCCTACAACTTTAGGAAGGGAACAGAGAATGGAAGAAGGAAGAAAATCTGGAAATCAAAATCTTGTAAAAATTAATGCAAAAAATTGTCTTCTAATTAGGAAAATGTAATTAGAAAAAATTAAATACTATTAAAATAATAGATCAATACAATAAATAAATGAAAAATTGAATGAAAAATAAATGAATAAATAAATATAGCTATCATTCTCCCTTTAAATTTTCTCTACTCCAGGCTAAAATACTCTACT
>CM053588.1:189558504-189579768 GCA_028646515.1 Pseudochirops corinnae | reverse complement strand
GTTAATAGTTGAGAAATAATTTATGTTGAGATATACAGGTATGAAGTAGTAGTGACACAAAAATTGCAGAAATTATGTTGGCATTTTGAAACAAAGTTCCCCTACACATACTAAGTATCTATTTGATCTTTATGGATTTTAGAGTTTTATGTTTATCTTAATAACAATAAGGAATAAAGCAATTCTCTGGACCATATTCTATTATAGACTTTTAGGCAATGCCTAAATATAAACAAATGAGAAACAAAGTTTTATTAATAGCTATTTTTGAATAAATTTTTTTTATACCTTCTTTAGGGTCTCTTTGAATTTCCTTCCAAATTTAGAAAATGTAGATTATTCTACCTCAATTATTTTAAATTTGTATACAATTTTTCAGTATTTCCCTCCTGCTGCTTCCCTCCATGCTGATTTGTAATTTAACATGATATTAGGCACACAGAAATTAAACATTTTTTTAAAATTCCTTTGAAATTTAAATGATTCACTTGATAAATGTTTTAAACCTAAAAAGTATACGTATACACAGCAAAGAATTGGGAGAAGTCTAGCCTTCCAATCTGGAAAGCCTAGTTTCACAGTATTGACATTTCCCTTCATTTTTGTATTCTACCCCCGTTTAGTAATTTGCTTTGCTTAAAACTATTAATCTTACAATTTAGAAAGAGATTACCTTCATAAACTATTTTTCCCTTTTATTCCACCCTTCTCATGCTTACCTTATTCTCCGGTTTCCCTGAATGAAATGTATCTCTGAACCCAACTTGTATATATTCTTACTTCCTTTGACCATATCAGATCAGAGTGAAAATAAAGTGCCAGTCAGATGCCATTCAGTCCTTCCTCCTTGTTTGTATAGATTGCTGTTTGTGTTCCCTAATTATATAAGATCACCTTCCCCATCTTTCCTCTCCCTTTCCTTACTGGAATATTTCTCTTCCTCTCTTTTTCTTTTAAGATCATCAAACCATAACAGAAACACCCCAAGCTCTATTCCTAATTAGACTCACTTTATGACTGATCCTGGGAAAGATTGAGGGCAAAAGGAGAAAGGGAATGGCAGAGGATAAGATGGATAGATAGTGTAATGGAAGCAATGGATATGACTTCAACAGACTTTAGGAGATATTAGAGGAAAGAAAGGTCTGATATGCTAAGATCCATGGTGTCATGTTGACTCTGACACAACTAAGAGCAACAAATGACTCCAGGTAATGATAGAGTTCTGAGGGAATATAGGAATAATCTCATAAAAATTCTCATATTAGAATGTAGTCAATAAATACTTATTTAGTCTGATACAATAATATCACTAATAATAATAGCTAACCTTTACATAGGGCTTACTATATACCAGGCAATGTGTTAACTGCTTTACAAATATTATCTCATTTGATTCTCACAGCAACCCCAGAACTTAGGTGCTATTATTATTCCTCTTTTATAGATGAGAAAACTGAGACAAATAAACATTAAGGGACTTAAGCTTAGTACAAACAACTAGTAAGCATCTGAGGCCAAATTTGAACTCAGCTCTTCATGATTTCAGGTCTTGTACTCTATCCATTGTACCATGTTGCTCACTCATGTTTACATTTTTTAAAATGTAATTCTAGACTCATGTGCTTATATTTCAAATATTCTATACAACCAGACTTTTCACCAGGAATTCTTTTCTTGACCTCTTTTTCAGTAAGATCCATTTTCCACCTGTAGAACTGTACTCAGATTTGGTGTGTGTATTTTTCTTGGTAATAAACTTAGATACTTTTGTCTTGTGTAATATCATGTGGCAACCACTCCATTCCGCTGTGTGTGTGTCCTGAATATTTTTAATTTTAAAAAGTGTTTATTTTTAGTTCACAACATTCAGTTTCACAAGATTTTAAGTCCCAAATTTTCTCTCCCTCTCCCCTCCCCAAGATGGCATGCACTGTGATATAGGCTCTACATATACATTCACATTAAACATATTTTCACATTAGTTGTATCACACAGAAGAATTATAACAAATGCAATGAAACACTAGAAAGAAGAAAGAAATCAAAACAAAAAAGAGAGTATTCTTTGATCTGCATTCAGACTCCATAATTCTTTCTCTGGACTGGATAGCATTTTCCATCATGAGCCTTTTAGAGTTATCTTAGAACCTTGCATTGCTGAGAAGAGCCAGTTTAACAAAGTTAGTCATGGCACAATGTGGCTGTAACTGCATACAAAATTCTTCTGGTTCTGCTCCCCTCAGTCAGCATCAGTTCATATAAATTTTTCCAGTTTTTTCTGAAGTCTGACTGCTCAACATTTCTTATGGCACAATAGTATTCCATTGCATTCATATACCACAATTTGTTCAGCTATTCCACAATTAATGAGCACACCTTCAATTTCCAAATCTTGGCCTCCACAAAAAGAACTGCTATAAATATTTTTGTACATGGAGGTTCTTTGCCCATTTATATGATCTCTTTGGGATACAACCATAGAAGTGGTATTGTAGGGTCAAAGGATATGCACGTTTTTATAATTCTTCAGGCGTTGTTCTTAATTGGTTGGATCAGTACACAACTCCACCAACAATGCATTAGTCTTTCAATTTTCCCACATCTTCTCCAGCATTTATAATTTTCCTGCTTTTTCATGTTAGCCAATCTAACAGTTGCAATATCGTACCTCAGAGTTGTTTTGATTTGCATGTATCTAATCAATAGGGATTTAGAGCATTTTTTTCAAATGACTCTAGATAGCTCTAATTTCTATCTCTGAAAACAACCTGTTCATATGCTGTGATGATTTATTAACTGGGTAATGATTTGAATTCTTACCAATTTGATGCAATTCTCTTTATATTTTAGAAATGAGACTTTTATCAGAGATACTAGTTGTAAATTTTTTCCCCCAGTTTTCTGCTTCCTTCTTAATCTTGGTTGCATTGGCTTAGTTTGTAGAAAAACTTCTTAAGTTAATGTACTCAAAATTATCCATTTTGCATTTCATTATGTTCTCTATCTCTTGTTTGCTCATAAATTCTTTTGTTCTCTATAAATCTAAAAGTAAACTATTCCTTGTTTTTCCCATTTGCTTATAGCATCAGCCTTTATATTTGGTCATGAACTGATTTTAACTTCATTTTGGTGTACAATGTAAGATATTGGTCTATGCCTATTTTAAGCCACACTATTTTTCAGTTTTCCCAGCAGTTTTTGTCATATAGTGAGTTCTTATTTCAGAAGCTGGAATCTTTGGGTGTATGAAACAGTAAATTACTATAGTCATTGTCTACTGTGTCTTCTGTACTTAACCTATTCCACTGATTCAACACTCTTTTTTCTTAGCCAGTACCAAGTAGTTTTGATTATTAGTGCTTTATAATGCAATTTAAGATCTGGTAAGACTAGGCCACTTTCCCTTACCTTTATGTTCATTAATTCCTTTGGTATTCTGGAATTTTGATTCTTTCAGATGAATTTTGATATTTTTCCCAGCTCTATTGGTTAATATTTAGTAGTTTGGCAGAACACCGAATAAGGAAATTAATTTAGGTAGAATTGTCATTTTATTATATTAATGCAGCCTACCCACAAGCAAGTGATGTTTTTCCAGTTATTTAGATCTGACATTATTTATGTAAAAAATGTTTTGTAATTGTGTTCATATAGTTCCAAGGGTTTGTTTTGGCAAGTAGACTGCCAAATATTTTGTAATGTCTACATTAACTTTAAGTGGAATTTCTCCTTCTTATCTCTTATTGTTGAACTTTGTTAGTAAAGTATAGAAATGCTGAGGATTTATGTATATCTTTTATATCCTGCAACTTTGCTAAAGTTGTTTATTATTTGAAGTGGGTTGTTTTTTTACATTATTCTCTAGGATTCTCTAAGTATATCTTAATAACATCTGCAAAGAATTATTGTTTTATTTCTTTTTTGCCTATTCTCATTGCTTCATTTCTTTTCCTTCACTTATTGTTAAACCTAACATTTCTAGTACCATATTGAATAACTTGTTATAATAGACATCCTTTTTTACCCCTGTGCTTATTGGAAATACTTCTAGCCTATCCCCATTACATATAATACTTGCTGCTGGTTTGTGGGAGATGCTACTTATCATTTTAGCAAAGACTCCATTTATTCCTATGCTCTCTAGTGTTTTTAATAGGAATAGGTGTTGTATTTTGTCAGAAGCTTTTTTATGCAACTTTTGAAATAATCATATGCTTTTTGTTAGTTTTATTGTTGATATGATCAATTATGCTGATAGTTTTCCTAATATTAACACAGCCATGCTGTACCATTTCCTGGTACAAATCCTACCTGATCAAATTTGTAGTGATTTGATAGTTTACATGGTGCTGAGCTGGAAGTAGTATATCTCTGGTATTGGCACTTGCCTGCTCCTCTGCTTTGGGACTCTGATTTTCACTCTGGTCTTCAGAAATGGGGGCTTTCTACTGACTTGGTGAGATCCCTCCCATCTTGTACTGGTCCTCTCAGTCACAGTAAGAGGAACCTTTCTTGTCAATCCCCCTAGCCTCCTGAACTAAACAACAACAAGAACAACATCAACAACAAACAAACAAACAAACAAAAACAATCTGCTTTACTCAGTCTTTCTGCTGGCTCCACTATTCCAGGATTTTTCCTGGGGTAATGTTCTCATGGTTTTTTCAATGTCAGCAAAGGAGAGTAACATTGACTTACTGCTTATTCTGCCATGCTAGTTCCTGGAAGTTTAGATAGTTGACGTTCACACATTCAGTCTATGGACTCACAGCCCCAGGAGCAGCTGCTTCTGCTGCCACACATTCTGGACAGAACTGTTCTCTTTTATCCAGTTCTGACACATGCCCCTCTTGCACTGAGAGATCTAGGAATTACCACTGATCTCTGTGATTCAGGTGTCTGCTCCGGCTTTGCTAATATTGAGTCTCTTTATTCCTTTCCTGTAGTAGCCATCAAATTGTGGGCAATCTTCCCTGGGCCTTCTCAATGTTTGAAATCTTTCTGTTTTGATTTTTAAGTATTTTTTTCTTTGATCTATAATGTCTATGTTTTGGTTACAATATACTTCATACTCTTCAGTTTGACGTTTACATACAAAGGGCAATTTGTAGATTGTTTAAATGTCTACCTTGTCCTCTATTCTAAGAGAATTGCATAGATTGTTTTAGACATTTCTTGAAATATGACATCTAAGCTCTTTAATTTCTCCTTTTTTATTGCTTTTAGGCAGTTTATATATACTTTTATGTTATTTGATTGTTTTTGCTATTAGATAACTTGTATTTTCCTTTTCCAATTTGTTTTTAGATATTCAGATTTTGGACTTAGTTTCTTATTGTTCATTGACTCAATATTTCAAATTTGATTATATTTAACTTTCTGGGTGTTTTTTTTTTCTTGGATGTGATTTCCTACCTTTTCCACAAAGCTATTAATCCTTTTAAAAATTCCCTCCTTCTTTTCATCATTTTCTCTTTATTACTCTTATTTACTTATTAAAATATTTTAGTATTTTAAAAACTTTTGCTTCACATTATCCAGGACTTCTAGTTGAACTTTTCTTGTGTTTTAATTTGGGAATTTTTCTTGGAGTCTTTTTTTCTTCCTTTTCTAGATTGTTTTATTTATTAGTTCACTAATTTTCTTAATTTCAATTTTATTAATCTCTCCTTCAATTTTCAGTGTTTCTAATTTGGTATTTAATTGAGGATTTTCAATTTGTTCTTTTTCCAGTTTTTTCAGTTGCATACCCAAATCATTGATCTCTTTTTTCCCTATTTTTTTCATGTAAGCATTCAGATATATAAAACTTCCCTAAGAACCACTCTTACTGCATCCTATAAGTTGTTGTATGTTGTCTCATTATTGTCATTCTCTTGAATGAATTTATTGGTAAGTTTCTATGATTTCTTGTTCGACCCGCTCATTCTTTAGAATTAGATTATTTAGTTTCAAATTAGTTTTTAGTCTATCTTTCCATGGCTTTTTATTGCATGTACTTTTTATTGCATCATGATCTGAAAAGGATGCATCTGATATTTTTGCCTTTCTGCACTGGATTGTGAGGTTTTATGCTCCAATACATGATCAATTTTTTGTGTGTATCTGCCATGTACCACTGAGAAGAAGGTGTATTCCTTTCTTTCTTCATTCAATTTTCTCCAGAGGTCTACCATATCTATCTCTTCTAAAAGATACTATAGTTTTGCTATCAATTTCTTCCTCTAACTTCCTTTTCTTCTCCTCTAAGAAGCTGGATGTTTTACTACTTGGTACATTTATGTTTAGTAATGATACTACTTCATTGTCTATGGTACTTTCTAGCAAGACATGGTTTCCTTCCTTGTCTTTTTTGACTTGATCTGTTTTTGCTTTTACTTTGTCTGAGATTAAGATGGCTATCCCCAATTTTTTTTTAACTTCAGTTGAAGCTCAGTATATTCTATTCCAGCTTTTACCCTGTGTGTATCCCCTGTTTCAAAAGTGTTTCTTGCAAATAATATATTGTAGGATTATCATTTTTAATCTGTTCTGCCATCCACCTCCATTTTATGGGAAAGTTCATCCCATTCATATTCACAGTTGTGATTACTATCTGTGACATTCTCTCCATCCTGTTCCCTATTTCCCTTTTATGCTTTTATTTCTCCCTTCTCCCTTCCCTTCTTCAAAAGAGTTTTTCTTTTGACCACTGCCTCCCTCAGTCTCCTCTCCCTTCTGTTGGCTGCCACTCCCTTTTCTTTTACTTTTCCCTTACTACTTCTTCCCTCCCTTCCAACCAGCCCCTCCCTTTTCTTTTCCCTTTCCCTTCCTTCTGCTGTAGGGCAAGTTAGATTTCTATACTTAACTGAGTATGTTATTCCTTCCTTGATTTAAATCTGATAAGAGTAAAGCTCAAACAATGCTCATCTTCTTCCCTTCTTTTCCTCTTCTGTAATATGTTTTTGTACCTCTTGAAGTGATGTAATTGATCCTTTTCTGCCTCCTCCTTACCTCTTCTCCCATTGCAATGGGAGACCCCTAATTAGGTTTTTATTATCACATCAATTAATTTATACCTACACCCTCTATCTATGCATATCCCTCTTAAATGTTGTAATAAATACACAGTTCTCATGATTAACAAGTATCATCCTCTCATATAGGGATGTAAAGTTTGCCCTTATTGAATAACTTTTTTTCTTTTATTCCTGTTTCCCTTTTAATGCCTCTCTTGAGTGTTGTATTTGAAAATCTAATTTTCCTCTGACCTCTTGCCTTTTCATCAGGAAAGTCTGGAAGTCCCTTGGCTCATTGAATGTCTTTCTCTTTTCCTGAAAGATAATGCTCAGTTTTGCTGGGTAGTTGATCCTTGATTGTAGTACAAGCTCCTTTGTATTACAATATATCATACTCCAAGCTCTCTGATCTTTTAATGTAGAAGATGCAAAGTCCTGTGTGATCCTAACTATAGTTCTGCGATATTTGAATTGTTTCTTTCTGGCTGCTTGCAGTATTTATTTTCTTTTTAAATTTATTAATTTGTAGTACAAAACATTCAGTTCTACAACTTTTGGAGTTTCAAATTTCTTCCTTCTCCATTTTCCATCCCCTAATCCCCTACCAAAGTGGCATGCAATCCAATATAGATTCTATATATACCTTCACATTAAACATTACTCAAGTTGTAAATAATTATAACAAATGGATTGAACCATGAGTAAGAAGAAAATAAAAAAGAGAGAGAACACATAGTTTGCATCAATCTGCATTCAGACTCTTTAATTCTTTATTTGGATATCTATAGGCTTTTCCATCATAAGTCTTTTGGAGTAGTCTTACAGCCTTTCATTGCTGAGAAGAGCCCAGTTTATCAAAGTCATCACAGATACAATGTATCTGTACTGTGTACAATGTTCATGCTTCTGCTTGCCTCACTCAGCCAGTATCAGTTTATACAAGTCTCTCAAGGTTTAGCCATTACCCAATTGAAGTACATTCCCTTGATTTCTAATTCTTCGCCACCACAAGAGGAACTGCTATAAATACTTTTGTACATAGGGATCCTCACTTCCATGATCTTGCTAGGATACAGCCCTAGATGTGGTATTGCTGGGTCAAATGGTATGCACGTTTTTATAATCTTTTGGGCATAATTCCAAGTTGCTCTCTAGAATGGTTGGATTAGCTCAGAGCTCCACCAACAATGCATTAGTGTCCCAATTTACTCCAACATTTATCATTTTCCTGTTTTGTCATCTTAGCCAATCTGACCAGTGAGAGGTGATAACTAACAGTTTTTTGATTTGCATTTCTCTAATCAATAATGATTTAGAGCATTTTCCCCATGATTATGGATATCTATAATTTCTTCCTCTGAAAACTGCCTGTTCATATACTTTGACCATTTATCAATTGGAAATGACTTTTATTCTTATCAATTTGACTCAATTCTCATATATTTTAGAAATGAGGCCTTTATCAGAGACACTGGTTGTAAAAATCTTTCCCAATGTTCTGTTTCTCTCCTAATCTTGGTTACATTGGTTTTGTTTATTAAAAAATTAAAAAAAAACTGTTCTTAAGATAATCAAAATTATCTGTTTTGCATTTCATAATGTTCTCTATTTCTTTTTTGGTCATAAATTTTTCCCTTCTCCATAAATCATACAAGTAAACTATTCCTAGCTCTCCCAGATTGCTTATAGTGTCAGCCTTTATATATAAACTGTGAACGTATTTTGACTTTACTGGTATATAGTGTAAGATATTCATCTATGCCCAGTTTCTATCATACTATTTTTTAATATTCCCAGCAGTTTTTGTCAAAGAGTGACGTTTTTATCCCAGAAGCTATAGTCTTTGGATTTATAAAGCTCTAGATTATTATAGTTATTGAATACAGTGTCTTGAGTATTTATTCTATTCCACTGATCTACCAATCTATTTCTCAACCAGTACCAAGCAGTTTTGATGACTGCTGCTTTATAACACAGTTTAAAATTCCGGTATGGCTAGGCCACATTCCCTAGCATTTCTTTTCATTAATTCCCTGGATATTCTGGACTTTTTTTTCCCCAGATGAATTATATTATTATTTTTTCAGGTTCTAGAAAATATTTTTGATAGTTTGATTGGTATGGCAGTAAATATGTGTATTAATTTAGGAAATATTATCATTTTTATTTTATTAGCTTGGTCTAACCATTAGCAACTTATGTTTTGCCAATTATTTAGATCTGATTTTATTTGTGCGAAAAGTGTTTTGTAATTGTGTTCATATTGTTCCTGGGTTTGTTTTGGTAGTTAGACACCCAGATATTTTATAATGTCTACATTAACTTTAAATGGAATTTCTCTTTCTATTTCTTGCAGTTGGGCTTCATTAGAAATATATGGGAATGCTGAGGATTTATGTGGGTTTATTTTATATCCTGCAACTTTGCTAACATTATTTATTATTTCAAGTAGTTTTTTGCTTGATTCTCTAGGATTTTCTAAGTATATCATCATATCATCTGCATAGAGGGATAACTTAGTCTCTTCTATGACTATTTTAATTCCTTCAATTTCTTTTTCATCTTTTATTATTGAATTGAATAACAGGCATGATAGTGGAAATCCTTGTTTTACCCCCAATCTTATTGGAAATGCTTTTCTCACTTATCCCCATTACATATACTTGCTGATGGTTTTAGGTAGATGATACTTATCATTTAAAGGAAGACTCCATCTACACCTATGTTCTCTAGAGTTTTAAATAGGAATGAATGCTGTATTTTGTTAAAAGTTTTTCTGCATCCATTGAGATAATCATATGGTTTCTGCTAGTTTTATTGTTGATATGATTGATTATGTTGATAGTTTTACTAATATAGAAACATCTTTACAGTTTTGGAATAAATTCTAACCAATCATTTTTTTTTAATTTTCCTAAAACATTGCTTTAATCTTTTTGATAATATTTTATTTAAAAGTTTTGCATCTATATTCATTTGGGAAACTGGTCTATACTTTTCTTTCTCTGTTTTGATTCTTCCCAATTTAGGCATCAATACCATATTTGTATCATTAAAAGAATTTGGTGGGACTATTTCTTCCCCAATTTTCTCAAATAATCTATAAAGTATTGGAATTAATTATTCTTTAAATGGTTGATATAATTTGCTTGTAAATCCATCTGACCCTGGAGATTTTTTTCTAGGGAGTTCAATGATGACTTGTTTAATTTCTTTTTTCTGAGATGGGGTTATTTAAGTATTTTGCTTCCTCTTCTTTTAATCTAGGCAATTTATATTTTAGTAAATATTCATGTATTTCACTTATTGTCAAATGCATGGGCATATTTGGGCAAAGTAATTCCTAATTCTTGTTTTAATTTCCTCTTTACTGGAGGTGAATTAAACCTTTTTATTTTTAGTAATAGTAATTTGGCTTTCTTCTTTCTTTTAATCAAATTGATTAAAAGTTTATCAATTTTATTTTTTATAAAGTCAGCTCTTTTTTATTTACTAGTCCAGTAGTTTTCTTAATTTCAATTTTATTAATCTCTCCTCTGGTTTTCAGAATTTCTAATTTTGGTATTTATTTGGAGGTTTTCAATTTGTTCTTTTTCTAGCTTTTTCAGTTTCATGCCCAATTCATTGATCTCCTTTTTCTCTATTTTGTTCATGTAAGCATTATGAGATATAAAACTTCCTCTAATAACCACTTTCACTGTATCCCATAAGTTTTGATATGTTGTCTCATTATTGTCATTCTCTTTTATGAAGTTATTGATTGTTTCCATGATTTGATGTTTGACTCATTCTTTAAGATTAGATTATTTAGTCTCCAATTAGTTTTTAATCTATCTTTCCATGGCCCTTTATTATATATAAATATATTTTTTGCATTGTGATCTGTAAAAGATCCATTTAATATTTCTACCTTTCTGCACTAGATGGTGAGATTTTTATGTCCTAGTACATGGTTAATTTTTGTGTATGTGCCATGTACCACTGAGAAGGAAGTATATTTCTTTTTATTCCCATTCAGTTTTCTCCTGAGAATTATCATATTCACATTCTCTAAAATTCTATTCATCTCCTTAAGTTCATTCTTGTCAATTTTGAGGTTAGACTTATCAAGTTCAGAGAGGAGGTTGAGGTACCCCACTACTATAGTTTTTCTATCTATTTCTTCCTCTAATTCCTTTAAACTTCTCTTCTAAGACTTTGGATTCTAGACCACTTGGTGCCTATGTGTTCAGTAATGATGTTTCTTCATTATCCATTGTTGCCTTTTAGCAGGATATAGTTTTCTTTGTTATCTCATTTAATTAGGACTATTTTACCTTTTGGTTTGTCGCTACCCCTGATTTTTTTTTTTTTACTTTTGTTGAAGCATAATATATTCTACTCCAGTCTTTTACCTTTACCTTATTCGTGTTCTCCTGTTTCAAATCGGTTTCTTGTAAACAGCATATTCTAGGATTGTGATTTTAATCCATTCTGCCATCCTCCTCTGTTTTAAGGAAGAGTTCATCCCATTCACATTTACAGTTATGATTACTATCTGTGTCTTTCTCTCCATCCTATTTTCTTGCCCTTCTTCCCCCCATTTATGTTTTTATTTCTCTCTTTTCCCTTCCCATCCTCAAAAGAGTTTTACTTTTGACCACTGCCTCCTGCAATATTCCCTATCAGGCCTCCCTCCCTTTTCCTACCCTTTTCCCTTACTACTACTTCTCTCCTTTCTAACTACATCCCTTTTTCCTTTTTCCTTTCCCCTCCTACTGCCTGGAGGGCACCCTAGATTTCTATACCTTAACAAAGCATGTTATTCCCTCCTTCAACCAAATCCAATGGGAGTAAATCTCAAACAATGCTCTTCTCCCTTACTTCTTTCCCTCTCTTATAATAAGTTGTTTAGTCTGTTAAGTTTAGATTCCTATACTTAATGGAGTTTGCTTTTGCTTCCTTTAACCATATCCATTGAGAGTAAAGCTCATAAAATGCTCATTTCCCTTCTTTCCCTCTACTATAATGTGTCTTTGTACCTCTTTATGAGATGTAATTTACCCTTTTCTGCCTCCTCCTTTCCTCTTTTCCCATTACAATTCCTTTTCATGCCTTAATTAATTTTTTCTTCCCATCTCTTAATTTATATCCACACTCTCTGTCTGTGTATATCCCTTTTAAGTGTTGTAGTAGTTATACGGTTCTCAAGATTAACAGTTATCATCCTCCCACATAGTCATGGAAACAGTTTGCTCTTATTGAATAACAAGTTTGCATGTGGGTGTATGTTCCCTGTTTACTTTTTTATGTCTCTCTTGAGTCTTATTTTTGAAGATCAAATTTTCCATTAAACTCTGACCCTTTTATTGGGGAGATATGGAAATGCCTTATTTCATTGAATATACATTTCCTTGCCTGAAAAATTATGCTCAATTTTGCTGGGTAGTTGATCTATTGTTGTAGTCCAAGCTCCTTTGCCTTACTATTGCTTACTATAATATCACAATTCCTCCAACATTTTAATGTAGAAGCTGCAAGATCCTGTGTGATCCTGACTGTAGTTCATTGATATTTGATTTTTTTTTTCCCCACTGCTTGTAGCATTTTCTCCTTGACCTGATAATTCTGGAAATTAGTATAAAGCCAAGAACAAGCAGCTTCCCATAGGACTGTTGTTGTGAATAGCTTTAAGGTTCTGATTGCATAGTATAGTGAACTCACTATTTATTCAGTAATAAACTAAGACAAAGCATTCACAGAAACCAAAGTACAACATTCACAATGTTATAACATAACAGCCTCTCACTAAAGTGGCCACATAGTTTTCACCAATGTGGCCACATAATTTTAAACAAAAGATATTATTCAATAAGTCCCTAAGTCAATCATCCTTAGGGAGTAAGCCTCCTTAAGGGACACAAAGTATAATAATTATGTAAGTCCTTAACTCAATCATCCTTAAGGAGCAAGTCTCCTTAGGGGACACAAGGTACAAAGGTCAAAGTTCTCCACCCCTAGATCACATTGTCTTAATCTTTCAGTCAAGAAGTCTCCTTTCTTCTTAATTGGAGTTTAGTTTCCAATCATCCTTAAGAAGTACAAGGTAGAGAGTACAAAATTCTCCAACTCCTAAGCCACAGTAAATCATGATCTTCTCAGTCACCATTAAGTACCCAAGGAATGGTCTTTTTTATCTTGACTCAAAGCTGGCTCATAAATTCCATGGTTACTCTTCCATGGATCCAGCTCCTGCCTGAATCCACCGAATCATCACCTGGATTCACAAGTAGGCAGCTCTCACAACCTCATCCAGTTCTTCATCCAGTTCCATATTGAAGCTCACAGTGTCCAGTCCACCTCAAGTCCTTCACAGTTTCTGTTTCTGGGAAGATAAAACTTAACAGTGTCAATAAAATCATGCGCATTGACAGCACCATCATCAATTCACTATCTGCTTGTGAAATCAACAGAGACACCCCCCCAACAAGGTCTGAGAACTCAACACACATGATCAGCATGGTCCCAGGACCTCTGAAACCCTCCTCCAGGACTTCTGTAAACAAACAACAAGAAAATCCTATTTCAGGCCTTCCAGTAAGGTCCCAGGGCTTTTGCACAAAGTATCACAAACAAAAATCAACACAGACAGAACAGACAAACAGAGTGCTGTCCTCCATAGCCATTCCCCTTCTCAGTTCTACTCTCTCCCAGCTTAGGCTTCTCCTTATATATGGTCATTAACTCTTCTCTCTTCAACCCCTTCCTGTTGTAACAGCAAGTTCCTCCCACTGTGGGTTTCATGAGTTCTGTTTCTTAACAATGACTTGATATAATCAAGGGCAAGGCTCAACTTAAACAAGATGCTAAGTACTTGTTTGGTTACAATATTTCTTGGAGTTTTCAATTTGGTATCTCTTTTAGGAGGTGATTGGTGTATTCTTTCAATGCTTGTTTTACCATCTGTTTTAGGACTTTGGGGCAGTTTTCCTTGATGATATTGTTTAGGCTCTTTTTCTTCATGGCTTTCCAATAGACCACTAATTCTTAGGTTATCTCTCCTGAATCTATTTTCCATGTCAGTTATTTTCCCAATGAGATATTTTACATTTTCTTCTATTTTTTTTATTCAATAGATTTTGTTTGACTGATTCATGATGCCTCATAGAGTCATTAGATTCAACTTTTCCAATTCTAATTTTTAACAAATTGTTTTCTTCAGTTGGCTTTTGTACATCCTTTTACATTTGGCCAGTTTTTACTTTTAATGATTTATTTTCCCCAATTAGGTTTTGTACTTCCTTTTCCACTTGGGTAACTGTACTTCTTATGGTGTTGTTCTCTTCAGTGAATTTGTTTTCTTCCATTTTATCAATTGTGTTTTCAAAATAATTGTTTAATTGTTCTACCTCTCTAATTTGGGTTTTGAAATCTTTCTTGAGCTCTTCCAAGGATGCTTTTTGGGTTTGAGAACAGTTCATATATTCCCTTTTGATATTTCACGTGTGGGTATAATATCATTGTTGTACACTTCTCAATATTAATTTTAATCTTCCCATTCATCATAAGAGGATTCTAACGTCTTTATTTTTTCCAATTTGTTTTTTGCCCATTGTGATCATCTGTTTCCTGCTTTTTAGAGTGGATTTCTGTTTCTGGGGCACAGAGGGCTCTGACCGAAGCTTCTTATACTGGGAACTAGGGACCTGGTTATTGGCTTTGTGTACTGTGACCTCTGGTTCTGTCAGTTATAAGCTATACATTTCTGTGGTGCATGTGGTGCTGAGCTCAAGCTGGTTTGTGTGTGGCGAGGCCAAGGTCAAGGCCAGGTCTTTGCTCATTTCCCAGGGTCACATAGATGTTCACAGTCAGGACCATATTTGGGTGTCTCCCAATTCCCCTGGATATGCAAAGGCACATTTGGTGTTATAGTGTTAGTTTTTGCTGCCTCTACCCCTCTTGGATTCAGGATCTTCTGCTGATCCTCTGAGATGGGGCTTATCAGGATGCCTCATGTCCTGTGTTGGTCCCCTTTAGCCTCAGCACAGCCACAATCATACCCTTCCTGTAAATCTCTCAAGCCTCCTGCTGGTTCCACTATTTCTGGATTTTATCCTGGGGCAATTTTCTCTGGGTGTTTCAAGGTCAATGTGGGGGGAATGAGAGTGCCTAAGGTTTACTCCACCATCTTAGCTCCCCTATGTTGAGGTAGGTGGGCTGATAGCCCCAGCAGTAGCTGCTGCCAGTGCTGCTGGCCCAGCAATTGTCTCTTACTCAGCTCCAACACACCCCTACCCTGCAGTAATAGATTTAGAAATTTCCCCTGCAGTGCATGAATCCTTTTGCCTGGGCTCACTCTGGCTGTGCTATGGTTGAATTTGTGCTGGTACAGCCCCTCTGTGTGCTATAGTCTGCACTCTTCACACCTGGCTCAACAGACCCTACCCTTGGATTTTCTATGTTGAACTCAGCTGGAAATCTGCCACACTCTGTCTCCTAATGGACTGTGCCAGTCTAAAATATGTTTGGATTCACTTTTTAGAGGTAACTGAAGCAATTTGTAGGTGAGCTCAGGTGAGTTCCTGCTTTCACTCCAGCATCTTGACTACATCCCCTGATTGCAATATTTTTTCCTTGACCTGATAATTTTGGAAATTGGCTACAATATTCCTTGATATTTTCAATTTTGGATCTTGGTTCAGAGCTAATTAGTGGATTATTTTGATGACTATTTTACCTTTTGGTTCCAGAACTAGGGGGAATTTTCCTTCTTGATTTCTTGAAAGATACTGTCCATGCACTTTTTCTCCACTATGGATTTCCAGTAGGCCAATAATTCTTAGATTATCTCTCCTGAATCTGTTTTCCAGTTCAGTCATTTTCCCAATGAGGTATTTTTTTTTGTTTTCTTCTATTTTTCCATTCTTTAGATTTTGTTTTACTGATTCGTGATGCCTTATAGAGTCATTGACTTCTATTTGCCTAATTCTAATTTTTAAAGAATTGTTTTCTTCAGTTAGCTTGTGTACCTCATCCAGTTTTTCCTTTTAAGGATTTATTTTCTCCAGTTATGTATTCTTCCTCCTTATCCGTTTGGACCTTCTGTGTTGTCCTGGGTGGAAAATCTGTTGCACTCTCTCTCCCAGTGGTTCTGCCACTCTAAAATTCTTTTATATTCATTTTAAAAAATATCTGAAGGGATTTGTGGGAGAGCTCGGGTGAGACCCCACTTTCACTCCACTATCTCAGTTCTGTCCCTTCCCATTTCGAGTTTGTGTCTTGGATTTATCTGTTATTGTAATAGTTCTTTTCTCATTTATTTTAATTGATTAATTCAATTTTAGTTTGTAACATTCACTTCCACAAGTTTTCAATTTTCTCTGCTTCCTTTCCTCTCCCCCCCCACCACAAGATGGCATACAATTTCATAGAGGTTCCACATATACCTTCTGATTAAATATTTTCACATTAGTCATGTTGTATAGAAGAATTAGAACAAATGGAAGAAATAAAAAAAAACAAATAAAAAAGAGAGCAAATAGTATGCTTTGATCTGCATTCAGAATACATTTTTCTTTCCCTTCATGTGGATAGAATTTTCCATCATGAGTCTTTTGGAGTTGTTTTAGGTCATTGTATTGCTGACAAGAGCTAAGTCCAACTGTGTCAGTCATAGCACAACATGCCTGTTATTGTATAAACTATTCTCCTGGTTCTGCTCCCCTCAGTCAGCATTAGTTCATACCAATCTTTCTAGGTTTTTTCTCAAGTCCATCTGCTCATGATTTCTTATAGAACAATAGTATTCCATTACATTCTTATGTCACAACTTGTTCAGCCATTCCACAATTAATGCGCACACCTTCAATTTCCAAATCTTGGCCTCCACAAAAAGAACTGGTATAAGTATTTTTGTACATGTGGGTTCTTTGTGCATTTCTATGATCTCCTTGGAATATAACCATAGAAGTGGTATTGTATGGTCAAAGGATATGCACATTTTTATAACTCTTTGGGCATTGTTCTGAATTAGTTGCATCAGTTCACAACTCCACCAACAATGCATTAGTCTTTCAATTTTCCCACATCTTCTCCAGCATTTATAATTTTCCTGTCTTGTCATGTTAGCCAATCTGAAAGCTATGATGTGGTACCTCAGAGTTGTTTGGATTTGCATTTCTCTAATTAATAGAGATCTAAAACATTTTTTTCATATTACTATAGATCAGTGTATCTTAACCTGTGGGTTGCAACCCCTTTGGGGGTTGAATGACCCTTTCACAGGAGTCACAGAGGTTGCCTAAGACCATCAGAAAACCCATATTTCCAAAGGTCTTAGGAACTGAAACATCACTCTTCTATCCATTTCCAGGTGAGTCTGTCCACATGCAGATATGCCCACATACGAGTATTAAAGAGCTGTGGCATTAGGAAGGTTGAGAAACACTGCTATAGGTAGTTTTCATTTGGTCCTTATAGATAATATTTATTTTTTCTCTTAATATTTCTTAAGATCTAATGGAAAACTATTAAAGACTATTTTTCACTTCTGCATTCTTCCAACCTACTTCCACACTTTATATTTTACCTTATTTCTAGACTCTTTGCTTTTATTGGAGATATTACTAGACTGACCTTTTCTTTCATCTTTCTCTTGTTTTCTTGGAATATTGCATTCCATATTATTCTAGGACCTCAGAAACCAATTAGGTGGCAGCTTAAGTTTTCAGTGCTCCCCAGATGTCTAGATCTGAGGCAAAATCTGTATATTGCCTCTTGATTTGAGCTTAGCAACTTCTTAACCTGGATTTTGTTCTGAGCAACACCCTTATAAGCTCATCACTAGTGGGAAGCCTAATAGACTATTGTTGGACTCAACCACTATCAGCCAGCTGAAAGGCTTTGAAAATTCAGTCACAACTTCAAGTTTCTCTTTGGTCTGTGATTTCTGTCCTTATTGTTTGATCACAATCTCCCCATTGGCTTGAAAGATGGAGCTGAATCCTTCTTCTTTTTGTGGTGTCAGAGCCACATGACTACTATTTGTTTCTTAAGTTTTCCTTGCTCAATACATAGCTAAGGGAATATGACTACTTCTTACTCCTAGACACACTTTCATCTTAGATCACCACTCCTAGGAATGTGTCCTATCCTCAATTCACTATGGATCTTTGAATAGTTACCTAGTATGGAGAAAAAGAGCTGTCAGTTGACACCTGCTCTCTTACTGTGAAGTCATTTTGCCTTTTAAGAGTCTGGGACCTCAGCTTGCCCTTGATACAATTATTAGTCTTTCAATCTCTGAGTGATAGAAAGTTCATGGTGATTAGTGGATAAATATTAATCCTATCATATATAATACTCTTTCTTTAAATAGAATTAGCCAGGGTAGAAGATTCACTTTGACTCTTTATTTTTCCTGATCAGGACTTGGTCTAGTGAATTTCTAAATCTTTGTGGAAGAGCTTTGTAAGAAGGGATTGGTTTTATTTTTATCTGATATGTCACCATTTTGGATGTGCCTTTAAATTTAATTTAAAAAATATGATACTATGTTAAACTCAGTATACAAAGAAAACAAAAGCATGTTTTCTACTTCCAAGGATCTTATGTTCTTCCAGAGGCAAAAAGTAGACAGTGTGTGACCTGTGTAGAGAATTGTCATGAAAAGGAGGGTGATAGGAACAAGGTGGGAGAGTTGAGAGAATATATACTGGTTTTAGTTTAATAGAGAGTTCATAGATCTAGGATTGTTAAACTGAAGGAGTGGCAGCCAATCAACTAGGCTTTAAAGGAAAATATGAGTTCTATTACATGAAGATGAAGGAATGCATTCCACATTTATCTTGTGCAAGTGGGGGAAGAAATTGGAATACAAAATTTGAAAAAAAAAAACATTCAGAAGATTATTTTGGCTGGAGAGGTAGTAATATCAAACAAGGCTAAAAAATTACCTGGAAGCTAGACTCTATAGAATTTTCAAGTGCCAGGCTGTGGAGCTTGTGTTTTGTCCTAAAGGTAATAGTGAGTAATCAAATATATTGCAACATATGAATGAAATGGTGAAACGGTTCTGTTGGAAGGTGGATTTCTTTTTAAGTCTCAGAACTTTGAATCTTAAATATTTGCGGTGTGCTCTTTTAAAATTTAGGGACAAGATTACCTTCCCATTTCCTTTTTATAATTTATAATGAACCTTTAAAGGTTTGCTTGCTGCCTCTTCAGATAATTTTCTTTTCAACTTCATAAACCAATTCCTCCTTATTAGAGACTTAGGTCTAAAATAGTAGTTCCCTTCATTATTTCCTCTACCTTGTAAAGGATGAGATCATCAGGACTTTTCCAGAATTTCTCAGCTGTTCTGCTTTTATTACAGCAAAAGTCCTAGCAGATGCACAGATTTATAAATATAACGAGGTCTACTAAGCTGCAAACCCCTCAAAGGCAGAGAGTTTTCCCTGAAAATGTCATTTCCTTTTTGTATATCCCTCCCAATAGCATGTAACCTTACTGGCAATATATAAACTCAATAAAATTCAAAATACTAGAGTGCTATCAGGGAAGTATAAGTCAACTGGTTTATATGATTACCAGCAAAGAATGACAATGAAATTTCAGCTAATAGTGATAGAAATATAGCATCCGTATTTATGGTTTGTACTCCTACTTTGTTTTGGTCGTTAAAAAAAAATTAAAACATTTTATAAGTTCTAGGTAGGCCCTTTACAAGGGACATTGAAAAACTGAAGGTGGAAAACCAGGATCAAGAAAGGGTGAAAAATAATGGTAAATATGAATTATGTGAAGGAAATGGGAATATTTATCCTGAAGCAAAGAAAATTCACTGAGACAGGGAAGTAAGAAGCTTTTGTTAAACTTTTAAGGATGGTCATGTCAAGATTTAGACTTGCTCTGCTTAGCCCCAGAGGGAAGAACTAAGGCAAATGGGCCCACATATCATTGTCAAAGTAGAAGCTATTCAAAAATACATTAGTGGCATTATTGAATATGATTTATGATTTGGGTAAAGATGGAACTAGATGGCCTTTGTTATTCTGAGATTCCATAGTGTTAATAATCAATATTTCATTTATTCATTTACCAAACAAAACGTGCAAAATAAAATGCATGATGGGTTGATTACCATGTGCATATCTGAGAAATATAGTTGTGAGAACTGCATAAAAATATATGGTGACCCAGAATAATAATTTTGATTTACTATGGATAATAACACCATTATGTAGTATTATATTTATGTGGTGTTAGCATGAGTGCATTCATTCTTCCTTTCCCTGTAATTTACATATATCTTACCCCCACAGTTACCCTAGGAAATTACAATTAGATTGTCACTGAAGGAAATTATTTTTCTTTGTTATAATTTAAGCTTCATAGAATCATAGTTATGGAAACAGAGCTGGCCCCAGTCAAAAATTAGAAGTTGTTACAATGTATTTAGTAACCCTCTCTTTGTATATGCCTTCTTACAGTTGATATGCTATCTTCCCTCACTTCAATCTACTCCCTGAAAATTTTCAATTGTTTAAAAGCATCAATCTTTCCTGGCAGATGAGTATGTGTAATTCATTCAACAAACTTATTCAAACTAAAATGTAAAAGATAGGAAAAAAGACAAACAAGAAAATTTAATTTTACTTCCATCCTGAGAGGCATTTGTTTCTTACCCTTCGGCATGGGAAAGAAAACCTTTAGCCAATGGAATAAATCTCTCCTTTGGGTATATTAGCAATCACAATGTATATGGGAAAATAATTTATTTGTAGTACTTGGACTTCATGGTATCCATGATATCTTATAGGTGGCTAAATGAAGGGTGCTTTAGTGAAAAGACCACTGGACTGGGAATCAAGATCAGTGGTTTCTAGCCCAGGATTTGCCACTGATTAGCTCTTTAGCCTTGAGCACAGATGTATCTTCACCTCTCCAATGCTTACTTTTCTGATCAGTAAAAGTAATTTGCTGGACAAAACTGTATTTAAAGTCTCATCCATTTTTATGCCATAATTCTATGAGATTTTCTAGGGCAGAGATGTCAAACGAGATGCCCATAGGCTGTATGCAGCCAGATGACTCCCAAGTCTGGCCCCATATCAGATTATAAGATATTTGCAAAGGTATTGTAACAGTAAGCACCCTAGCATACCTAGGGCAGCTACTAGCACAGGTTCTTAGATCTGCTTTTCTAAAGGAAAGCAACTCAAAATGGGTTAACAATCTTACTTTAATCAAACATATCATTTACCTAGTTCAGGGGGAAAAGT
>CM053588.1:189538429-189558004 GCA_028646515.1 Pseudochirops corinnae | reverse complement strand
TTATACCAAATTGCTTTCTTGTCAATGAGGTGATTAGGGAGGGAGGAAAAGAATTTGGAACTCCAAAAAAGTTAAAATTGTTTTTACATGTAATTCAAAAAAATAAAGTATTTTTAAAAATCAATGTATGGAGGGATTTTAATTTGCATCTGTTAAGAAAATACACAGAAAGTATGATTTTTAGAAGGTTTCATTATGGATTTACCAACATAATTGTCATCATGGCTTTGGAATCCAAAGAAGTAGAAATGAAAATTCATTTGTATTTAATTACCTTTTAAAATTGACATGGATATATGCTCTGGAATAGCCATCAAAATAGCTAAGTTTTGAATTATTGTGATAAAATACCACAAAAATAAGTAATCTTTTCTGATTTGTACAATGCATTCTTCAAAAAAAGAGAGTTTTACAAGATCTGAGTTGTCCACTGATATTTGAATGAGAGTCCCAACTTTGGCAAACCAAAAGGAGAATGTCTGATATTTGAAGACTTCCAGTGGTTATTCCACATTGACATTTACGTAATCTAGGGGAAGTTGTTCCACTTCCCCACAATATTCAGTCTAAATTTGTCTCCTTGCTGCTTGCTACTGATGTTACTAGCTCTGCTGAAAAGTTCAAAACTAATTTCTCTTACATGTGATAGTACTTAAAATACTAGAAGACAGCTAATCTCTATTCCTTAAGTCTCTACTTCTCTAGCATACAGGAAATATTTTTCTTCAAGAAGTATGTAAAATTCACAGTGAAAATAGGCTCTACTTTTTACCTTTAATCAGTGAAAATGAGAAAAAATAATTCTTCATTTCTATTTTAGAGGAGAAATCTGATTTTTAATTTCTTCAATAGCTGATTTCTTAGAGAAAGAGGTGGTCATCCTTACATGCACTACAGTGTACATGAATGATAATAGAGAGCATTTGTCCAAAGATATATGATGCCATGCATTAAAACATGAATTTTCCTTCTGTGTTTGTTCATTTTTGTCTAATGGCATGAACAATATCACTTCCTCCCTATTTATTAAGTCAGATGTATACATTATTTTACTGAATCTATTTGCAATATTGAAAACTATTTTTTTAAAAAGTTTTTTTTTTCAGTAATAAACAGCAACTGCTTTTTATTATTTGAATTATATTATTGACCAGGGGAGTACAGGGCATTCAGGGAAAGCAGGAACCTCTGGCACAAAGTCTGCCAATATCTTTTCAAGACTGCTTTCCACTGTGTCCACCTGCCACCCAATTCTCACCTGTGCTTCCAAGAACCTGTAGTATGCAGAGCATGCACATATTGCTAACTGGATTTAGCAGAATGACTAAAGCAAGTTGAGGATAACCAAGGTTTCTCAAACCCATTGATGAGTTAGGATTGTGTCTAACCAAAACATGTGAACATTTCCATAGTGAAATAGGAAGATGTGAACAAATTGTTTCAATGGGCCATAAATGAGGTAGAAGTAGGCACCTTGGAGCACTTAGAACTTGGTTAGACATTGAAGATGCAAGGTCATAATTTGCATCCCAGGCCATAACCAGTTATTTTGACTTTTGTCTTGCCACTGGACTCCAGTGACTTGAAGGGTGAGGCCGATGAGTTGATGCAATTCTTCCTTGCTTAACTCCAATTAATGCAGGAGTCAAAAGGCATCACTAATACTATTTTACCGTTGTTACTTAACCTCAAGGTCCTGTGGTGATGGACAAATGATGAAGCAGCAGGTGCAAATGTACTGAGAGTTGTAGTCAGAACTCTGCACAAGGTAATCCAAGAAATAGAGTAATCTTCTCACTTGACTAAAGAAACAGTGGGAACTGGCAGTTGCCTGGGTGTCTGAGTATCCTTTTTGAGGACTTCACTGCTTACTACATGGCATGAGGAAGAGCTCTAAAATTACCTACTTCAGTTACCCTAACCATGGCCTGTTTCCTGGGGTAGGAAAGGATCTTATCCTACACTCAAAATACTAATTAACTAAATAACTAAATAAATAATGTACAAGAACTTTTGCAAAGATGATTCCATTCACCATTGATACATGGAATATGTACATGCTTATGGATAACACCAAATCTAATAGATCTAAAAGACTAACAGCCATTGTTGCAAAAGAACTCAGCAGGTGTAGCAGCCAAATAGCAGCCTGAGTGAAACTAACAGGCAAAACAAATGCAGCTTATTGAATTTGCAGCTGGATAAACATCTTTTTTTTTTCCTGGAGTGTCCATTGTCATGGGGAACACTGTGAACCTAAAACAAATTCCACAATCAAAATGAATCTAGCCACCAAGTTTGTATGCCTTTCAAAAGAAATGAATGACAAGCCCACAAAAATGTGGTAGCCACTTGCAAGAAAGCATCATGTGTCCATCATGAGTGTGTAGACTCCTACCGTATGAATGCTGATCAGGTTAAAGAAAACATTTATGAAGAACTGGAGACCACTATCATCAATGTGCTGAAAGAGGACAAGCTTGTTTTCCTTTGTGACTTTACTGCCAGATTTGGCACAGATTTTCAGACATGTCAGAGAGTTCTTAGGAGGAATGGTGTTAGAAGAAGCAACAGCAATTGTCACTTACTAGTAAAGATTTGTGTGTCTCATGACCTCATTATCAACACTGTCTTCCATTTACCTAAACACGATAAAATTTCATGGATAAATTCTTGCAGCAAATAGTGGCTTTAATAGGCTATATCATTGACAAGAGACAGACAGGATGTGAGAGTGATGAAGGTGATGTGGCACAGAGTGCTGGACTGATTATAAACTTTCCTCTCCAAGATAAACATTTGTATTTAATAAAAGCAGTGGCCCCAAGGCCAGAAAACTACCAGAAGAGTTACAGTCAGTGGATTAGAGTTATACTCCCTACATGAATAGTTTCCTATTAGCTTGGAGGGAAAGCTGAGTCAAACATAATAGGTAAAAGTGGAGCAGAAAAGGAATAGGCACCATTTGGAGTTTGGGTATATAGCACTGCATTTAATCATCTGGGCCAGAACACTCACAACTATCAAACTAGGTTGGACAAAAATGGCATAAAAATTCAGAACTGCTAAACAAAAAATGAGAACTCCACAGGGTTTTTACTATCAGGATAATTTGTTTCTAAAAAGGCAGCATTTAATTCCATCAAAAATAAGGTGTAACCAAAGCTTATTGAGATGCAGGATTCTTGGATCTGTAAGAAGACAGATGAAATTAAGTTTTTTGCTAATAGTAACAATCCAAAATGCTTTTATGATGCTGTGAAACTTATTTATGGGCCAAAGATCTATGGTGCATCTCAAAAAC
This sequence comes from Pseudochirops corinnae, assembly GCA_028646515.1. Lineage (NCBI taxonomy): Eukaryota > Metazoa > Chordata > Mammalia > Diprotodontia > Pseudocheiridae > Pseudochirops > Pseudochirops corinnae. The sequence goes on along the minus strand of CM053588.1, from coordinate 189,554,700 downwards.
TCAGTGCTGATGGAGCCACATTCATTAATGATAAGGACATGATCTTGGAGAAATGGGCTAAACATTTCCATAGTGTTCTCAACAGATCTTCATTAACCACTGCAGAAGGCATTGACCATACACCTCAAGTTGAAGTCAACTCCTTTTTAGCTGACCTTCCAATTAACGAAGAAGTTTTAAATGCTATTAGGCTCCTTTTGAGGGGCAAAGTACCTTGCGTGGATTCTATCCCATTTGGTATTTACAAGGCAGGGGATCAAAATCTGACAAATCTTCAGGATTATATGGCAAGAGGAAGTTATCCCCCAGAAGTTAAATGAAACGTGCATTGCCCATTTCTATAAAGGGAAAGGAAATACATCATCTTGTGACAATACAGGAGGAAGGTGCATGTGTCACTTTTTTAGTCATCACCAACAAGATTCTTGCCAGAGTCTTCTGACTTATCCTTCACCTGGAAGATGGTAGTCTATCCTAGACCCGGTATGTTTCAGAAATAGCCAAGGAATTATTGAAATAGTGTTTGCTGTCTGATAGCTCAGGATTAATGCCAGAATCTGAATAGAGATCTGTACAAAATGTTCACTGATCTGATTAAGGCTTTTGATACTCTCAGTTATGAGGGCTGGTGGAAGAGTATGACAAACTTTGGTTGTCTAGAGAAGGTCATAACTATTGTATGGCAGTTTCATGATGTAATGCTTGCATGGATTCTGGAAGATGTTTTTCTTCTTTTATAGTCACCAGTGAAGTGAAGCAGGACTATGTGCTTCCTCCAACGCTTTTTAAGCATAATTTTTTTATTTTTACAATTTTTTATCATTTTTTCAGCAATGTTGTCAGATGCCTTCAACAAGGATGAAAGCAGCATCAAAGTCAACTACTACACTGAGCAAATTATTTAACCTGAAAGGACAACAAGTCAAGATTAAAGTGGAGGAAGAGTTGGTACATGACTTGTTTGCAGATGATTTTGCATTTGATTTAGCCTCTGAGGCCGAGATGCAACAGAATATAGATCAATTTCCTGACCCTTGTACTAATTTTGACCTGACGACACCAAGAAAACAAGTCTCCACCACCCAGCACTTCATCATCCATATATAGAACTATTGATTATCAGTAAATGGAGATACTTTTAATGCTGTGGATAAGTTCACTTACCTTGGCAGTATACTTTCCAAGGATGTACATGTATGAACCTGATACATGTATTGCCAGAAATTGTTCAGTATCTGGGAGGATCTGAAGGAAAGTGGGATGGAAGAGGTACTGAAATGCCTACCAGCTTGAAGACCTACAAAACCACTGTGTTGACATCATTGTTATATGCCTGGGAAACCTGAATATTCCACCAGCCCCATGGCAAGACACTGAATCTCTTCCATTTAAATTTTCTTAGGAAGATTCTGGCATTATAAGGTGCCAGATATTGAAGTCTTATCTCTAGCTGACCTGCAAAGTATTTAAACTCTCCCATAGAGAACAGAACCTTGATGTTCTGGCATTGTTCTAATGCCAAATATATACTTGTCTAAAAGACTATTTTATGGAGAACTCACCCAAGGCAAGTTCTCACATAGAGATCAGAAGAAGCGATAGAAGGAGACTCTTAAGCACTTTCTGAAGAATTTTGGTAGTAATTATAAAGGCTTGAGAGAGAGTGGCACAAGACCACCCAGCATGATGTGGCCACATTAAGGAAGGTGCTGTGCTCAATGAGCAGAGCAGTGTTGAAACAGCTCAAAAGAAATATTACAGACTTTCCTGGAGGCAGAGTGAAGCCAGGGACTTGCCTGAGATCTCCCCCAAACCCTTTCAAATACCTTTAAAAATCACTCTAAAAAATCATTCTAAAACAACAGAACCCACAAAAACACAGGGCAAAACAAATTTCTGATCCAAGACACCTTGGAATATCAGCAGGAAAGGTCTGTTGTACCAAGGTGAGAGAGAAGGCAGTACCAGCATAAACCACGTTCAGCAAACCCAGAACAGGACTCAGAGCAACTGAATCATTGGCAGCAGTGGCAATTTCCAGACCTCCCAGGCCAAAGATGTCAAAGACAGCAAAAGGTCAGCAGGAAGAGTCTGTTGCACCAGGGTGAGAGTAATTGAAAACAGAAAAAAAAATGCTTCGTAACATAGAAAGTTACTATGGTGATAAGGAAGATCAAAATACAAATTCAGAAGATGACAAGCTCCTACATCCAAAACCTCCAAGAAAAAAATATATGAATTGGTCTCAGGCCATGGAAGGGTTCAAGGAAGATTTTAAACATCAAGTGAGAAGTAGAGGAAAAATTGGAAAGAGAAATAAGAATGATGCAAGAAAATAATGAGGGCAGAGCCAAGATGGCGGTGTAGGAGCAGCAAGATTTGGCAGCTCCCACAAAGCCACCTCAAAATACCCATAAAATATGACTCTAAACAAATTCTAGAGCTCTAAAATGCACACAGATATACTTCCTGCTGAAGGCAACTTGGCTTAAGGGGACCATCTCAGCTCTGGGAGCTGAAACCAGTCCAGACTGAAATGGCGGCTTGGCCCTGGGAGCGGCCTGACAAGCCGAGCCGAGCCACAGCTGGAGCTTCTGGAGAGAGGATCTGCGGCAGCTGTGGCAGTTTCCAGAATGATCAAGCCATAAGAAAAATAGGACTAAGTGAAATGTCAGTGGAACTCAGCTAAAATTGGGAGAGAAAAGCGGGTCTGGCCAAACTGCCTCCAGGTCAAGGAAGTGGCAGAAGTGACGGCCCTGCAGCTGCCTCCACCTTGCTGCTTCAGAGCTCCTGGCCTGCAGACTGCAGGGGGTCCAAGCAATTGTTCAGAGGCCAAATGCTCTTGCATTGAGCGGCCTGGATCCAGATTGAGGTCTTGGGTGGTAGTCCTGGGGTACATTTCCAGTGAGCCAGAGCTGGTGGGGGCTGCAGCACTAAAAGCTGCACCCAAAAGCACCAGCAGCTGAGAAAACCCCAGTGATTTGAGACAGAGCTTTCCCCTCTGGAAGCACAGTTCCACAGAGCTAAAAAATCAGTGACTGGCCAACCATGAACAAGCATAGGAAGCAAAGTAAGAACAGCAACCAAACTCTAGATTCCTTCTTTGGGGAAAAGAAGGATCAAAGCAGGGAGCAGGAGGAAGACAACACAGTCAGAACTCCCTCACCAAAAGCTTCCAAGAAACATGAAGATTGCCTAAGAAAATAATGAGAAAAGACTCATTTTATGTTGGTAAAGGAGACACAAAAAATATACTGAAAATAACACATTAAAAAAAAAAAAAACAGACTAGGCCAAATGGAAAAGAATGTCCAAAAGCACACTGAAAAAAATGCTTTACAAATTTGAATGGAGCAAATGGAAGCTAATGCCTTTTTGAGAAACAAAGACACAATAAAACAAAATCAAAGGTATGAAAAAAATATACAAGACAGTGTGAAATATCTTATTGCAAAAAGATATGGAAGTGGAAAATCCATCCAGGAGAGATAATTTTAAAATTATTTGACATCCTGAAAGCCATGGTAAAAAAAAAATAAATAAATAACTTAGCCCAGACATCATCTTTCAAGATATTACCAGTGTGTATTGATATTCTAGAGCCAGAGGGTAAAATAGAAATTGAAAGAATCTGCTGATAACTTCCTGAAAGAGAACCCAAAATGAAAACTGCAAGGAATATTATAGTCAAATCCCTGAGCTCCCAGGTAAAGGAGAAAATATTGCAAAGAACAAGAAAGTACTAATTTATATATAATGGAGCCACCATCCAAGTAACACACAATTTAGTAGTTTCTACATTAAAGGATTGGAGGGCTTAGAATATGATTTTCCAGGGGGCAAAGTAGCTAGGATTACAAGTAAGTAGCAGCTACCCAGCAAAACAGTATAATCCTTCTAGGGAAAAATAGACATTTAATGAGATAAAGGACTTGTAAGCATTTTTGATGAGAAGACCAGAGCCGAGTAGAAAATTTGACTTTCAAATACAATACTCAAGAGAAACGTAGAAAGGTAAACAGAAAAGGGAAATCATAGGGGACTTAATAAGTTTAAACTATTTAAATTTCTACATGGCAAGATGATATTTGTAATTCATAAGATCTTTTTTGTTATTAGGTAATTAGAAGGAGTGTATATATATAAATAGAGAGAGAGAGAGAGAGAGAGAGAGAGAGAGAGAGAGAGATGATAGATAGATACATAGATAGAGGGCACAGGTTTGAGTTGAACATGAAGGGAAGATATTTTAAAAATAAAATTAAGCTGCGAAAAAGGAATGTACTGGGATAAAGGGGAAAGGAGAATTAGCATGGGGTAAATTATCTCATAAAAGAAGCAAGAAAAAGCTTTTACATTAGAAGGGAAGAAGAGGGAGGTGAGAGAACCTTACTCTCTTCAGAATTGACTCAAAGAGGGAATAATGTATACAGGAAATTGGATATATAATTCTATCTTACCTTGCAGAAAATTAAGAGAAGGTAGGGGATGATAGAATGGAGGGCATATTGAGAGGGGGTTAGTTGGAAGCAAAACACTTTTGAGGAGGCACAGGTCAAAAGGAGAGAAGGAATAGAACAAAATAGAGGGGTAAGATGGAGGGAAATGCAGTTAGCAATAGTAACTGAAAAGAAAATTTGAAGCAAGTTTCTCTGATAAAGGCCTCATTTCTCAAACATATTGAGAGTTGAGTCAATTTATAAAAAATAAGAGGCATTCCATAATTGATAAGTGATCAAGAGATATGATAATTTTCCAGATGAAGTAATCAGTGTTATCTATAATCATAAGAAAAAATACTTTAAATCACTATTGATTGGAGAAATGCAAATTAAAGGAATTCTGAGGTAGTACCTCATACCTATTAGGCTGACTAATAGGACAGAAAAGGTAAATGGCAAGTGTTGGAGGGGATGTGGGAAAAATGAGACATTAGTGCAGTGTTGGTGGAGTTTTGAAAGGATTCAACCATTCTGCAGAGCAATTTGGAAAAATGTCCAAAGAGCTATAAAACCATGCATGCCCTTTGACTTAGCCAATAACATTGCTAGGTTTGTATTCCAAAGAGATAAAAACAAAAAGGAAAAGGACCAATAAGTACAAAAATATTAATAGCAGCTCTTTTATTTGTGTAAAGAAATAGAGGATGAAGGGGTGCCCACCAATTAGGGAATGGCTGAACAAGTTGCACTATGTGCTTCTGATGGAATACTATTGTACTATAAGAAATGATAAGGAGAATGCTTTCAGAAAAACCTGGAAAGACTTGCATGGACTGGTGCAAAGTTAAATATGTTGGGCACAAAATAAGAGTAATATTGTAAGATGATTCACTGTGAATGACTTAGCTATCCTCGCAGTATAATGATCCAAGACAGCTCTGAGGAACTTAAGACAAATGTTATCCATCCCCAGAGAAAGAACTGGTGGTGTCTGGGTACAGATTGAAGCATACTTTTTAAATTTATTTTTCTTGAGTTTTTTTTCTCTCTTTTCTTTGACAGTATGACTAAGATGGATACGTTTTACATGACTACATATGTATAATCTATAATGAATTGCTTAACTTCTCAAGGAAGGGGGTGGGGAGGGAAGAAGGGAGAGAATTTGTAACTTAAAGTTTTAAAAACAAATGTTAGAAACCATTTTTATGTGTAACTGTGGGAAAAAAATCAAATACTAAATTAAAATAAAACATAAAATGAACAAATTTAAAAACATCTCTTTTCCAAAAATTCATATGAACGTTTTTGCCCAATGTGTGTTAGAATCTCCCAAGCACATATTGTTCTGATCAGCCATGGTCACACGTACTTTAAGTTGACTCAAACATAGTGATGTCATTTTTGTCCTCTTTGAGTGCTAAGGACAACACCATCACTATTGAAAACTTAAAACTTAAAAAAAAATAATGTAGTATTAGTTTATTGATGCGTGATATGAGATGTTACTTAGTATGTGCAATTTGAAATGTGTACCCAAAGGGAATTAGAGCAGTAATAACAATATGTCTTACCACGTGTCACATTTGAGCATTTGGCCCTAGTATTCCTGGCAATATTGTAGCTCAGTTGAATGACTTATAATTGCTTTACTTAAAAAAATGCAATAAATATAAACAAACTAAAAAGACAACTGTCAAAATCCTGTAATATAATTTGAATATATTTTGACTATGACGAATTTGCTGGTTCATTTTCATAAGTACAAATAAATTGATGTTATATCCATGTCAATTGTTTTTCAGAGAATCCTACCTTTTTTAGTATCTGAGATATTGCCCCATTGTTATCACAATGAAGTTATACAATATTTATTGTTGAAGATATTTTAGAAATATATGGTTCAATTCCCATGTTTGACAAATGATGAAATACGATGGCGGAAAAGTGAAGTTCTTTGTCAGCCAACCAAGCTTAGTGCCAGCATTAGAATCCAGGCCTCTTACTTTCTGATTTTATTATATTTATTCTTTAACATGCTCTCTTCTTAGTGTTTAAACCCTGTGTATCAGTAAAGGGTAGAGATGTTCTGATTTAGGCAAAAATTGCAAAATGTTTCCATCTCTAAATGGTTCCATGCACTTAATCCTCTCTTATTTGTAACTCTCTTCTTCCTATTCCTTATCTTCTTTGCTTGTCTATAAAATTCCTTTTCATTGATTTTAAATAGTACTCAAAATCAGAAAACTAAAATTTGGAAGTATTGTCTGATTACAAGTTTTGTACTTAGGAATACTTGCTTTAAAATGACCAATATGAAGGAGACATGTTTTAGAGAATATTATTTTTTTTCCTCTGGACTTAACTGGCTGATTGGAGTGCACAAGTAATGAAGAGATGTGGAAAGTATAAAAATTCTTTCAGAAGAATTGGAACATGGTTCTAATCTAGATAAGCTCAGGAGAATATATCATTAAGTCTCATATTGACCTTCACAACTATGACCTTGGAGGGAATGACCACCTATGTCTATCTTTTCCAAAATCCATCATTTAAAATTAAAGATGGGATAAATGAGAGATTGGATTTGACTGATGAAACACTTTCAACTAAAATTATGTGATTTGTTGATTATTTTGCTAAATCTAATGCCTATATATCATTTCAATTTTTAAAATACTGTATAATACGAATTGAAGATGAGACTACATATAGTTTTTCTATGCTAGCATCATATCATTATGCTATATTCATACATCAGTTCAAGTAAATAAACACACATTGAATATTTAAGTAAGTCTCACTTGAGGTACATTGATGTGATCAATTTATTTCATGTATAAGTATGTATTAAACTATTATAATGTCAATTGTGCCTCTCATGCAAAAGTTGTTTTTATTACTATCTTATAATAGTTACCTAAAACTGATGACACTAAAGAAAATTACAGTGTCCCTGTCTGTGCCTCTCCCCCATCTACTTACCCTCACTGAATGTTAGGGAACATTTTAGACATCTGGTTTGTTCTTACTGGGTTATTCTGTTCATACTCTGCACAGGGAAGTCTGAAACTATGCAGGGTTGTAGCCTGATGAATTGAGGAATATACCTACTGCCAAAAGAGCTAATAAAAAATTTACACAATGAAGGTCACTGTATAATGAATTATTCAGTGATAACTATTCATCAAGGAATCAGAAACTTATGGTAGTATGAGCTGAAGAAAACAGGAATAGAAAATATATTTGAGCAGATTCAATTTTGAAATGGAAAGGCAGAAATTCAGAAACATCTCAATTTTTACTCACAAGCAGAAGTTATGAGATGTGATTATAAAAAAAGAAACAGTTTCCACCAGTCTTGCACAGAAATCAGTCTCATTATTTTACAGTTAAACCATATATCACTTCATCTTAAAACATAGAGATAGATAGATAGATAGATAGATGAAAGGATGCATGGATGAGAGGTAGGTAGGTAGATATGTTTTCACTTTTCCCTATCAAATCTTGAATTTTCTTAATCAGTATTAATAAAAAGAGAAAAATTCATCTGGTTCTTAATATTAACCATGTTCTTGTGAGGATGATTGGCCTCTGTACTTCTAGCAGAAGTCTGTTCCCAGAATAGAATCCTATTTTATTTTCTCTGATGTTAGAAATAGTCCTATGTGCCTTGAAAATCTGTTATGAATTAAAGAGAAAAAGTTAGTGATTTAAACAAGCTTTTTGTGAAGACATACATAAAAGTTGTTTTTGGAGCTTCTCAAATGAATTTTATCTTCCATGAGAAACTGAAAAACACCTAAGACAAGCAAATCAACAAATAGCATATTCAGCAGCTTATGCTGGCTCTCTGTTGAATCTTTTCTTTTTTTTTTTTTTCTTTTAACAAGTGATCCAATGTAAAGTACATCTTGTATGTTAATACAATAATGCTAGCCAATATTTCCCCAACATTGTACAATTTAAAAATTAATTATACTATTTCACTTGATACACCAACTCTGGGATGTAGGTGTTGATTTATCCTCATTTTATAAATGACTCAATTATGGCTAAAAGATATACACTTTACTTGTTTATGGCCCTGCTGATAGTAAATATCTGATGTTTGAGCTCAGTCTCTGAGAATAGCATTTCATTTTTATATTATTTCTACTTTCTTTTTTCTCCTTATACTTTATCTTCTTTTTTTCCTCTTTTTAAAAATTTATTTATTTACTTTCAATTTACAACATTCAATCCCACAATCGCTTGAGTTCTAAATTTTCTCTCCTTCCTCTTCCCTCTGGGCAACATATATTTTTGTAAATATTCATTCATTTCAAGAAGACTGTCAAATTTATGGGCTATCTTTTTTTTTTCCAACTACATTTATTTTCCTATAGAACTACTTAGTTAAAGATGTTATCTTATTCATTGTCTTGGCATTTGGCAGGACTACGTCAGAACTATCTGGAAAGTTTCATTTTCTTTCAAGATTCCAGATAAGAATAATATTTAGTTTCCCATGGCATCATATTATAACATCTCACAAAACTTAACATTAGAGATTTCACCTGGTATCTAATCAAATTTGGCCCGATAAATTTCAGTCCATCTGTCCTCTTTTACTTTTAGTGAATATAGAGAATTTTTAGAATTTTCTGTCTTAATTTTTTGCAAAAAAAAAAAAAGTTGTTAATATGTAACAAAGAAAAAATGACACAAAACAAAACAGCAAATGAAGGACCTTGAAGAATTTGGTCCAAACATGAGACAGTCATCAATCACATAATTGAGAGTATACCAAATTGTTAATGTGACCTGACTCTATATACTGAGGGAACACCATTACTTCTGAATGGGCTGTAGAGAAGGATGCTGCAACTATCAACAGCAATTTTCCTCTAAATGCAGGAAAATGACACAATGGGCTAATTTACTCCACATTCTAATCTGAAATATGTTGCTTTTAGAAATGTGCAGGATAGTTTATTGTTCTTAATGCTGTCATCCAGGAATCTCAGGACAAAATATTGTAAGAGAACAAAGAGAATTCTTGAATGGTGTGAGATAATGGGTAAATTTTTGGCACAGGAGCAGGGTACATTACTTTAAAAAATTATTACTTAAGTGAAATTTAATGATGGCATTCATTTCCACATTCTCAAAAGGAAAGGCACCAGTTTACTTTATTACTGAGAAGTTTTTAGATGTTTAATAATAGGCATGAAACTTTATCAGTACAAAAGTAAACTAGCATAAGAAATTTTGCAAGATGATCATTCCCCCCTCTCCTCTCCCAGTACTCTCAGAAATAAATCTATTATTCTTCCTTTTCCCTACATAGCAGTATTAAATATGGAGGTATAAAGTATATTGAAAAATGCATTTGTTTCCACCTATTTAGAAACTCAAATGAATCAAGATTCTAATGTAAAACCATACTTGTTTTAGAAAACAGTTTTAATTCTGAGTCACAAGCTGGTGAAAGTTGAAATTCTTCAATCTTTTTTTTCACTTTTAAAATTCTGTTTTATTCTGTTTGCTATTTGCTTAAGCATAGGTCAGAAAATATACTGGATTTCCTAAAGCTTTACATATTTTTCCAATTAAAAATCTGTCATTAATGAGGATATATGCTAATGAAGATTCCAGTAGGAATAAAAATAGGAGCTAATTTCCCCAAATGACTTCTTCATCTGTAAAATGTGAAGGTTAAAAAGATGATCTCCAAGGTCCCTTTCAGGTCAAACAATATAGTAAACCTGGAATGAACAGGAAAAAAAAATTAAAAGTTACCAATTTCCAAACCCATTTGCTTACAGTGAGGCAGAGAAATACGTGAAATCTGTGAAACTGACAGAATGGAATAAGTATTCCTTATGAAACTTCTTGGTTGCCATTCTCCTGTAATGTACATTTTTTTGAGAATGATGAAAGGATCTTTTTGTTTTAAAGCTTTTTTTTGTTTCCTTAATAGCATTTTATTTTTCTAAATATATTTAAAAATAGTTTTCAACTTTTATTTTTTTTTTGCAAAATTTTAAGTTCAAATTTTTTTTCCTATCTTACTCGGCTCCCCACTCCTGAAGACAGCAAGCAATCTGATCTAGGTTATACGTGTATAAGCATGTTAAATATATTACCAAAACTATCATGTTGTGAAAGAAGAATCAGAATAAAAGGAAACAACCATGAGAAAGAAAACATAAAAAGAACAACAGCAAAAAAAGAAAAATCACTGCATTTAGACTATAATTTTTTCTTTGGATACGATTAGGACTTTCTATCATAAGATTTTTAAAATTGTCTTGGATCATAGTATTGCTGAGAAGAGATATGTATGTTATGGTTAATCATAACACAATGTTGATATTGTTGCATAAAATATTCTGCTGGTTCTATTCACTTTACTCAGCATCATTTTATATAAATTTTTCCAGGTTTTGTTTTTTTGTTGTTTTTTTTTTGCCCTGAAATCTTCCTGGACATAATTTCTCATTGGACAATATTCTATTTTGTTCATTTACCACAACTTGTTCAACCATTTCCAAATTGATGGGTATCTATCCAGGCCTTTGCACATAGATCCATATTGTTCTCTAGAAAGGTTGAATCAATTCACAACTCCACCAACAATTTATTTATTTATTTATTAGTTTCATTTATTTATTAGTTCAATAGTTTACTTACTTTCAATTGTACTAATCTCTCCTTTGGTTCCAATTTTCCCATATCTTCTCCAACATTTATCATTTTCCTGTTTTGTTATATTAGCCAATCTGATAAGTCTGAGGTTATCCCTCAGAGTTGTTTTAATTTGCATTTTTCTAATCAGAGATTGAGAGCATTTTTCATATAATTATAGAAAGCTTTAATTGCTTCATTTAAAACATGATTGTTCATATTATTTGGACGTTTATCAATTGGAGAACGATTTGTACTTTATAAATTTGACTCGTCTTTATATTTTAGAAATGACAGAGACACTGCCTTTAAAAAAAAAGTTTCCTTTCTGCTTTACTTCTAATCTTGGTTCTGTAGTTGTGTTGTGCAAAAATATTTTAATTTTATGTTATCAAAATTATGCACTTTGCATTTCAGAATGTTCACTGTCCCTTTTTTTCTCATAAATTTTTCCCTTCTCCATAGATCTGATAAACTATTCCTAACTCTCCTAATTTCCTTATAGTATCATCCATTATATCTATATCATGTACCATTTCAACTTATCTTGGTATAGGAAGGGAGATGTTGGTTTATGCCTTGTGTCTTCCATACTGCTTTCCAGTTCTCATCGGTTTTAATTTAATAGTGAGTTCTTATCCCAGAAAGTGGAGTCTTTGGTTTTATCAAATGGTAGATTACTATAATGATTTACTACTGTGTCTTCTGTACCTAACCAATTTCACTGGTTCACCACTCTATTTCTCAGCCAAAACCTAGTATTTTTGAAGATTGTCACTTTATAATATTGTTTTAGATCGGGTATGGTTAGGCTGTCTTCCTTTGAATTTTTCACTAATTCCCTTGATATTCTTGAACTTTCATTATTCTAGATGAATTTTGTTAGAATTTTTGTAGCTCTATAACAATTCTTTGGTAATTAATTGGCACCAAATAAAGATATTAATTTAGGTAGCATTATCATTTTCAAATTCCTTCAATTTCATTTTCTTCTCTTATTGCTAAACCTAACATTTCTAGTATTGTCCTGAATAATAGTAGTGATAATGGAAATCCTTTTTTAATCTTGGTCTTATTGGGAATGCTTGTAGCTAACTCCCATTTCATAAAATACTAGCTGATTGTTTTAGATAGAGCCTGCTCATCATTTTAAGGGAAACTTCCCCTCCCCTCCTATTTTCTCTAGGGTTTTTGGTTTTATTTATTTATTATTTCAATAGTTTACTTACTTTCAACTGTATTAATCTCTCCTTTGGTTCTTAAAATTTCTAGTTTGGTATTTAATTGGGAATTTTTAATTTGTTCTTTTCCTAGCTTTTTAGTTGCATATCCAATTCACTGAACTGCTCATTTTGTGTTTTATTCATGTAAGAATTGGGAGATATAAATTTTCCCTAAGAACTACTTCGGCTACATCTTACAAGTTTTGTTATTTTGTCTCATTATTGTCATTCTCTTTGAAGAAATTATTTATTGTCTCTATGATTTGTTCTTTGATCACCTCATTCTTTAGGATTAGATTGTTTCTTTTCCAATTAGTTTTCAGCCTATCTTTCCCTGGGCCTTTAGTATACATAATTTTTATTGCATCAAGATCTGAAAAGGATGCATTTGATATTTGTGCCTTTCTGCATTTGATTGTGAGGTCTTCTCATCAAGAATGTTTAAAAATCTTCTGTTTCTTTGAATGTCCATTCCCCCTCCCCCAAAGATCTATACTCAGTTTTCCTGGGTAGGTTATTTTTATTAGTAATCCTAGCTTCTTTGACCTCTGGAATATCATTTTCTAAGCCCTCTCACCCTTTAATGTAGAAGCTGCTATATATTACCTTATCCTAATTGTGTTTCCAAAATACTTGATTTGTTTCTTTCTGGATGCTTGCAGTATTTTTTGCTTGACTTGGGAACTCTGGAATTTGGCACAGTATTCCTTAGGAGTTTTCTTTTTGGGATCTCTTTCAGAAGGTGATTGGTGGATTCTTTCAAGCTCTCTTTTATCCTCTAGTTCTAGAATTTCAGGGCATTTTTCCTTGATAATTTCTTGAAAGATAATGTCTTCACTCTTTTGTTTTTAATCATGGACTTCAGGTAGTTCAATAATTTTAAATTATCCCTCCTAGATCTATTTTCTAGGTGAGTTGTTATTTCCAATGGGAAATTTCACATTCTCTTCTATTTTTTTTTTAATGCTTTTGGTTCAGTTTTATAATTTATTGATTTTCTTATAGAGTCATCAGCTTCCATTTGCTCCATTCTAATTTTCACGGAATTATTTTCTTCAGTAAGCCTTTGGACTTCCTTTTCCCTTTGATCAATTCTGCTTTTTAAGGCATTCTTATCCTAATGGGCTTTTTGCACCTGTTTTGCCATTTGTGTTACTCTATTTTTAAGGTGTTATTTTCTTCATTATTTTTTTTTGAGAGGAGGTCTCCTTTAGCAAGCTGTTGTCTCATTTTCCTTCATTTCTTCTTCCCATTTTTTCCTCTACTTCTCTTACTTGATTTTATAAATCCTTTTTGAGCTCTTCCATGGCCTGTGACCAATTCATATTTTTCTTGGAGACTTTTGATGTACATGCCTTGACTTTATTGTCTTCTTCTGGTTGTATGTTTTGATCTTCTTTGTCATCAAATTAACTATATTCTGAGGTGTTTTTTTTTTTTTTTTACATTATTTGCTCATATTCTCTGACAGTTACTTGAGTTTTTCACCAGGTTTTGGATTTATCAAAGAGTAGATTACTATAGTCACTGACTGCTGTGTCTCATGTACCTAATCTATTCTACTGATCCACTACTCTTTTCCTCAGGCAGTACCAAGTAGTTTTGATGACTGCTTCATTATAATACAGATTAAAATCTAGTATGGCTAGGCCACCTTCCCTAGCATTCCTTATCATTAATTTCCTTGATATTCTGGACCTATTGTTCTTCCAAAAGAATTTTGTTACTATTTTTCTAGCTTTATAAAATCAGTTTTAGGTATATTGATTGGTGTGGCACTGAATATGTAATTTAATTTATGCAAAATTAAAACTTAAATTTTTTTTATTATATTAGCTTGACCTTGCCAAGAGCAGCTGATGTTTTTTCCAATTAGTTAGATGTGATTTATTTGTGTGAAAAGTATTTTGTAATTGTGAGTTTGTTTTAGCAGATAATTTTAATTTTAGATATCATTCCTTCATATTCAACTCACCCTGTATCATCTATCTGTCTGTCTGTCTGTCCATCTATCTTTCTATATTTCCGCCAACTATCCTAATACTGGGAAATGTCTCACTATTTATAAGTATCCCCTTTCCATGTAGTAATGTGAACAATTCAGGGGGCAGAGCCAAGATGGCGGCGTAGGAGCAGCAACATCTCACAGCTCTCGCATAGCCACCCCAAAATACCCATAAAATATGACTCTAAACTAATCCTAGAACTGCAAAATGCACATAAATATAATTTCCACTAAAGTCAGCTCAGCTATGAGGAACCATATCAGCACTGTGAACCAAAACCAGCCTGACCTGAAGCCCTGGCTGAGCCCCGGGGGCGGCTGGACTGAGGAGCCTCGAAGCCTCAGATTAGCAGCAGCTGATTCTTGGTTTTAATCATATTTCCTTTGACATCTGGAATATCATATTCCAAGCCCTTCAATCCCTTAATATAGAAGATGCTAGTTCTTGTGTTATCCTGATTGTATTTTCACAATGTTTCTTTCTTCCTGCTTGTAGTATTTTCTCCTTTACCTGGGAACCCTGTAGTTAGACTATAATTTTCCTGGTAGTTTTCATTTTGGGATCTTCATCAGACAGTACTTGGTGGATTCTTTCACTTTCTATTGTACTCTCTGCTTCTAAAATATCAGGGGACTTTTCCTTGATAATTTCTTGAAGACTGATTTCTAGGTTCTTTTATGGATCATGGGTTTCAGATAGTACAATACTTTTTAAATGATCTCTCCTGCATCTATTTTCTGTGTCAGTTGTTTTCCCAATGAAATATTTCATATTACTTTACATTTTTTCATTCTTTTAGTTTTCTTTTATTGCTTCTTGGTTTCTTATAATGTCATTAGCTTCTATTTGCTCCATTCTAATTTGTAAGGAAATATTTTCTTCAGTGAACTTTTGGACTTCATTTTTCATTTGGCCAATTCCTCTTTTTAAGACATTCTCCTCCTCCTTGTGTTTTTGGACCTCTTTTGCCATTTGACTTATTATATTTTTAAAGCATTATTTACTTCAGTATTTTATTGTGTCTCCTTCACTAAGCTGTTGATTCTTTTCTCATGATTTTCTTGTATCACCCTCATTTCCTTTCCCATTTTTTCCCTCTAACTCTCTCACTTAATTTTCAAAATCACTCTTTGAGCTCTGCCATGGTGTGAGACCAAATAGTATTTTTTCTTGGTGGCTTTTGATGTAGGAATTTGACTTTGCTATCTTCTTTTGAGTATTTATTTTGATCTTCCTGGTGTAATAGTAATTAATTTAGCATGAACTTAGCCTTCAGTTACTAAAGGCTAAGTACAGAAGGTGTGAGCTCTGTCTCTTGTGTGAAAGAGGCAGATCGTATGAACTCAGTCTCCCATGTGAACAGAGGGTGTAAAATCTGTCTCCTGTTGCTGATGTGGCAGGAGGGGGTTGGCTGAGAGAGGAGGCCAGTGTGTGTATATAAGAAGAATTCTAGAGACAGAGAATCATGAATTTTCCTCCTGGCAGTTCCTGGTGGAGGAAGCAGAATTGTCCCAGCAACTGGGAACTGGGCTTGCTGGATTGAGAACTGAGTTGGAGTTTTCTATGAGACCAGAATCTGGTGAAGGCCACCTGGAAGGCTGAGATTTCTACTGGGTCCCAGGGCCAGCCAACAGGATAAGACTATGTTTTTTTGTGGCTTGGCTGATCATTGAGTTCCTGGCAACAGAAGTTTTGAAGATTTTGAGATGTGCTGGACCCTGTGAACTTCGGTGTGTGCCAGGGACTACCTGGAGGATTGGACAAGGAGCTGGGAGCTGTCTACCTCAGAAGACTGGATGAGAACCTGGGAGCTGTCTGCCCCTGAATCCAGGTGACTGTTTGGTGTTTTCAAGTAGGAGCTGGGACCATGGAAGAGGATCCAGGGAATCAAAGAGACCACCCCAAGTCAAGATGAAGAACAGACC
>CM053588.1:189513604-189538329 GCA_028646515.1 Pseudochirops corinnae | reverse complement strand
GATGTAATGTTGTGAATATTATATTGTGATTTGTTGTGAATGTTTGCCTTGATTTGTAATACAATAAATGGAGTATTCACTATACTGTGTAATCTGAATCTTAAAAGCTGTTCACAGTAGCATTCTTTTGGGAATCTGCTAGTGCATGGTCACAGTAATATCTTTCTGTAGTTACAGGTTTGTTTTTTTTTTCACTGTTTTCTACTTTCCCCAGCCTATTACTTGACTTTTAGCTGTTTGTTAAAGTAAGTCTCTGCTTCCAGGGTGGAGGACCCAGTGTCCCAAGCTTCAGAGGTGTTTCACACCTGTTTTCAGAGAAACTTTTAGGGATCTGTAACTTTCCACTTCTTTCAATATGGTACGATCTAAGGTGAAGTGTTTTCTATTCTTTTGGCCTCTTATCTGGCCTGTGAGTGACTCCAACCACTCTTTTTTGCCCTGGAACTGTGAGGAGGGTCCCCCCCCTTTACTTTTGCTGCAAGGCCTGTTATGCTAGTGCTCCTCCTCACTCTGAGACTCTCACAAAGGACTGGTTCCTACATAACAGTGTGGTCAAAGGAGCAGAGTCCTGCCCAAGTGCTAGGAACAGACTCCTATAATCCTCTTCTAACCTGTTCTTCAACCCCCTTACCATCTATTTTCTGAGAGCCTTAGAAGAAGCTGCTGCCATTGCTCCTGCTCATTCATTCACTTCTAAGACCTGCCACTGGCCTGCTGAGACTGTACTGTGCTGCACTCCTTCCCTGGCACTACAGACTCTTCCTGCTGAACTTCTAAGTTTTCCCTGGTGTCTGTGCTGAGAGATCCAGAAAATTCCATTGCTGCCAATAATTCTGTCACCCTGAGGCCTGCGTCAGACTTGATGGGGCTGGGTTTATACTGACATGGCTTGTGCTAGACTGCACTCCTCTCTCAGCCTGGTGCAACAAACTTTCCTGTCAACCTTCCAAGTTGTCTTGGACTTGAAATTCATTTTACTGTGCCTTTTTATAGGTTCTGCTGCTCTAGAATTTGTTTAGAGTCATTTTAAAAGGTATTTGGAAAGTTTTGGGGAAGAGCTCAGGCATGTCCCTGCCTGTCATCTTGGCTCTGCCCTGACATTATTTTCTTCATTTAACGTTTGTTCCTCCTTTTTTATTTGACAAATTCTGTATTTTAGAATTGATTTTTTAAAATTTTTAGTCAATTTTTTGCTTTCTCTTCCAAGCTGTTGACTCCTTTCCCTCTCCATGATTATCCTTCATCCCTCTGATTTCTTTTCCCAATTTTGTTTCTACCTCACTTATTTGATTTTGGTCCTTTTAAAGCTCTTCCAAGAGGACTTTTTGTGCTTGGGATCAATTCATACTCTCCTTTGAGGCTTTTCATGTAAGCATTTTGACATTGTTGTCCTCTTTTGAGCTTCTTTTTTAATCTTCCCTGTCATCATATTAGGTTTCTTTAGTAAGGCTCTCTTCTATTTCTTACCTCTTATTCTTTCAACCTATTTTGTGACTTTTAATGTCATGCTCTTAGGCACTATCTGAAGCTTCTTATACTGGGCTCCAGCGCCTTGATCACTGGCTTTACATGCTAGCACCTTGGGTGCTTGTAGCTGTCCTGCTGTGCTGTGGGTGGCCAACCTCATCATTCCTGTTGGGCCAGGGTTCTGATGTTTGCAGTTTGCCTTCTGGTATGATTTTGGAGGCCTCACTGCTGCCCTACTGAGTGAGAACATAGGGGTCTAGGTGGCTGATCTGTGATGCTATTAACCTCCTTCTGTCTTGCCTTGACACCATCTGCTCTGGCCTGTGCTTCCCTTTTACCCAAGTGAGACAGACCTGTTCTAAACTCCCAAGTCTTCCTAATCTTGAAAATTTTTTCACTCCATATATTTGTGGATTCTGTCTCTCCAAAATTCATTTAGAGCCTTGATTTAACATTGTTTTTGAGGGAAATTGCAAAGAGCTCAGGCAATTCCTGGATTTTCTCTGCCATATTGGCTCCTGATATAAGGATCTTAAAGGTAAAAAATGAAATGTTTGAGGTATCATTTTACAAAATGTAATTTGTATATGTTACATTACTATCCTATATTTGAAACCCAATAGTTATTTATTAAATATGTGCAAAATAATATTGCATAATGGATAGAGAGCCAACATCAGTCAGGATAATTTTGGGTTCAAGTATTTTTCTTGTATATAATAGTAGCTTGACCTTGGTCAGGTTATTTAATCTCTTCATTGATAGTCTAGGGCTATAAATTGTAGAACTCTCCCTGGAAAATCTCTAAGGCTGCAGTAACTCAATACAGAACACTTGTAAATTAGATTTGCATTGTTGGAGTAAATATCCTCATGACTGCTAGAAAAAAAGAGAGAAAATAAAGTCCTGGTCTTTAGAGATATAAGGACAAAAAGAAGCAGGCACTGTCCTTGAGGACAGTGTCAACATTCACACTATTTGTCAAACACAAAATGAGAGAATGTCATTTCAAGGAGAGAAAACTCATAACTTGGAGAGATCAGGCTTGGCTTCACGTAGATGGTGGCATAAGTATTCTCTCTTGAATGAATCTCAGGATTTTAACAGACAGAAGTGGATGTAATACAAACATGGGCCTCCACCTTTACAGCACTGTGGAAGATGGAATACTATGTGCAGAGAACAGCTATTTCTGATTTGACTATAACAGGGAGTGTTCAAAAGGGAGAAATAGTCAATAAGACTAGCAAGGTAGGGAAGGGATGAAATCATAGAGGACTTTATATATTGGAGTAAGTAGACTTTTTTTTTAAATTTTGCTTTAGACACAATAGAATGCTGTTTAAAGTGTTTGAAGAATTACTCTTTGTAATGGGACCATCTTTGGGAGATATTTGAGTTTAGCAAGAATCTGACAGAAATTCAGATGGATTACAATAGGAAAATGGGAAACACCTGAATACACTGACATGCAATGGATGACAACAACAACACTACTAATATAACAACAACAGCAACAATAAAAATAATTAACATTTATATACCTGTGTAAGGTTTATAATGTTTTTTTTACACAAAGTAGCTCATTTAACCTCACAGCAGATCCTGATATATCACTAATATAATTATTGCCATTTAACAGATGAAGATGAGACTCAGAGAATTTAAGTGAAACTTGCTCAGGTCACACAACCAGTAAGTGTCTGAGGCAGGATTTAAAAATAGGTCTCCCTCACTCAAAGTAAAGTACTTTGTTCAGTATGCCACATTTATCCCCTTAGTTCCCAGTAATTACAAATGAATTTCACACGAGGAAAAATATTCCATATAAATAAATATAAAAGATAGAGCTACATATTAACCAGAGACAAAGAAATTATGAAAAATCATATATACCTGAAAGAATAAAAGACCATTTCAACTTAGGTGGCATATGTTCTCATTCATTACTTCCCTGAAGTAATTGATAAATATCTGGGTCTCTGATCATACAAACCAGAGATGAAATATGATTTTGGATACTTACTGGCCGTGTGATCCTGGAAAAGTCAGTTAACCTTTGTTTGCCTAATTTTCCTCAACAATAAAATGGGTGCAAAAAGAACACCTACTTTCCAGGGTTGTTGTGCAGATCAAATGATATAATAATTTTAAGAAATTTTAGTTATTACTCCACATATACAATCTTTCCCAAGTCTTGTTTTCTGATCACACAGACACTAACCTGATTCATGTTCTCTTCATCATATGCCATGGCTACTATAATATCTTTTGGTTAGATTCTATGTCTCAAGTATCTACTTACTCTAATCCATTCTCTGTTCAGTTGATAAAGTCTAAACGATAAATTCAAATGATTCCTTATTATTTCCATGATTAAATATTTAAAAATTTTACATTTGTCTTTTTAAAAACTCTTTATAAGTTAGCCTGTCCCTTCCTTTTCAGTCTTCTTAATGCCTTACACTTTAGTCTTCTCTAGGATCTAGTTGCATTGGTGTACTACCTGCTTTTCTGTTCTAAGTGTAATGGATAACATTCCATCTTGAGACTGCCTTTACATTGTCAGTCCCCTATGCCTGAAATACTTTCCCTCTTCACCCACACCTTCTTTTAATAGTCAACTCAATCTCACTTTATGTAGGAGGGTGTTTTTTTCCCCACTTTTAATAATTGCCTTATGCCTTACCTCCAAGATTATCTTTCATTTGCACTGTATACATCATTTATGTTCAGTTATTTTCAAGTTTTCTGTCACATTGGAATTTGAGTTCCTGAGGGCAAAGACCAGATTTTTGTGCCTTTCTTTGTATCTTCAGAGCTTAGCACAGTACCTGCCAGGAAGTAAGCACTTATTACTCGTTGACTGACTGAGAATCTATAGAATAAAAGGTTTCATAAAGTAATAAGATTGATTGTAGTGTAAGAGATATGAATTAATTCCATTACTTTATAGTCACACTTTGTCTTTCTGTGTCTGCAAAAGAGGCAAACCAAGGCAAAATATGCTCATTAAACATTTAGGCAGTTAGTGTGGTGGAATGGAAAGTGTAGAATTAAATATTAGAGGAAGTGGGTTGAAATTTGGCTCTGAACCTTCTATTGGCTTAGGTAAATAACAGCCTCTAGAAACTTCAGTTTTTTCATAAGCAAAATGAGAAGTGGGTAGACCACGGGATCTCTAAGATTCTTACCTTCATAAAATCTCTGAAATTGTAGGTACTTAGTAAATATGTGTTTCATTATGGAAACAATATTTTTTGAACAAGAGATTGCATGTTATACTCCAAAACTATGGAGGAAGTTATATCATGAAGCAATTTTTAGTTTACCTAGGTCAATTAATATTTAATGAAATGCTAGAGGAATTCATCACATTACATATGAGATAGACTACAATTCAGCTGTTTGGATTCCTCCGATATCTACGAAAGAACATAAATATAAATTCTCTCAAAAGACGTGAGTGTCTATTCACTTCTTAGATATCCAGGTATGGCAAAAGGAGGTAATGAATTAATAATCTTACTTTTATTTCTATCATGAACCTTATATCATTCTCTCTCCTTATTTATTACATATAACATACAGATCTCTCTCTCTCTCTCTCTCTCTTTCTTCCTATTTTTCTCTCTTCCCCCTATTTTTATCTCTCCCTCCCTCCCCTCCTCCTCCCATCTACAAAGCTAGCACTAAAACAGCTGGATCTATCAAAATTTAAAATAACAATATTCAAATGAAACTGTAGTCTTAATCTTTCATAAATAATGCTAGATATTAACTTTCTTTGACTGTGTATTGTTTCTGTTTTTGTGGGCTTGAGACTGAAAAACAACAGATATAATTGCCATTCCTCTATCCTCCACAACTCATAGACAACTTTAAGTTTTGCCTCCCTATTAGTGGTGTGAATTGTAAATAGGTGTTTTAATGAGGCAAGTCTCTGCTCAGTTTCAGAACTTGCTAAAACTTTGGTTTGTCAAGTCAGAAATGAAGATCACATTGTTTGCTTGGTGGGTTACATCTTTTGGAGCTTTTGTGACTTTGTTGCTACTTTTGAAAACTAAAGAGAGAAAAACTTTAAAGTCCATTGCATTTGAGGTATCACAGATGTGGAAATTCTACCGATGTGGCTGTTCTATCCTCAGTGGAACTCATTTACTGAGAAATGTCTTTCCACAGGGAGCATCACTAATTTTGAGATAGTACTCACAGCATAAATCTCCTATATTTCAAAACTGAATGATTTCAACTGATAGAATAGGAGAAAATCATGTTTTTTAAAATTTTAGTCACATTTCTTATGTATTATCAATTGATTTATATCCCCAATATTGTAATAATGTAGTAGTAAACTTAGGAAGTAACTATTGGTAGAAAGGTAAGAGAAATATTCTGTTAGTCACAAAATTTTTTTTGGACAGGTCATAGACTGTATTCCAGGACTCGAGGAACTTAAGTGTACATATTACAGAGCAGATAAATTACCTTCTACCAAATCTTATAAAAAGAAGACTTAGGGAGTCAATAGAATAATTTACTTTTACTGCCTCATGAAATGTTCACCCCAAACAATAATCCAAATAACTGAAATGTATCCCCCTCAGTGAAAATTTGTTTAGACATATGATGACTTTCAAAAATAAGCAGTGCTTTCCCATAATGGGTGACAAATTAATATTATTCAGTGAATGAATGCATTGTATAAGTTTCATTGCCTTAACTTTGTGATACTTGACTGCACTTAAGTATTTGTGTGTGCATGTTTTTGTACAGATATGTGTTCATGATTTTTTTATCCTTGATTAGTTCCAGAAACTTGATGGTGTTCTAAGAAAATAGGAGTCATTTGTAATTGGTACCATTGGTACATTGGTAATTGATACAATTTGTAATTGTATCTGTCTCCTTTTCTCAGAAAATGAAAAATATCTAATTCAAATCTATTGCAAACTTGTACACATACTTTTGTTTCTTTTTCTTTTTTTATACAAGTACAGCACTTTACAATTATCCTTATTCAATTCCATCTTATTAGATTTGCTTTGGTATTCAGGCACCCTGAAAATCATAGGATATTAATTCTGTTGTTAAATATGTTAGCTATTTCTTCCATTATGAAGTAATTTGATGATTTCTTCAGTATGTAATCTTTGCTGTAATAAAAGGCATTATAAAAATATAGTGAGCAAAGTAAGGTTAAGAGATGATCTTTAGGGCAACAACAACAACAACAAGAGACCTCCCTTCAAGTTGATTGTTATTCCTTGATTGTTATTCCTTGATCATTATTATTGGGATTAGCTCATTCAACCAGTTCCAAATTTCATCTCAAATTCATTCCTTTTCAACAAACGGATAACAGCTTGTCCCTCAAGATTACATGAAAATATTGTCAGCTTCCTTACTGAATTTCATATATATTTTCATCTCCATTAATCTGTTGTTTTTAAATCTCATCTTTCTAATGTTTCCTTTAGATTGTGTTTCAATAGTGAAAATAGAGTAATTTAATGAATTAATTGATAAGGCATTTATTAAATTTTACTATATAAAAAGCTATGTACTAAGCAATGGTTCAACATTAAAAACTATTATTTTTATAATATCTGAAATACCATTAAAAAGAGGAATTACTATTTTTTTATTTGATGTTTTGTTTTTCAATCAACAAGTACTTTATCTTCTTCCCCCACTTCCTTCCCAATTTAAAAGAAAAGAAAAACTTGGAAGAAATATACATAGTGAATCAAGACAAATTTTAACATTGTCTATTTCTAAAAGCACAGGTCTCATTCTTCATCTGTACTCTATCATCTCTCTGTCAGTGGATGGGCAGCATAGTTTATCATAAATGTTCTGCAATCGTGGTTGATTGTTCTGCTGATCACAATTCTCAAGTCTATCACAATTTTCAATGTTGTTACCTAAATTATTCTTCTCATTCTTCTCTTTTTACTTCACTCTGCATCAGTTTATAGAAGTCTTCTCAAATTTATTTTAAACCATTTTAATCACTTATTATAATACAGTAATATCCCATCATATCTGTATGCCATAATTTATCCAGCTAGTCCTCAACTGATAGGACCCCTGTATTGTCTAGTTCATTGCCATTACAAAGAGCTGCTGTAAGTATTTTTTTTACTTGTGAGTTATTTTCTCCTTCCTGTGTTCTCTTTGAGGTATGGTGTACTGGCCTTCCTCACGGAGAAAAGCCATTTCTGGTTGTTCTTTTGGTAAATCTTAGCTCCAGTCTCTGAATTTTTCCTTTCTTTTATTCTAATTACATGAAAAAGCAATTTTTACCATCCAATTTTTCAATTTTTGAGTTGCAAATTCTTGCCTTACATGCCCTCTCATTGAGAAGAAAAGCAATTTGACATAGATTTTACATTTGAGGTCATGGAAAATATTTCCAAACCAACCATGTTGAAAAAGAAAATACAGACCTAAAAAAAGAAAACTATGAAAAAGAATAAACATAAAATTGTGCTTCAATCTGCATTCAGACTTCAGCAGCTCTTTCTCTTTCTCTGGAGTTGAATAGCATTTTATCATGCTCTTAAAAATTGTCTTGGTTTTATTGTTTTTATAGTTGGTTTTTTTTTTTTACAGTTTCATAGTGTTTTGCAAATGGTGAATTAAATGTCAATTGCTCACAGAAAAAAAAAAAGAAAGCGTTATTAAATTGTCTGCTTCTTTCTGGGACCTATGTTCCTCTCTAGGGAAAAGAGGATGGCTTTGTTTCCTATGCTTTTGAAAATCTGTAAATAAGACACAAAAAATAAGAAATTAAACTAATGAACTATTTGGAATGTTTTTAATATGATTAAATTGCATTTGTTTCTTTTTACCTCGTAGCCATTTTTGTAAGTTTAGATTTTAAGTCAGTATATAGATAGAATTTCAGTAATAATGAATGCTGAGAGTTGTCATTCACCTTTTATCATTGTATAATGTTGCTGTTACCATGTACAACATTTTGTGAATTCTGCTCATTTCACTTTGCTTCAGTTCATGTGAGTCTTTTCAGGTTTTTCTGAAAGCATCCTGATCATCATGTCTTACAGCACAGGTATATTCATCACAATCATATACCACAACTTGTTCAGTCATTCTTCAGTTGCTGGTCAGCCTCTTGATTTCCAATTCTTTGTCAATTTCCAATTCTTTGGTATACAGAAGTAGTAGTAGTATTGCTAGCTCAAAAGGTGTGTACAATTTTATAGTGCTTTAGGGATAGTTCCAAATTATTCTCCAGAATACTAGGATCAGTACACAACTCAACCAACAGTGTATTAATGTCTCAATTTTTCTACATCCTCTCTAAAATTATAATTTTCTTTGCCATTGTACACAATCGGGACCTTGATGCATTACTCATAGTTGACATCTGCCATATGTTTTATCTCCCAGGTTAGAATTTGAGCTTCTGGAGAGCTAAGAATTTCCTACTTTTCTAGGTATACTCTCATTGCTTTGTACAGAGCTTTGCCAATAGTAAAGTCTTAACAAATACTTTGTTCATTAATAATCTTCTGAGGGCCCTACTGCTTCAGTGATGACCAAGGAAGTATTGATTTAAAAGAAAGAAAATAAATTTACCTCTTGTAAAGCAAGATATATGATGAGGAGAAAGTAAGGTATATGGTAATTATATATAAAGTAAAATCACTTTATAGTGGTAGTGTTGATAGTTAAGATTAATAGATACATCATAAAGCTAATGAGGGACTGTATATGGTATGGTACATAAATCTATACTTGAAATCAGAAAGATATTGTTTCACTTTCCATCTATTAGATATATTGACTGTATGACCCTGGACAAGTAACTTAACCTCTCAGTATTTTAGGTAACTTTCTAAGACTGTAAGTTTCAAAGAAGTTATTGTCCAGTTTTAAAGCATTTGCTCATATAGGTATTCCCTATATCAACAAAAATCACAGGTTCAGTCAATTACTATCCAGTAATAAATAATTAGCATTAATAAATCCCCATTTTCTTTATGTATTAATTATGGTAAGGAGGTATGATTTGAATCCTTAAAATACAGTGTGATCTTGAATTAAATCGAATGCAAGGAATACTCATTATAATAAAGGTGTAAGAGTGTTTTTATTTTGAATTGTAGAAACTCATGATGACCATCTATTCAGGGGCAAGGAGGGATGGTGACATTTGTTAATGGATGAATTTAACAGTAATGAGATTTGAAGTTCCTTTTGTACTGCTAAACTAAGAGGTATTTAGCACCTAGTTCAGATTAAGCCTCTGTTAAAGAAATAGAAGGTATGAACTTCTGTCTCCTGTTGCTAATGTAACAGGAAGGGTCTGAACAGGGAGGGGAAATACCGTTTATAAGGAAAAACCTAGAGAGGGAGAATCAGAATTTCTTGGGACAAGGATCTGGAGAAGAAGCTGCTGCCACTGGAGAAAGAGAGAATTTCTCTCAGCAGCATCTGGAGGCTGGGTTGCTACTGCTAGATAGAGAATAGAGAAGAAAAATGAGAATTGGCAACTGAGTCAGATCTTCTTGAAGTGAACTCCATGGAGGCAGAAGCTGCTGCCACTGAGGAGGCTGAAGAGGAGCTGAGGAGGCTTAAAAAGAAAGTCTCGTCACCCCCAGACTGAAGAGAGTGGTTTTGATTTTGAAAACCTGGATGGAGTGATTTTTTATTCTGGAACCAGCTGAGGCTTCTGGGTCCAAGGGCCAGCCAGAGCTGCCAAGGGACTGGGGAAGCATGACTTTGATGCTGAGACTTTGTCTGTTTATGGCTTTGTTGGGCCTTGACTTCTCAGGAGTGGAGACTGTGAGGGATTTGCGATGGACTGGATACTGTGAGCTCCAATGTGGAGCAGGAACTGTACAGAGAGGTGGACAAGGATCTGGGAGCTGTCTGTCTTTGAATGCAGGTGACAGTTTGGTGAATCCAGGTAGGATCTGAGACCATGGAAGGCGATCCAGGGAATCTGAGAGACCATCCCAAGTCAAGCTGGAAGAAGATTTTACTTGGATACTGTGTACTGACTGAGAAACTGTAAATTTACCAGTGACCTAGGAGTGGATGGTTTGTGTATTTTCTGATGATTGAATAGTGAATGATGAAGGATGATTCATTGACTAAATGATTGTACTTAGTGATTGATGACGGAATAAGTAATTGATTTGTAACTTAGTGTGCCTCATGAGTGGAAGACTTTGACTGTTGTTCTTTGTGTGCTTTAAGGAGTCAAACCTCCCTAAGGATGAGTGAATGATTAAGATGATTGCATGATTGAGTTACTAAATGATTGTTTTTTGGTCAAAACTTTTTGACCACTTGTAGAGGAAACTATGTGGCCATTTTCTGTGATAAGTTGTTGTGAATGCTGTATTTTGATTATCTGTGGTAAGTTGTAATATTGTAAATGCTATACCTTGATTTCTGTGAATGTTTTGCTCTGATTTGTTATGGAATAGATTGTTCACTATACTGTATAATCAGAACCTTAAAAGCTGTTCACAGTAGCATTCTTCTGAAAAGCTGCTAGTGCTGGGCTTTAAATTGAAGTACCTGAAATTTGAAAGTAAATGTATTTAAAGCATCACATTAGGCCAGTGAGTCATATTGTAGTAAGTTATATGTTATGGAATTCTTATTATTTTACTTTTTTATTTCTTTCAAGATGTCATTGAAGAGTTATGAATTTTTTCACTCTTTTTCTGGTTATATGGTTTGTTTCTACTCTAGTGAAGGAACATCATATTTTATGGAAAAAGTTGCTTTTTTTTGACCATTTAAAGAGTTTTGCAAATGATGAATTAAATGTCAATTGCTCACAGAAAAAAAGAGGTTTATTAAATTGGCTGCTTCTTTCTGGGACCTATGTTCCTCTCTAGGGAAAAGAAGACGGCCTTGGTTCCTATGATTTTGAAAATTTGTAAGTAAGACACAATAGCAAGAAATTAAGCAAAGGAACCATTTGGGATATGCTTTCAATATGATTAAGTTATATTTGTTCCTCTGCCTCATAGTCATTTTTTGCAAGTTTAGATTTAAGTGAGTGTATAAATAGAGTTTCAGTAATAATATTTTGATGTTAATGAAACATGTCCTCTGTCGTTGCTTCATTACCTTTCATTTCCCCCCCTGGACAACATATGTTTACAATAATTTCTTATGCATATTGTAGTTATAATTCCATATATTATTTTAGAAAGGCCTGACTAGCAGTAATAAATAAGCAAAATGCCTGGTTTTAAATCATATTCTTTACACTACTCATTTAATTTATTTTCATTTGCTCTTTTTTATTGCTATAGGAAGAAACACTTTCAGTGCTGTAATTTTATAATAAAATATTGTGAGAAAGAATTATTAGTTGTAATACCACTATCTAAGCATCACTAAAAGTTTAC
Source organism: Pseudochirops corinnae (assembly GCA_028646515.1). Classification (NCBI taxonomy): domain Eukaryota; kingdom Metazoa; phylum Chordata; class Mammalia; order Diprotodontia; family Pseudocheiridae; genus Pseudochirops; species Pseudochirops corinnae. The sequence goes on along the minus strand of CM053588.1, from coordinate 189,526,456 downwards.
ACAGAAATAGCTTTTGATAATATAACAAGAGATTTGCCAGCTGTATCTTTTGAACAAAAGTATCTGCTTTTAAGTTTAGAGAAAATTGATTTTGGTCATTTCTTGATATGCTGATAAATGTTGGCTTTAATTCCAAATACTGATTTAGAAATATTTAATTAAGATTTTGTATTTTATCATCTTTTCCTTTTGTTAAGACATAAATATGGTGTCTTTTAATTTGGAGGTTTATATAAATATGATTTTTGTTTCTATATCCAATTGTATTGTTTAAGGAGAGAAGGATTGTGGTAAAGGACTAATAAGTAAACTGATTTTTGTCCTTATTTCCTAATAATGGAATTTCCTATCTGATAACAAGCAATACAGGTAGGGTTTAGATGATTTGGAAGGGGCAGGGGAAGAAGCATATGCCATTATCATACTGTTAAATTAAAAAAAAATACATATCATTAGCTTTCATGTCTATGCATGGTACAGTTATGTACCTAACACACAAGAGAACTGAGTAAGTCTCAAGATTTAAAGTAGGAGAGGGAAAGAAGTATTGTTTATAGTATTAAGACAACAACAATCAAGTCTTCTCACTTTAGAAATCTGGAAGCTAAGAAAAGGATGTTATTGAAGTTTTTACAATTATGAAAGCCAAAATACAATTTTGCTTTATAATCTATAGGATACTAGAAATGGCTGTTAGGGGAAGGGTCTCATTGAGACTTGAGAGAGAGAAAAAAATATGACAAATAAAAGAAAGTTATACTTTACAAATGGTCAGGCAATTTATAAAGTTTATAACTTATAAAGAGGAAGAAAAACCAAAAAATAAAATTTGGTGGATGAAAGGTTGAAAATCATATTAGATCCATGAAAGTTAATTAATGTAAATTTGAGTACAAGGTCTTCATGATTGAGATTGATGTCACAGAGCAGTGGTTCTCAACCTTCTTAATGCCTTGACCTTTTAATACTAGTATGTGGGCATATCTGCATATGGGCAGACCTGCCTGGAGACAGATAGAGGAGCGCTTTCTCGATTCCTAATACCATTGGAAATATGTATTTTCCAATGCTCTTAGGTGACCCTGTTTGACCTACAGGTTGAGAAACACTGTCATAGAGAGTATCCTCGATCCCAAAAGTAACTAGTTTCAACAACAGAATTGTGAGCATATGGAGACTTGTGATCTGAACATGTTCTGTTCTTGGAATTTTTGTTTTTTCTCTAAGGAGAATAGGATACTACACATAATCTATAAAAATCTTGGTTGAACTCCCAGCCTAAATATTGCTGCATAGAAATATAATACCAAAAATCAGTCTGCCAAATGTAAGCTTAATATACTTGGTATTATAAATATCCCAAAATGAGAGATTGCTGCTTTTAATTAGAACAGACAGTTAAATAAGCAGTGACCTACATTCCTGGGGCCTAAAATAAAGTAGACAGAAATAATAAAATTAATTCTAATCACATCTCCTTTGTTGTTGTTTTTGTTAGACAATCATTTTTGATTTAGTATTTTGATTTAGATCCTGTGAAAATTTAGGTATACTTTATAGAGGTCAGTGAAAGTACCAGAAGTATGAGTATCCAGATCTTATTCATCTGATTCTTATTAATACATTAGTGTGCAGCTTTGGGTATGGAAGATCATAATAGTGTATGATAAACTCTCTGTCTGAGATCATCAAATGCTAAATTGTCCTTAGATTATTTTCACTTATCTAGGATCTCAGTTTGCTGTTTTGATTCTGATATTTTGTCTTGTACTTAGAACTTTTTCCTGGTTTTGATGGTCCATATCCTTTTACTTTTATTGGGAAGGGGAGGATTGTGATATAGATGAAATTTATTTTGTGAAATTCTATGTAGTTTCCAATTTCTGGCATCATCCTCTCATCTTCTTATACAATGACTTCTCATGGGTATTAAACTGGGCATTGGTCAATCATAACTTCCTCTTGCACTGTTCAGCCAAGAACTCACCATTTCCTTAATCTCTAGGACAATATGTCTACCATTCTGTAAGTCTAATTTACCTGTTATATTTTTTATTCTATTATGGAGATCCCTTTAACCAACTGTTAGCTTGGGAAAAAATCTCAGACTACAGTATAGACTAGGAAAGAGGGCTTGTTTTGGAGTTAAAATAAAATAAATTAAAATATTAATTCCTGCTTGTGTGATGCTTGTTTATTCATTTAAGCAATCTGGGCCTAGATTTCCTCATGTAAAATGAAAGGATGGTATTAGAAGGCATATAAAATCCCTTCTAGTTTAACTCTGATACTATATTAGTGTTAACTCAATATGAACATGTAAAAATCTAAAAACAATATATATTGTCATCCCTCCCAGTCGATATATCATTTTGATAGAGGTTAGTTCCTTATTGCAAAAGAAGATTAAGCTAGATGAGTTGTCACCCCAGATGAAATCCAAGATCTAGAACAGGGCACATAGGGAAGAGCCCCCAAATAGACCCCTAGATAATTAGAATAACTTTTGAATGCCACCATCTAGGGAAGACATCGATAAACTCGAGAGTATTTGGTGAATGCAAGTCAGATGGTGAATGATGATCATTCATATGAGTCTATGCCACATAAGAAACTAGAAATACTAAATTTAAGTGAGAAAAGCTTCAAGGGGATGGGGAATAATACTGAAGTTCAGTGGTTGTTGTGGGGAAGCTGAATTAGCCTTACTCTCTTGGTTCCCAGGAAAAAGAAATATATATTTCCTTGATATAAGGAAAACGGTTTTCAGAATTTTAGCAATTCAATGGGAAATGTATTTTCTCAGAAGGCATTCCCATTTATCAGAGGTCTTTAAGCAGAAACAACATAACTAGTTCTCAGTTAGGTTGCATTGGTTTAATATCTCTTCCAGTTCTGATTCTGTGATTTTCTGAATATCAGTCATTAAACAAAGACTGAGAAGAGGGTAGTATATGGAGATATCTTTCTGGTACCTTTCCAATTATATAAGAAAGATGATTACAGTTTCCTCCTGCACATAAGCCTAGTCCTGATTTTTCGGATATGTGTACCTCATTTTTAATTCATATCCTTTTTCTTCAAGTATGAATGATTCTACTCTACTTGATGTAATTTGCAAATTCAATGAGGTAATTGATATAGATACTAAGTAATAATAAATTCAGGGACCCTGAAAAGTCTCAGTAATCAACACAGCATATTGAATTTTATTCACCACAAATTTCCTAGAGCAGGTAACCTAATGCTATATTTTTTTCCTCTTTAAATATTGGATGAAGCAGTGGCCTGAAAAATGCTAATGTCACAATGCCTATCTCCATGAAAAAATTATGGGTTGAGTTCATCAATATTTTAGATATTCACATATGTTTCTTTTCCTACAATACTTGTAACAGGAATGATAGATCTTTTGGCTATTGCCCTATTCATCAAGAATGGAATAACTTCCACCTAGGAACAGTTTTGTGATATGTATAATCATGAGAATTTGACAGATGACCCTGTGATTAGAAAAGGTCACTGTCTATGTTTCCATCTCAGAGTCATTCTTTTTCACTACATTCATCAGTTATATTATCCTAAATTCCAATCAATATTGAAGACTATGATGGCGACTGGCATTTTCATCTTTGTGACACAGGTGATGCTGTGTGGCTTGGCAAAATTTTTTACCTGCTCAAGTGAAAGATTTGAGTTCCTGGATTTTTAAGTGATCATAATATCCTAGAAATGGAAAGGACATTATAAAGTTATTTTCTCTGTTCTTTTTTCCTCCAGTTAGAATTTTAACTAAACTGAATATTTTTGATCATTGCTTGTCTTGTTCTTAAAGATTTCCAGTCTCCTCAGTAAGATTTCCATAGGTAGTTTTTAAAGCCTTCAGAACCACTCTATTAGTGTTGTTTAGGATTTACCATATAGGTAGTCTAAATCTCTGCAGTTTAAGTACTTTTCTTCTCTGGATGGAAACAGTATAAAAAATGAAAATTGTGAATCCCATTTTGTTTAATATCATATACTTTACATCACTTGCTTAACTGCCTCTGTTTTCCCTAGCTTTAATAACTTCTAATATTCTTTTAAATTTCCCTTGACTTTAATAATTCAAAGGCTTCAGTATTTTTCTTGCACTTTTGTTATGTTTTTAATCAGCATTTAGCACTTTTTTTTTCAATAAGGGTATGAACACTTTCAGATTTCCATCTCAAATAAGCACTTACTATAGTCAAGACTGGAGAAGATAAGAGGTTAGATAGGACTGTGATACCTGTTTGCATAGTGAATAACAATATGTAGTCTCCAATAAGCTAAAGATTAAAGTACAATTTGTGTGTGCATGTGTAGGTTTGTAAGCGTGTTTGCATATTTGGGAGTGGGACAAAGATTGAATTAATATGTTGGGGCATTGGAAAGATCCAGGGGAAGCCTTCTAGGAAATATTGAGGAGACAAATCATTTAATCTTTCTCAACAATCACTTTCCTCCTCTGCAAAAGGCAGGGATTGAATTTGATGGTCTTTATGGTACATTCTATGAGACAAGAACTTAAGAGATTGCCTACATGGATATGCAAAAGCTGGGAGTGAGAGGATACAAGCAGGAAATCTCTGATAATAGACTTATGTGGAATGTTGTGAAATAACATTGGATCCAGATAGTGGAGAATATTAATATAAAGATTAAGGCCTGTGCATTTTCCCTTAGAAGGACAGTTTTATTGTTCTTTTCATCCTCCCTTTCTTCTTTCCTTCCTTCTTTTTTCTTCCCTTCCCTTTCTTTTTTTTTTTTTTTTTTTGAGTAGAGGTCATAGGCAAAGCTTGAGTATTAGAAACATTTTGTTGTCAGTTGTATGAATGAGGAATTGGAGCAGGGGCTGGGTATATAGGGAAAATGGATTATAAGATCATATGTTTAGTATTATAATTGATATTAGAAGCCATAAACCCCTTCATTTTATAGATTAAGTAAGTGAAGGGAAGATTCTATAACAAATTCAGATGTGAGAAGATGAGAGTCAAGAGCTAAGAACTTAAATCTGGATTTTTTCGGAAGAAGAGTAAATCAAAGATAGAATTTCATTACATTGATATTTAGGATAACAATTATAAAAATTTTAAATTTATAATGCATCTTAAGGTTATCAAAATGTTTTCCATTGCTTATGTTGTTTAATATTCACTGCAATCCTATGAACCAGATATTATTATTACCCTTCTCTTGGAGATGAAGATGTTGTGACTGATACGAGTAATTTCCTTGCAGTTCCACAGTTAAGAAGTATGTGAGGTATAATTTTAACTCAGATCTTCTGGATTTTGGCTCCAGTACTCTCACCTATGGTGACAAACAATTGCTTGGTAAAAGAAGTGTGATAGTTGTGGCCTTAGATAAATTATAGTCCTTGGGTTGCTAGATAATGAGTGTGAGTACTCATAATAAAATTCAACAGGGAAGCTTAGGTTTTTTTCTTTTATTTTTTTATTATGACTTTAATGAACATCCAAAGACATGAACACATAACTTAAAAAATTGGGGGCTGGGCAGCTGATGGTGATAAGGGTAAAACAGCCAATGAACAAGAGAGATAAAATTAAAAGACAAGAGTTTTTTAGGCATGAGGGACCAAGAGGATTTTATGATCGTTGACGGTAATGTAGCAGCTAGGTGAACAAAAAAAAATGACATTTTAGGGAAAAATAAAATGATAGTTTTTGACTTGTTGTTGAAAGGCAACATGTGAGAATGGAGGTCAGCAAAGAGCTTAGGATAGTATACTTAGACTTGAGAATCAACAGCATAGGAATGGTAATTAAATCCATGGGAGCTGATAGGATCAAGTAATATTCTATAGAATAAGATAGAAAGTACAGGACAAAATCCTATATGAAATGTATGGTTAGAGGGGATGATCTGGTTGAAAATCCTGAGGAATACTCAGGTAAAGAGGAGGATATCCAGGAAAGAGTGGTACACTGAAAAGCTAGAGAAAAGAGAACATCAAGGAGAAGAGAGTTATCAACAGTGTCAAAAGTTGAAGGTATTTCAAGAAAAATATGGGACAGATCTTCAGAACCTTGAATTGAGCTCTCCCTTCCCCCTCAGCTCTTCTTCTCTCCAGACTAACCATATCTAGATCTCTCCCCTGATCCTCATATGGGGTGATGCTCACATGGAATGGCCTCAAAACTCTTCAGTGGCCTAGCCATTTATGGTCATGCAGTTAGATAATAGAAGTATCCAAATGGCCACTTACATACCCGAAGCTTTACCTACTAAGTTATAAACAGGTTGCAATCTCCAGCTGTTGGACAAAATCACGGGTCTGCTGTATGGACACCCTCCCTCCTTATAAGGTGTCACTGGTTGTCAATGTGGCCAGTGAGTGTGGATACACAGACCAGCATTACTGAGCCCTTCAGAAGCTATAGCGGGACTTGGGCCCACACCATTTCAATGTGCTGGCCTTTCCTCGCAACCAATGTGGCCAGCAGAAGCCAGACAGCAACAAGGAGATCGAGAACTTTGCCTGGAAGACTTATGGAGTCTCCTTCCCCATATTCAGCAAGATCACTGTCCATGGTGTGGGGCCTTCAAGTGTCTAATTCAGTGGTCCTCCACCTGTGGGTCGCGACCCCTTTGGGGGGGGGGGGTCAAATGACCATTTCACAGGGGTCACAGAGGTTGCCTAAGACCATCAGAAAACATATTTCCAATGGTTGTAGGAACCAAGATGCTCCTCTATTTGTCTCCAGACGGGTCTGCCCACATGCAGATATGCACACATATGAGTATTAAAGGGTCACAGCATTAGAAAGGTTGAGAACCACTGATCTAATTGAATCTTCCAGGGAGAAGCCAACTTGGAATTTCTGGAAGTACCTAGTAGCCCCAAATGGAAAAGTGGTGTGAGCGTGGGACTCAACTGGGTCACTGCAGGAGATTCAGCCCAAGATCCATGAGCTTACAGGGAAACTTATCCTAGGGAAGAAGGATGAGTTATAATCACTCCTGATTTTACTTTGACTTCATAATGCCAAATGTGAATACAAAATGTGAATGAATGCCAGATTTTTTCCCACAGGTGCCTTTCAGGAAGAGATTCCTCTTTCCTTGCTCTTCAAATCCAAGGAGAAAACCTTGGGCTTTCAGTGATATATTTTCTACATTTAATCTAAACAGAGTCAATAAGAACTTGGTGCCAATAGGAACTCAATAGCTTATAAGAATTTATGGCTACTAATATCTCAGAATCTCTTCCAAGTTACAACTTGGGACCCATAAACACTCAACAGCCTATAAGAACTTATAGCCAATAAGAACTTGAGACCAGTGAGACTTGGGAGCCTATAAGAAATCAGTAGCCAATAAGAACTTGTGGCCAATAAGAATTCTTCATAAGAAGTACTAAGATCTCAGTAACTAATAAGAGCTTGGAGTCAATAATGACCCAGTGGCCTCTAAGAACTTCTGGTCAATCAGAGGTTAAGAGGTAATAAGTGCTTGTAACCAATAAGATTCCTCATCAGCCCATGAAAACTTGTAGCTATTAAGTTCTGAGTAACCAGTACAATCCTGTAATCAGTAGACTCATTAGCCTAAAAGAACTTGTGGCTACTAAGATTTCAGTAAACAGTGAGAACTTGTGAGCAATAAGAATTCCTTATCAACCTATGAGAACTTGTGGCTAGTAAGTAACCAGTAAAACTTGTGGCCAATAAGAAGTCCCCATAGCCCATGAGAATTGTTATTAAGATCTCAGTAACTAATGAAAATTTGGGATGAATAAAGGCTCAGCAGCAAGAAATAATGAAATCTCTGTAGCCAATAATAACTCATGAGCAATAAAGAACTTATAAACCAAAAAGAAAAAAAGAAAAATAAATATGAGGAAGGGGAAAAGTGACTGGGTTTGACAACTAAGAGACCACTGGTAACTTTGGAAAATATTGTTTCAGTGGAATAATTAAATCTCAAACCAGATTATAAGCACTAATAAGAGATTAAGAGGCAAGCATGTGAAGGCACCTATAGTAGACCCCCTTTCCTAGGAGTATGACCACAGAACAATATCATGAGGGGAAAGATCAAGGATATTTTGAGGATGAGGGAGATTTCTTTTTTTTTTTTTCTTTGTATCAGTTACTTTTTTTTTTTAATTTATTTTTTATTTACTCATTTACTTTTAATTTACAAAATTCAGTTCCACAATCACTTGGGTTTCAGATTTTCGGATGAGGGAGATTTCAGAATATTTACAATCAGAGAAGATAGTAGAGAAAGAAAGTATTGAGGTAAGTGATAGAATGATGACAGAAAGGACAATCTTTTGGAGGAGCTATAATGGGATGGGACCCCTTGAGCATGAGGAGGGTGGGAAGTATAAACAGTATAGCTATCTCTTCATTTGAGATAAGGAATAAGGAGGAAATGGTGGTAAAAGACATCTGAAAGATATGAGAGGTGGGAGAAGGGAGAAGGGGGAGCTCACAGCAAGTGGCATCAATATTTGCTTTCTATAAAATATGAAGCAAGGTTTTCAGCTGAAAGAATGGTAGAAGAGGAACCATGGGAGTTTTAGATACACTGTAGAAGGAGATAGATGAAAGAATGAAGATGAATCAGGAGTCTAAATGACATTGAAGTTGATGGATAAGCCTGAATAGACACTATAGACAACAAGGTGATTAAGATTAGAATGTGGGATGTTAAAATATTTCTGAATAGAATTTGTAATATAATTTTTGGTGTATGCCTTTACAACATTTCTTCACTTTCAGTTTTCGCAATTTGGGGTACAATGGAGACTGTAAAATTTTTGTTGGAGAAGGAAGGTGTTAAAGATTTTGGGGAAAAGGGGAGCAATTAAATATTAGCACTGACCAAATTCCATTCTTGTTGTGAGGTTTATTAATGCAGTTGCCCAAAATGGAGTCAGAATTGAAAAGTAACTATGTGTTCCATTTACGGTACTTTTAGGGGTTTCCAACTTGTGATCAGGGAATCTGGTTGATTGCTTACAGGTGTTTGCTGGTTGGAAATTATTGAAAAGCAAAATAAATTAGGGCAGCTTCTCTAATGAAACAAAATAACTTGCACAGGACTTATGGATAGAAATAAGCTGATGACTGACAACATATTATGGAATAATAATATCACTCAGCTGAATAGTTGGCAACATTGCTTTAATGAGGATAAAAATAATTGGAGTATCCTTTAATAAGTATTCATTACAAACATATTCTAAATTTTATTTGGAAATGTGAAATTGATTCAATCAGTAGGTCCTCCATAGAAGAAGTGTGCCACACGTAGCTCTTTTTACATTGTATTCCACAATCTCAATTGCTTACTCCTACTTCCACATATGTAAGCAGCATGGTTATATAACCTCCCACTCAATATTCACCCCATTCAAATTTTCTAATTAGTTATACTCCTCCCCAGATGAAATCCTTTTAGAATTCATATCCATTGTCAATAATGACAATCCCTATCAGGTTTGTGGAAGTCTGTACTATAATTTCAATGATGTAAGGAGCTCACAATAAGGAAAAACCCTTTAACATAATGCAGATCATAACTGACCCACAACTTCTAGTCTTAGTGATGCTTGGGTTATTATGTGTTAGTAAACAGAAGTTGAACCCAGGTTTTTCTGGCTCAGGATCTCTATCCACTAATGACATGATACTTCTAATAAGCTACCTTATATTCTTAAACATTTTAATCAAGCCACCAAATCTGTTCAAAAGGATACTGATAAGATTTTAAAAAAACTATCATGTTACCTTCTGCCAAAGCCTTCACATTGTATAAGTTGTTGTCATTTTGACAAGAATGTCATCTATACCTAGGCATATATCAAAGTCTTTGACAAAATATTGCACATCACTGAGAAAAGGGATATTTGATTTTTCTTTGAAAGAATCCTTTGCAAATGAATACTATCCCATTATTGACTACACTTTGGCTGTAATTCAGATACTTGCAAATCCACATAAGTTTACTATAATCTAAACTATCTCCAACATTTCTACAAATACAAGATGAGAGACTCAGATCAGTTGCCACTTCCAAAAAAAAGCTTTTCTTGATCCCTTTGTCATTATTGTACTCTCTATATGACATACCATATAATATAATCTCCATTTTTCTATCCACATATCATTGATATCTATACATGTGTACATATGTAGATATAAATATATGTAAATATATTTATTAAATTAAATTAACTAAAAGTAAAATATATGTACATATGTGTATATATGTGAATATGTATGTATAAACATTTTCCACTGATGTTTTCAGATCTCTCTTACACCAGAATATACATGATTGGAGGCTGAGCATGATGCCTATTTTTTTGTCTTCATATCCCTAGCACCCAGCATGGTGCCTGGCACATAATAGGACTTGTTGGATTCTTTATGATTAATTGGTTAATTTCTGGCAAGGCTTATACTAAATTAAGTCTGAACTGTCCTTTTTTTTTTTTTTTAACATTGATCTTATAGTTTACCAAGAATCTGAGTAAAAAGCATGAAGACAAATGTTAGGATTCTTGAGATTTAATTAAGTTTCTGCTATTGACTAGTAAATGTAAGCCAAAAAATATGTGATTTTGGGGCAAACATTTTTAATCTGTAAAATATTTATAAAATATGAATATTATCTAAGTCAGAAAGATAAATAAAGATGAAAAGAGAGGTAAAAGTAGTTCATAAATGCTTATCACATAAAATTATGAGGCTTGTCACTTTTACCCCATTATAATTAACTATTCAACAAAACATGTCAGTTTTTTTTATTGTGTACTGACAGCAAGGCATTATACTAGTAACGCTTTAGGTAAAAAAGATGGAAAGATTGCAGCTGCTAAGCTGCTAAATACCTTAGATATTTTAGGAGAAAATCCAGCATGTGTTCAAATATTTATGTGTCAAAATAGATATTGATAGGGGAAAAAAAATGAAAGTAGGAAATAATCTATGAGAAGTTTGTGGGGAGAGAGAGAGATCACCTTCATCTGGAGATGAAAGGGAGGCAAAGAATCATCAATGAAATGGCTTCTGATTTGACCTTAGAAGAGGAAGGGATATGAACAAGGGTGTATTGAGAGTCAAAGGATGGTATAAAATCAAGAAAGGACAGGATTTTGGGAGTATTTTTAAAGATAGTAAGGTGTGGAGAGTCAGGTATAAAGCCAAGAAGAACTAGATTCCAGCCCTTTCTCTGACAAAGGCACTATGTGAATGCAGGAAAGTCTCTGAACTTCTCAGTGTTCTAGGTGAATATTTAGAATTAGAAATTGTAGAGAGGGTGACCAACACTAGGAGGGATGATATTCTCACCTAAGAATTCCCTGTACTTGTCAAATTAGGGACTCAGTTCTTATTTCTATACCTAGTCTGGGTGGAATGAATAATATCTGAAGAAAGGCAGGAAAAAAGTGTTAATAAAAAGGAAAGATAAGCTGGAGCTAGGTCCTAAATGTTTAATGAGGACTAGTCAACAGAACTTCATTTGTTTAGCTTGAGGGAGTCTTCTGGGCCATAAATATTTTAAGGACTACCATATGGAAAAGAGGCTAGACTTCCTCTGCTTAGAATAGAACTGAGAGGAACTATTGTTAATTTCAAAGGGAAAGATTTCAGCTTCTTGGAAGGAGGAAAACAATAACAAAACTTTGTAACAAATAGAGCTATTCATAAGTGGATTGGGTGCCTTAAGAATGTAATAGTGTGTACTTCATTAGATATTTTAAGCAATGACCAAACCGATTCTTAGCCACTGTTAAAATTATTCATTTTAGATATAAGTTGAATGAGATGTCCTCTCAGGACATCTTTCAACTCTGAGATTTCTTGATTCCACCACCATCTGGAATTTCACTTTTATTTGGGATGTTGTTGAGTTGTTCAGTTGTGTCTGACTCTTAGTCTCCTCTCCACAAGTCTCTCCCTCAATCATTGAGAAGGAAAGCAATATGCTAGCAATTACATGTGTGAAGTCCAAACACGTTTATATATTAGCCATTCAACTAGCATTTTTATGTGCCTACTATGTTCTAGAGTTCAGTATCAATTTATTTTTAAAAACCATCTTTAATCTTAATAGCAGGAACAACAGGTGGCTCTTCATGGGCCACTGAATCTCCCCAAACCTACTTCCCTTTTGTAAAATGAAGATTATAATAGGTTCCTTGCTCAGCTATGGTGGTAAAGACATACTTTATAAAATGTAAAATTCTGTGAAATTTGTTGTTGCTATCGCTGCTATTGTTGTATCGATGTCAATGCCTCCACTGCCCACTCTAAGCCCATATACCTAAAAATGATATCCATGTAAAAAAAATGAAAATGTGCACCTTGAAATAATTAACTAAACTCATGATAGGGGGAGAAGGATAACGTGCCAGGTAATGTGTTCAATGCGTATGTGAGTGTGTGTATGTGTGTCTGTCTGTCTGTCTGTATTTATGAGAGAGAGAGAGAGAGAGAGAGAGAAAGAGAGAGAGTTATAGATACAAAGAGAAAGCAAGAGTGAGAAATGGAGAATAAATAGACAGATATAGACAGACAGAGTCACAGAAAGACATGGAAAAAAACATTGATAAAAATAAATAAATACAGGAGGGAGGGAGAGAGAATATATGTCCAAGTCTGAAAAATCTCTACCTTCTATAAGGAGCCTGACATTAATTTCAAGTCTTCTTATTTGGACACTGTTAGCTTTGCTTATACATTCTTAACAACATGGTAGGAAAACACAAGCTGCAAAGTGTAAAGCCTCATCTCAATATATTGAGAAAGATACTCCAGTTTAGTTTTCCACATCAATCTCATT
>CM053588.1:189492461-189513504 GCA_028646515.1 Pseudochirops corinnae | reverse complement strand
CCCCCCCCCCCCCCCCCCGCCTTATAACCTGAATGGAAATGGTCTCACTTGTGTTTGTGAAACATTTATATTGGAAACTTTGGCAGGATATGGATAGAATGAATATAAATCATCTGCGGAAAGTGTGCCATGGTAGAATAAAGTGCTAAATTTGGAGTCAGTTGACAAACTTGAATCTCGGCTCTCCCACTTATTGTATCACTTTGGGCAAGTCACTTATGGGGATAAATTTCATCATTCATAAAACATGAGAGTTGAACTCCATAAATGTAAAGTCTCCTATGACTAAGCCCATGTATGATCACATTATTTCTCTTTTTTGTAATTATTTAAGAAACTGGTCAACCACACAGAATTTCAAAATTATTAATTTTCAAAATTCATTTAAAAAATGGAATTCTGAATTCTCTTCCTTCATCCAGTCTCACCCTCAATTATTGAGAAGGAAAGCAATATGATACAAAATTATACATCTGAACTCATAAAAAGCATACTCCCATATGAGCCACTCGAATACTATGTTAAATGTGTACAATGATCTGGAATTCATAGTCAGTTTATTTTTAAACACAATTCTTATTATCAATAAGAGACAGAATAGATGACCCTGGGATAGCTATTGAATCTCCCTGAGCCTGAATCTCCCTACAAAATGGAGATAAGAATAGGTGCCTTGCTTCCTTGCTTGTCTTGAAGACTGGTGGAGACAATGCTTAATTAAACTTAAAATGCTATGAAATTTGTTGCTGCTGCTGCTATGATTGTTATTAATGTCATTACCTCCCCTTAGGGAAACCTTATGGCCATTCCCCAATCCAAGCCCACACACTCAAAATAGTGTTCATTTAAAAACAATTGAAAATAGATACCTTGAAATAATTAACTAAACTCTTGATGGGGGGAGGAGAATACTTTATAATCAGCTTGCACACTGTGATTGTACTGTATATAAAATCACTCATTTATGAATATTTCTCTTGGAGAATTGTAATGATGAAACTTTTTTTTTTCTATTTCTGTAGGAGCTGGGAAGTAACAGCCCTCCACAAAGAAACTGGAAGGGAATTGCTATTGCCCTGCTGGTGATTCTTGTTGTGTGCTCACTCATCACTATGTCAGTCATCCTCTTAACCCCAGGTATTCTATTTTTGTTTCTCTCTCGCTGATCTTATTGAATGTTGGCACTTTATATTCATAATGCCTATATTAAGCTAACCATAAATAGTCAACGTTAACATTAATTGGACTAGAAATTGAACTAAGAGGAAGGCATTAGCAAAATGGTAAGTGGAATATATTACAATCAGGTGTGGGGAACCTGAGGCTTCTAGGCCACATGTGGCCCAATGGTCCTCAAGTATGACCTTTTGGCTGAATGCAAATTTCACAAGAGAAATCCCCTTAAACTTGGACTCTCAAAAGGCTGAACCCAAGAATCTAGAAGGTCACATTAGCCTCAAGGCTGCAGGTTAAATGGGGTTCAATTTTTGTACTTTAACCTGGGGTTAAATTTTTGTAATAACTCAAAGACATCTTTAGTATGCTCTAACTAAAAAACAGGAAGTGGAATTGGTCCAAGAAATTTTCTTTTACCTTTTATGAAGTGATGGCATAGTATAGTGACAAGAGCTATGGAATTAAAATCAAAGATTGTAGTCAGTCATTTTAAGTTATGTTTGACTCTTTGTGACCCCGTTTGGGGTTTTCTTGGCAGAGATATTGAAGTAGTTTGCCATTTCCTTCTCCAGTTCTTTTTACAAATGAGGAAACTGATGCAAACTGGGTCACACAACTAGTAAGTGTCTGAGGCCAAATTTGAGCTCATAAAGATGTCTTCCTGACTTTAGGCCTGGTACTCTATCCCACTGAGTCACCTAGCTACCCTGAAGTCTCAAGACTTGGATTCAAATTATAGCTCTGTCATTTACTGAGTCCTAAAGATCACCTAGAAGTTACTGAAAAAAGATTGTATTTTATATTTTGAACTTCCTTAAGTTAAATATATACAATCATTAAGAACATTTAACTTTGATAAAAAAAAATTCATTATAGAAAGAAATCTACTCTCCATAATAGTAGAGTTCATGTCAGATTCTGTCAGATTTTACTCGCCTTATCCACCACCCTTTCTAAAATGGACAGGTCACTTCTCCATCAAGCTTTTCATGCTTTCCAGCTAATTGGTGGAGAATCTGGTTTGACTAATTGTTATTGGTCATATAACCTTTTAAAGATAAAATTTTTAGTCAGGTATATCAAGAAAAAATTATATAATGCTTTCTTTGTATACTGAAGAAACTCCAACAGGTATATGAGTAATTGCCATTCTCCTTCTCTAACATTTTGTGTTCTGTTGCCAATTTTAGGGTGTATTTTCCTCTATTCCTTATATGCTTTATCTTTCTGTCTAGTGTTGTATAGTATGTTCCAAAAAATAATCTTGTCTCTATTTCTGCTTTCTTGTGTAAAATTTCTATACCAATTATCTTTTCTGTTTATATATTTCCTAATAGAATAAAACCTTATTAATATATAATGTACTTCCTCTCCACTGTTTTATCTCTGAGCTCTGGCATCCATGTCATTAAAATTTCCATTATTAGCATCATCTAATAAAATCTGAATTTCAAAAGTATGCTGTTTTGGGGCAGGTAGGTGGTGCAGTGAATAGAACACCAGTGCCTGGAGTCAGGAGGACCTGAGTTCAAATCTGGCCTCAAATACAACACAAAAACTAGCCATGAGAACTTGGGGAAGTCATTTAATCCCAATTGCCCTCCAAAAAGCAAAAAAAAAAAAGTGTGCTTTTCAAGTTACTCCACGTTTCTGAGTCCATCCTAATTTTCCAGCCTTTCTTTGTATGACTCCATTCATTTCACCATTCAAAAATTTATTAAATAAAACAGGTGTGCTCCAGGATATGTGCTAACTATTAAAGAGAAAAATCCAATGAATGAAATAGTCTCTTCTTTCCATGAGTTTATATTTTTTCAAAGGAGAAAATAAAGACATATATGTTTATAAAAAACAAATTTTAAGACAATATCATATACATATAGATATATAGATAAAGAGATAGATAGATAGACAGACAGACAGACAGACAGACAGATGAATAATTACAAAGTGGTTTGGAAGGGAAGATACTAGCAATTGATGAATCAGGAAAGATTTCATGTAGAAAATAGTCTGTTGAGTGAAGAGAGGGATTATATGAAGCAGAGATCATGAGGAACTCTATTTCAGGCTTCAAAGACAGTGCAAAAATAGAGATAAGAGCTTCTGGGTAGCAAATAGATTGGACATTTTCTTGCTTTACAGAGTGTAAGGAGGAGTAATATCCAATGAGTTTGGAAAGAAAGACAAAACCAGGTTGCAAAAGACCTTAAAAGGTGAACAGAGGAGTTTATATTTTGTCCTGAAGCAATAGGAAGCCAATACATATTGTTGAATAGAAAGTGACGTGATCAGATCAGGGTTTAAGCATTTTGGTAACAGGGTATAGGATAAATGAGAAGTGAGGAGAGACTAGACAGAGAGCCCATTTTGGAAACTTGAAATAATCTTGGAGAGCAGCAATGAAGATCTGAATGAAAGTTCCTGTTGTTGTCCTGTTTTCTCTTATCTCTGTATGTTTGCTTTAACAGAGAGAGAGACAGAGAGAGAGAGAGAGAGAGAAAGAGAGAGAGAGAGAAAGAGAGAGAATTTTTTTCCTTGATAAAATACCTCTAACAAAGATTTACTTACATAAAAACATTTTACAAAAACAGATGTAATTCAGCAATCCTAGGTTCAAAAAACAGTTTTTTCGAGAGTCATCCAGAGAAGGGATGGACATAAATTCAACCTTTTCTCTAGTCTAAACCACATAAAAGATATAGGATGTGAGTTTCAAGTCAATACTTTGCAGAAAAATCTCCCAACCAACTACAAATTGAACAAACTTCCAATTTCCTGCAAATTTACATTTTCTGAAACCAAACAAGATTTTGTTCCCTGAATAACATTAGATACCTGGTGAATATCATCAGTGATTGTATACATTTTTTTCACTGTGAAATTAGAAGCTCCCATTTATTTAATTTAATTTTGTTTTGGGGGCGGAGCCAAGATGATGGTGTACATGCAACAAGGTTTCGCAGCTCCCACATAGCCACCTCAAATACCCATAATATATGATTCTAAAGAAATTTTAGGGCTCCAAAACTCACAAAAATACAGAAAAACACACCTTCCTGTAAAGGCAGCTCAGCAGGAAGGGCTCATCACAGCACAATGGGAGCCAAAAACCAGCCCAGCCTGAAACCATGGCTTGGCCCTGGGGCAACCAGGATGAGCCACAGCTGGACCCTTCAGGAAAGTGGATCAAAGGCAGCTGTGGCAGTTTCCACAATTATCAAGACATAAGAAGCAAGGATAAAGTGAAAGATCAGTGGAACTCAGCTAAATTTGGGGGAGAAAAGCAGTCCGGCCAAACTGCCTCCAGGGCAAAGAAATGAAAAAGATGCAAGAAAATCATGAAAAGTGAGTCAATAACCTGACTGAAGAAAATAACACCTTAAAAAATAGACTAACTCAAATGGTGAAAGAGGCTTAAAAAAGGCAATGAGTATAAAAATGCCTTATTTAGCTGAATTTGCCTTATGGAAAAAATAATCTCAAAAGCTCACTGAAGAGAATAATTCCTTCAGAATTAGATTGGAGCAAATGGAAGTTAATGACTTTATGAGAAATCAAGATACTATTAACAGATCCAAAGAAATGAAAAAATAGAAGGCAATATGAAGAATCTCATTGGGGAACAAAAAAAAAAAAACATTGACCATGAAAATATATACAGAAGTGATCATTTAAAAATGATTGGACTATCTGAAAGCCATGATCAAAAAAAGAATGTAGAAATCATCCTTCAAGAAATTCTCAAGGAAAATTGCCCTGATGTTTTAGAACCAGAGGGCAAAATAGAGTTTGAAAGAATTTACTGATCAACTCTCGAAAAAGATACCCAAAATAAACCTCCTAGGAATATTATAGCCAGACTCCAGAGTTCCTAGATTAAGGAGAAAATTTTACAAGAAGCCAAGAAGAAACAATTTGAATATTGTAGAAACAAAATCACGATAACACAGAATCTGGAAGCTTCTACATTGAGGGATTGAAGGGCTTGGAATATGATATTCCAGAGGTCAAAGGAGCTGGGATTAAAATAAAGAATCATCTACCCAGCAAAATTGAGTATAATTTTTCAGGGGAAAAATATGGTCATTCAATGATATAGAGGACTTTCAAGCTTTCTTGATGAAGAAACAGAGTTGAATAGAAAATTTGACAATCAGTACAAGTAGCAAGAGAAGTATGAGAAGACAAGCAGGGAAAAGAAATCATAAGAAACTTATCAAAGTTGAACCATTTTACATTCCTACATGGAAAAATGATAATTGTAACATATAAAACTTTTCTCAGTATGAAGATAGGTGAAGGGAATATAAATGTGTGTGTATGTCTATATAGGAGCCTATATGGGCATATGAATACATATGTGAGTGTTTATATATGTGTACAGGTATACATAGACAGAGGGCACAGGATCAATTAAATAGAAGGGATGATACTTAAAAGGTGAAATTGAGAGATGAGAGAGGAATATAATGAGAGGAGATGGGGAGAGACAGTATGGGGCAAATTATCTCATATAGAAGAGGCAAGGGAAAACTGTTACAATGGAAGGGAAGAACAGGAAGGCAAAAGAAAATGGGTCAACCGTACTCTTATTGAATTTGCTTTAGGGAAGGAGTGACATGCAGATGAAACAGGGTTTCTCACCCTATAGGAGAGTAGGGGGGAAGGTGATGAGAGGGCGATGATGAAAGGGAGGGCAGGTTGAAGGGAAGGGTAGTTAGAAGCACACACTTTTGAAAAAGGACTGGATCAAAGTGGAGAATAGAACAAGGGGGGGTGTGATAGGATGGAGGGAAATATAGTCAGTCTTTCACAATATATCCACTATGGAAATGTTTTGCATAGCTACACATGTATAACCCATATTGAATTGCTTATCTTCCTAGTAAGGGTGGCTTATGAGGGAGGAAGGGAAGAATCTGGAATTTAAAGTTTTAAAATCAAATGTTTAAAAATATATTGTTATTTTTTACATGCAACTGGGAAATAAGATATACAGGCATTGGGTAAGGAGATCCATCTTGCCCTACCTGAAAGTCAGAGGGGAAATGGGAGAGGATATAGGAGAAAGCAGATTGGGGGAGGGGTATACAGTGAGATCTTTCTTTTGTAATGGTAGGTAGGGGAAACATGGAGAGAAAATTTGTAAATCAATAACTTGTGGAAATGAATGATGTAAACTAAAAATAAACATTAAATTTAATTTAAAAAATAAATTAATTTATAAAAATTAGAATTGGGCAAGTGGAAGCTAATGATTCCATGAAACATTAAGAATCAGTCATGCAAAATCAAAGGAATGAAAATTTAGAAGAATATGTACAATATCTCATTGGAAATATTGTTGACCTGGAAAACAGATTCAGGAGAGATAATCTAAGAATTGCTAGACTCACTGAAGGCCACGATCAAGTAAAGAGACAGGACAGCATCTTTCAAGAATTGATCAGGGAAAACTGCCCTGATATACTAAAAGCAGAGGGCAACATACTTATTGAACTGATATGCCAATAGCTTCCTGAAAGAGATCCCAAAATGAAAACTCCAAGGAATATTGTAGCCAAATTCCAGAGTTATCAAGTCAGACGGAAAATACTGCAAACAGCCAGAAAGTAACAATTTAACTAACAAGGAGCCATAGTCAGGATAACACAGACATCAGCAACTTCTACATTGAAGGATCAGAGGGCTTAGAATGTGATATTCTGGAAGGCAAATAAGCTTGGATTACAATCAATCAACTACCCAGGAAAACTGAGCATAATATTTCATGGGAAAAATAGACATTTAATGACATTCAAGAGATGAAAATATTTCTGATGAAAAGACCAGACTGGAACAGAAAATTAGAACTTCAAATAGATGCAAGACTCAAAATAAACATAAAAAGATAAACAGGAAAGGAAAAAAAAAAGCTTTTTATTCAAGAAAATTACCCTGCTTATATCCATACTTGAGAAGATGATGATTGTACCTCTTGTGAACCGTATGTCTATTAGGGAAACTAGGAGTTCCCTAGACATAGAGGGTGTACATACAAGTTGACTCTGATGTGATGACATAAAAAAAATTAAGGGGTGAAAAATTATTATGGAGGGAGAAGTGGAAAGAGGTAAATAGCCAAAATTATAGCACGTTAAGAAATTCTAGAGACCATTTCCAGAGGAGGGAAAGAAGACAGGGTGCAAGCATTGTTTTAACCTTACTCTCATCAGATTTGACTCAAAGAAGAAATAATATACACACTCAGTGGTGTATAGAAATTTATCTTACCCTATAGTGAAGTAAGAGGGGAAAGAAAGGATGAGAAAAGACAGGGTGGGGTGATAAGAGGGAGGACAGATTGAAGGAGGGGGTGATCAGAAGCAAAAGACTGGTGAATAGGGAAGGATGAAAAGAGGGAGAAAGATATATACATGTAGGGATTAGAATGAAGGGAAATACACAGTTACTATTAATAACTGTGAATGTGAATAGGATGGGAATGTGAATGAACTGTGAATGGGAATGAACTCTCCCATAAAATGCAAGTGGATAGCAAAGTGGATTGAAAAACAGAATCCTGTAATATTTTGTTTATAAGAAATACATTTGAAACAGCGAAATGCACACAGAGTAAAGGTAAAAGACTAGGACAGAATATATTGTGCTTCAGCTGAAGTAAAAAATACAAAAAACAAAAACAAAAAAAGAGGGGTAGCAATCCTGATCTCAGACAAAGCAAAAGTGAAAATAGATCTAATTAAAGGAGATGGAGAAGAAAAATACATCCTGCTAAAAAGTACCATAAACAAAGAAATAATATCAACACTAAATACATATATACCAAGTGGTATAGAGTTCAAATTCTTAGAAGGAAAGTTAGATGAGTTACAGGAAGAAATAGGCATAAAAACTATACTGGTGGGGGGGGGGGGTCCTCAACCAGCTCCTCTCAGAAATAGATAAATTTATCTATAAAATAAAAAAAAAATAAAGAAGTTAAGGAGGTGAATAAAATTTTAGAAAAGTTAGAAATGATAGACCTCTGGAGAAAATTGAATTGGGATAGAAAGAAATACACCTTTTTCTCAGTGGTACATGGTATACACACACACACACACACACGCACATATACATATACACACAAATGACCATTTATTGGGGCATAAAAACCTCACAATCCAATTCAGAAATATTAAATTCATCCTTTTCAGATTATGATGCAATAAAAAAATACATGTGATAAAGGACCATGGAAACATAGAGTAAAAATTAATTAGAAACTACATAATCTAATCCTAAAGAAGGAGTTGGTCCAACAACAAACATGGAAGCAATCAACAAAGTCATCAAGAGAATGACTAATGAGACAACATACCAAAACTTATGAGATGAAGCAAAAAGAAGTTATTAGGGAAAATTTTATATCCCCATTGCTTATATGAATAAAATAGAGAAAGAATAGATCAGTGAATTGAGCATGCAACTGAAAAAGCTGGAAAAAGAAAAAGAAAATTAAGAATCCCTAATTAAATATCAAATTAGAATTTCTGAAAATCATAGGATAGATTAATAAAATTGAAATTTTTTCTAATTCATTTTTCTAATGCACATTAAAAAAGAAAGAAAACCAAATTACTGGTATAAAAAATGGAAAAGAGTGAATTCAACAATAATGAAGAAGAAATTAAAGCAATAATTAGGGGATCTTTTTCCCAATGATATGTCAATAAATCCAACAGACTAAGTGAAATATTTACACTTTTTATTTACAAAATATTTACCAAAATTTACAATATTTAGAAAATTTCATAAATATTTACAATTTTTTACAAATATTGACATAAATCATTATAAAAATATTTACAAAAAGATAAATTGAACAGATTAACCAGAGAGAATATAAAGTACTTAACCCCAGTACAGAAAATAAAAACAGAACAAGTCAGAAATGAACTCACAAAGAAAAAAAAATTCCAAGGTCAGATGTATTTACAAGTGAATTCTATCAAATATTTAAACAACAATTATTTCGAATAATATATGAACTATATAGAAAAAAATAGGGAAAGGACTCCTACAAAATTGTAATTGTGACAAAAATATGCTACGGATGCCTCAACTGGGAAGAGTCAAAACGGAGAAAGAAATTTATAGATAAATTTTTCTAAGAAATATTTGTGCAAAAAATTTTAAATAAAATATTAGCAAAGAGATTACAGCAATTTATCATGAAGATAGTGTATTATGACCAATTGAAATTTATAGGAGGGCAAAGCCCATTCAATATTAGGAAAACTATCAACAAAATTGATCATTTTAATAACAAAACTAACAAATCATATCATCATCTCAATAGATGCAGAAAAAGTTGTTGAAAAAGATATATGATATCTATCTAAAATCATTGGTAAGCATTATGTGTAATGGGTAGAAGCTGGGATCATTGTCAATAAGATCAGGGATGAAACAAGATTGCCAAGTATCACCACTATTATTTAATATTATACTAGAAATGTTAGCTTTAGCAAAATGAGAAGAAAAAGAAATTGAAGTAAATAGACTAGGCCACCACAAAGAAACAAATCTTTCTGTCTTGGTAGGTGATATGATGATATACTTAGAGAACTGTAGAGAATAAACTAAAAAAAAAAAAAAACTACTTGAAATATTAACAATTTCAGCAGTTTCAGAATATAAAATAAACACACATAAAACATCAGCATTTCTATATATTGCAATCAAAGACCTGAAACAGAAGGTAGAAAGAGAAATTCCATTTTAATTAACTGAAGAAAATTTAAACTATTTGGGCATGTACCTGCCAAGCAAACCCAAGAATTATATCAACACAAATGCAAGACAGTTTTCACACACATAAAGTCACATCTAAACAATTTGAAAAATATCAATTGCTCATGGGTAGGCTGAACTAATAAAATAATAATTTTATCTAAATTAATATACTTATTTAATAAAATACCAAACCAAAAAATAATAATTCATATAATTAAAAAAAAAAACAGAATTCATCTGGAAGAACAAAAGGTCAAGAATATCAAAAGAATTAATTAGAAAAAGGAAAGTAGACTAGTTATACAAGATCTAAAACTATACTATAAAGTGGCAGTCATCAAAACTACATGATACTTGCTAAGAAATAGAGCAATGCTTCAGGGGAATAAGTTATGTGCACAAGACACAGTAGTAAATGACTGTAGTAATTTGTTTTTTGATAAACCCCAAAACTCCACCTTCAGGGATAAGAACTCACTATCTGACAAAAACTACTCAGAAAAATTAAAAATTGTATGGCATAAACTAAGAATAGATCAACGTCTCACACCCTATAGCAAGATAATGTTGAAATGAATACATGATTTTGACACAATGTGTGATAGATACCTTCACCAAATTAGGAGAGCAAGTCATAGTTTACCTGTCAACTCTATACAGAAAGGAAGGAGATATAATAAAAAAAAAAGATAAAGAACATTATGCAATGCAAAATTGATTTATTTTCATTACATTAAATTAAAAAAAAAAACAAGTTTTTGCACAAACAAAATCAATGCAACCAAGATTGAAGGAAAGCAAAAAGCTGGGAAACATTTTTTTTCTAGTGTTTCTGATAAAGGTTTCTATTTTCAAATACATAGAGAACAAAGTCAAATATAAGAATTCAAGTCATTCCCCCTTTGTAAATGGTCAAAGAATATGAAATTTTGAGGTGAAGAAATTAAAGGTATCTATAGTCATATGAAGAAATGCTCTACATCACTACTGAATAGATAAATGCAAATTAAGTGAACTCTGAGGCACTACATCATACCTATCAGATTGGCTAATATGACAGAAAATAATAAATGGAAGAGAAAATATGATAATATTGGAGCAATGATACATTGTTTGTGGAGTTGCATACTGATCCAGCTATTCTGGAGAATAATTTAGAACTATCAAACTGAACATACCCTTTATTTTAGCAATACTACTACTAGGTCTATATCCCAAAGGGATCATAAAAAGGAAAGGGACTCACATGTATTAAATTATTTATAGCAGTTCTATATTTTTTTTTGGTTCGAAGAATTGGAAATTGAGGGGATAACCATCAATTGGGGAATGGCTGAACAAGTTGTGGCATATGAATGTAGTGGAATACTATTATACTATAAGAAATGATGACTAGGCAGATTTCAGAGAAACCTGGAAAGATTTACATGAACTGAGGCTGAGTGAAGTGATTAGAACCAGGAGAACATTATACATAGTAAAAGTAGCATTGTACATTGATAAACTGTGAAAGACTTGCCTCTCCTCAACAATATAATGATCCAAGATGTTTACAACAGACTCTTAATGAAAATTGCAGTCCACATCCAGAGAAAGAACCATGGAGTCTGAATGCAGTTGTTCATTATTAGTGAAAATCAGTTTTCACTATTTTCACTTCTTTTATTGTTTTTTTTCCCTTTCTCCTGATTTTTCCCTTTTGATCTGATGTTTCTTTCACAACATGACTAATGTTGAAATACATTTAACATCATTGTCCATCTACAAACTAAAAAAACAAAAACAAACTTCATTGGGCTAATGGTAAAAGAGGAACAAAAATTTACTGAAAAAAAGAACTTATTAAAAAGCAGATTGGGAGGGAAACGTAGGTAGATGTAGTAGACAGAGCACTTGCCAGGGGGCAGGAGGAAGTGAGTTTAAATTCAAACTTAGAAACTTGATATTTACTAGCTGTGTGACCCCAGGAAAGGCACTTAACCTTAATTGTCTTACAAAAAAGACATATTTGACCAAATGATAACAAGGTACAAAAATTTGTCCAAAATCTTACTCAGTCAACACCTCTTGATAACCTATAGTAAATGTGGTAGTCACTTATTCCTGAAACAATGCATTCTATTTTTAGATAGTCCTATTTGTTAAACTTTTCCTCATGTTGAGTCAAAATTTGCATCCATGATGACTCTTATTATTGTTTTTTTTTAAATTTTTCTCAACAATTACAAAAAACAGTTCTGAATCCTCTACTACATGAAAATCTTTCAAATATTTGAAGACAGTACTAATGTCCCCTATAAATCTTTATTATCTGAACTAAACATCATCTCATCCTTCATTTATGTCTTCCAGAGATAGTTTTCAGTCCATATTTCTCTATCTTGGTCACCCTCTGATTATAATCCCACATGACAATATTCAAAATGTCATGAGAAGAACTATTTCCAGAGCTCTGTATTTTTAATATTCATAACACTTCTTCAGTACTATGTCTGATCATGAGCCTTAGATTGTATAAAAGACACTGAAAAGTTTCTTATGCAGGGCATTAATTTGGGAAAAAGTAGGGTTTTTTTTGATAATCTGAATGTTATAGATCACATAACGATAATAGTAGTTGACTAGGGGTTTATTCCTTGAATTAATAATTTATTACATTAATAATTAGAGGTGAGATGTAATAAAATAGTTTCTACTACCATTTATTGAGCACTCATTGTGTGCATAACACTAGATTAGCCTCTGGACACAGATCCAAAAGAAGTAATAGAGAAGATTCTCCCTTATTGTATCTTGCAGGCTATGGCCAGAGGTTCATAATATTGTACAGGAGGTAGCAACAACAACAAAAAACATCCAAAGAAAAAGAATGAGAAAGCAAAATGGCTTGTCTAATGAGGCTTTCCAAACAGCTAAGGAAGGAAAGGAAGCAAAAGGTAAAGGAGAAAGGGGAAGATATACTCAACAGAATGCAGAATTCCAGAGAATAGCAAGATGAGATTTTAAAAAAAAAAAGTTTTCTTAAACGAGTAATGCAAAGAAATAAAAGAAAAATGAAATGGGAAAGACAAAAAGATCTTTTCAAGAAAATTAGGGGTTATCAATGGAATGTTTCATACATAAATGAGCATGATAAAAGACAAAAATAGGGACTTAACAGAACAAGAAGAGAATAAGAGGAAGTGCAAAAATACACAAAAGAGTTGTGTCAGAATTATGTTAACATCACTGACAACCAGGATAGTGTGGTTACTGACCTAAAGTCAGATATCCTGGAGAATGAAGTCAAATAGGTCTTAAAAATTTTTGCTAGTGATAAGGCTTGTGGAGATGATAGAATTCCTACTGAGTTATTTTAAATTTTACAATATGATGCTGTTAAAGTGCTGAATTCAATTTGCCAGCAAATTTGGAAAACTCAACAGTGGCCAATTAATTGGAAATGATCAATTTACATCCCAATCCTAAAGAAGAGCAAGGTCAAGGAATGTGCAGAATACCAAGCAATTGTGCTCATTTCATGCCCAGCCAAAGTTACCCATATTATCCTCCATGTTAGATTTCAGCAATGTTCAAACAGAGCAGTACCAAAAAAGTAGGCTGGAGGGAGTAGCCAAGATGGCAGAGTAGAAACAGGACTTCTGTGTGGGTCTGGCTTTCACCTCCTTCAATACATGAAAAAATGACCCTAAACACACTTTAGAGCTACAAAACCCACAGAGTGACAGAGAGAAAAAATATCCCACTGAAGGAAGCCTGGCAAGCTGTCAGGAAGAATCCATTGCAGTGCAGCACTGGGAGCCAGGAGCAGCCCCACTGGAGCTGTGGTTTTAGCCCCAGAGTGACTCCAACCAGCCATGTCTGGAGCAGACCCCACAAGAGTAAATCATCAGCAGTTTCGAGACGTTTCAATCCATAAAATCCAAAGACAAAGTAAAAGGTTAGTGTGGAACGTTTTTGGAGGATGGGGAGCGTGGTCCAGTTGCTACTCCAAGAGCAAGAAGTGGCAGAGGCATGGCCACATGGCTCTTTCAGAGCTCCTGGACTGCAGATTGTAGGGGGACCAAGCAACCATTAAAAGGGTAATTACTCTTGCTTTGACCTACTTGAAGTTGGATCACAGTCTTGGGTGGTGATCCTGGGGTATGTGATCAGGAGCCAGATAGTGTAGGGGCTGTAGAGAGGGCACCCATCTAATAGCTCCAGCAGCTGCAAAAACCCTGGTGATCTGGGACATAGCTGTATCCATTCTGGAAATAGAGTTCTAGTGTGACAAAGAGCTCCAAAGTCTAGTAATTGGCTGCCAATATGAGCAAGCACAGGGAGAACAAACAGACGATAGATTCTTTTATTAGGGACAAGATGGATGAAGGCATGGAGTAAGAGGAAGATAGCAAAATCAGAACTTCTGCATCAAATGCCTCCAAGAAAAATATGAATTGGTTACAAGTCATGGAGGAACTCAAGAAGGATTTTGAAAAATCAAGTAAGAGAAGTGGAGGAAAAATTGTGAAGATAAATGAGAATGATGCAAGAAAATGATGAAAAGTGAGTCTTTAGCCTGCTAAAGGAGACCCAGAAATACACTGAAGGAAATATCACCTTAAAAATAGACTAACTCAAATGGCAAAAGAGGCCCAAAAAGCCAATGAGGGGAAGAATGCCTTAAAACTCTAATTTGCCAGATGGAAAAGAAATTTCAAAAACTCACTGAAGAGAATAAATCCTTTAAAATTAGACTGGAGCAATTGGAAGCTAATGACTTCATGAGAAATCAAGATACTATAAAACAGTTCCAAACAAATGAAAATTTAGAAGGCAATGTGAAATATCTCATTGGAAAAACCATTGACCTGAAAAATAGATCCAGGAGAAATAATTTTAAAATTATTGGTCTACCTGAAAGGCATGATTAAAAAAAAAAAGAGTCTAGACACCATCTTTCAAGAAACTTTCAAGCAAAATTGCCCTGATATTCTGGAATCATGGGGCAAAATAGAAATTGAAAGAATTTACACATTGCTTCTTGAAAAAAGATCCCAAAAAGAAAACTCCTAGGAATATTATAGCCAAATTTCAGTGTTCCCAGGTCAAGGAGAAAATATTAAGAGCAGCCAGGAAGAAACAATTTGAATATTGTGGAAACACAATCAGGGTAACACAAGGGATGAAAGGGCTTAGAATATGATATTCTGGAGGTTAAAGGAGCTAGGACTAAAACCAAGAATCACCTACCTAGCAAAACTCAGTATAATGTTACAGGAAAAAGTATGGTAATTCCATGAAACAGAGGAC
Source organism: Pseudochirops corinnae (assembly GCA_028646515.1). Classification (NCBI taxonomy): domain Eukaryota; kingdom Metazoa; phylum Chordata; class Mammalia; order Diprotodontia; family Pseudocheiridae; genus Pseudochirops; species Pseudochirops corinnae. Next base: position 189,498,252 of record CM053588.1, on the reverse strand, counting down.
TTTCAAATGTTCTTGATGAAAAAAAAATCTGAGCTGAACAGAAAATTTGACTTACAAATATAAGAAGCAAGTGAAGCATGAGAAGGTAAGGAAGAAAAAGAAATCATAAGGAACTTACTAAATTTGAACTATTGACATTTATACATGGAAAAAATGATAATTTTAACTTATAAGACTTTTCTCAGTATGAGGATAGGTGAAGGGAATATATGTATATATATATACACATATATATGTGTATGTATGTGTGTATGGATGTATACATACATATGTATATATGCATATATTTTATATATATATATATATATATATATATATGAATGTATAGGAGGATGTATGTGTATATAAATATATATGAGAATGTGGGCATTTGTATGTTCAGGTATACATAGAGAGAGGGCACAGCATGAGTTGAATATGAAGGGATAATATCTAAAAAATAAAATTAAGATGAGAGAAGAATTTATTGGGAGAAGAAGAAAGGTGATAGATCAGGGTAAATTATCTCATATAAAAGACACAAGAGAAAATGGTTACATTGGAGGGGAAGAGCAGGAATGTAAAAGGGAATGGGACAATCTGATAGTCATTGAATTTGGCCTACGGAGGGAATAACATACACACTCTATTGGATATCTTACCCTACAGGAAAATAGGGGAGTAGGGGATAAGAGGGAGGTAGATAGAAGGGAGGACAGATTTGGGGAGAAGGTAGTTAGAAGCAAACACTTTTGAAAAGGGATAGGGTCAAAGGTAAAAATAGAATAAGTGGGGTGGGTGGGATAGGATGAAGGGAAATATAGTAAGTCTTTCACAATATAGCTACTATGGAAACAATTTGGGTAACTATACATATACAATCTATATTGAATTATCTTCCCAGTGGGGGTGGGTGAAGAGGGAGGAGGCCAAAAGAATCTGGAACTAAAAGTTTTAAAAACAAATGTTTAAGAAATCATTTTTTCCCATGCAACTGTGAAATAATATATACAGGTACTGGCGTATAGAAACCCATCTTTCCCTACTAGAAAGTTATGGGGCTGAAGGGCAAGGATATTAGAGAGAACAGATTGGGGAAAGGGGTAGGCTTGCCATTTTAGGGTGGGCAGTAGGAGAAAGATGGGGAGAGAAAAAATTGTAACAAAATCTTATGTAAATGAATGTTGAAAACTAAAAATAAATTAAAAAAAAAAGACTAGGCTGGATTTTAAAGAGGGAGAGGAGCGAGAGACCAAATTACCAACATTTACTAGATTGTGGAAATAACAAGGGAGCTTCAGAAAAAAGTCTACTTCTGCTTCCTTGACTTCAATGAAGTCTTTGTAGGGATAACAACAAAATGTGGTATGTCTTTGAAGGGTTGGGAGTACCAGATCATCTTTCTTATCTCCTGTGCTCCCTATATGCAAGCCAAGAAGCATCAGTTAAAATCAAACATAGAACAACTGATTGCTTTTAAATTGGAAAGGAGTACAAGGAAGCAACATATTTTCACATAAATTATTTATCTTCTATGTGGAGTACAAAATGCAAAAAGCTGGGCTAGATGAATCAAAAACTGGAATCAAAGTTTCCAGGAGAAATACCAATAATTTCAGATATACAGACAATACCAGTCTGTTGACAGGCAACAAAGAGGAACTAAGAAGGCTCTTAATGTGAATGAAAGAAGAGAGTGTGAAAACTGAGTTGAAGCTTATAAAAAAAATCCCTCAGACCTTGACAACTAGTCCCATCACTTCCTGGTAAATAGAAGGAGAAGAAATGGAAATATTGTCAGATTTTATATTCTTCAGCTCAAAGATCTACAGCTCTGACTGAACCTGAAATTAAAAGACACTTGTTCCTTGGAAGAAGAGCTAATACAAATCTGGACAGTGTAGAAAAAGCAGAGACATCACTTTGCTGACAAAGTCTATATAGTTTAACCTATGGAGTTTCCAGTTGCAATGTATGACTTTGAGTATTTAATTATAAGGAAAGCTAAGCACAATAGATTCAAAATTTTGGACTTGTGTTGTTTGAGAAGATTTTTTAGAATCCCTTTGAAAGGAAGGAGATAAAATCAGTCAATTCTTAAATTAATACAGATTATTCATTGGAAGTTCTAATTCTGAAGTTGTAGCTCACATACTTTAGCTACATAACAAGAAGATGAGACTCACTGGGAAATACCCTAATGTTGGGGGAAAAATGAAGGTAAAAGGAAAAGGGAGCAGGAGAAAATGAGATAGGTAGTGTCACAGAAATAATGAACTTCAACTTGGGCAGACTTTGAGAGATAGTGGAGGGAAGAAGTATCTGGCATGCTATGGTTTATTTGGTTACTAATAGTGAGACATTGCTGACTGAATGAATGACAAGCAGCAACAAGACTAGTTATAGTAAAGAAAAATAAATCAGTGGAAAAGAAAACATCAAAGGCAGACACACAGGAAAGATATAAACGAGCATTAGTCCAAGTTTGCATAAAGTGTTTCCAAAATACACATTTTTGTATTTAATAGAACATATTTTCTTTATTTTTTCTTTTTGCAGTTAATGAAGCTAATGAGGATGTCAAATGTTGAGCTTTGGAGGCAGAAGATTAATTTTTAAAACTAGTTAGAAAACTGTGGATCTTGACCTCAGACTGCCTCAGCCTGCTCATCCTGATGCTATTCTTAGCTAATGAAATATTTAAGCACCAATGGTAGAACCAGGTCCTACATTGAGATTACTTTACCTCTGGAACATATTAGCTGTTTGATAGCTTTTATATTTATGTTTGTTTGGTGTAGTGGAAATTATTAAGGTTTGGGAATAAGATGGCATATAGGATTCAAATATCCTCTCTCAAAAGCCAATTTTGATTTGTCACTTAATCTTCCTATCCTCAGTTTCCTCATCTCTCAAGCAAATGAATTGAACTAGATGACATCGAAGGAACTACAAATCTATTGTTTTGAACTAATTATCCAACTGTCATGTAGGGTATCTCCTCCTGGTAGAATAATTCCACTGGAGGATGCTGTCATGAAAAAAAAAAAGAAAAAAAAATCTTTAGACAGATGCTAATACTATCTCAAGGAATCAGTCAAGAATCCAATTAACATGACTAATAGGTATAATAAAGTACTAGGATACAAAATATCTACAAAAATTATGATGATTAAACATAATACTGATAAAACCAGAAAGAAATATCAGAAAGTCAATTCAAAATAAGTATAAAATTGGAAGGTATCCAGATGAATGAATAAAGAATTTATTAAGCATTAACCATACACAGATTACTGGCAACATAAATAGAAACATATGTTGATCAACTACTCTGAAAGAGTATATATTCTAATGTGAATTAGAATTCACCCGTTAGGTTTCTGCTCCAAACAGATAGAAATTTCTCTTAATTCTCAAAGCAAAACTGATAGTAATGATGCTTTTTCTATGGCATTTTCACTGATAAAAATATTTTTAATATTTTTATATTTAATGTTGAACCATGTGGTATTAGGCTGGATTCTCAGAAAACCCAAATAAGAGAGATGATTGAGAAGTTGGTGATAGTGATTTGACCTAACATGCTTTCTTCTAGTTCTCCTTCAGATTTCCTTATTGTTTCAGCTAAGCTGGTTAGCTCGCAGTATAAATATAGTTTTTAGGAAGATTTCTTGTCCCTTCTCCGCAGGGGTCAGCTTAGTATATGTTGACTAGGGGGGTAAACTGAAGATAGTACTGGTAGTCTGGGGGAAAATGGATACTGTCACTCCCGGGGATATTGTACCTATCACCTATTATTTTTAGGTGGTCAGTGGTTGTTTCTGGTGATAATAAGGAAGGTGAATCTTTTCTCTTCAATGATGTCTTACCTTAATGATGACTTTGAGTGTTTGTTTGGAAGGAAGTATGGTGATTTGAGAGACACTGATATTCCCAAGCCTCTTGGGTTTAGAATCTGGTGTGATCTCCATCATGGTCTGAGTTGAGATAATATTCAAGGTGTCAATTCAACCTGATTGTCACATGTTGCCTCCTTTCTTCCCATCAAGGGATCCTGATACTTTAATTTGGTTGCCTTGCCTGACCCAAATTAACTCCTCTTCTGGGATATATTCTATAAATAATACAAGATCTACATAGATGCTGGCTGTAATAATTGGATTGATATTTAATGCTCATGTTTTGGCTATGCAAATATAATTGAAAGTTCATATTACCTGTAGGATAGGGGATTCTAAACTTCTGTGATTTTTATGGATCCCTTTAGTCTCCCTATGATGCCTTTGGACTGAGTTTTAAGAATAATGTTTATAAGTGTAAAAAATAAAATATAGGGGTGGAGCCAAGATGGCAGCGTAGGAGCAACAAAGTATCGCAGCTCCTGCATAGCGACTTCAAAGTACCCATAAATTATGACTCTAAACAAATTTTAGAACTCTAAAATGCACACAAATATATTTTCCGCCTAAGGCAGCTTGGCTAGGAGACACCATCTCAGGGCTGGAAGCCAAAACTAGCCTAGTCTAAAATGGCACCTTGGCCCTGGGGGCAGCCAGACGAGCTGAGCTGCAGCTGGAGCAACAGAAGAGCAGATCTGCGGCAGCTGTGGCAGTTTCCAGAATTATCAAGCCATAAAGAAATGTTAGTGGAACTTGGCTAAAAATCAGGGGAGAAAAACAAGTCCGGCCAAACCTCCTTCAGGGCAAGAAAGTGGCAGAAGCTGAGGTCCTGCACCCACCTCTACAGTGCCGCTTCAGAGCTCAGGGCCTGCAGACTGCAGGGGGGCCAAGCAATCGTTCAGAGGCCAAGTGTTCTCGCATTGAGAGGCCTGCATCCGGATCGAGGTCTTGGGTGGTGGTCCTGGGTGGCTTTTCAGTGAGCCAGAGTGTGGGAGGGCCCCAGCAGCCCCCTAAAAACTCCAGCAAATCAGACAACCCCAGAAATTTGTGACAGAGCTTTCCCCTCTGGAAGCAGAGTTCCACAGAGCTAAAAAAAAAAAAAATCACAGTCTGGCCAGCCATGAGTAAGCACAGGAAGCAAAGTAAGAACAGCAACCAAACTCTAGAGTCCTTCTTTGGGGAAAAGAAGGGTCAAAGAAGGGAATGGGAGGAAGACAACACAGTCAGATCTGCCACACCAAAAACTTCCAAGAAACATGAAGAATGCCTAAAAGCTAGAGATCAGCTGAAGAAGGATTTTGAAAACCAAATGAGAGAAGTGGAAGAAAAATTGGGAAGAAAACTAAGAATGATGCAAGAAAATCATGAAAAGAGAGTAAGTAAACGGACTGAAGAAATTAACACCTTAAAAAATAGATTAGCTCTAATGACAAAAGAGACCCAAAAAGGCAATGAGGAGAAGAATTCCTTGAAAAGTCAACTTTTCCAGATGGAAAAAGAAAATCAAAAGCACTCTGAAGAGAATAATTCCTTCAAAATTAGAGTGGAGCATATGGAAGCAAATGACTTTATAAGAAATCAAGATACTATCAAACAGATCCAAACAAATGAAAAAATAGAAGCCAATGTGAAATATCTCCTTGAAAAAACCACTGACCGGGAAAACAGATCCAGGAGGGACAACTTAAAAATTATTGGAATACCTGAAAGCCATGATCAAAAAAAGAATTTAGAAAGCATCCTTCAAGAAATTCTCAAGAAAAATTGCCTGGATATTTTAGAACCAGAGGGCAAAATAGAACTTGAAAGAATTTGCCAGTCACCTCTTGAAAAAGATCCCCAAAAGAAAACTCCTAGAAATATTATAGCCAGCTTCCAGAATCCCTAGACCAAGGAGAAGTTATTCCAAG
>CM053588.1:189454499-189491961 GCA_028646515.1 Pseudochirops corinnae | reverse complement strand
TGAAAGTGCACACTTCTGTAGAGGGACAGGGACAGAGTAGAGAGTGGAACGGGGGTGGGGGGAGGGCAGGAGAGGAAGAAGGTTCATGCAATCAGTCTCTCACAATAAGCCCACTGTGGAGAGATTCTGCGTAATTACACATGTTCAGCCTGTATTTGATTGCTTGTCCTTCCAATGGGGGTGGGTGACGAGGCAGGAAGAGAAAGAATGTAGAATTTAAAGCTCAATAATCAAGTGTAAAAAATATATATGTGTATATATATATATATATATATATATATACAATAATAATTATTATTATTATTAGTAACTACATCCAACTGGAACTTAAGATACACAGGCACTGTGTTAGGGAGATCCATCTCACCCTACTGGAAAGTCAGAGGGGTGATAGGGGAGGACATAGGAGAGAATAGATTGGGGGAGGGGTTTTGCAATGGGATGGTTGTTTTGGGGTGGTGGGTAGGGGAAAGATGGGGAGAAATTTTGTAACTCAAAATCTCATGGAAATGAATGATGTAAACTAAAATAAATAAAAGTTTAAAAAATAGAATACATAGGATTGTAAAAGAAACCAATTGTATCAAAATACAGCTATAAATTTATTTTAAAAATGAAACCAAGTCATAGAATCCAGGTTAAGAAGCATTGCTATTATTTTCAAATTCCAGCTCTGACATTTACCACGTGTGTCACTTAATATTTCTGAATCCTAGGTTCCTTGTTTTCTTTTGCTTTTTGATTTTGTTTTGGCTCTGTTTTTGTTTTTTCTTCTTTTTGGAGCTAACACATCTCAAAATAGTGGTATATTTACCTAATATAAAACTTTGCAAACTTTGGAATATATTATAAAGGTACAGTTAAGAGTAAATTAAATCTTGCATTTAGACATAATTTTCCATCGATACTGCTCTCTTCCAAGTTGCCAATGATCTCTTAGTTGCTAAATACTATGGCAGTTCTCATCCCCTATTCTCGTTAAATACTCTTTACCTTTTGTGAGTGTAGATGACCCTCTTTCCCTTTGTTATCCTGTACTCTCTAAGTTGTTGATATACCATTCTTTCTTGGATATCTTCCTACTTATCTAAGCATGCCTTCTCAGTCTCTTTTGTTGGATCTTCATCTAGATTGTGGCCTCTGTTTTCTACAGCCTTCTATCCTGACTCTTCTTCTCTTTTCCCCTATGCTACTTAGTGATTTCATCAGCTCCAATGGATTTATTTACTGTCTCTCTGCTGGTGATTCTCACATCTCACTATGCTACCCTAACCTCTCTACTACCTCCAGTCTCAAGTCTCCAACTACCTTTCAGCTTGTTAAAATCTGAACTCATTTTCTTTCACTTAGAATTTCTCCCCCTCCTAACTTCTATATTACTGTCAAGGTCAAGACTATGGTCCTAGTTCTTCAGGTTTGTAATCTAGGTATAACCTAGATTTCTCAGTATTTCTCTCACCCTGTATCCAAATCTGTTGACAAGGCCTATTATTTTTACCTTGTAGCATTTCTTCTATATAATCTCTTCTGACATTTGCTAGCATTATGGTGCAATTCTTCATCAAATCACTCTTGAAATACTGCCATAGCCTTTAGGTGGTTCTGACTTCCTCGGATCTTTCTCTTCTCCAATCCATCTTTCAATAAGTCACCAATAGTAGCTTTCCAAAACCATGGATCTGACCATATCCCTACACTATTCAGCAAAGTGCAACTGGTTCCCCAGTGCGTGCAGAATCAAATATAAAAAATCCTTTTTTTTTTGGTGCCCAAAACACTTCATCACTTAGTCACTTCTTAACTTTCACATTTTCTTATAATAGCATCCAAACATGTAGTCTTCGATTCATTAACAATGAATTCTCTCCTTGCTGTTTTTTTAACAAGCTACTCAATCTCTTGACTCTCAGGAAATATTGACATTAAAATCATTATGAAAATCCTATCAGTCAAGGTATGTAGAGAAGTGACACAAATGTATCATTCCAAGACAAATTTCTAATTATGTAAGTGGTAAAAAGAAGAGATTGTATTAAAAAACTGAAGCAATAAAAATTAAGTTCAAAATATGTTCCAAATCACTAAAAGAATAGCAAAGTAGAAGAATTCCAGGAATTTCTCTTATTTCCTACAAATTGGAAATGAAAACAAAAATGAAAATATTCATTTCTAAAAGTGCTATGGGAGGACAAGTATACTAATATGTTGTTGGTGGTTGTCCATTTGTAATTTTTGTAGAAAAGAAAACATATATTAATCTCTTTTTACCCCTCAATCACACTGTTATGCACACAACTCAACCTTCCAGAGTGGATTTTTTTTTTACCATTGCAGATATTACTGTATTTGGTATTTATATTTGATCTTGTTTTCATTGTTACATAAATGTAAGGTTCAATGTAGAGGAGAGAAGTATTTTTTTATTTCTCACAGAATTTACTGTGATTTAAAGACAAAAGGTGACAAGAAATGTATTAAAGAAAAAAATGAAGAGAAAATTATGGAAGATAAAGAATAACAATCAGGATCTAGAGTTGTTCATTTACAGGAATTAAGTGAATTTAAAGAATGAATGATTGATGAGTGATGACAGCAGAGGAAGAATCTGGAAGGAGAAGTGAGGAATAATGAGGATTCTTAAGTTGGCTCCAAAACCAGTTTGTTGCCGGACAAGATAAAAAGATGCATCCTGAGTGGCAGAAGTGAACATCCAGTGCTTGAAAGTGGTTTAGTACTCTTAAGAGATTAAATTATTAATTTAACTAGATTCATAGTACTAGTATATATTGGAGGCAGGATTCGAACCTGTCTTGCTGACTCCAAAGCTGACTCTCTATCCACCAAACCATGATGCCTTAGAAGTTCATTAGTGAGGAAAATTAATTAAACTAGGAAGGAAGCTTATGGAGGTTTGTTAAACACTCTAATAACTAAGAGCCAAATAAGCTCCTTACCCTCCAACCTTGTTTCTAGGGAAAGGCTATTCTGTTATCCTGGGGTTTCTGCCACTCCCTTCAAGTGAACTTTGGGTGGGTCTAGGGCGTCTTGTCAAATGAAATTTCTGTGCTGCTTGCTTTTTGTAAAAAAAAAAAAATGCTAGTTAATATTCTGCTGTATGCTTATGGCAAAGGAGATGAAGTTGGTGACTAGGAAAGAAATTTTTCACCTCTTCAGTTTGGAATTATGAGAGGGAGGAGGATAATAAATTTTCTTACTTTTCCCAGTAAGATACACTAGGTATCCTAGTCTTAGTGAAGATCTCTTGCTAGATGGTGGAAGGGAAAAAGTCTAAGTCTGGTCCTTCCATGTTTATGGAGGGCTGAGACATAATTGATTTTATAAGGAGTTTTCAAAATGGTGCAACTTTTTTAATTTTCTTGAAATAAAGACTGGTGAAAGTATTTGCAGATCCTATACATGATTGCACGTCACCATGGGGGGGGGGAAGGGAGGGGAGAAAATCTGAAACTCAAGTGATTGTGGAACTGAATCTTGTAAATTAAAAGTAAATGAGTAAATTAAAAAAAAAAATTTAAAATAAATAAATAAATAAATCTATGTGAAAAAAAGAAATAAAGACTGGATGAACATTGTAAAAGTTATAGTGAGAAGGTTTCTTTTGTTATTACTGCAATATTCAGTGATAAAGACTATCTAACAATAAATAACATGAATAAAACTAGACCCTCAAGATTGGGAATAAATAGCTGTGACCCTTTGGAACAAGAGTTGTTAACCTGAGGTACATAACATTTTAAAAATAATAATGTGTAACAATGTAATTGATTTTCTTTTTAGTCTTAAGTATTTTATTTTGTGCCTTTAAAACATTATTCTGAGATGGGATCGATAGGCTTCACTGTACTGCAAAAATTGCTCGTGACACAAAAAAGGTTAAAAACCTCTGCCTTAGAAGATAATCTCAATATTGGGATTCATCTATTCATAAAAGGAGATTATTTTATAAAATGTATTGGATAAACATTAAGGACATATTGCACTAGTGACATTTGCTTTGTTGTTATTATAAGACAATTCAAAGTAAATTTATTTTAGTCACTATACCCTCCCACAGAAATGATAGCTCCCGCTTACAGTTAGTTAATATGTCATGTTGCATTATGTTGCAGACAATCTTATGCCAACTGAGAATTTAAAAGGTGTCATCTCAATGTAAGACCTGAGTCATAAAATATCAAAGCAAAAAGGGAACCTTTCTATTTTGCTTTTAAGAGAGGAAATTATATTTCACAGAATTGGAAATTTACGTTAGTTGAATAAAGGAGTCAAGATTAGCCATGACATAAATGGTCTATTGCCTTTGTGGAATTAGAACGGTAAGTATTTTAGAGTATATAAAGAGTAAAATATTACTGCCTTTGTTGTTTTCCCTTTTCCCCAAGCCTATCACAGATGAATATGTTCAAATGTAGCCAGTGCCCAGGTAAAATCAGACTGACAGGCAGTTAAACAGTTTAAAGCTGCATAATGAATAGAATTAAGGGAATATGAACATCTAGAGTGTTTTGGTTAGTTCTTGGTTCTATATTCTAAGACTGACACTGATAATTAGGAGAGTATCAAGGAGAAGGAAAACAAAGAATGAAGGTCCTTAAGTCCCTTTAAGATAAGTATTATATGAAGTAAATGTGACTCTTTATCATTAAGAGATTTAGAAGGTAATGGATATGAGTCTTCAAGGCAAGGACAGGCTATCAGATGGTGATGGAATTGCATTTGTTCTGTTTGACTTCAGAGTACAGAACTAGGAGTGAGTACTTGCAAAGGACTTATCCTAAAAGGACCAATGTCTCCTATTGCATCCTGGGTCATATCCAGTCATCCTGATGAATATCTGGTCATTGGATCCAGATGGCTCTGTAGGAGAAAGAGACTGGTGACCTTTTACAGACCTCCTTCACTCAAATCAAAGTCAGCTGCAAGTCATGTCATCATTTACTGGATACCACAATCCTCTTTGCAAATTAAGGACAAATACAATGAACACAACAACAACAACAAAAATAGGAACAAAAGGCAAAAGTCAATTTTGACTTGTATAAAAAAAAAGAATGTACAGTTTTCATTATTAATTCCCTACCACTGATGAAATAACTGATCCTTCACATTTGTACATAAATGCTTAAGAAACTATATTTTATCCAAGTAGAAAGAGATTATTTCTGACAGTTGGGAATAATGGAGCCCAAAGGAAATAAATATAAATTTTGTGATAAGCCATGAAGGATAGGTAGCATTTCACTTGGCTGAGAATTATAACTATTCATTTTTTGTCTAATAATATACACACATAAACATGTATGTGTTTATATGTACATATATAAATATGACCACACATATAAGTATATATGAATATAAATACACAGACACACATATATATGTATATGTATATGTGTGTGTGTGTGTTTCCTACTATATATTAAACATCATGCTAATCAGTGGGGTGGGAAAGAGGCAAAGAAGCTTACAATCTAGTTGGAGAGATAACATACAAATACACACATACATATACATACATAAATGTATGCATAGAGATGTATAGATATATACAGAAATAATTAACAGAGTGAAGTTACTAAAATTAAGAGCAGGTAGAGAATTCCTATAGAGCAGTGATTCTCAACCTGTGGGTCACGACCCCTTTGGGGGTTGAACGACCCTTTCACAGGGGTTACAGGGGTCACCTAAGACCATTGAAAAACACATATTTCTGATGGTCTTGGGAATCGAGACACCACTCCTCTATCCATCTCCAGGCAGGTCTGCCCACATGCAGACATGTTCACATATGACTATTAAAGGGTTATGGCATTAGGAAGGTTGAGAACCACTACTTTTGAGGATAAATATATTTGGGATTTCAGGGAGCAAGGATGCCAGGAGTTGAAGCAGGGAGAATACCCAGAGCTGAAATCTGACCTGTTTTGTCTGTTTGTCTTTCTGTCTGTCTCTTTATGTATGCATATGTACATGTATGTGTGTATGTATCTGTGCACACACATATGTATGTATGTATATGTGTGTATATATGTATATATACATACATATGTGTGTGTGTACATGTGTATATGTATGGAGGGAGAGACAAAGGCAGAGAGACACAGAGACAGATTGGTTATTGATTGTTGGGGAAACTAGGTGGCTCAATGAATAGAATGCTGGGGGCCTAGAGTCAGGAGACCTAAATTCTAATTTGGTCTGATACTAACTAGCTACGTGACCTTGGGCAAGTCATTTAACCTCTTTTTGCCTTAATCCACTGGAGAAATGGCAAACCATTCCAGTATTTTTGCTAAGACAAGCACCATATACAGCCATAAGGGGTCAAACATAATTCATTGACAATGACAACAATAACAATTTCTCCCTCTTCCTCTCTTTTTCCCCCTCTCTCTATCCCCCTTTTCTCTCCCTTTCTCCTCTCCCCTCTCTCCACATAGAGAGATCTTAATTCTGTTATCAAACACATTAGGCATTCTTTCAGTCTTTTTCTGAGTTGAAATTTGGGGAGACAGTCCCTGCAATAATACCAAGGGAACTGGAAATGGTATATATGTATATGTATGTTAACACTATTCCCTGATACATAATCTTTGAAATACAAAAAACAGAATATCACACCATGTGAATTGCACATTTTCTTGAAGAAAGCTATCTCTGTTTACTCAGTAAGAAGAATACCTATTAATCTCCTATCACTGGACAAGTTGCTTCCAAAAATTTTATAGCAAGTATTCAGTTCTAGTTTCAAATTATCTTTATGGAATGAGAAGGATGAAACCCATTTCAGGCATGCAGTAGGTAGTAAAGAAATTGCTAAGCAAGAGACAGAAAGGGAATACTGTAGTGTCATTAGAACTTTTAAGTATTAAGTGATGCATTAAAACACAAGACATATATACATACATACATACATATATACATACACACATATGAAATATGCAAACACAGGAAGGGGGTGGAGCCAAGATGGCAGAATGGAAGCACGAACTTTTCTAAGCTCCTCCATGAATTCTTAAAAAGTGAATATGAACGGATTTTAGAGTGACAGAGTCCATGGGGAGACAGAGTGTGGCAGAGTCCCAGCCCAGGAAACTGCCCACATAGGTCTGGGCAGGGGGAATGTGGAGCATGCACCAGCATGGATCTGAGAGCAGAGCACAGCAGAGTGAGAGTGAGCTCCACCAAGATGGAGGATAGGTTGGAGATGCGAAAGAGAAAGTGCAGGGCCTGGAACAGCACCTACAGCTTCTCTTGCGGCTATCAGCCCACAGCCTGGATATTTAAAAATCACATACATAAACCTCTGGGAGTCAGGATGGAAGAGTAAACCCTGGCTGCTCAGATTTCCCTTCCCTGACCCAGAAAACCCAGAGATAAATATCCTATCTAGTATAAAATCCTGAAATAGTGGAAACAGCCTCAGGCTTGGGAGTCTTAGAGGAAGGGTGTAATTGAAACAGTACAGAATCTGAAGTGAAGGTCAGGGGGCATCACAAAAAGCTCTACTTCAGCTGAACTGCAGGAGATCCTGAAGCCCAGGGGGATGGAGCCAGCAAGCACTAACACCAGAAGCCCAGGTGTGCGTTAGCATCGCCAGGGAATCTGCAGACACCAGCACAGTAGGTTTCCAGCTCCTGATCCTGCTTGAGCTGTAGTCCAGGAGCACAGAGGCAGAAACCTGAAGTGGCCAGACAACCTTTCCCCCACAAGTTACTCTGTTAGCTTCAGGTTAACTTAGGGGAAACACAGAGCATCCTGGCCTTGTCCTCAGTCTAGACACCCAGAGGCTACACCACACAAAGTCAACAACCAGGCCCTTAGCTCCCAGCCTGAGAAGCTAAGTCAGGAAATAGGCAATCACAATGGGTACAAAGAAAATTGAGAAATCAAAAGCAAGAAAAATGATCCAAACTTATTAAAACAAACAAGAACAACCAAATATAGAGGACAACATGGTCTCTATACTCACATCTGAGACCACAGAAGGAAATATGAATTGGTCTCAAGCCCAAAAAACATGCTAGGAGTAGCTCAAGAAAGATTTTAAAACCCAAATTAGAGAGGTATAAGATAAATTTAAATCTACATTGACCAAATTGGAAAAAAAAAATCTCACTGAAGAAAATAAATCATTAAAAAGTAAAATTTGTGAACTGGGACAGAAGTTCAAAATCTAACTGGAGAAAATACCTCCCTAAAAATGAAATCTGAAAATATGGAAAAGGAACTACAAAAACTAACTGAGGAAAATAATTCACTAAAAATTAGAATCACTCAAATTGAAGCTGAGGACATAATGGTGCATCAAGAGTCAGTTAAACAAAACATAAAGATTGAAAAATTAGAAGAAAGTATAAAATATCTCGTTGGAAAAACAACTGACCTGGAGAACAGATGCAGTAGAGATAACCTAAGAATTATTGATCTACTGGAAAGCTATGATGAAAAAAAAAAAAAACAGCCTGGACAACATCCTGCAAGAGATTGTCAAAGAAAACTTCCCTAAGGTCCTAGAATCACAGGGTAAAACAGTTATTGAAAGAATTTTCCAGACTCCTCCTGAAAGAGATCTCAAATTGAAAACGCTTAAGAAATATAGTAGTAAAATTCCAGAATTACAAGGTCAAGGAGAAAATACTGCAAGCAGCCAAAAAGAAACAATTCAGATATCATGGAGCTACAGTCAGGATTACACAGGACCTAGCAGCTTCTACATAAAAAGGTGGGAGGGATTGGAATTTGATATTTTGTAAGGCAAAAGATCTAGGACTAAAACCAAGGAACAACTACCCAGCAAAATTGAGCATAATTTTTCAGGTAAGGAATTAATGAAATAAGGGACTTCCAGACTTTCCTGATGAAAAAACCAGAGCTCAATGGAAAATCTGATCTCCAAATACAAAACTAAAGAGAGACATAAAAAGGTAAACAAGGAAAACACACATACAGACACACAAGCACACACACACACATAACTTGTGATTCAATATGAGCAAACTGTTTACATCCCTATATGAGAAGCTGATACCTGTCAATTTTGAAGTTTATATAATTATCAAAACATTTAAAAGGGATATACAAAGATAGATGGTGTGGGTATAAACGAAGTAATCTGATGATAAAAAACCTTATTAAGGGGTACAAAGGGACTGTAATAGGAGAAAAGGAAAAGATGAGGCAGAAAAAGATAAATTTTGCCAAACAAAGAGGCGTAAAAAGATACTGTATTAGAGGAGAATATAGGAGGGAGATGAACATTATATGAACTTTATTCTCATTGGTTCTGGTTCAAAGAAGGATTGACATAATCAGTTAAGTTTAGGATTCTAATGTGAAAAAACACAAAAATTCATTATAGTAGAGGGAAAGGAGGGAGGGAGAAAATCACTGTTTGAAATTTACTGTCATCAGTTTGGGTTCAAGGAGGGAACATACTCTGTTAAGTACAAAAATCCATTGTGCCCTATAGGCAGTAGGAGGGGTAAAAAGGAGGAGTACCAGGAAGGGTGGTAAGAAGAGAGGGAAATAGTAGTAAGGGGAAAGGGTAGGTAAAGACAGGGGGAACAGGGAGAGAATACTGAGGAAGGCAGTGGTCAAAAGGAAAACTCTTAAGAAAGGAAAGGAAAAAGGAAGAAACTAAAACATAAACAAGGGAGGGAATAGGATGGAGTGAAAGACAGAGATAGTAATCATAACTGTGAATGTGAATGGGATAAACTCTCCCATAAAATGCAGGCAGATAGAAGAATGGATTAAAAACCATAATCCCACAATTTGTTGTTGAGAGGAAACACATTTGAAACAATGGGATAAACATAGGGTAATGGTAAAAGGCTGGAGTAGAATATATTATGCTTCAGCTAAAGTAAAAAAAAAAAGCAGGGGTAGCAATCCTTTTCTCAGATAAAGCAAAAGAAAAAAATAGATCTAATTAAAAGAGATAAAGAAGGAAACTCTATCTCGGTAAAAGCGCAACTGAGAATGAAGCAACATCATTACTTAACATATATGCACCAAGTGGTATAGCACGCAAATTCCTAGAGAAGAAGTTAAGGGAATTAGTGGAAGAAATAGATAATAAATCTATACTAGTGGGGAAATTCAATCTCCCACTCTCTGACCTTGATAAATCCAACCTCAAAATAAATAAGAAAGGAGTTAAGGAGTCAAATAGAATTTTAGAGAGGCTAGATATGACAGATCTCTGGAGAAAATTAAAAAAAAGAGAGTGACAATAATGAGAAAACATACCAAAACTTGTGTGATGCAGCAAAGGCAGTTCTTAAGGGAAGTGTTATATCCCTGAATGCATACATTAATAAATTAGAGAAAATAGAGGTCAATAAATTGGGTACCCAATTGAAAAAGCTAGAAAAAGAACAAATTGAAAGTCCTCAATTAAATACTAAAGTATAAATAATGAAAACCAAATGAGAGATTAATAAAATTGAAATTAAGAAAACTATTGAATTAATAAATAAAACTAAGAGCTAATTTTATGAAAAAACAACAAAATTGATAGCTGTTTAGTCAATATGATTAAAGAGAAAGAAGAAAACCAAATTATGAGTATCAAAAATGAAAAGGGTGAATCTACTTCCAATGAAAAGGAAATTAAAACAATAATTAGGAATTATTTTTGCCAATGATATGCACATAAATTTGACAATCTTAGTGAAATGGATGAATATTTACAAAAATATAAATTGCCCAGATGAACTGAAAAGGAAATAAATTATTTAAATAACCCCATCTCAGAAAAAGAAATTGAACAAGCAATCAACAAACTCCATAGGAAAAGATGTCCAGGGACAGATGGATTTACTAGCAAATTTTATCAAACCTTATAGAACAATTGATTCCAATACTCTACAAACTCTTTGGAAAATTGATGAAGAAGGAGTCCTGCCAAATTCTTTTTATGACACAAATATGTTACTGATATCTAAATGAGGAAGACACAAAATGGAGAAAGAAAATTATAGACCAATTTCCTTCATGAATATAGATACAGAAATTTTAAATAAAATATTAGCAAAAAGTCTACAGCAGTTTATCACAAGAATAAGACACTTTGATAAGGTAAGATTTATTCCAGGAATGCAAGGCTGGTTTATTATTAGGAAAACCATCTGTATAATTGATTTTATCAACAATAATACTAGGAGAAATCATATTATTATCTCAATAGGTGCAGAAAAAAGCTTTTGACAAAATACAACACCCATTCCTTTTAAAAACAGTAGAAAGTATAAGAATAAATGGAGTCTTCCTTAAAACAATAAGTAGCATCTATTTAAAGCCATCAGCAAGTATTATGTGCAATGAGGGTAAGCTAGAAGCATTTCAAATAAGATCAAGGGTGAAACAAGGATGTCCACTATCACCCCTCTTATTCAGTTTGGGACGAGGAATGTTAGCAGTAGCAAATAGAGAAGAAAAAGGAATCAAATTAGGCAAAGAAGAGACTAAGCTATCATTCTTTGCAGATGATATGATGATAAATTTAGAGAATCCTAGAGAATCAAGTAAAAAACCACTTGAGGTAATAAATAAATTTGGCAAAGTTGAAAGATATAAAATAAACCTATATAAATTCCTGGAATTGCTATATATTTCTAATGAAATCCATTAGCAAGAGCTAGAAATGGAAATCCCACTTAAAGTTACTGCAGGCATTATAAAATATTTGGGAAACTCCCTGCCAAAACAAACCCAGAACCTATATGTACACAACTACAATACTCTTTTTGCAGAAATAAAGTCATATCTTGCTAACTAGAAAACCATCAGTTGCTCATGGTTGGGTCGAGCTAATATAACAAAAATGGCAATTTTACCTAAATTAAATTACATATTTAGTGCCATACCAATCAATATACCAAAAAATTACTTTATAGAGCTATAAAAAAGAGGAACAAAATTTATTTGGAAGAACAAATGGTCCAGAATATCAAGGGAATTAATGGAAAGAAATGCTAGGCAAAGTGGCCTAGCCATACCAGATTTTAATCTGTATTATAAAGCAGCAGTCATCAAAACTACTTGATACTGGCTGAGGAATGGAGTAATGGATCAGTGGAATAGATTGGATACACAAGACTCAACAGTCAATGACTATGGTGATATGCTGTTTGATATATGCAAAGACCCCCATTTTGGGGATAAGAACTGACTATTTGACAAAAACTTCTGGGAAAACTGGAATATAGTATGGCAGAAACTGGGCATAGACCAATATCTAATACCATATGCCAAAATCAAGTCTAAATGCGTGCACAATATAGGTATAAAAGCTGATACTATAACCAATATGGGAAAGCAAGGAATAGTTTACCTGTCAGATTTACAGAGAAGTGAAGATTTTATGACCAAACAAGAGTTAGAGAGCATTATAAAATGTAAAATGCATAATTTTGATAACATTAAATTGAAAAATTTCTATACAAAGGCAATTGGGAAAAAAAATTTACAATCAGTTTATCTTATAAAGGCCTCATTTCTAAAATATACAGAGAATCGAGTCAAATATATAGGAATACAAGTCATTCCCCAATTGATAAATGCTCAAAGGATATGAATAGGCAGTTTTCAGAGGAAAAAATTAATGTTATCTACAAGCATATGAAAAAATGCTCTAAATCACTATTGATTAGAGAAATGCAAATCAAAACGACTTGAAGGTACTGCATCTCACCAATCAGATTGGCTAAGATGGCAAAACAGGAAAATGACAAATGCTTGAGAGGATGTGGAAAAATTCGAACACTAATTCATTGTTGGTGGAGTTATGAACTGATTCAACCATTCTGGAGAGCAATCTGGAACTATGCCCAAAGGTCTATAAATAAGTCCACACCCTTCGACCCAGCAATACACTTCTAGGGTGGTATCCCAAAGTGATCATAGAAGTGGGAGGACGACCCATATTTACAAAAATATTTATAGCAGCTCTTTTTGTGGTGGCAAAGAATCAGAAATTGAGGGTATGCCCATCAGTTGGGCAATAGCTAAAGCAGTTGTGGTATATGAATGTAATGGAATAGTGTTGTGCTATAAGAAATGAGAAGCAGACAAACTTCATATTTACATGGAGAGTCTTATACAAATTGATGTTGATTGAGACTGACAGAAACAAGAGAAATTTGTACACAATTACAGACACAACATATGTGTGACGACCAACTATGATGGACTGGGTTCTTCTTGGCATTATTGAAAGAGATGTCTACATCCAGAGAAAGAACTATAAAGTTAGAATGGATATTGAAGCAAACTACCTGTTCTACTTCTTTTTCTTGTTTGGTTTTTTTTTTTTTATCTTTCCCATTGGTCATTCCATCTGTTATAACTCTTCTTTACAACCTGACTAATGTCTAATGTGAAAGTATTTGCAGATCCTATACTTGATTGCGTGTCGCCATGGAGGGTGGAGAGGGGAAGAAAATTTGAAATTCAAGGGATTATGCAACTGAATCTTGTAAACTAAAAGTAAACAAATAATTTAAGAAAGACAAAAAAAGTGAAAAAATATACCCACACACAATATACACATATGAAATATGCTTGTATGTGTGTGTATATATATGTATATATATTTCAAAGCTATTTGAAATAAAATAGTACCTTATCTAGTATGTTAATAATTATGTCCTCTCTGTTATTCTCTAGTGCACTTTTTATCTTATGTACATCTTTCCAGTAGTTAAAGGCCAAAATTAAAATAGGCTAAACTTTTGGTTGCACATAGATTTTTAGTGTATTACTTTCCAAGTAGACATATAACTAATGATTAAACTATTTTGTGGATAAACCATATTAAGAATGAAAATTTCTGTTAAAATAAATTAATTACACTTATTATTTAAGATATTTATTTATCATGAAATCACATTATTGTTAAAAATTACTGTGCTAAGCATTTCAAGTTTTAATACTTTTTTCAGGTTCTCTTACTATTTACATTTAGTTAATGGAATGTATTACATTGCTTTTTTTTTTGGAGGGGGGAGGCAGGGCATTTAGGGTTAAGTGACTTGCCCAAGGTCACACAGCTAATAAGTGTCAAGTGTCTGAAGACAGATCTGAATTTTAGGTCTTCCTGATACACTTATCAACAATCAATTAATTGTACTCTAGAATCATCTTTGAAATCAATTTCTTTAGAAATCTGAATACTAACCTTATTAGCTGCCTTATTTTCTGTGTTTACTTTCTTGGAATACCATTGTTGCCCTCTGAGATTTTTCAACAATTTGAATGCTTTAGTTTAATTTTCATTGGTATCCAATTTTGCTTAAGTCAGGCTATTTTGATTTGAAATGGTGACGAGAATTGTATTCATTCAAAATGGCTATTACTTCTTGACAAACAAAACACAATATTTTGTCTCTCATGTAAACAAGTATCTATCTGTCCACTCCAGATTAAGCATTCAGTTCTGATTTGATCTTCTGTATCTTTTTGTCACTCATTTTTCAAAGTCATCTCAAAAACATTAATGTTACAACCAAAAAACTCTGCACAGCAACTGCTCACATGCAAAGAAATACTGAACTAAGTGTCTGACCTTGAAGACAGCACCAGACACTCATGTAAGTTGGAGGATGACCAAGCAGTAAGGGAGGGGAAGAAGTTGACATTGTTGCCATTCATTGCATATTAGACATGAGCTTCATTGGTGTGTGACTGTACTCACTTTGTCCCTGTTCAGTGCCACACACACATTATATGCTTACTTTTTTTTACATCCTCTACATTTTTTGCAGGTGGCCTGAAATCCTTTCTTGTTATACATTTTTATGTAGGCCTGTTATAGAACTTGAACCTCAGTGTAGAGAGTGCATTCAGTTTAGCCAGAAAAGTTGAAAATAATAATTTGGTAGGCAGATACTTTTCAATTTTTTTAAAGGGAAACAATGATGATCAATCAGCAGAGGTGCAGTGAGATCACACAAGACTACTTTCATATCTTCTATTGTCAGGGTTTTAAATTGGTAGATTACAGAAATGTTTTAAGTAGATGTAGTTTATGTCAATTTCAGTGAAGTATTCAAAAAAATCTTTCACCATTTCCTCCTGGACAAAAAGGAGAGATGGGGAGTAGATGTTAGGACAAGTGAATAGACTTTGAATTGATAGAAAAAAATGATTTTCACCTGGAGCAGTAATTCTAGTGACCCCTCACAGAGGTTGCTCTTTATTTGCCCTGATCCCCCAAAACCTTGTTATGGGCAGTTTCCTTCATATTGGTGCAGGAATTGTCTCTTCAATTTTGAACTCATAAAAACATTGAAAGGATATCTAATATGTTTGATTACAGCATTATGATTATAAAAAATGTCTGTAGGTTAAATTTAACACATTTTATAAACATGAGTAAAATCTTGTGATTTAGTTATTGCTGTTATTATTTAGATTAATATTCTTAGTTTAACCTCTAAAAATTCAGAGTAGGGAATATATGGCTGTCCAAGAAATCCAATGAAAAAGATATATCTTTTAAATGAAATAATTTGTAAATGCAGTCCTGTTCATATGTAATGTAATAATCATGCAGGTTGATGGGTCCTCTGTCTGAATTAGCAGAGTTATTATCACCAAAAAAGAATGCCAGATAAAATCTGGATTGTAATTTTCACTTGTGATTGCCACATTGTAACAGGAAACAAACTAACTAAAGTGTGCTTAGCAGAGAGCAAATAGACTGCTATCCTAAATCCATAAAATATGATGATTGTTAGAAAAAAATTAAATTATTTAGCCTAGAAAAGGGAAGCCTTATGATGGGGGAAATACTTGATGCATATGTGAATTGCTGGGTTGAAAATGGTTAGATTTATTGCCTTTGAATTCAGAGGGCAGGACTAGGAAGTTAGAGAGAGGTGTATTTTGCTTCAGTACATTAGAGGAAAAAACCTTAAAGAGAGAGGGAATATATATGGTGCATGGAAAGCTGCCCTTGAAGTAAGGTAGAAGTGGATTCAAATTCTCCCCCTGAATCCTACAGTCTATCTGACCCTGGGTAAATGCACTTGACCCCTTCATTTCCCAAGCAATTTTTGATCCTATAATTTGTAGAGCAGCTGCCCATTTATATTGCAAAATGGAACTTCCTTATTGGCATTTCTCTATACCAATGAAATCACAAGTCTAACAAAAAATAAGTCTAACAATTAGTGATGCCTAAAGTGGGAATAGAATTCTTTGTTTTTGACATGCTTGTGTGATGTGCAACTAGGAGCTGGATGTTCCCTTATCAGTGTTATGGATTATAAGTAATTCTTTGACCTCAAACCTACCTTCTATTAAAATTTTATGACTTGATGACAGAAGCATCCAAATAGAGGGTCTGAAATTAACTTCTCTCATGTTGGCTTATAGATGTTACCTGCTACCCTAAGCATACAAGACTTTTACACCTATTCTCTGTGATTTTGAGCATCATTGATATCTCTATAATTTCAGAACAAGGTCACTTACAAATCTACTTTCATATGGTTTACAACTGAATTTCCGGGCCCTACTCATTGTTATCATGCATCATACTCTTCACCTCCTGTAGCCACTAATGCATATGTAAATGTATGCATATGGAAGTTGTTATGTATGACTATTTTTATTTGTTTTCAACACATACATATTTGTGATTTGCCTGTCTTTCCCATTATATTCTAAATTTTGTTAGTATGCAATATGTCTTCGTGCCTCTTGTAACACCACATGACACCTGCTGTATATATTAGTCTGCATAATAAGTGCATAGTAAACTGTTACTGAATCACTTATTTACCCTAGTGATAATTTATTCTGTGACTACAAATTTCAGAATGGAAGATATGTTTGAAAATGCTGTTTAACTAGCTTTGTACAATATTTAGCTTAATTTTCCATATGGGAAGGTGCTAAGGAAATATACTACATGAGGGGTAATAAAACAGAGAGCATGGTCATTAAATTTCATAATGAGGCCACATAGACTAGGGAGGTTAGCACCTTAAAGCACTGGATTAAAAGGGAAAAAGACCTTGGAAATATGAAAAGCTGGGTTGATAGTTGAATACTTAATATAAGAATACCAAAGAACAAACAAGTCAGGGCAAGACTAAATCTAATATATTAGAAACTAACAACAACAAAAAAAGAGCTGGTTTTCTAGTGCAAATGGTAAATCCAGGGGAATCTAGTAAATAACCTTGGACCAGATGAAAACTATGAAATTGGATATAAGAAAGTCAATATTGTATACCAAGGTATGTCAGTATTATTCAACACACATATTAATTGTATAAATATATGATAATTAAATATTATACTTGCATATGATTTAAATTGTTGTGATTTGGTAGGACTGTCTTGAAAAATATCTCTCAGAATTGGAAATGATGAAAAAATCATGAAATTTTGAGAGATAAAGATTCCATAATGACTATCACTTTTTGACAACAGACAAATATGAATAATTGATCACATGGGGGAAAGTGTATGACTTCACTTTATTCCAGCAATGTTAAGTCTGAGGAGGAGCCTAATAGTATTTCTTAGGATTCAAAAGTAGATCAACTAGGTTTTTGTAAGTAGCTGGTTATTTCACCCACGGAGAAAAAGAGAAAAGGGATTCAGCATAAAATGTAAGAGAAAGATTTTGATTAGACAGTAGTGAGAATTTATAGGTTGCTACTGTTGAAAAACTTTGTAACTTATTACCACTTTCTCAAGGTCCTTTGTAGTTCTATAATTCCAAAATTCAACTATGTACCTTTTTAAAAAATCTAAAGTAAGCATCCTTTGTTTTTTGCTTTGATTTAGATGGTGTCCTACAAAATGCAACTATTTTTTGTCCTAAAGATTTTTTTTTAGTTATTGATATAAATGTTTCTCTGAAAGTCCTGGTTATGTAGTATTCTTTTTGAATGCCTTATTACTAGTGATTATAGTGATCCCAGATCTGGAGTCTGAACTAATTTACATATTCTTGAATCTTACATAATTTTTAACAATATTCTTTTTATTTCAACGAATTATTTTATTTGGGAAATACATGTGAACTCATTTAATTTAAAATGTGTACACTCATTTTATTAAGTAGGTTGTTCTAAGTTTCCACATTAACAAATTCTGCTTTTCTCTTAACACATTTCAGCTACTGATATGAATTTTACATAGAAAGTCCCAATTTAATAGTATTCTCTTCTAATAATTTACTACAAATGTTCCTGAAACTGGAGGAGTTTTTCAACTAATGTTTAAGTTCTTTATTTCCTTCTAGGTTGACAATTTTTTAATTTTAATTTTATGCATATTAGCAAGAATGAGCAAAATGGCATTTTCTCAATTTGTGAAAGTGTAACATGCTACACTTGGAGGGCCAGCAGTTATCAGTATTTTTTGTTTGTTTTCTGTTTTATAAATGCCTGATAATTAGCTTCTGCCATCAAGTTTGGGTTAAGGTTTTGAACTACACTAGTTTTAAGGGAGATTTATAGTATTTAACATGTAATCCAGTACATATTTTAATTAAGTAGGTTGTTTCCACATTGAAAAAGTCTCTTTTTTTCTTATCAGATTCCAATTATTTATTTGAATTCCGTCAAGGAAGTCATAGTTGCATAGTATTCTTTTATAATTTTTTTGCTAATGATTATAAATGATCCAAGAATTGGAGCCTTTCAAATAATTCCATTTTCATATTCTTGAATCTTGCATACTTAGTAACATTATTTGTAATTGAAGTAATAATTTTAATTGAGAAATAGGGGTGATCTTATTTTACTTGAAATGTACACATTAAATTTTTTTTTTATTATTAAGTAAGTAGTTCTAAATTTCTGCCTTTAAAACAGATCTCCATTTGTAAGAATACATTTAATGCAATGGCTTATTTTGCAAATCCTATGTAGTACTAAACAGTTTTTAGATGTCATATTTTAGTTAAACCTGCTTATTTTAAGAATATATGCAGGATCATAGGAATAAATTTCCCCATTATTTGGAATTTTTCTTGGAATGGAAAGTCTCAATTTTCCTCAGGATTTTTTAGTATAAAATCCTGCCTGAGCAAAAGGAAATAATAAATCATCCTCTCAAAACTACCCCCTGCTTCTATGTACACACCTTTATATTTCAGAAAGACCAATTTAAGTAAGATAAATTGATGGTAGTTAATAGTAATAGGGAAATATTACTCATTAATAGATTTATCACTTTAGAGCACGAGGCCTAATCTCCCATTTTGAGGTGAAAAGAAATGATGGTATGTGTATTACTCTTAAATGCTGACAGTCTATCCTTAATTGTTTGTAACTCAGTGACCCAAAGATTACACATTAGATCTATGTCCTAAAGAAGTTAATGACTGAAAGTAGAGACAAATATGTACTAAGATGCTCATAAAAGCTTTATTTGTAGTAACAAAGTCCTGGGAAAATTGTGACCAACAAATTAGGTATTAATGATCTTTTTCTGTTCATTAATTATTATGATCTGTTAAAGAAAAGAACTATTGTTTTGATATATGAGTATGAATAATTCAGATTAATATGAAAACAATTGTACGAATTAAAATAATTGAAACCATAGGTGTATGTATACATATATACATATTATTTATATATATATATATATATATATACATATATACACACATATAGAGTGAGAGAATTATAGGAACTGTGTAGTTATACACATAT
Organism: Pseudochirops corinnae; assembly: GCA_028646515.1. Taxonomy (NCBI): domain Eukaryota; kingdom Metazoa; phylum Chordata; class Mammalia; order Diprotodontia; family Pseudocheiridae; genus Pseudochirops; species Pseudochirops corinnae. The sequence goes on along the minus strand of CM053588.1, from coordinate 189,472,249 downwards.
ATATGCATGTTAACATGTATGTGTGTATATTTATATATTGTTTATGTGTGTATTACACACGTTTATTATATGTGTGCATGTGTATGTCCATGTTTTTTGTCTGTCTCTAGGCATGCATAAATTTCTGATAAACATATGATTTATCTTAGTTTTATTTTCTTTATGTTCAATTATGTTGGTAGTTTTTCTAATATTGAACCAGCTCTGCATCCCTGGTATAAAGCCCAAAGGATCATAGTATATTGTCCCCATGAAAAATTGCTATATTCTCTATACTAATATTTTATTTATTTTTTTCCATAAACATTCATTAGGGAAATTAGTCTATACTTTTCTTTCTCTTTTTTGGTTCTTCCTGGTTAGGTATTAGCACCATATTTGTGTCATAAAAGGAATTTTGTAGGACTCCTTCTTTGCCCATTTTCCCAAATAGCTTATATAATAGTGGAAAAAATGTTCTTCAAGTGTTTGGTAAAATTCACATATAAATCCATCTGGCCCTGGAGATTTCTTCTTAGGGAGTTCATTGTTGGTTTGTTCAATATCTTTTTTTTTTCTAAAATACTGTTAGTTAAATATTCTATTTCCTGTTCTGTTAAACTGGGCAATTTCTATTCTGTGCATATTCATTGATTTCACTTAGATTGTCAGATGTATTGACATACAGTTGGGCAAAATAACTCCTAATTATTGCTTGAGTTTTCTTTTCATTGATGGTGAATTCACCCATTTTATTTTTGGTGCTATTAATTTGATTTTCTTTTTTTAAAATCAAATTAGCTAAATGTTCATTTTTATTTTAATTTTTTTACAATAAATGAGCTCTTACTTTTATTTACTTGTGGGTCTAGAATTACTAGAACCACAAGGATAATTTTATTATGTATTTCCTTCTGTTACTCATGTAACTTTTCATTTTAAAATTTGGATACTGTACTGATTGATGCATATGTAATAGTTTCTTTCAACTTTATTAATCTCTCCTTTGATTTTTAGAATTCCTAATTTGATATTTAATTGGGGATTTTCAATTTGTTATTTTTCTAGCTTTTTTCATTTCATGCCTGATTCACTGATTCCCTCTTTATTTTGTTCATGTTAGCATTTAGAGATATAAAATTTCCCCTATGAACCACTTTGGCTAAATCCAGTAAGTTTTGGTATGTTGTCTCATTATTGTCATTCTATTTGATGTAATTATTATTTTTATCATTTTTTACTTTGAGGCACTCATTTTTTATTATTACAATATTTAATTTCCAATTAATTTTTAGTTTATTTTTCCATGGCCTTGTATTACTCAGAAATTTTACTGCATGACCATCTAAAAAACATGTATTTGAGGTGGCTAGGTGGGGCAGTGTTTAGAGCACTGGCCCTACAGTCAGGAGGACCTGAGTTCAAATTAGGCCTCAGACACTTAACACAAAAACTAGCCCTGTGACCTTGGGCAAGTCACCTAACCCCATTTGCCCTACCCTTCCTCTCCAAAAAAAAAAAGCAAAATAAAAAGAAAGAAAAAATATATTTAATATTTCTCCTGCCAACCCTTCCATCAGACTCCCCTATCTTCTCTTTTCTTTCCCCTTTACACTCCTACTTTCCTATTGGTTGAGATTAATTTCTTTATGCAACTGAATGTGTATGCTATTCCCTCTTTGAGCCAAATCTGATGATAGTAAGGTTCAAACAACATTCACCCTCTCTCTCTTCTTTCCTTCTACTGTAATGGGTCTTTTGCAACTCTTCATGTGATGTTATTTTCCCTATTTTGCCCCCTTTTCTTTTCTCCTAACAATACTTTTTTGTACCCCTTAATATTTTTATATCATTACATCAAAGTCAACTTATACCCACACCCTTTGTCTATGTATACTTCTTCTAACTGCCTGATATATTTCTAAAAAGTTACGTGTATTATCTTCCTGTGTTGGAATGTAGACAGGCTCATCTTATCGAGTACCATGTTTCTTTTTTCCTTTCCTATTTACCATTTTATACTTCTCTTGAGTCTTGTACTTGAAGACTGAATTTTCTGTTCAGCTCTGGTCATTTCATCAGAAATGTTTGAAAACCCCCTATTTCATTGAATGCCCATCTTTTCCCCAAAATATTTAGGATTAGATTTTCTGGGTAGATTCTTGGCTGTAATCCAAGATCCTTTGCCTTCTAGAATATCATATTCTAAGCCCTCCAGTCCTTCAGTTTAGCATGTGCCAAGTCCTATGTAATAATTACTGGGATTTATTGAGAGTTGAATTGTTTCTCTCTGCTTGCGGTATTTTCTTCTTGACCTAACAATTCTGGAATTTGGCTACAATATTTCTTGGAGCTTTCATTTTGCAATCCCCTTCAGGAGGTGATCAGTAGATTCTTTCAATGATTATTTACACTCTGGTTCTAGAATATGACCATAGTTTTTCTTCATAATTTCTTGAAAGATGTTGTCCATACTCTTTTTTTTTTTAAATCATGGTTTCCAAGCATTATGGTAATTCTTAGATTTTCTCTCCTGGACCTATTTTCCATGTCAACTTTTATTTTTTAATTTCCAATGAGTTATTTTACATTTTCTTCTATTTTTTTATTCTTGTATTTTGTCTGACTCATTTCTGATGTCTCACAGTGTCATTAGCTTCCACTTGCCCAATTTTAATTTTTAAAAGATTATTTTCTTCAGCTAGCTTTTGTGCTTCCTTTTCCATTTGGCCAATTCTACTATTAAAGGAGTTATATTCTTCAGTGGACTCCCTCACCCCCATTTATCCAATTCTTTTTTAAAGGAATTGTTTTCTTTATTTAATTTTTGTGCTTCCTTTTCCAAGCTCTCTCTTTTTTCATAATTCTGTTGCATAACTGTCATTTCCCAATGTTTCTTCTACCTCTCTTATTTGATTTTTAACTTATTTTTTAATTCTTACAAGATAGTTTTGATTTTCACCAATTCATATTCCCCTTTGAGGCTTTATGAGTAGGCATTTTTACATTGCTGTCCTCTTCTGAATTTATCTTTTGATTTTCCTTGTCACCATAGTAGTTTTCTCTGATGAGGTTATTTTTTTTTCTCATTTTTTTGAAGTTTAGATTTGGGATACTGGGGCACTATCTCAAGCTTCTTGTACTGGGGTCCAGGGGCCTGGTCCAATGTTTTCAATTCTAGAGCCTCAGGTGCTTGTCACTTCACAACTATGCTGGGGTGGCCCATCCAAATCATGCTTTTTGGCTGCATTCCTGGGGCCAACAAAAGTTGGCCTTTTGTCCTGGACCTGAAGGCCTCATAGCCGGCCTTCTGTGCCATTGCACTGTTGAATCAGAATTGAGGGGCCTAGGATTCTGATTTGTGCTGTGGCTAAGACCTTTCCTCTGGCTTGCCTCCAAATGGTCTGATCTGGGTTGCACTTTCCTTTTACCCTAGTGAGACTGACCTTTTCTGAAGACCTTTAAAGTTATCTTAGCCTGGAAAATAGTTTCCCTCCATGTTTCTGTGATTTTTGTCACTCCAGCATCTGTTTATTGGCTTGACTTAAAATTATTTCCAAGGCAAATTGGGGAGAGAGACTCAATCAACTTCCTGGCTTCCCTCCTCCTTCTTGACTCTGCCTCTAATATAGAATATCTTGTACCAATGCTATTATGGGTTCAAATTTGAAAAAAGAAAAAATAGTCATAATCAACTGGTCTTTAAAGTCATGACACCAATGTACTCTACTTATTGGAAATTTTGCATATATGTTTGTAATTATGTTACCTTAATATAAGGTACACAGTTTAAGAGGCAATAGGAATAACATTTTTAAAAGGATCATGTCAGTGATATATAAGAAGAAGGTAGAACAAAATCTGTGGCTCTAAGAAAGGAGAAAATGAGCCTGTTCAATCAGCCTAAAAAAGTTAAAACTTAGAGGAGGTCTCAGAGATCTTGAAATCTATTGCAAACTTGAAACAATAATCCTATGACACTGTAGTCAGAAATTAATTAGATTCCTTTTTCTGTTCATTTAAACAATAAGGAAAATATATTTACATACTTATTTTAGTGTTATGATCTATATTCTTATAATGGAAATATGAAGAAAGTACTATTTTATATAATTCTGGGCAATGGAATGGATATATAAGTCTATTGGTATTGACAAATACCTTCAGCAATGTAGATTGGCATGTTCTTGTAGCTACAGTATTGATACATTAAACCTTTTACCTAGGTATATCACAGGCACATCTTAATTATCCAAAGCCAACTGCATCCACTTTGGGTTATGTTAGTAAGGACAAACTTAAAATATACTTCTAAGACAATGCATGAAACTTGAATGTAATTATAAAAAAAATATCATTGGGTCATAGATTTAGAGCTGATAGAGACTTAAAAAGATATCCAGTCCAACCCCTTCTTTTTCCAGATACAAAACTGATGTCTTAGTCACATAAAGTCAAGGAGGTAGTAAGTGCCAGGGTCAGGATTTCTTGTTGAAATGTGATTGATGGTAAATCCATTACTTGCTTTTATAAAATGGTTAGATATCTGCTGTGAGGTTCTCTAAATTCATTTTCACTGGGTCTGGTTATATAGGTAGAAAAGCAGGATCATTGTGACACACAAGAAAAATCAAGTCATTTTAAAGCCAAATGTATATCAGATAGACACATCTTATACTTGATCATGCCTTGTATCTTTTATGTTTTCTTCTCTTTTTGGAATCTATCTTTTGCTTCCTATTTTTTTTTTTGTTCTGATAGATCTATTGACTTCCCTCAAACACCCCAGTAATTTCCACACATCATATTTCCCTGGGATCAAACCTAATAAAATTACAACATATTCATTTTAATTAGTTTAAAATAGGATTTGATTTCTGATTCAAATTTATGCACTCATGAACTGTTTCAATAGAATGAAATGAACTACAAAATACAATGAAAACTTTTAGTTTGTTGTCATAAAAATTTTTTAAATAATACATTTTACTATTAAATACAGTTTAATGTGAAATCCTGAAGTTTGAATTGAAATAAAAACAATACTATTCAACTACTTAAAACAATCACTTTAACCTAAAAAATTTGTTACTTCAAAATATTTTAGAGTTTGACTATTCTAACCAAATTTTATTCCTCTTTATTTTAGAAGAAAATACAAATTCATCAGAAACCAGACTATCTTTAGAAGATCTCTTCAGAAAAGAGTTTGTGGTTCATAATCCTGAGGCTAGATGGATCAATGGTAGGTTTTTATTTTTTATCACCTGGATATTTTGTATTGCAGTGATAAATTAATTTATTAGTAAATATAATTGGCTGCTGTTCTGATTGTATGAATCATACTTCATGCATAAAATTGCACCATAATCCTTGTGTTCTTTGTGGGAGAAAAATAGGAGACATAGACAGACTGAGTGGGTCATTATTCTGAAATTTTTATCTTGCAGTTTATTTTAATATTTATGATTGTAGAAGAAAATATGTTGATATGAAACCAAAGACTAAGAACATATTAACTATCGACCACTTTTATTTGCAAAGTTTCCAAGGAAGCTAGATGTGGAGCAGTTTGGATATTTTATATGCCTATGATTAGAGTCTATTAGTTTGCATATTTTGTGATATATACAGACACAGATGCACAGATACACATGTGCTTAAACACACATACATGTGTGTTGTAGACATGTACACATTTCAATTATATTATTTATATTTACATTTCTATGTATGTAATTTTTTATAATGAAAAGATGAAACTATTAAGATTCCTTATATGTAACTATGGCTATTTGGAATTATGGGCTAAATGATTAAAATTTATATAACTTTTACTTGGAAAAAGGATCATCCCAAGGTTTACCTTAAGTTATTTGAAAAAAAAAATTTCAAAGATAAATGGTCATTATATTTAAATGGATCCTGACAAAAGGAAAACACAAACGGACTTGAGTGGCAGTAGAGCCATACACTTTCCCTCAGCCCCATCTATACAGTAATAGCAGAGGAAAGTATCTATGTCAAATTCATGGTATAACAGATGATAAAAAGTAGAGAATATGTTGATCGATTGCATGCTGTTATTTACTTATATACACAAAATATGATCAGCTCCTGAATTATCCTCCTTATGACAGTTTGTTTCTAATAATTGTTAATATGCTGTGACAAAAACGGAACAATTCTGCATTAACAAATAATGTTCCTTTATTCAGAAGTTAATCTTGTAATTGTAAAAGTAGGATCTGATCTCTTATGCTTTTTAAAAGAATATGATAAACAAAGGGTAAATGTCCCTTTCACAAGACTTCATTCAATTAAAGAGAAAATTTTCTCTTTAACCTAAATTCATTGGAGAGCCCATACAAAGACCAGTACACAAAATTAAAAACAAAATAACTAGGTGACGAAATGACATTCTCTAGGCTTCCTCTTAAGGTCCTATGCCAACTGGTCAATGATATGACCAGTCCAAGATGATGATTGGACAAGAGCAATGTCCTTGAATTTTCTGGGGGGAAAAAAAAAACTTTTAATAATATCTTAGGATAAGTGTTTCCAAGGTCTGCTGTTGTATACGCACTCTGTAAATATATTTAATTTTTTCTTATTTTGCCTTCACTGCTAGTAATGTTTTTTTTTCCTCTGAAATGAAATACTGTAAGAAATTGATTAAAGAACAAGGTCTTGGTGGCAAAATCAATGACATCTTTAGAGAAAAATAATGAGATGTAGTTTGCATTAAAATGCAGGTAATAGGAGAAAGAGCTTTCCCTTTTCAACCTTAGGTGTTGCATTTTCATACAATATATGCCATAGGAGTTATTGGAAATGATGGCAGATGTATTCAGTAATTTTCTTGATATTTTTACCCAAAGATAAATATTTACTTTATTGGACTTTATATTTTTTGTTAAAAATTCTCACTGAAGAAAATTAGAAAGAGAAGTGAGATACCAATTGTTAGTATGAAGCACAAATATTTAACAATGCACATTTTCTGATGGGCCTCTTTCAATTTTCTAAATCACTATTATTTATTTGAAAACATTTTCTCTTTTAAGGAAATAAAATATCAGCTCTACTCAGGAGGTTTTTCTTTCTTTCTTTTTCCAAATGGGGGTAGGGAACCTTGGCAAAGTGCACAAAACTACTGTTTTATTCATTCTGGTTTTTGATAAATCCAATATATACAATCTTGCCTACCAAAGACAAAAAAGAAATGGAAATATCTTCTTCACTCACCAGTGCTACTTGGACTGAATTCTGCTTTGGAGAGTCTATCCTCCTATACACATGATGTTTTTATTTTGTAGTTCTAAATATTTGGTATCATAATTTAAGTAGTAAAAAGGAATTAAATACCTGCCAAGGTTTAACAAATATATTTTTAAAAATTGCTGCATATTTCCTTAATGATATAAAAGAGTGATGGACTAGGAAGCAAAACATTTGACTTATTAGGTAGGTAGCAATATCTAAGAGAAATATAATTAAGTGGAGAAAATACTTAGGAGAAGCAAGTATTATGATATGTATATTTCTATGAATTGGAAACCTTTTGGCATAGTATCATTAAAACATTTGGATTGTTTACCACAAAGTTGCCTTTTATATTATTAATGAAATAGTACAATATTAGTATATTGTTTCTTTTGCAAGTTATACTTAATCTTATAAGATTGGAAGGGTGGGCTTAAGTTGTTAGGGATAAGGAGAACTCATTCTTAAATTATTTCCTGGAAAGCTATATGCTGCATCTTTCCCTCTTAATCCAAGGTCAATTTTTACTTCTTCCTTAAAGAATCTTTATACCATGACCTTTGCTTTGCTTTTTTTTATCTACAATTGCCAGTGCTGCTCTCCCCTTAATTCAAATTACTTCTTCCTAAATTTACTACTTAAGACAATATATTTTCTATCAAAGTACCATTCAGATTGTTAATTTCAGGAGTGATTCTCGGTTCTCAAATGTCATGCCAGTTGAGGTCAAACTCTAGTTGTTTCTATGATGTTGGAAAGTCTTTTGACATGGATCCCTCAACAGACTACATTTCTATTGTCTGAAGACAGTCCTGGTTAAATCTAGAGAAGTTCATTATCAGAGAGTGAACTGATATTTGTGACCATTAAGAATTGAGATATAACATAAAAGGATTGCACAAAGTATCAAAAACAGTATTGTGTTTATTCATACATATATAAACATGTGTGTCTGCATATGTGTATATGTATATATTAGAGAAACATATATGTACATATATTCTCTATATAGACATCTATACATAGATATTTCTATCTTAACATAGATTTCTATGAGATTAAGGAAACTGAAGAAGAGTAATTTCTACCTGATTTTCATTGAGCCTCAAATTATTTTAGCATATTCTATTGTAATCTAATAATAGACATTTAAGAAATATTTACTTCATGAATGTTAACAATTAGATGTATCTGATGTGGGACGAACTTCTTCACAATGTGAATCCTGTACCTGTATATATTCAAGTACTTAAATTAAATATGTAGGTATTTAAATTGTTTTAAAACTTAAAGTATTTAAATGCCATTCAGTCAAACCCCCTCATTTTATATATGATAGTTTAAGTGGTTTGCACAAGGTCATATAAGTGGTGAGTGACAGACATTAAAATTTAACTCTGCTTCTCTGAATTGTAATTACAGAGTTCTTTGATCTATATCAATACCTTATCTACCCCTTACCCATAATGAATCAGAAAGTGTCCAATCTAATTACCATGTTTGTATACCTTTAGATGAAAATACTATATTTAATAAGGAAACTTTTCCTCAAAATAATCTGTTTTTTCTGTTTAAATTTTAACTCCAATTATTTAACCTTCAAATTAAAGATATATTTAATCTACTGGTGATGTTGTAGCTTTGATTATTATATGTATAATATGCATTTAGCAATCTTTCTGCAATTCTTTTGGTTTTTTATATCCTTGAATTATGCTTTTCATAATGTTGCAAATATCTTTCAGAATATATTAAGCTTGGACAGACATCCATATAGCAGAGAATAATATACCCTTAGACAGAAGAGAGAAAAATTATGGCTTTGGACATACCCTTGGAAATGCTTTTACTGGCCCTGGGTTTCCTAACAACCGAAGAGAGTGACAGCTGATTACATTGTGATTCTCTGAGGTATTTGAGGGAGTCAGATGAGAGGAAAGGAGGTAGTATACTTTAGATCAAACTGTCTTGTACGTGAGGGTGAGAATCTAAGGAATATGAAGACATAAATAGTAGTAGATTAGTCTTGAAGGAGCAGTGTTGCAGTTTCTGATCTCCCATATTTCTTAATCTGGGACATATGTAATAATTAAGACAACTCAGAGAGTTCTGAGATTTTTCAAACGTCTTTGGGTTTTTGGATTTGTCTTTCTTTCAGTTAAGATTGTAAAATAATTTTCTCAGAACTGACTGAAAGATTTTTTGGAATGAAAAATGAACAATCAGTATAAGAATATATTAGCATGATGCTCTCTTTGTTTGCCTCAAATAACACAAGCAATAAGATTTAGGCAGCACAGAAATGCTAATAATATAAGCAGATTTCTTGAATTTAGTGACTCATTCCCTATTTCTTCAAATTAAATATGAAACCAAGAGAAAGGAAAATAGTTCTCAATAGATTTAGCAGCTTTGGTTTGAGTAGTGTGGTTTATCTAAAAATGCCCAGTCATCTATACAAAAATTATTTAACACTGTTCCTTCTTCTATATTACTCTTCTTTTTGAAATGTTTTTAATTATATTAAACTTTTGGTCTAAGACCCTCTATCTTACCTTCCAAATAAAAAGATAAATTGACAGATTTAGAATTTCTATAGACAATACAGTATTTATTTTCTCAGCAAAATCACTGTTTAAGTCTGAAATTACTAGCTTTGTGACTCTGGGAAAATCATTAAACTCTCAGTATCCCAGGCAAATCTCTAAGTCTAAAAGTTGAAGTACAATTCCATATCTATTGTTAAAAAATAATTTTTGCACAGGATGTTCCCTACACGAATAAAATAAATGATCTGGACCAAAAATCAAAACAAATAAACCCTAATCGTCACCCTGCTTTCTGAAAGGCTCAAATTATCTTTCTCCCTTTTTACTGCTTGATCTCTCTGCATACAAATATAAATGCATTTTGTGGGGGAAAAAATGTGTTATTTTACTCCTCATTCATTTTAACCATAAATAGTATTTGAAAGATTTCTACATTTTATAATGGTTAAAGTTAAATGAATTTATCTTAAACTTATATGGCTCTGTAGGACACTTTTTTGGAGATTTGAAGGACTAAAACATACTCTTCCAGTGTTAACAAAATTAACAAAATACAGAATATTAAATATATATATATATATGTGTATGTATGTATGTATATATTTGGGTTTAAGTTGCAATGATCTGATGATCTGTAAGGGAAATAGTGTTACTTAGTAGCTTCTCCTACAAAACACCCTAGTTTGTGACCCTAAGCATGAGATCACTTGGAAGTTTAGTGGGATAAATTTTTCTGAATAGTTAGGAGAAGTTAGAGGGGGACTAAAAAAAGGAAGGACACATTTATTAATCACCTACTGTATGGTAGGCACTGTGCTAAGTTCTTTATAATTATTATCTCATTTTGATTTAATAATAACCCAAGAATGGAGGTATGATTACTGCTGTTTTGCAGGTGACAAAACTAGGGAATACAAAAGGTAAAAGACTTGCCCAGAATCAGAGCTACGAAATATCTGAGGCCAAATTTGATCTCAAACCTTCCTGATATTAAGCCTAATGACATATCCATTATACCACCAACTAAGTTTAAGGAACTAAAAGCAAAGGTTGCAAATATGGAAAACTGGATAAATAGTAGTACTATTTTAAGAAAATAGACTTCAGAAAGAGGATCAAGATTTGGGAAAATAAAAGCTTTGTTTCAATGTTATTTTTTAAATGACAATAGATATCCTGGTGCAAATTTTTATCAGGGTCAGAAATTGAAAAATAAATTAAGATTAAAGATATAGATTTGGAAGTATAAAAAGACATTGGGATGTGGGCCTTCTGGGAATCTCAACCCCATCCTTGTTCTCCATCATTGGGGATTTCTAAGAGGAGATAGTTAATTGAGTTCTTATTGACATTATTTTCTTCATGGGACTAACAGCAGAGATATATCCCAGTACTTATATATTGAAAAAGGAATTAATCTATATCCTTGATCTTGCAGCACTAACAGCAGAGATTTACAACATAGCTTCCTGGGGTTACAGTAGATTTTGTCTTCTTTTCCTCAGATACCAGACACAAATTCTAGTGAGGCTTAAATTGTATTTGTCAATCCATCAAAAATATTTTTTTTAATTAAGCACAACTACTATATGCTGGGCACTGTACTAAGTGCTAAGGATACCAAAAGAGGCAAAAAGACATCTGTCCTCTCCAAATGCTTCAAATCTAATGAAAGAGATAACACAAAAACAAATATATACAAAGCAAACAATATGTCGGATAAGTAGGAAATAATTAACAAATTGAAGGTATTAGGATTAAGAAGAGATGGGTTAGGGGGTGGCTAGGTGGTGCAGTGAATAGAGCACCAGCCCTGGAATCAGGAGGAACTGAGTTCAAATGCAGCCTCAGACATGTAACACAAAATTAGCCATGTGACCTTGGGCAAGTCACTTAACCCCAATTGCCCTCCAAAAAAAAGGGCAAAAACAAAAAAAACCCAAAAATTAATCAATACATTAATTTAATTTAAAAAAGAAGGGATGATTTAGGCTTCCAATAAAAGATGAATTTTAGTTGCAGCTGAAAGGAAGAAAAGGAGGTCAAGAGGCCGAGTAAAGGAAGGAAAGCATTACAGATATGGGGGACAATCAGAGAAAATGCATTGAGCTGAGAAATGAGGTGTCTTGTTCTTGGAAAAGTCAAGAGGCAAATGACATTAGTGTAAGAAGTCCTGAAAATCAGGAGGCGGTTTACATTATGAAGGGCTTTGAAGGTCAAACAGCATTTCATATTTGCCTCTTAGTCAAAGGAAGGCACTGGAATTTATTGAGTGGGATTATATGATATTATTGGAGCTATACAACAGGAAAATCACTTTATTGGCTGAATGGATGATGGATTGAAGTGTGGAGACACTTGAAGCAGCATATCAACTAGCAGGCTACTGCAGCAGGCCTGAAGTGATGGGGGCTTTTGCTAGAGTGGTGGTAGAGTAAAATAATAGAAGGGGTGTGAATTTGAGAAATGTCATAAAGGTAAAATTGATAGGCCTTGGCAAAACATTTGATTTGGGAGAGGGTGAGAGATAATACGGAATCCAGCATGACTCCTACTTTATGAACTTAAGTGCCAGGGAGGTTCCCATGTCTTTCTAAAATAATAGAGAAGGTGAAGGAGGGGAGAGATCTTTTGTTTACTTACTAACTTATTTATTTATTTGTTTGTTTACTTATTCATTCATTTATTTGTTATTTTAATTGATATGTTTATTTACTTTAATTTATAAGATTCAGTTGCAGAATCCTTTGAGTTTCAAATTTTCTCCCATTCCTCTCCACCCCCGCCCACCCATGGCTGCATGCAATCAAGTATAGGATCTGCACATACTTTCATATTGAACATTAGTCTGTTTGTATAGAAGCGTTGTAAGAGGGGAGAGATTTTGAAAGAAAGACAATGGATTCAGTTTTGCATATATTGAGTCTAAGATGTCTTCTGCACATGCAGTTAGAGAGGTCTGAAAAGCATTTAGAGATGCATGACTGGACAACAGATTAGAGATTGGGGCAAGAAGGGTAGGATGATGCCAATAAAAGTTCATTTAAAATCAAAATTTAGATCTTCTGTAAGTCTAGATTTAGAAGGAAGTCCTTATAATACTATTATCATGATGGGATAGGGAATGGACCTGTGATTTCAATAACTTAGGGAACTCCCAGATGAAGAAAATCCCTCTACCAATACAGTTCAAGAATTTTCTAAAATTTATAATTTTAGAACGTTTCTTAGATTAAATATATATATATATATATATATATATATATATATATATAAATAATACCAATATATTTCACATTATGCTTTTAGATTTTCCCCCAAATCCAACATAATACATTAATTTTCCTCTCATTCTATTGTTTTTTCATGAACTTTTTTACATGGGCTGTTTATCAAGTTATTATAAAATCATAGTGTACTTATATTTAAATTGTATTTAAAATCACAAGTGCAGTTGATGTTGACCTGCAGGTAAAAATATGCTTTATAATCTTTCAAACAAACTCCATGTTGATTGTAAAAAAAAATTTAGTGGGACAATTTTTAAGTCGAATTTTGAAGAGTTCTGTTATCATCATTTTTATAGAAAATCAGGAAAGAGTGGAGAAAACTCTTGTTTACACCAGGAAAAAATATGCTTCTTGTTGAATAGATTTTTTTTCAGGTTCTTCAAGAGAAATGATGGAAATGTGTGGAACTGAATTTAGTACCCTGCAAAATTGAAAAGGAATTGAAAAAAATAAATGAAATTTAGACTTCACGAAATTCCTATCTTTTCTTCCTCTTGTAGCTCTTCATTTTTGAGGCTGTTACTTGGATATGAATGAGAAAACTAAGAAAACTATCTTACTTTAATTTTGATATTGAGAATTATCTGAAATTGTTAAAAGGATGTAGCATCAAAAAAAAGATCCACCAACGAAGCAATAACTGTTAATTGAGTGCCTGTTGTATGGTATATGTAAAGTGGGGCAAAAAACACCCAAAAACATGAGTTAAGGAGCTTACCATATAGAGAAGATGAATAACTGAACCTATGAGATTTGTTAAGTGTTACAGAATGTGGTACTATCAGTACAATAGAACTTCAAAAAAGAAAGATCCATTTGCGCTGAAGCATTGTCCCAACACACCAGGAAGAATATAGGGGCTTAAGCTGGTGCTTCAAGTATGAATTGGATTTAGGGAAATGGATGAGAGGAGGAAGGGCATTTCTGGCAGAGTTCTTTGGAAATGGCATAGATCTAGAACTGAAGTGCAATGTCTATTTGACCTGGAGAAATTGAATTGGATATATTGAGTGAATGAATGAGCAAATGAATGAAAACAAATTTATGAGGCACTTACTATGTGCCAGGTACTTTTGCTAAGGCTTGGGGATAAAAATTCAAAAGTGATATGGACTTAAAGAATTTATGTTCAAATAAGGGAAGATAACTCATATCAGAGTGGTGGGTAGGGAAGGGATTGCCTAATTTAATTTATTTATTATTTTTTTTTTAGTTTTCAACAGTTAGTTCCATAAGGTTTAAATTTTTCCCCTTTCTTCCTCCCTCCCTCCCAAAGATGATTGGGGGAAACCATAAGAAAGACAAGACAAATCAAAACAAAACAGGAAGAAAATAGTCTGTTTCACTCTACATCCAGACTCCATAGTTCTTTCTCTGAATGTGGCTGGTATTTTCCATCATGAGCTCTTTGGAATTATTTTAGGTCCTTGCATTGCTAAGAAGGGCTAAGTTTCTCAAAATCAGTCATTGCAGACTATGGCTGTTACTGTGTGCAATGTTCTCTTGTTTCTGCTCAGGGAAGGGATTGTCTAGAAAGTCATAGCTATCATGAGTTGAACCAGAGAATAGTCAATTAACATATCCTTTTCAGAAACAATGGTGGTATATAATTAGCAAGAGGTAAATAAGGAAGGAGTAGCATGTCAGAAGAGATGACAGGATAGATAGCAATGTGGCCAGTGTGTTGGCTACATGGAATGAGAATCTTGGTTTTCTGGTCTAATCTGGGCTTTATGAATCACTCATCATTGTTTCCAAGTTAAGCTTCTGGTTAAGTATCAGTAAAATCAGATTGACCTCAGGGAAGAAGTTTGGAAACAGAGTAGATTAGTTTTCTTGGACTGGACAAAGGGCATCTTTTCTGACTGGTAAATCTCAAAATACTTCCCTAGGTCATGACAAACAAGGCAGTGGAAGAGTATATGGAAAGTTAGCTGCTGTGTATAGCTGGATGTGATATGGTCCAGGAAATGATGGTCAGTCATGGAGCCTGCAACTACTTAGATATATAGTGGGCTAGTTGAATTTATACTTGGTCACAAATGAACATAAGCTAGCAGTAATGGTTTAGTACCCAATAATAATGATTTGAACAATGGTTCAAAGGAAACTTTCAGGGTTCAGATTTAGTAAATCACCAATTACTGTTAAAATTAGTTATAATGGGAACACTTGAAGGAACTTAAATGTTGTAAAATATAATCAGGAAAACAATGTATATAATGAGCTCCATAATATGAATGAAAGCAGCACTAAATACCCGATGAAATTTAATTAATTGTAATGACCAATATTAGCTATCCATGTAAACCTTTCCTTTTTTTTGAAGAAAGGAGAAAAACTCTGAAGGCAAAATACTACACACATTGGAAGATGAGGTTGTTGTTTGGCTGTATTTTTTCTAAGTGTTTTTTTCTGTATTATTACAAGTGGAAATTGAATGCAAGAGTACAGGCTATCAGGAAATGTCTTTGATGTAAAAAAAAAAGCATCAGCAAAACACTTTAAAAAAAAAGGTAGAGTTTTTTATCTGGGAATAGCAGCATCTGTCCTAACTTTATGTTCTCTTCTTTATATTTTTGTATGTTCCTGTCATATATCATAAAGATTTCTCCCCGCAGAATTGAATGGTCATCTAGAGTAAGAGAAAGATTTTTTTTTTTTTTTTAGGTAATTTTAACAAAGGAGGTTGCCTTGATGGGTTCATTTGATAGCCTTTTGGTCTTTTCCTTTTCACTATCACTGTCAATGCCAATGTAAATGTATATTAGTACTCATTATGCAGGTTACATATCTGAGAACATTAATTTGTTTTCATACTATACTTTTAATAAGCCTCTGAAGCAGTTAGCCTAAGCTTTTGAATCTTCTGATAAGATACATTTTGTAAAAGAGGGAAAAAAGGTAAAATGTGATTAGTTGTGTTTCATCATTTCCATGTTCATTACCAGCATATCTACAAAGTTGATCTTTCTTGTTCATCAGCTATGAAACTGCTTGATTTTTTTTGTATTTTCTTATGTAGCTCTCTGTTAATTTTATTTCTATTGTCATTAAATTTGTCTTTACTATTTTTTATTTCAATTTAATTTTCACATTCAAATTCTCTCACTCCCTTCTTTTATTCTCTTCCCCTTCCCATTCAGAAGGTAAGCAATATGATATCCATTATACATATAAAGATATGTGACATATTCCCACATTAGTTATCCCCCCAAAGCATAAGAAACAGTGAAAAAATACATCAATCTGCAACCTGAGACCATTAGTTTTCTATCTGATGGTAGATAGCATTTGAAATCATGAGGCACTTGAAATTCTGGTGGATTAATGCATTGATCATTAAATATTTCATAATAATTAATTATGATTATTAATTATAGGCTTCCCATTCTTCTCAATTAACTTTGAATAAGTTCATATAAGTTTTCCCTGTTATTTTTGCCTGAAATGATTCCCTTTATTATTTTTTTGGTATCACAATTATATTCTATCACTTTCATACATTACAATTTATTTAGCCACTCCACAACTGATGAGCATCCCCCTATTTTCCAATTCTTTACCTTCCCTAAAAGAGCAAATAAGAACATTTTTGGACATGTGTCTATTTCATTTTTCTTTGATCTCCTTGAGATAATAGACAGTATTATTACTGCCGAGTCAATAGGTGTGCAAAGTTTCATAGTCCTTTGTATACAGTTGCCAATTGTTCTCCAGAATTATTGAACTAGTTCCCAGCTCCACCAAGAGGGCATAATCATATTTATTTTCCAATATCCCATGTTTCCTATAACTCTCATTCTCTTTTGGTCATGTTAGCCAGTATGATGGGTATGAGTTGGAATCTCATAGTTGTTTTAACTTACATTTCTCTAGCTATTAGTGATTTAGAGCAATTTTCATGTATTGATTCCATTGATTTCTTCTTCTGTAACCTGACTGCCCATATACTTTTAACATTTATCAATTGGAGAATTCTTTTAAAAAAATATAAATTTAGCTTAGTTCTCTGTGTATTTGAGAAATGAGACTTTTTCAGAGAAATTTACTACATTTTTCACAGTTCCCTGATTAAAACTTATGGAAGTAAATGTAGCAAACTGAAAATAAATAATTTAACTTAAAAACGCAAAGTCCCATTTAATTTTATACTGTCTAGTTTTTTTGAAAGGGAATGAGTATGTCAAAACTTTTCCTCCATGTATAAATATACTTGTATTTTGATTTGCTTAATGATATTTATAGTTATTTTAATATCGAACCAGAGCTACATTTATAGAATGAAAAAAGCCAGCTTGGTCATAGTATATGATATTTATGATATGTATCTATAACCTCCCTGATGATATTTTATTTAAACATTTTAAACCAAACTCCATTCAAGAAAGAGATGTATAGTTTTCCTTCTCAATATTGTTGCTCTTCTTGGTTTATATGTCAAAATCATTTTTGTGTCAGAAAATGAATTTAGTAGGACTCCTTTACCTATTTCTTCAAACAGTTTAGATAGTATTGGATTATTTTTATTTAAATATTAGGTAGAATGTGCTTATAAATCCCTTTGGTACTGGAGTTGTACTCCCTCCCCCTTTAGGAGTTCATTTATGACTTGATCAATTCCTCTCCTCCTTAATATAAGTCATTTAAGTATTCTGTATTTTCA
>CM053588.1:189433616-189453999 GCA_028646515.1 Pseudochirops corinnae | reverse complement strand
ATCACAGAAAATCACAATATAGTGTTCACAACAGCTTAACATTAGAATAGCCACACAGTTTTCACTACAGTGGCCACAATATTTAGAACAAAAAACAAAAGAATAATCATCTGGTGTCCCTAAGGGAGAAACCCTCCTTACTTAATCATTCAGTCAATTCACAATACAATAATCAATACTTAATCATTCAATCAATTCACAATACAATAATTAATCTTCCACTCAAGGGGCAATCATTAACTTAATCACTCATCTAGCAATCAGTCACTAAATACAATCATTAGAAAATTACACAAACCCTCCACCCTTTGATGTCTAGTAAATTCTTTCAATATCCAAGGAGAGGCCTTTTCTTCATCTTGACTCAGGGTGTCTCTCAGATTCCCTGTATCCCCTTCCATGGTCCCAGCTCCTACCTGAATCCACCAAACAGTCACCTGGATTCAGGAGTAGACAGCTCCCAGGTTCTTGTCCAGTCCTCCATGCAGTCCCTGGAAGAAACCAAAGTTCACAGTGTCCAACAAATCTCAAGCCCTTCACCACTTTTGTTGCCAGGAACTGAAGGATCCATCAAACCGCAAACCAACAAAGGCTTGCCCCAGTCATGCTTCTGCAGTCCTCCAGCAGTTCATCTGGCCCTATTACCCAGAAGGAATCCAAACCTTCCAGGTGGCCTTCCAAGAGGCCTTCTAGGCAGCCTTTTTAGGCAGCTCTCTCAGCCTTCAAGTCAGCCTTCCAAGCAGCCTTCACCAGATTCTGGTCTCAAGAAAACTCCAACTCAATTCTCAGTCAGCTTCCAGATGCTGGGAGAGAAACTCTCTCTCTCTTTTTCTCAAGAAAACTCCAAATCAGTTCTTCAGTCCAGCAACCCACCTCCTAGATCCTGGGACAATCCTGCTTCCTCCAACAGGAGCCACCAAGAGGAAGATTCCTGATTCTGTCTCTCTGTCTCTAGAACTCCTCCTGTCTAAGCCAACTCCCTCCTGCCATGTCAGCAGTAGGAGACAGAGCTCACATCTTCCATACTTAGCCCTAAGTTACTAATGGCTAAGTATCTGCTAAATTGATTATTGTTACATTAACATATTATAGGATTATGGTTTTTAGTCTGCCCTGAGATTTGCTTCTAGGAGAGTTCATCCTATTCACATTTACAATGATGATTACTATCCATGTCTTTCTCCACATTCTATCCCCCCTCCCATACATGCTTTTCTCTGTCCTTTCTGCCCTTCCTTCTTCACTCGACTTTTGCTTTTGAGTACCATTTTTCTCAATCTGCCCTCCCTTCAATCAGCTCCCTCCCATTTATTCTCCTTTTCCCTTACTACTTCTTTCTTTTCTATCTACCCTTTCTCTCTTCTTTCTCCTTTTTTTTCTCCTACTTACTATATGGTAAAAGAGGTTTCTATACATAACTGAGTATATTATTCCCTCTTCAAGACAAATCTAATGAGCATAAGGTACCTTCTTTCCCTCTATTATAATAGGTCTTTGCACCTCTTCATGAGATGTAATTTACCCTTTTCCACGTGTTCCTTTACTCTTTCCCAGTATAATAACTTTTTACTACCTAATTGGATTTTTTAATAATCACATCAAAATCAGCTTATACCCATGCTCCGCTCTATGTATACAACTTCTAAATGTCATAATAAAGATATGGCTCTCAGGAGTTGCCAGTATCAGTTTCCTATGTAGGTATGTAAACAGTTTGACCTTATTGAATTACATGTTGTTGTTTTTCTTTCCTGTTTATCTTGTTATGTCTCTCTTGCGTCTTGTATTTGAAGATTAAATTTTCTGTTGAGTTCTGTTTTTGTCATCAGTAGTTTTGGAAGGCCCCTATTTCAGTGAATGACCATCTCCTTGCCTGAAAGATTATGCTCAGTTTTGCTGGGTGGTTTATCCTCGGTTGTAATCCAGGTTCCTTTGCCTAAAGGAATATAATATTCACAGGCCTATGATCTTTTATTGTAGAAGCTGCAAGTTCCTACATAATTCTGACTTTGGTTCCATGATATTTAAATTGTTTATTTCTGGCCGCTTGTAGCATTTTCTCTTTGACCTGATAATTCTGGAATTTGTCTACAATATTCCTTGGCATTTTCAATTTGGTATCTCTTTCAGGAAGTGATTAGTTGATTTTTTTTGATGCCTAATTTAGCCTCTGGTTCTATGACCTTAGGACAGTTTTACTTGATGATTTCTTGAAAGGTGCTGTCCAGCTTCTTTTTTTGATCATGGCTTTCAGGTAGATCAATAATTCTTAAATTCTCTCTCCTGGGTCTATTTTCCAAGTCAGTTCCTTTTTTTTTTTTAAGCAATGAGGGCTTTTTTTGTTGTTGTTTTCCTCTATTTCTTTTCATTATTTTGTATTTGTTTGACTGATTCTTGATATCTCATAGAGTCATTAACTTCCACTTACCCGATTCTAATTTTTAATGAATTATTTTCTTCAATTAGCTTTTGTTCCTCTTTTCCATTTGTTCCATTTTACTTTTTAAGGAGTTCTCTTCAGTGAATTTTTGTGCCTCCTTTCCCTGTTGGCCAATTCTTATTAAGGAGTTGTTTTCTTCAGTGTACTTTTTTCCCATTTGGGCAATTGTATTTTTTAAGGATGTGTTTTCTACAATCAATTTTTGTCTTTTATTTTCCAAGCTATTGACTTCTCTTGCATATCTCTCATTTCCTTTCCCAATTTTTCTTCTACTTCTCTTATTCAACTTTTAAAATCCTTTGTGGGCTCTTCTAAGAAGGCTTTTGGTCTTGAGACCTGTTCATATTCTCCTTTGAGCTTTCAAATATGGGTATATTGATAATGTTGTTCCATTCTGAATTTGTGTTTTGAACTTCCCTGTCTCCATAGAATTTATGGTCATTGTCCATGTCTGCTTTTTGCTCATGCTATTTACCTGTTTCCTGACTTTTAAGTTTGAACTCTCCTCCGGGAGCCTAGGGGGCACTTGCCTAAGCCTCTTGTGCTGGGGGGTCAGGACTTGGTTACTGGTTTTGTGTGCAGGGGCCTCTTGGTGCTGGCAGCTAGAAACTGTAGGGGTCTGGCACTTTACCTGGTGATAAGCTTGGATCAGCAACACTGAATCTCTCAGGGTGAATATTTGTCCCCTTGAGGACAATTGCTCTGAAGTCTTGGAAATTTTAGCTGCTGGAGGATTCCTGCCTGTTTGGAATTGTGGTTCCTAGAGTTGTGCTGAAGCATGGGAAGTTTTGATTGCTGGAGTCTACCATTTTTCCTGCCTGTGCCAAAGCACTCATGGGGTCCTGATGTTGGTGCTTCCCTGCTGAGCCACGCTTGGGCTCAGGATCTCCTGGTGGTTTGCTGAGGTGGGGTTTGTACTGGCTTGCTAGAATGCCTCCTGTTCTGTACTAATCCCCTTCCACTAGAGGCAGAGTGACCTTTCCTGTTAATTCCCCAAGCATCCCAGGTTAAAAGACTGCTGCACCCTTTCTGCTGGCTCAGATGTTCCAGGTTTTTCTGGGTTTTTACAAGTAATTATAGGAGAATGAGAGCAACTTCCTTCTTTCTTTACCATCTTGGCTCCTAGAAGCCTCTCTCAAACTTAAATTCTTGAAATCTGTATTGGTCTCTCCTTCTACCAAAATTTTTACAGTCACTTTTTTTCTCCTGGAACTTGCTTTTATGGACTATTTTGGATCATTCCTTAATCTGAGTCATATGCATTAGTGTAAGAGGTCCAGTGTTTCTCTGACACTGATTTTTTTTTCCCTAACTATAACATGGAGAGGTTTTATCTCAAATTTACACAAAATTGCCACATGTACCCAAATGTCTCCAGCTTCTTTGACACATGTTACTGTGCATTTATTGTTGTAGAAAGTTCCAGTCAGGTGGTGTCTTTGTGGACTTCTGAAGATAATGTAAGTCACTATGTCATTCACCATACCCTACTCTCATGACCAGACGTGGATGCCTGAAGTTCCATGTCCAGGGAAGCTAAGTGCCACTGTAGCCTATCTGTATAGTTTTGCTATACTTAAAAAATAAAAAAATTAAAAAAACCAAAATGCCTCATTTTTTTCCAACATTAAATCTGTTCTTAGAGAGTAATGTTGTTAGAGCTACTCCAGTCATTAGAATTAACTCACCAACAATATGGTGAACTCTTTTGGTCATGGTTTGTGTTTCATAGTAATTTTATATTCTCCTTATGCCTATTACCACCATAATCACATCATAGGTACTTAAAAATTTCTTGCTAAATTGAAACTTAAAATAAATTTTTTGAAGACCATCCATTCTATATTTTTTCCATGATCCTTTTCTCTGACAAGCTCATATCACAGTAGATACTATCAATGTATTGCATATCTCCCATAAACTCTCATAGGACTTAGGATTTTATTCATCAGTGCCTTTTACCTATTTTTCTCTGTGGGCAACTCCATTTTTTTTTTATTTCACAGTATACCGAATATCAGTAAAAAACTGCAAATGTGACACTTGTATTTAAAAGACTTCAATAGTTCTTGAATTTCCAAGGAGTCAGAGGCTAATTGCTTTCTCTCACAAAAAAGGGGAAATTATGATGACTCAATTTAGTATCACAAAGTCAATGTCTACAATTGGTAAGGACAACAAAGAGTGGAAGCAATTACTTCATACATTTGAATGAAAAGCCATTTTAATATCAATTTTCAGTATTAAAGTTAAAACATTTCATTCAAACACATCACATGATTTCTTCTGATTTCTATTTCATAGCATAAGAAAGAAAAACAAATGAAAAATAATTCAGTATAAAAATTTATTCAAATTGAATATTTGGCATTGGGGACACTAAGTACCCAAAGTGTTGATTTATTTTCATTAACTGAAATTTCTTGCATTGGTATATTGAGGAAAAATATAAAATCCTTAATAATTTTGTGACTATTGATTTCAATCTACTTAACCTTTACCTTAATCTCAAACAGATGAAAATGATTCTCTGCGTAATTTTATTTGTGTTAAAAGAATACAAAAAGGAATCTTTCCACCTTGGAGGAAAGGCACAATTACTTTTTATATTACAGAATCAAGCTAGAGGCAAAATAATTTTCAATAAGAATAGATAGACCTGTTGATATTTTAGAGAAAGATAATAGACTTGCAGTTTTTATTTTCTCATGCCTTTTATTGAAATCTTTAGAAGACCGAAAATAATGCATAAAATGACAACCTCTTAACAGAAAACATTTTGTTATCTAGGACTTGTTCTTGACAGGACTTGTGTTTTAGGCTTTTCAAACAATGTAAGAACAATTTTGATGACAAGTTTTCTGAATGGTAAAACTTTTAAAAGTATTCAGGGTTTTATTTTTTTTACTCAATTTTGACACTGAAGGCACATTGCTATATTCAATGGGATTGAATTCAGTAAAGAGATATGAGAAAAAAAACATGAATTTGTATAAATTTGCATGATGTGTTACGTTCCCATTACTGTCATTGAGAATTATACAAATGTCTGTCCACAATAGCTAACTTCAAATGAGGCTGTGGGTTGGAATGCTAATGGAATGAGAAGTAGAATTGAGTAAATCTCTTTCAAAAGACCCAGCCTCAAATCCTGGTTCTGTTACTTACTTACTGAGTAGTTCGTGATGAATTAATTTATGTCTCTGTTTCTCCATGAACTCTTTTCCTTCTTAATTCTTTCCTCTTCATAAAAAAGGAAGTTAGAGTAGATGGTAGCTGGTGGTTTTTTTTTTCCTTTAAAAATTTTACTCTAAATTTAATGATCCTATCATTTATTTTTCTCAAAATAACTCCCTACTATTTTCATTTGTCTATTGATGAGATTGGGGCTGGGGGAGAGTTCAAATCTTTTTGGCAATCCTGGATTGCTTAGTCTATTTTATTTTAACATAGACTGACTCATGAGAGAAGAGCATATGTACAATATTAGTAACATAGTTATATGAGAAATATTCAGGGAAGTAATTTGAATATAGTTCTTTCTGAGATTTCTATCTTGCCAATGTCTGGGTTTTGTTGTGTGAAATTTCTTCTGAGAATGTAATATGTTCCCTTCAAATTAGTTGTACTTGTCTTGAACTAAAAGATGTATTTGGCAAAACTGAAACACTTTAATAGAGAGGTGTTTTAGCTTTAGCCTTCATGGACACATTCCTCTAGGGTAAATTGCATATCTGTCATAAAACACTTCCAAGCATAACTGGAAATTCATGTTTCTGTGCAATTTAGCTAACTGTAAGTGGTCAGACAGTTTCTCAGACAATATGATCCATCAATAGCCTTCTTGTCAAAATAGATTTTGAAATAAACAAATAAGAAAAAGCAGAGAAAGTAGTCAGTATGGACACAGGGACCTTGATGGGCATATTTTCTTACAATAAAATACTGGGTCTATTATGGACAAGATAGTGAAGAAAACTAAAATTCACTTTAAAAATTCACATCCCAAAGCATTGTCCTCTTAACTATCCAGAAAATTAGGTGAGAAATGGGGGAAGTGTGTTCTCTTTTTATTTTACCTTTATGGACAGTTGATTAAAATAAAATATTCTCTGCTAGACATACAAAGTCCTCCATAATCTTATTCCCTACTACTTCTGATGTCTTCTTGTACCTTACTACCCAACACTTTTTGATCTAGTATCACTGACCTCCTGTACATTTAACAAACAAGATACCCTGTGTCTCATCTCTTTCGCTTTTTCTCTGATTATCAGCTCTGCCCGAAATGTCCCCATCTAGTCTCCAACTACTGACCTCTCTGACTTCCTTTAAGTCCCAAGTAAAGTCAAACGTCCACACTAATTCTTCCACTTATCTTAATTTCAATGCATCCTCTCTCCTCTGTTAATTATATCCTCTTTATCCTGTTTATAAGTTGCTTTGTATATATTGTTTTTACATGTCATCTCTTCCATTAGATTGGAGGCTCCTTGAGGGCAGGGAATGTCTTTGGACTCTTTTTGTATTTCCAGTGTTTAACAGAAGCACAGCCTGGCACATAGTATGTGCTTAATAAATTTATATGAAACATTTGATTCAATTCTTTCTTGCATTCAAAGACATGGTCTAGATATTACTTTTCCAAATTGTTTTTCTCCCCTCCATAAGTATAGAATTTACTCCCAGAAAACCACTATATTTACATAATAAGTTAATAATCAACACTGAAAAACTGAGAAATCTTTTAACTTCACATTTTTGTGTGATTTTATCAATATTTTAAAATTCTTGCCAATAAAAACTATATTTAATGGAAGTGCCAGGGGCAACTAGGTGGTACAGTGAATAGAGCACTGAGAAAGGAAGACCTGAAGTCAGATCCAGCTTCAGACACTTGACACACTTACTAGCTGTGTGACCTTGGGCAAGTCACTTAACCCCAATTGCCTTGCCTCCCCACCCCAAAGAAAAATAGAAGTGTCTACCATTTGAAATTTGTCTGCTTAATTATAGACAATCACTTTTTTAAACCAATAAACTTAAAATAAGTTGGGGTTTTAGGAATAAAAGAGTGGAATGGAATGCAATTAATCAGTGAAAATGTGAACTTTTAGGTATGTCTCTTTCCTGTATAGATGTGAGGAGAAATGGGTTACTTCTCCATAGCTATCCTTTGTCTGGACTATAAAGGGTCATATTTCACAAAACTCTCTTGCCTATGTCCAAGACTAGAAAGCAGATTTTATAGACCCTAAGACATGTAACCTATCTTTAGCCAACCGTTAGCAACCTGCCAGTCCAATTTCATAAGGTAAACTTAATCACACATTATACAAATATAACATGCATTGGCTTCACACTTAAAAAAAACAGCAACACATTAATGACTCATTATCCCAACAATTTGTATCCCTTCCATCATTTTACCAACCAGGTTGAAAGTAATGTAGTCATTTGGTTAGAGAGCTAATATGATTGACCCTCATTGCTTTTTGTTATTGAAAATTTTCAAATACAATATCGATTTTCTGCTGTATTTTTTCCTGACAGAAATCTGTGGATTAGAGCAATTAGTATTCTGTATTTGAAGGTTATGATTAGTTTGCATTTATTATCACTTAGAACATGGAATTTAAGGTGTTTTTTTTTTAATGTGTTATATTATCTGGAAGACTTTTGATGACATATTTCTTTTCCCTTTCTATTAAGATAGGGAATTTGACATATAGAAAAATATTTGTCCAAAATTATTTCTTTTGGTTTCTTCTCTGTCAATGTCCCACTTTTTTTTGTGTGTTCTAGTTCTACAACCATGAATTGTTTTACCATGTCTATATTTTGGTGGAATTCTCCATCATGAGGTCTAAGCTGCGTATACATCAGTTTGTTTTAAAGAATATTAGTTGGAGAGAGGATTCTGGGAAGATGGCATAGTAGGTCAGAAAATTCCAAGTTCTCAAGATTTTTCCCCACAGAAGAGTTAAAATAGCACCTTAGGGATAACAAACTATGATTGTATATAAATGACACAGGAGCATAACCAGGGTCATCCTGGGACAATTTGAGAATATTGGAAGAAAAATCCCAGTACAAGTTTCATTCCCTGAGAAGAGTAAACATATCCAGGCTTAGGTTCCATTTTAACAGCAAGTAGTAAGTCTCTTAAACAACAAGCTGCAAACCTTGGGGTTAGTTGGTTTCAGAGGCTGCCTCAGCCCCAGCCACAAGAACTTTTACACCCAGGATAGTGAGGGGAGTTGTGTGTCTGAGCCCAGGGAATATCAAATGAACCTCTGCTGACCAGAAAGTCCAGACCCAGCTGTGCTGTGAAGATTATAAAGAATGAGAACAAACCAACACGTGCCCAGTGAGTGTAGAAGCAGAGGGGGAGAAAGTCTCTGGCTATGGGCACTTATAGGGGGCTGGAGGTTTGGCTTTGGTTTCAGGCTACAGGGAAGAACTGAAGATGTGGGGCAAGAGATACCATTTCACATATCCCAGGGTTAGAGGTGACTATAAATAATTAAGCTATCATCACAAAAAAAAAATGCACAGGCAAAGGAGAAAGAATCCAACCAAAGAAACCTATTATGGGAATATAGATGACTAGGTTTCATCTTGAGAGGAGGATATCGAAGTAAAGAAACTCCCAAAGAGTAATGTCAAATGGTTACTTGCCCAAAAAGGATTTATGGAAGACTTTAAAAAAAAACTTTAAAAATCAAATGACAGATATGGAGGAAAAACTAAAAAAGAAAATAAGAATAATTCAAGAAATAAAAAACAAGAAGAGTATGAAAGTAAAGTCAACCAACTAGAAAATGAGATCTAGAATCTTAAGGGAGAAAATGGCACCTTGAAAATTAGAATTGGGCAAAGTGAAGCCAGGAAATTATGAGACCAAGAAATGATTAAACAAAATATAAATAATAAAAAATAGAAAAGAAAGTGAAACATTTTATAAGAAAGACAACATATTTGAACGATAAATCAAGAAGAGAAAATATAAAATAATTGGACTAACCCAAAGTTATGATAAAAAAAAAATCTTGATAGAAGAATATAAGAAATAATTAAAGAAAACTGTCCTGAAGCATTAGAAAAAGGGGGTGGGGAGTAGAAATAGAAAAAAAATTCATTGATCACCACTTAAAAGAGATCCTATGAGAAAATTTCATAAGAATCTCATAGTGAAATTCCAAAACTCCCAGCTCAAGGAAAAAAATATTGAAAGCATCAAGATTTAAAAAAATTTAAATATGACGGTGTCACAATTAGAATTACACAAGACCTAGGATCAAAGACATTAAAGGACCACTGGTTTTGAAATACAACATATCAAAGAGCAAAAGAACTGGGGCTCTGGCCAAAAATATCATATCCTGTGAAGTCCAATATTATCTTGAATGAAAAAAAGAAAATGGGGATAACTAGGTGGCCCAGTGACTAGAGCACTGGCCCTGGAGTCAGGAGGACCCAAGTTCAAATACAGCCTCATACACTTAACAATTACTCTCTGTGTGACCTTGGGCAAGTCACTTAACCCCAATTGCCCCTACAAAAAAGCAAAGAGCAAAAAGAAAATGGATATTTGATAAACTCTCTGATTTTCAAGACATTGTAATTAAATTAAAAAAGACATTTCAAGACAAAAAAAAATTCCGAACTTAATAGATGATTCAATATACGAGAACCAATATAAAGTACATAAAAGAGACTAATTATAAGGGATCCATAAAGATAGATTATTTAATTTTTATATATGTAAAATGTAAAATTTATCTCTAAGATTCTTATTAATAATTGGGTAGTTCATAAGGAAGATTGGGGAAAACCTGAGTATGATATTAATTTAAAAGATAAAACCATTTAGGAACAACTAAAAAGAGTAATTATTTTATACAAATGAAGAGCAAGATGAAGAATTGATACCAATGAATTAGGTGGGGAAGGAGGGCTGGTAGTTCTTGTAACCTACTTTCATTGGGAATGGGTGTAAGAGGAAACAATGCATATATATTTAAAAGAGTATAGAGGTCTTCTAAATTCAGAAGAAATAAAATGGTGTAATCATAGTGGGGGGGAGAGACAAAGGAGGGATCTTTAGGGGGGAGGGTGAAGGAATTAGGTAAACAGGGATATGGAAGGGTATTCAGATTAATGGGAATGGGAGGATAGGGGAGGGATCCTTGGAGGGGGGTAGGCAAGTCATAGGAGGGCAAAGGTAAAAGTAAAATAGAGGAGATAGAAGGGATAGGATGCAAGAAATATGCATGTACATAAAAACAATGATCAGGAGTAGAAAATGTATATGTATCTATCTATCTATCTATCTATCTATATTTATATATCTATAGTTATGGAGAAACATATCAAAATTTTATTGTAGCCTTCTGGGGGGCTAGGAAAGGGTATGTATATATTTATAACTATAGAGAAACATATCTAAACTTCATTGTGACCTTCTGGGAGAGTGTGAAGGGAGGGGAAAATGAACAAAGTAAAAAATTACATAAAGAAAACTCACAAGGAAGCAAATAAAAAATGGACAATTCTCAAAACATCAAATATTATTTATTATACAGGATTTCTTGAAATAAAAATTTCTTGTTACATATTTTGAATCCTCTTTTATGTTCTGCTATGTACATGACATGCTTTTTTTTCCTTTCTAACTTTGTATTAAAGCTCCAGTATTTAAGTTTATCATATGTTTTTGTTTCTTTTCTCTATTCTCTATTTTTGTTCTAGTGTTTGAGTCTAAAATAAAATTCTGATAAAATAAAAGGAAAAAAAAGAATTCTAGCTGAAGTGCTATAGTTTCTAACCTAAATTTCTACCCTGATATATCCATTATAGTCTTTAATAGCTATTTTGCCTTGACTTCTTGCACATATATAGAATTAGCTTTTCCCTGACAAATGACTCATTCATTTTCCTACCGAGGATAATACATTTTAAGTATGTTTGTTTGGATATTTTCCTTTTTATTTTTTTCTTTGAGTCTCACCAGAAGATACCACCCTAGGTCTAACTCTTATCAACTCTCATCAGTACTATTCCAGTTTTCTTCATATCTGCTTCCTTCCCTAAATTTTTCCCCTCTCCAATCCATCTTTCCCAGACCTGCCAAAGTGACCTTCCTAAAGCAGAGGTCTGATAATGTCACTACCATTTTCTATAAGATCCATTGGTTTCTTAATATGTCAGTGCCTAAATACAAACTTTTCCTTGGAACTTAAAGTCTTTTAATTCTGGCTCATTACTTGTTTGTTTCCTTCATTCACTCTTACTAGCAATGAAATTGACCTTGTCCATATTCCTCACCCAGAACACACAATTTTTCATCTCTAATTTTTTTTCACATTCTTTACTCAATGCTTAATGTCTAGAATGTATCACCTTTTCATCTTCATCTCTTATAAGTTCCATTTTCCTCTGAATCATACCTGCAACATTTTCTGATGCCCAAAATGTATAGTATCCCTTCCAGATTACCTTATATCATATTATATGTATATGATATCAATCTATTATATATATGCATATATATATAAATTATAAACACATATAATCTATACATGTATAGTGTATGTATGTACACCATGTAAGGTAATTTTGGGGGGAGAAAAAGGGTATAGAGGGATCAGACTGAATTGCTGTCAGTAAGGAGCAAGTTAAAGGCCCATAAAGTTACTGGCTATGCTTGGTGTATGAATTATGAAAAATCAATCAGTCAATATCTGTTAAGTCGTTACCATGTGCTATGCATTGTGTATGCCCTGGGAATTAAAAAAAAAATCAGCGTTCTTACAATATAATGAGGGAGAAAACCCTTAAATAAATATATACAAATAAAGCTACATATAGGATAACCAAGATGGGGATAAACAAAGGAATGATGTCAGGATAAAGAAGGGGTGGTAAAGGCTTCCTGTTGTTGAGCTGTTTCAGAACTTTTCATGATTCTATTAGGGTTTTTATGGCAAAGATACTGGAGTGGTTTGCCATTTCCTTCTCCAGCTCATTTTTTGACAGATGAGGAACTGAGTCAAATAGATTTAAGTGACACAGATAATAAGTATCTGAGATTGAATTTGAACTAAAGTCCTCCTGACTGCAGGGGAGCTCTATCTACTTTGCCACCTAACTGCCCAGAAGACTTTCTGTGGAAGTTAAGATTTTATTTAAAGGTTAAAGGAAGTCAGGGAAATCGTGAGTTGGAAGGGAGGAGGGAGGGTCTTTCAAACTTGGGCAAAAGCCAGAGAAAATGCCCAGAGCTAAGGGTATTAGTATAATGTCCAGGAGGTAGTTGTTACTGGCTTAAGTAAGAAGCCTGGAAAGATAGCATGGGTTATGTTATGAAGAACTTTGAATACCAAACATTATATTTATATATTTGATCCTGGAGGTAATAGAGAACCACTGTAGTTTATGAAGTAGGAGAGTAGGAGCAACATGATCAGGCTTGCATTTTAGGAAAATCATTTTAATGAAGGAATAGAAGATAGAATAGAGTAAGGAGTGAATTAGTGTTTTAATTCTTAGAATTCTTTCTAGTTTTTTAGGATTTCTAATTTTTATGATATTTAGCTTCTTATTTGTGACTTCCATTTATATTACTCTGGTTAGGGGCCTAAAAACAACCACTCCACTGTCTTGTTGACTATGTCAAGAGAATGCTACTTTTCTTTTGGAGTGATGATAGAGTTTAAGTGAAATGTAAAACAAAAGAACATACTAGCCACAGAATGAGGTTTCATTGAAACAACAAAAAAAAAAATTTTTTTTTTTTTGAGAACATGAAAATGCATATGTGAAACAGCTAAAATAAAATGTAAGCTCCTTGGGGGCTGACCCTCTTTTTAAATTTTTTTTCCTTTGTAGCTCCAAAGCCTGATATAGTGACTTCCTTGACATAGTATGTACCTTATGCATGTTTCTTAAATTCAGTTGAAGAAACAGGGTACTGAAGAGACTGGGCTCTCTTGCCTATTCGTTTTCTACCTAGTTGCAGGTTTGGTAGCAAATCACAGCACTTCTCTGGATTTTCATTTCCTCTACTATAAATTATTTTTTTAATTGTTGTGATTTTCTCTTTTCTAAATCATTTTGCAATTTTAAATAAGAACTGGGTCAAAAATTTTAAAATGTTACAAATCACTACTTAAAGCTTATGAAAACAATCCTGAAAAAGAAAAATACCTCTGCAGGAAATACTATAAATTCATTCGCAGAAAGGACTAAAATAAGGTTGTTTAGGAAAACATTTATAAAGAGAACTTAAAAGTATTAAAGTGCATTAAAATATTTTTACCTCTGTAATGCCCACTTGATTATGTTAATTTCTGTAATATTTTAGGGATTTAAGTAAATTTGTTAAATACAATTGCATGTCTCTTATTTAGAGAGATTCCTAATGACAGGTATGAGGATATAAAGAGTACCATCTTGACCCCTGCCTTAAATTAACTTAAATTTTAATTTGGAAGAAAAAAATAAAAGCACATTAGATTATCATGTCTTTTCATTTTCTTCAAATTATAAAGTAGGTTTCAAAGTGTTGCAATCATAATAACAGCAACATTGTGTAATGACTAACCTTGTTAGACTTAGCTCTTCTCAGCAAAGCTAGGACAACTCCAAAAGACACATAATGGAAAATGCTATCCATATCCAGAAAAAGAACTGTGGAGTCTGAATGCAGATCAAAACACACTATTTGTTCTCCCTTTCTCTCTCTCTTTCTCTTTTTTCTCATAGTTTCTCCCATTCATTCTAATTCTTTACAACATGACAAATGTGAAAATGTTTAAATGAATGTATATCTAGAGTCTACATCACATTGCATGTTGTCTTGGGAGGAGAGAGGGGGAGAAAATTTAGAACTTAAAATCTTATGGAAACAAATGTTGAAAACCAAAAATAAATCACTATTTTATTTTAAAAGAAAAGAATGTATTACAACCAGGTGAGGACTTCATTCTAGAAGTACTTTTTCTTGCAATTAATACAATCTACCACCAGGTGGGA
The DNA here is from genome assembly GCA_028646515.1 of Pseudochirops corinnae. Taxonomy (NCBI): domain Eukaryota; kingdom Metazoa; phylum Chordata; class Mammalia; order Diprotodontia; family Pseudocheiridae; genus Pseudochirops; species Pseudochirops corinnae. The sequence goes on along the minus strand of CM053588.1, from coordinate 189,439,523 downwards.
ATGGTGCTCTATAATATTATGCATTCCAAAATATAATTTGATATAGGTTGTATCTGACATAAGACTGTCAGTCAGAATCTTAAAGAAAAAAAAACGATCTTTACACTGAAGTAGTAATTATGTTATATAGTAAAATGTTTATTTTATAGCCTTGCATAATTCATTTACAATCTCAATACCCAATACAAGTGTTTAAGAGTAAGTTTGGAAATAAGCTGTAAACCTGCATTATTGGTTGAGAGATTTCTTCACCTCTGAATATCCTTTCTCAGTGAAATCAGAGGTCTAATCACTATTCCTATTTGAAACATTACATAAACCATGGGGAGAGATTTCTGGAAATATGGTGGAATACAGCAGGAAATTACCTGACTCTCCAAAATTCCTTCACAATCAATATAAAATAACACCTCAAAATAAATTTTAAATGGCATAAGTAATTAAAAGTAAGGGTAAAGCAGTAGTCTGCCTAAGACAATTTGGGAGAATATTAGGAAAGGTGTTAGTGCAAATGAAAACAAGGTGAAATGCAAATGCCTCCAGGAAGATAATTCTGAATAAACAAACTGCTAGCTCTGGGGCCAGCATAATCAACAAACAATGAGCTCTAGGGTGGCCTCAAGGATAATGTGGGGGTCTGCAGGTGATCAGGGATGATTGCAGGGCCCCCTGCTGGTGCTGGATGCTGGGGTCCAGGTGAACTGACCAGACTCATTCAAGGTTGTAGGTAGAGGTGAGGAGAAATGAGCACACTTGGATGAGTATAGTCACAGAACACAGGGACCCTGCTGGATGTGTGCACTCATAGAGTGGCTGATTTTGGTTCCAGGGAAGAGGGGAGAACTAAAGCTTGTATCCATAGGAGGGACCACAGGGGACAAGACTGTTTGCTATGATAGCATTGTCAGGTGCCCTGTCCTGGTTCAGGCATAGAAGAATATCTAAAGTCAGGCACCCATAGAGTTCAGAAAACAATAGCACAAAAAACCAAATGTCTAAAATAATAACCCACACACCTGAAGACTAGAGCCTAACTTCAACACAAAGTTAACAGACAAATAAATAGACCACTAAAAATGTGTAAGGAAAATAGAAAGAACCCAATTCTAAAATATTATAAATATTCTTTATGGTCATAAAGAAGATCTGGGTTCAAACTCAGAAGAGAGTAAGTTAAGACACCTATTTTTATCTCAAAGAAAAAAAAGAGAAATGGTCACGAGCCCAAAAGGATCTGGGTTGTTTTTTTTTTTTTTTGGAAGAGCATAAAAAGGATTTTAAAATGAAATAAGAGAAATTGAGGGAAAATCAGGGGCAAAATAATAGTAGTGGAAGAAAATCAATATAAGTTTGAAAAGAAAGTCAATCAGTTAGAAAAAAAGAGATCCAAAAACTTATATAAAAATAACTCCTTAAAAATTAGAATTGGGCAAGGAGAAGCAAATAACTTCCTAACAAAAGAAGAAATAATAAAACAAAATCAAAAGAATAAAAAAAAAGGTGAAAATATGAAACATCTTATTAGAAAAATAACTCAACTGGAGAACAGATAGAAGTGACACAATATAAGGATTATTGAATTACCAGAAAATTACAATAAAAAAGTCTAAATAATATATACTTCAAGAGATTGGTGGGGGTGGGGGGGTTGGGGAGGAAGGGCCGATCCAAGATGGTGGAGTGAAAGCAGGGACTAATATGAGATCTCTAACAACTCCTTCGAATATATCTAAAAAATTAAGTTGAACAAATTCTAGAGTGTCCATAAAGACACAGAATATGGCAGATTTCCAGTCCAAGACATCCTGGAGGGTGCACAGGAGGGTTCTGTTGCACTGGAATGAGAGAGAAGTACAGTCTAACATACTGGCTTCACCAGCACAGACTTGATCAGAGAAAAGCTAGAACAGGTTCCAGTGGACTGAATCACTGGCAACAGTCGCTGTTTCCAGACCTCTCAGCACAAGACAGGAGGATCTGTTGCAGCTGGATGAGAGAGAAGTATAGTTACTCCTGGAACTATCAGCACAGAATGAATGTTTGAAAGTCAGAGCCAAGATGGTGGAATAAACAGCAAGTTGTTCTCACCCTTCCTTGTTGACCTTGAAAAATCCAAAGAATATTGTCCCAAGAAAAATCCTGGAGCAGTGGAGCCAAGAGAAAGACAGGTAAGGTAGTCTTTTAACTCTAGTTTGGGAAGACAGGGGGATTTATGGCAAAGTTCCCTCTTGCTGTGGTTGAAGGGGACCAGTATAGAATGAGAGGTGTCCCAGAAAGCCAGCAACAAACCCCACTTTAGTGAACCAGCGGGAGATTCTGAGATCCAGAGTAGAGGAGCAGACAAGCAGCAACATCAGATACAAACCAGCTACAACCACTACCTCCAACTCAGCACCAGGTAAAATATCAGACCACTACAACATCCAACTGCAAGCACCTTAGGTTCCCACACAGACAACCAATGACCAGGTCCCTAACCCCCAGAACAAGAAATTTGGCACAGTGCCCACTGGGTGCCAGAAGAAATCAAATTTAAAAGTAAAAACAAAAAAAGGAAACAACACAAACAAGAAGAATAAAAAAATATCAATATCAATGATCATACAGAAATATCTTGGAGGCAGGGAAGATCAAAATAAAAATTCAGGAAAGGACAACATGACCAATATACCCACATCCAAAACTTCAAAGAGGAATATGAACTGATCTCAGGCTCAAAAAGCTTTCTTGCAAGAGCTCAAGAAGAAATTTAAAAATCAAATAAGAGAGGTTGAAGAAAAATGTAAAAGTACAATTGACAAAACGGGGGGGGAAGTACACTGAAGAAAACAACTCCTCAAAAAGTACAATTGGCAACATGGAAAAGGAGGTACAAAAGCTAACCAAAGAAAACAATTTCTGAAAAATTAGAATTGGGCAACAGGAAGTTAATGACTCCATGAGACATCAAGAATCAGTCACACAAAATTGGAACAATGAAAACACAGAAGAAAGTGTAAAATATCTCATTAGAAAAACAATTGACCTTGAAAATAGATCTAGGAAAGATAATCTAAGTGTCTGAGAATCATGATGAAAAAAAAAAAAAGAGCTTGGGTAGCATCTTTCAAGAAATCAAAAAAACCTTAGGTCCTAGAACAAGGACATAAAATAGTCATTGAAAGAATCCAGCAATCATCTCCTGAAAGAGATTCCAGTTTGAAAATGCCAATAAATATTTTAACCAAATTCCAGAATCATCAGGTCCAGGAGAAAATACTTCAAGCTTTAGAAAGAAACAATTCAAATATCAAAGAACTACAGTAGGATTATGCAGGACCATGCAGCTTGTACATTAAAAGATCAGAGGGCTTGGAATATAATATTCTGTGAGGCAAAAGAGTTTGGATTACAACCAAAGATCAACTAGTCAGTGAAGTTGCACATAAACTTTCAGGGGAGAAGATGGACACTCAATGAAATAAGGTACTTCCAGACTTTCCTGATGAAAAAAACCAAAGCTCAACAGAAAATTTCATCTTCATGTACAAGACTCAAGAGAGGCATAAAAAGGTAAATAAGAAAGGGGGAAAACAATAACAAAAACATATTATCCAATAAAGACAAACTGCTTACATCCTTGCATGGGAAAATGATACAATTCTTGAGAACTGTATCTTTTATTACATCATATAGAACGAAATATATATACACACACACACACACAGAATATGGGTTTGACTTGATTTTGGTGTGTTGATAAAAAAGTAATTAAGTAATAAAAAAAGAAAAAGAGGGGGCAGAAAAAGGTAAATTACATCACATGAAAAGGCACAAAGATATATTACAGAACAGGGAAATAAGGGAGGGTGATGAGCATTGCTTGAACTTTACTCACATCAAAAAATTTGGCTCAAAGAGCAAATGACGTACTCACTTAGGTATAGAAATCTAACATGCCCTATAGGCAGTTGGAGGGGAAAAGGAAGGGAGGAGAGGAGGGAGGGATCTTTAACAGTAGTAAGTGAAGTACTAAGTAGAAATTTAGAAGTAGTAAGCAAAAAGGGAAAGAAATGGTAGGGGGACTGAGAGAGGTGAGGACAAATTGAGGGAGGAGTCTGTCAAGAGCAAAACTCTAGGGAGGAGGGAGAGAGAGAATGAAGAAAGAAAAGCACAAATGGGTGTGTGGGAGATAGAATGGAGAGAAACACACAAATAGTAATCACAATTGTAAATGTGAATGGAATGAACTCTTACAATAAAACAGAAACAAATAACAGAATGGATTTTAAAAATCATAATCCTACAATATGTTGTTTACAAGAAACATATTTGAAACAGAGGAATACACACAGGGTCAAGGCAAAAGACTGGAGTAGAATATATTATGCTTCAGCTGAAGAAAAAACAGCAGGAATACCATTCCTGTCACAGACAAAGCAAAAGCAAAAATAGATCTAATTAAAAGAGATAAGGAAGGAAACTCTATTCAGCTAAAAGGCACTGTAGACAATGAAGCAATATCATTACTAAACATATATGCACCAAATGGTATAGCATTCAGATACTTAGAGGAGAAGTTAAGGGAGTTATAGGAAGACATAGCAAAACTATACCAGTGGGGGACCCTGAACCCCTCCCTCCTGAACTAGATGAAGCTAATCACAAAATAAACAAGAAAGAAGTGAAGGAGGTGAATAGAATTTTAGAAAAGGTAGATATGGTAGAACTCTGGAGAAAACTGAATGGGGATGGAAAGAAATAAACCTTTTTCTTAGCAATATATGGCACTTACACAAAAAATGACCATGTTTTAGGGCATTAAAAACCTCACAATTCAATTCAGAAAGACAGAAATAACAAATGCATCCTTTTCAGATCATGATGCAATACAAATTATGAATATTAAAGGGCAATGGAAAGAGAGACCAAAAATTATTTGAAAACTAAAATAATCTAGTCCTAAAGAATGAGTGGGTTGTATAGCACATATTATTAGGGATATAGAATTCTACACAGTAAATTTAAAATAAGACATATTATAAAAGATAGAAACCATCAACTTTATTTTAACAGAGTCAGGGAAGTAAGTAATCTTTTTTGTTTTTGTGTGTGTTTGTTTGTTTTGCCTTTTTGGAAGGGGGAAGGCAGGGCAGTTGGGGTTAAGTGACTTGTCCAAAGTCACATGGCTAGTAAATGTTAAGTGTCTGAGGTCAAATTTGAACTCAGGTCCTCCTGACTCTAGGGCTGGTGCTCTATTCACTGCACCATTTAGCCACCCCAAGTAATCTTTTAATATCTGAATGTCAATCAATCTTTCCCAGCATCAATGATTTTTTTTTTTTGGTTCATTCTGCTCCTGGATGTAACACAGGTTAAGATCAACTTTTTGGCAGAAGCACACTGAATTTAAAAATAGTAGATCTTGGTCTTAATTTGACCCTAGTGTTCACTATTATCTGAACTTGAGAGAACCATAGGAACTCTCTGGGATTCAGTGTACTTTTGTGCAAAGTGAAGGGATTAATTAAATGTGGAGCTTGATCAGATAACTTCTAAAGTTACTTATCAATAAAAATTTCTGTGATAGGTGCTCATGTGTGTAATGCCAAGAAAAGGCAACTTCTAAGGTTCAGATTACCAGCATAGTAAACCCCATTTATTCAGCAAACATTCACAGAACAGAAAAAGTCAAAATATAGTGTAACTTGTTCCTTTAGCAAGTTCCAAATTCAATCTAGGTACTCCTCCACCCCTAGACAGTACATTTATTTAGTCAGTCAAAACTCTATTCTCAAATGGAGATTAGTCTCCAACCATAAACAAAGTACATTCATTTGGTCAATCACTCAAAGCCTTCCCACCACCGAATCTCAAAAAGGGCAGGAGAGCACAAAAGGCCATCCTCCCTTAAGTAACAAGGTTAAA
>CM053588.1:189406615-189433516 GCA_028646515.1 Pseudochirops corinnae | reverse complement strand
AAGGAAAAGTCCTTCTTTCATCTTCACTGGAGGCAAGCCCTCAGCAATCTCAGTTCCTAGGGAGACAAGGCTCAACAAAAACATAGCCAGAGTCCTCATCAAGTCACTCTCTGACTGTAGAACAGTCCCAGAACCCCTGAAAACATCAGCAAGGCCCTCTTCCAGGATTTCTGTAAACATACAACAGGAAAATCCTTCTTCAGGGCTTCTGAACCAACAGCCAGGTTCCAGGACCTCTATAACAGCAGCACTAGCCTTCACCATCAGGTGAATCTGGCAAAACAACATCAAAACAGACAGACAAAATCCCGGCATCACAGCCATGCCTCCTTGGTCCTTGGCAGTTCCAGGTGGCAGTTCTCAAAGTCCTGGGCAGCTCCCACAGGCTCTCAGCTCTCTTTCTCTCAGCAACTCAGATACCATGACACTGGATACTGCCCTCCCAAAATCCTTCTGGCCTTCTCTAGGCTTGGCCCTCTCTCCCAATTCGCAGCTCCTCCCAGTTCAGCCCTCTTTCTTCACGTCAACAAGTTCATCCTACAAGTGGGATTCACAAGCTCTGGATTTTAACACTCAATACAAAAAAAAAAAGCCAATACAGGGGCATCTCCAAATTCCATTAGCAATACAATGTGTAAAAAAAAAAAAAAGAAAGATTAGAATTAGGAATTGAAGAAAAAGAAAAGAGGAGAATAAATTAAAGAGTAAATTTGTACATAGCGGCTTGAAAGATAAAAAGAAGATAAAAATACTTTTAGGAATGCAAGGGTAAAATCATTTTGATTTTTAATTTTAATTTGGAGGAAATATATACTAATCTTATCAAATCATTTACATTTATCATTGGAGGTATAATATCAGAAGTTGGGATATAAATCAAAGTGGATTTAGCTCATCAAGAAAGGAGATGCTAAAATATAAACAGTTTACCTATAATGAGTAAAAGGGGAGGATTTAGTCTGTACATTTTTTCTGCAAATATTTTAATGAAAATCAATTAGGAAAGACTTAGTAACTTTGACTGATTCCAGAGTTCACAGAAATTCCAAATTGCTCATGATGAGAAATGCTATCTACCTTCAGAAAGGGAAGTGATGATCCCAAAGCACAGATGGAAGCATATCTTTTTCTATGTCTTTCTGTTTCCTTTCCTTGCCCCTCTACTTTAACATGATTAATGCAAATATGTGTTCAGCATTTCATATAAAATATGAGTATTTTGTTTCCTACTTTGTTAATGGATGAGAAAAGAGGTGAAGGAAAAAATGTAAATCGGAATTAAAAATCAAAATAAAATTGAATAAAAAGAGTATTCTGGCCCTTGGAAGGTAATGATCATTGGAATGCAAGACAGACACACTTGAAGTGAAAGTTTTATCTGTGTTTTTGTATATTTGTATGAAATAAAAATGTTAATAATTTTCCCTTGGAATAAAAAAAATCATCCAACAAATTGAAGGAGAGAGTCTGAATGACAGTGTCTATATATGGTAGTCTCTTTTCACCCTAACTTATTAGTATTTTATTTTTTCAAATTATATGTAAAGATAGTTTTCAACATTCATTGTTATAATATTTTGAGTTCCATTTTTCTTCTTCTTTTCTCCTTCCCTTCACTCCCCCCAAGGAAGCAAGCAATCTAATACATATTATATATGGACAATCATGTTAGATATATTTTTACATCAATCATGTTGTGAAAGAAGAATCAGAACAAATGGGGAAAAGCATGAGAAAAAAAGACAAAAAAGTGGCAATATTATGCTTTAATCTACATTCAAATTTCATAGTTCTTTCTCTAGATGTGGATAGCATTTTCAATCATGGGTCTTTTGGAAGTGTCTTGGACCATTGTATTGCTGAGAAGATTATCATATTTGATTATCACATTTTACTGTTACTGTGTACAATGTTCTCCTAATTCTGATCACTTCACTAAGCATCGGCTCATTCAAGTCTTTCCATGCTTTTTTTCCCCCTGAAATCTGTCTGTTCATCATTTCTTACAGTACAATAGTATCCCATCACATTCATGTGCCACAACTTGTTCAACTATTCCCCAGTTGATGGATATACCCTTAATTTCCAATGCTTTGTCACCACCAAAAGAGCTGCTAGAAATATTTTTGTTCACATGGATCCTTTTGCCTTTTTTACAATCTCTTTGGGATACTGACCTACTAGTGGTATTGCTGGGTCAAAGGACACGGACAGTTTGGTTGCCCTTTGGGCTTAGTTCCAAATTACTCTCCAGAATGGTTGGATCACTTCACAACTCTACCAACAGTGCATTAGTGTCCCAATTTTCCCACACCTTGAACACTTATAATTGTCCTTTTCTGTCATGTTAGCCAACCTGATGGGTATGAGATGGTACCTCAGACTTGTTTTAACTTGCATTTCTCTAATCAATAATAATTTAGAGCATTTTATATGACTATACGTAGCTTTAATTTCTTCATCTAAAAACTGACTTCATATCTTTTGACCATTTATCAATTGAGAATGATTGGTATTCTTATAAATTTGATTTCATTCTCTATATATTTGAGAAATGAGACTTTATCAAAAACACTGGCTCCGAAAATTGTTTCCTGCTATTCTGCTCTCCTGTTTTGGTAGCGTTGATCTTGTTTCTTTTAATTTAATGTAATCAAAATCATCAATTTTACATTTCATTATATTACCTGTCTCTTGTTTGGTCATAAATTCTGCCCTTCTCCATAGATCTGACAGGCAAACCCTTGTTCTTGTAATTTGCTTATGGTATCACTCTTTTTGTCTAAACCATGTACCCATTTTAACCTAATATTGGTATACAATATGGGATGTTTGTCTGTGCTTCATCTCAGCCATACCACTTTCAAGTTTTCCCAGCAGTTTTTGTCAAATATTGAGTTCTTATCCCAGAAACTGGAGTCCTTAGATTTATCAAACAGTAGATTACTATAGCTATTTACTCCTATGTCTTGAGTGCCTAACACATTTCAGTGATCCACCACTCTATTTCATAGTACCAAATGGTTTTGATAGTTGTCCATTTATAACATAGATTTAGATCTGGTATGTGCAGGATACCTTTCATTTTATTTTTATTCATTAATTCCATTGATTTTCTTGACCTTTTGTGCTTCCAGATGAAGTTCATTATTATTTTTTCTATATCTATGAAGTATTTTTGATAGTTTTAATGGTATGGTTTTGAGTAAGTAAATTGTCATTTTTTATTATATTAGTGCAGCCTACTCATGCGCTTTTGATATTTTTCAAATTGTTTAGATCTGACTTTGTTTGTATGAAAAGTGTTTTGTAATTGTGTTCATATAGTTTCTGGGTTTGCCTTGGTAGACTGCCAAATATTTTGTATTGTCTATAGTTATTTTAAAAGAATTTAACTTTCCATCTTTTGCTGCTGGGTTTTATTGGACATATATAGAAATGCTGATGATTTATATTTATACCCTGCAACTGTGCTAAAGTTATAAATTATTTGGAGTTTATTATTTCAATTTTTTTTTTTAGTTCATTCTTTAGGACTCTATAAGTATACCATCATGTCATCTACAAAAAGTGATAGTTTTTTTTTCTCTTCAATGCCTAGTCTAATTCCTTGCATTTCTTTTTGTTCTCTTATTGCTAAAGCTAACATTTGTAGGGCAATATTGAATAATAGAGAAGATATTAAGCATCTTTTTTTTATTTCACCATTGATTTTATTAGGAAAATTCTTATCCACATTATGTATAATGCTTGCTGCTGGTTTTTGATAGATACTCCTTATCATTATAAGAAAACTCTATTTTTTCCTATTATCTCTAGTGTTTTTAATTAGAATCAGTGCTGTATTTTGTTAGAAACTTTTTCTGTATCTATTGAGAGAGTCATGATTTCTAGTATTTTTGTTGCTGATATTCTAATTAGGCTACTAGTTTTCCTCAGACTGAACCATCCCCACATTTCTGGTATAAAACTCACTTGTTCATAGTTTATTATCCTGCTAATAAACTGCTGTAATCTTTTTGCTAACATTTTATTTAAATTTTTTGCATCAATATTCATTAGGGAAATTAGTCTACAATTTTTTTTTTTGTTTTGGTTCTTCCTAGTTTAGTTATCAGCACCATTATTTGTGTCATAAAAGGAATTTGGTAGGCCTCTTCCTTCACTTATTTTTCTAAATCATCTATATATTTTTGGAGTTAATTTTTCTTTAAATGTTTAGTAAAATTAATTTTAAATCATTCTTGCCCTATAAATTTTCCCCTTTAGAGAATTCATTGATGGCTTTCTTATTCACTAACTTTTGTGGTCATTTAATGTGTTTATTTATTTCATTTTATGTGGTTGTTTATATTTTGTCATGATTTATTTTGTTTCCCCTTCAGTTATTCTGGAGTATTTATATTTTTATACATATTCATCCATTTCACTTAGGTCATTCAGATTTATTGCCATACAGTTAAGCAAGATAGTTCCTAATTATTGCTCTAATTTCCTCTTCATTGGTGGTGAATGTACTCTTTTCGTTTTTAATACCAATAATTGTTTGTTTTTCCTTTCTTTTAAAAATTAAAATAAGCAGTTTATCAATTTTATTGGTAATTTCCTTATACCAGCTATTAGTTTTATTTATTATTATAATAACGTCCTTACTTTTAACTTTATTAATTTCTCCTTTTGATTTTCAGAATTTATTTTTTGGTATTTAATTGGGAATTTTTAGTTTGTTCTTTTTTTCTAGTTTTTTTTTTTTAATTGCATGGCCAATTCATTGATCTCCTCTCCCTATTTTATTCATGGAAGCATTTAGAGATATAAAATTTTCCTTACAAATTACTTTAGCTACATCACATATTTTTTCATATTTTCTCATAATTTTCATTTTATTTGATGAAATTATTGATTGTTTCTATGATTTTTTTGTGTGTCCCACTCATTCCTTAGGATTAAATTATTTAGTTTCCAAATAAATTTATAATCTTGTTCCCTGACCCTTTATTATACATATTTTTGTTTTCTCCTGATCTGAAAAAATAATATGTTTATATTTTAATATATTTTTAATATTTCTGCCTTTCTGCACTGGATTATTAGCTTTTTATGTCCCAATACATAGTCATTTTTTGTGTAAGTAGTACTGATCAGAAAAGGTATATATTTTTCTATCCCATTCAATTTTCTATAGAGATCTATCATATCTAATTTTTTCTAAAATTGTATTCACCTCCTTAACTTCTTTTTTGTTTATCTTGTGATTAATTTATCTAGTTCTGAGAGGTGAAGGTTGAGATCCTCCACTAGTGTAGTTTTGCTGTCTGTTTCTTCCTGTAACTATTCTATGTTTTCATTATTTTCATTTTGTTTGATTTTTTATGTCTCATAGAGTTATTAGCTTCTAGATGCTCACTTCTAATTTTAAGGAATCCCTTTTTTTTCAATTTATTTTTGTACCTTCTTTTCCATTTGGCCAATTTTACTTTTGAAGGAGTTCTTTTCTTCGGTGGATTTTTTTCTTCCATTTGATCAATTATATTTTTTTTTAAGTAATTATTTGCGTCAGTCAATTTTGGTACTTCCTTTTTCAAGATGCTGTCTCTCTTTTACATAACTCTCATTTATTTTCCTTTTTTTTTTCTTCTACCTCTCATTTGATTTTAAAAATTCTTTTTGAGTTCTTCCAAGAGGACTTCTTGAACTTGAGACCCCTTTGTGTCCCCTTTGAGAATTTGCATTTAAATATTTTGACATTGTTTTCTTCTTCTCTGTTTGTGTTTTTATCTTCCATCTTGCCAGAGAAGTTTTCTATGGTCAGGGTTTTTGTTTTATGTTTTATGTTCATTTTGTAGCCTATTTTGTGAGTTTTAAAGTCACAAAAGAGCTTTTCTCCTTGGATACAGGGAATACTTCCCCAATCTTCTTGTGCTTGGAGTAAAGAACCTAGTCACTGATTTTCTGAGCAGGGGCCTCAGCTGCTGGCACCTAGCCCACTGCAGTGGGGTGGACTGACCTTACTATGTGTGTTGTATCCAGGGCTCTGGACCTGGCAGTTGGCCTTCTCTACTGCACTTGGAGGCCTCACAGCTGACTTTCTGTGACGCTGGCCTGCTGAACCAGAACTGAGGGCCCTTGGTTACTGATCTTTGCTTGCCTAAGAGCCTCCTGCTGGCTTGTACAGACCCTTCCTGTGCTGGTCTATACTTCCCTTTCATCCAATTGATACAGACCTTTCCTAAAGTCCTTCTAAGTTATCTTACTCTGGAAAATTGTTTCACTACATGTTTTTTGTGGGTTCTGTCACTGCAGAACCCATTAGAGGCTTGATTTAACATTATTTCTAAGGGAAACTGGGGAGAGCCTGAGCAACTTCCTGGCTTTTCTTTGCAATCTTGGCTCTCTAAGTAGCCTCTTAAACTGAGTTTTAAACAGGGAGTTTTAAAGATTTTAAAAATGTAATTAAAGGTTTAACATTCATTTTTATATTATATTTTCAAATTGTCTTCCTCTCTTAAGTGACCCCCTTCCCCAACCATTGATCAGGGACAAAATCTGATACCCATTATATATTCAAAGTCATGAAAAAAAGCATCTTTCTATGTTATCCATGTTTAAAAAAAATAAAGAAATTAAAAAAAAATACCTCACTCTGCAGTCAGAGTTCATCAGTTCTGTCTCTGGAGGCAGATAACATTTTCCATCATGAGTCCTTTGGAATTTTTGTGGATAATTGTATTGTTCAGAGTCCCTGGAAAGTATATCAGAAGGCTCTAATTTTAGAGAAAGAAGAAATTAAGGTCCAGGGGAAATTAGATTAGTTGCTCAAGGTCTTATAAGTTTTACTTGCCAGAGGTTGAGTACTAATTTCAGCCTTTCTAATTTCAGTATCTGTGCTGTTTCTACTATATTTTACTACTAGTATTCCTTTCACTTGAATATTTCAATGAACAAGTTTTATTTTTTGAATTTGTCATTCCATTGGTGTTGGGGAGTAGTGTTAAAAATACTGATAGAAAGGATCTCTGCCTGCTTCATATCATTTTATTTATTTTGTTAAAAATTCCCAAATTAATTTTAATCTGGACAGCAAATGAGGAGTTTTCTACTCTCTTGCTTCTAGAGTTTTGACACCTCTGGTATGAAGAAGTCCTTATATGGAAACTGCCTACACCAATTCAGATTCACAACTCCTCTGTAATTTATACTTTTAGACATTTTCCTCTGGAACTGACAGATTAAGTGACTTCAACATGGTCATACTGCCAATATGTATCAGAGGAAGGAATTGAACCTAGGTCTTTGTGACTCTACTGTTCACCTACCCAGTGTCTTGGATTAGTGAGGAAAATACGTAGTTCGAGAACCAGTATCTTTATATTTATTTGCAGAATTAAGTTCAGTGAGAAATTACAGGAGGGTCACAAGAAGCATTAGAAACATTAACATTAAACTTTAATAATGTAGTTCTTCATACATAGTAGTTTTAAATACATTGGCACAAAATATACATGATAATGAAGGCATGCTCAGATATGATAGAACTCTAGATAAATTTGAGTAGGAGTAGAAAGGAAAAATACCTTTTCTTCTAAGCATGATATCTACACAAAAATTGACATTGTATTAAGTAATAAAAACCTCAAAGCCAAATGCAGAAAAACTGAAATATTAAATCCATCCTTTTCAGATCATTATGAAATAAAAATATATTCAATAAATACCATAGAAACATAGATAAAAATTAATTAGAAACTAAAAATGTAATTATAAAGAATGAGAGGGTCAAAGAACAAATAATAGAAATAATTAGTTATTCCATTGAAGAGAATGAAAACAATGAGACAACATACCAAAATTTATGAGATGCAGCCAAAATAATAGTTAGGGGAAAAAAAAAATATATATATATATAATGTTATGCCAATATAACAGAAAAAATATATCAATAAATATGGCACGTTACCAAAAGAAGAGAAAACAATAATTTTAACATTTTAGTTTAAATACTTTTTATTTAACTTAATCCCCAATTAACACCAAATCAGAAATCAAAGGGAATATTGAAAAAATTTAAAATAACAAGTCTGTTGTACTAATAAATAGTAGGAGGAGCTCAATTTATGGGAAAACAAACAATAAAATGTATAAACTATTGATTAATTTGATTTTAAAAAAGAAGGGAGGCAGTTAGGCGGTGCAGTGAATAGAGCATGAGTCCTGGAGTTAGGAGGACATGAGTACAAATCCTGCTTCAAACACTTAACACTTATTTGCCATGTTGACCTTGGGCAAGTCACTTAACACCATTGCCCTGTCTTCCCCCCTCCAAAAAGCAGAAAAAGAGGAGGAAATCATATTATCAGTATTAAAAATATAAAAGATGAATTTACCACCAGTGAAGACAAAATTAAAGCAATTATTATGAACTATTTTGCCTAATTTTGTGCCAAAAAATCTAACAATCTAAGTAAAATGGATGACTATAGAGAAAAAAACATAAATCACCCACATAAATAAAGGAAAAAACAGAATACATATGTAATCCTATCTTTAAAATAGAAATTGAAAAAGCCATCAATGAGCTCCCTACAAAAATCACTAGCACAAAATGGATTCACAAGAGAATTCTACCAAGTATTTAAAGAACAATTAACTCCAATATTATAACAAATTGGAAAAGAGGCAAATAAGGAGTTCTACCAAAGGCTGTTTTTGACACAAATATGGTACTGATACTGAAACCAGGAAGAACAAAGACAGGGAAAGAAAACTATGAACCAATTTCCCTAATGCAAATTGACGTAAAAAATGTTTAATAAAATACTAGCAAAGAGATTACAGCAATGTATCACAAAGATCATACACTATGAACAGGTGGGATCTATGCCAGGAATGCAGGGTTGGTTTAGTATTAGGAAAACTATCAGCATAATTGACCATATCAATAACAGAACTGAGAGAAATCATATAATTCTCTCAATAGATGCTAAAAAAAAGAATTTCATAAAATGCAGTATTCATTCCAATTTTTAAAAAAACAGTAGAAGACACATGTATAAGTCTTTCTCAAAGTGGTAAATAGTATATATATAAAACATCAGTAACCATTATCTATAATGGGGATAAGGTGGAAACTTTCCCAATAAGATCAGATGTGAAGCAAGGATGTGTATTAAAACCACTTTTATTCAATATTACACTAGAAATATTATTTACAGCAATAAGATAAGAAAAAGAAATATAAAAAAATAGAATTGGCAATGAGGAAACAAAATTATCACTCTTTGCAGATGATATTAAAATGTATTAGAGAATCCTAAAGAATTAAATAAAAAATTAATTGAAATAATTAACAACTTAAGCAATTTTTAGGATATAAAATAAACCCACATAAATCATCAACACATCAACACTTCCATATAGTACCACAAAGTCCATTATCAAGAGATAGAAATAGACTTTCCATTTAAAATAACTATGCAATATAAAACTCTCATGAATCTAGCTATGAGGACAAACCAGGAGCCACATGAACAGAGTTACAAAACAGTTGTCACACAAATCAAATCAGATCAAAACAATTGGAAAAATATCAGTTGCTTATGGGTAGCCTGAGCCAATATAATAAAAATCACATTTCTACCTAAATTAATTATTTAGTGCCATACTAAACAAACTATCAAAAAAGATAATATAGAGTTAGAAAAAAAAATAACAAAATCCATCTGGTAGAAAAAAAATTCAAGAATATTAAGGGAATTGGGGGTAGCTAGTTGCCACAGTGAATAGAACACCAGCCCTGGAATCAGGAGGACTTGAGTTCAAATCCAGCCTCAGATACTTGACACACTTACTAGCCATGTGACTTTGGGCAAGTCACTTAACCCCAATTGCCCTCCAAAAAAAAAAAAAAGCAAAAGAGAATATTATGGGAATTAGTAGAAAAAAATAAGGAAAATAAACCAACAGTACCAGGTCTCAGACTTTATTATAAAGGAATAATCATCAAAACAGTCTGGTAGTGGCTAAGAAACAGAGTGGTGAACATTGGAATGGATTAGGTAGGTACACAATAAACAGTAGTAAATGACTATACTAATCTAGTGTTTGATAAACCAAAACATCCAACTTTGGGGGACAAGAACTCATTATTGAACAAAAATTGCTGAGATACCTGGAAAACAGCATGTCAGAAACTAGTGTAGACCAACATTTTAAACTATATACCAAGATAAGGTCAAAATAGGTACATGATTTAGACATAAAGGATGATACCATAAACAAATTAAGGGAGTAAGAAATAGTTTATCTGTCAGATCTATGGATAGCAGCAGAATTTATGACCAAATAAGACATAGCGTTATGACATATGAATTGATAACTTTGATTATATTAAATTAAAAGGTTTTGCAACCATGAATAGAAGGAAAGTAGAAAGATGAGAGGAAAAATGCATTGTGTCTCTGATGAGTTTTTCACTTCTCAATGTAGACTCTATATCTTATTACTCAATATCTCTGAGAACTTATTTTGTCATACAATTTTAATGAAAGAAATCTGAAAATTTTTCATAATTCCCCCCAAAGGTAAGATAATTCTTCTGTAGTCTTAAAAAAAATTGTGGTAAACATAAGTTATAGAAGGAGAAATTACTTTCTAAATAATCCTAGAGTGGTTTGTTTCTAGTCTTTCTACTTTCCCTTGAATGTATTCCTTCAATAGTTGAAATATTAGAGTAGGTGATAATAGCTAAAATTTCTACAGTGGTATAATTTTAAAAAATTAAAATAATATTTTGTTTTTCCCCAGTTACATGTAAAAATATTTTAATGTTCTTTTAAAAAATATTTAGTCCAAGATTCCATCCATCCTTGTCCCCTTCACCCACAAAGATGGTAGGCAATGTGATATAGGTTATGCATGGGGAATCATGCAAAATATATTTCTGTTTCAGTTGTCACGAAAGATAATCAAAAAAGACATGAAAAATAAAGAAAGTGAAAAAAAGGTATGCTTGGATCTGTATTCAATCATCAACAATTCTTTATCTAGAGGTAGATAGCAGTTTTTTGTAGGTATAAGTCCTTTGTAATTGTCTTTGACCATTGCTTTGTTGAGAATAGTTTAGTCATTCACAGTTGATCTTCATGTGATACTGTTGTTATTGTGTGAAATACTCTGCTTCTGCTCTGTTCATTTTGCATGAATTCACATAAGTCTTTCCAGTTTGTTTGTTTGTTTGTTTTTGGAAACCATCCTGCTTATCATTTCTTATAACACAATAGTATTCCATTACAATCACATACCACAGTTTATTCAGCCATTCCCCAATGAATGGGCTTCCCCTTAATTTCCAATCCTTTGCCATCACAAAAGGGATACTATATTTTTATACACAAAGGCCTCTTTTCTAATTTTTTCCCATTTCTTTTGGATACAGGTTTAATAGTGGTATTGCTGGATTAAAGGATATACACAGTTTTACCACCCTTTGGGCATAGTAGTGATATAAGTTTTACAAAAATAAAATACCTGTGTCATTTCCTTTGATCCTCATATTAACCCTAAGCAATAGATTCTATTATTTTTCTCCTTTTTAAAGATGATGAAACTAAGACTGACAGAAAAATTAACTGACTTGCACAGAGCAATCCATTTATTAGGTGTCTTAGATACATTTGAACTCTTATTTCCAAATTCAACAAAGTATCTACCATACCACTTAGCTATTGATTTTTAAGGTCTCTTCCTAATCTAACAGCCTATTCTTTAATTGATACCTATTACTAACTTCACTGATTGTCATTCTGTACCATAAATACTGACTTCAAACTTTATTTTTCTGCAATTGCTGGTACACCTGCATGCTTTCTGTTTATATCAAATGTATTTTTTTTCTCCATAATTTAATGTAGACACTTTATGGGTAGGTACTAGTTTAGATAGATGATAAATAAATGATAGATAAGCAAATGAAGAGATAATGAATAGAAGGAAGAATGGAAGGATAAAAAAGAAAGGGAGGGGCAACTAAGTGGTGCAGTGATTATAGCACCAGCCCTGGAGTCACTAGCTGTTTGACCTTAGACAAGTCACTTAACCCCAATTGCCTTCCCCCCTCCAAAAAAAACCAAATACCCCCCCAAAAAAAAAGAAAAAAAAGGAATGCTGCAAGAAGGAAGAAAAAGAGGACTTATTAAGTCTTTACTATATTCCAGACATTGTGGATAAAATTTCAAATACCACCACCACAAAAAAAAAAAAAATGCGATCCCTACCCTCAGAGATCTTAAGATCTAATGGAGGACTATAAAGTGTATACAGAAAAGAAGATGGCAAATCTCATAATAAGGCAGTAAGTCCAGAGGATAAGATTGCAAGTTGGAGATAAAATGAATGTTGCCAGTGTTTTATGAAATGGTATTCCCTTCAAATATTTGCTATGACTAACATATGCTACATATGAAACAAATTTTTGTTGATCAATTGATTTTTTTTTATCATCCTTGATTATTGGTTGTTGTTGTCTTTCATTCTGTAAGAGGCTAAAAATGACCACACTGTGTTGTAGTCAAGGTAGAGTGTGACCTGCTATGGCAAATAGGACCAAAAGAAGCTCAAAAGGCTCTACCACATGTTGGGTGCAAATACTCCATATGAGCATTTGGAGAAAAGATATCTCTAAATATGTGCATCTTGTATTTCTTTTGAGCTACTGCAATTCTATTTAACTCATAGGACAAAGCACCTTCTTTGATGTGGGCATACCATTCTGGGTGGTCCTGTGTCAATACCCATGTCTTACAATGTGTTCCAAAGTTTTTCAGAGAGACTTTGTAAGTGTCTTTGTATTGCTTCTTCTGATTTCCTTGTGAGTGCTTGCTTTGTGTGGATTCTCCTTAAAATAGCTTTTTAGGCAAAGTTGCTTTTGGCTTTTGAACAATATGTCCAGCCCATTAGAGTTGTGTTCTCTGTAGTAGAGTTTGAATGTTCAGTATTTCAGCTCAAAAAACACCTCAATGTCTTGTACCTCATTTTGACAGTTGATCTTCACCAGTAAGAGAAAGGAAGGGAGACCTTTTGGGTTGGGACAGTTCCTAACTCTCCTTACTTTAGGAACTTGCTTTGATAAGCCTCCACACCCACATCATATCTTACCTCTGCTCCCTAGAGTAGTTTATAGTGCTGATATAACAACTGGAAAATTGGATAATACAATTCAAAATGGAGTATAAGACCATCAATCAGTAAGTTTGCCCAAAGGGTCTTTTAATAATTTGATTTCAAAACTACTTTGTTTTAAAATGTTCTCTAGCATGTTATCAGTGTTTTTGTTCATCACTAAATAACATTTTCATTAACATAAAGTAACAAAAAAATACACTATCGTACCTTAAGACAACACTAGGTCAACACCACAATGAATTTCTCTTCATGAAATTTGAATATTGAAAATTGAAATATTGAATATTGAAATTGATTGCCAGTGGATTATCAATCAACCAAGAAGTACTTATCTAGGCACCTACTATATGCCAGACTCTGTTCTAAGTTGTGGGAATACAAAAAGAGATGAAAACAGTTCCTGGATTTAGCTCTGCTATCCTTCCCATTTTCTCAGTTCAAAAAATAAAATAAAAAAGCAGGTACCAGGTTTCAAGTAGGAGAAATACTAGTTGTAAATATTTTTTACTTAAAATTCCAAAGAGACTTATTGTCTGTGTACAAACATATTGAAATACACTTGCATGAGGAAGCAAAGTTAATCTGGCACACACCACAACAAAAAGTATTTTTAGTTTAGTAATAAATACATGTTAACTCTATGTTTTCTTCTGCCAAAGAGGCACTGACAGTTCAGCTGATAATAAGTTGTGTGTGATTTACTCATCCTCCAGCTGCTTCTCTGGGGCACAATAGGCACCAATCCATCTGTGGGTGAGGGGATTAAACATTAGAAATTCTTTTCCCTTTTGCCATTGCTCTGTTTTCATGTCCTGTTTACACTCACTACAACATACAAGAGGACTTGGAATTGCTTAACTCAAGACATTTAATATATTTCCTTGAATGTACCATGAGTTCATTTATAATACCCTGTTTCTTTACTAGGAGTGAAATTTAATGTAGTTATTTTATAAATATCAATTCATTCATTCTACTGTAAAGAAAGTAAATACTTTTTTCTCAAGAGTTTATGTGTGAAAAATAAAAATGGGACATATAATCTTCATAACACTATTATCAGATGCTTTCATGAATTGCCACATTTCCAGGGTTACAAATCAATGTTATCAGTAGAAACACTTACATTTGCAATCAAAAAGATGTTTTGATTCCTACCTCAGATATTTGCTAGCTATATGAGCACAGCCAAATCATTATCTTGTCAAAGCCTTAGTTTCCTCAAGTGTAAAGTTGAAATAATAATACATTACTTACCTTACAGGCAACTTTAAATGACTTTGTAATGCTGACCTACTATCATTACTATTGTTACTGCAAGTTAATATAAGGAGTATATTCTTGATTTCTTTAGGGAAAGAAAGCATATTTTACTTTTGAAGTTGAAATCATAGACCTTACTCTAAAAGAAAGGATGTCAGAAGTCATTTGGCCCAACACCCTTATTTTTCAGAGGTAGAGTCTGAGGCCAGAGCAGCTATGACTTATACTTCCTACCTATGTGATATAAGATAAGGCAGAATGTGAATCTAGTATATTTTATCCCCCCCAACAAAAGAAAAAAACAGCAACAACAACAATAGGGCAGCTCAAGCTATCCTAGTTATTCCAATCAGCTTCTAACTCCCATTTATTGATGCAGTTTTCTCTTCTAAAAATTAATTTGCAGAGAATATTATAAAGCATCTGAATCTAACAACAGTGATTCATGGTGATCTGGTGACAACATTTCCTAACACCAATGTTTTATTTAAATAAGTTGTTCTCATGTCATTACACAGAAAAACAAGTGTGAATTACTGTCCCTCTAGGTTAACACTACAACCCTTTAAAAAATATCTTATATGCCTAACATTAAAAACAAATACACTTCTGTTACGCAGTACTTTTAAAGTAAATTTTATACAATTACAAATTGCTAATATAAATTAGGAAATAATGAGATAAAGATGAAATTTTTGATCCTTGAATGAATAGATGCAAATATAGAGATATAGATAGGATGCATGTGTACACACAAAGAGAGAAAAAGAAAGAGGGAGAGAGAGAGAGAGAGATTGACTATGGTATACTAAATAAGAACCAAAGTTTGGGAAAATAATTTTGGCAGCAGTGTAATGGATGGATTAGAGCTGGAACAATTAAAGCAGAGAAATAAGTTGTAGGAATATTGATGGTCTAAGCAAGAGATAATGAGAGTCTGCAATAAGGTGGCCCTGTGAATAGAAATTAGGAGAGATGTGTGATATTGTGCCTGAAGAAATCATAACAGTTGATAGTTAATTGGACAAGTGGCATGAGGGAGAATGAAGTATGAACCCTAAGGTATACATTGAGAACTTGTGTGACTGGAGGTTTGATGATGCCCTTGGCAGTAATAATAAAGTTTACGATATGGGAAGGTTTAAGGGAAAAAAGATAATATGATGAGATCAGTGATGAAGGTCATAACCTATCCATACACGTACATTCTAGGTCTCACAATGTCCCACCCAAAATGAACAAAAAAAAAAAAAAGAAAAGTAAAAGGGTCTCTCACTCATTGGTTGTTTCTCTGAAATATAGATCCTGCCCATTGAGCAATACCCAATGAAATGATTATATGTTCTCAGGGACAGTGGGTTAGTTGGCTGGGTGGGTATGGCACAGGGATATACTCAATCTCATTTTTACAAGTGCTGCTCTTGTGCTTAGATTATAGTGTTTGGATTATAACAATCTTAAAGACTGATGGTGACTCCTGAGGAAAGTTGGGAGCTTACACCACAGAGGAAGCAAGTGGAGTGGGCAACATGAGAGGATATAGTGGTAGTATTTATGGTATAGACAAAAACAATACTTTGTTATTGTGGGGGGAAGAAGATGTATCTGATTGTTTTACCCTTCTGCTGATTAATCACATATCTCTTGGGATTCAGGACATGGCCTAAAGTTTGAAGACTAATAGTATGATACATTTACATCTAGAAGGGACCACAAAGTTGGTATATTCTAATGTTTCTCTCTTTTCACCAATGCAAACACTGATAGCATTCTATTATGGAATAAGGACTGAACTTGGGTTTGGAACTGAAAGACCTGGTGTTTGTCTGTCACTTAGTAACGGTGGGACATTGGATAAGTTTCTTTAGCTCTCTGAAGCTGATTGTTTTTCCACTTCTAAAATGAATTTGTTGGACTAGATATCCCTTACAATGTTAAATCTTATAATCCTATTATTTAACCCCTCTAATTTTTAGCAAAACTGGTGAAACACTACTAAATTCTTAAAAATTATGTGAGACAAATTCATGACAACTTAAGAGTAATGGTTCTCTTATGAACTATGATGTGGATGACAGCTACACAAAAAGGTATTTATCAGTTCTAACAGTTAGCTAGTACTTAAGGCTTCAAGTTATTGTTAAATTTTCAGTGCAAGAATTCATACCTTTTAGATTGGAAAACATTACAAATCAGGGCTTCATTTATGGTTTTTTTTTTTTATTACCTAGACCTGAGAAAGTTATGGAGAAAATATTAGTAAAAAAAATTAAACTTCAAAGTGCTCCATGTGTACTTTTTTTTCCCTACGTTTATGAAAAGCGTTTATGAAAGCACACTTTACTGGACAAATATGCTGCTTCCGTAGTACTGTTTTGTGGGATGAGATAGCTCTTTCCACTATTCATGTCATTTTCAATGTTTTAGTGTTTAAATTGAAACACAAACTGTTACAGGGATTCTGAATTTCTTCATGTATTTCTTTAACTCTCTCTACTACCGCTCTGCACATTCTTCCATCATCACTTTGGAAAGATAACCAATATGATGTTTTTTTTTTCCTTTTGTATATAGAGAGAGATCATCACCATACACACACAACCATTTTATTTCATAGACATATCTACATAATATATTTTATTTTTTCTACTTTTATTCTGTTTCCCTTTGTAAATATGTACAGATCTCAAAAATGGAAGGACCTTCAATGATCCTCCCCTCTCCCCCAAATCCCTAGACTCTAGCCGTCTGTGTGTGTGTGTAGTGTATATATTTGCTTACATATTTTTCTCTTCATTTGTTTATTTATAGTTTTTGCTCACCAACTGATTCAACTTTAGGTACATTTTGTCAAGAAATAAGACCAAAAGGGGGCAGAGCCAAGATGGCAGAGTAAAAACAGGAACTTGCTTGACTTCACACTCCAAACACCTTCAAGATCTGTCAAAAATGCCTCTAAAAATTTTAAAGCTACAGGACCCACAAAGTGACAAAGAAAAACAAATCTGCTAGAAGCAGCCTGGCAGACCAATAGGAAGGGTCTATCAAACTAGACTGAGAGCCAAGCACAGACCCACATGAGCCATGCAGGCACAAACCAGCAGCACAGACCATCCACATCAGACTTCAGGAGAGTGACTCATTGGCATCTATGGCAGTTTACAGACTTCTCAACCCATGAATAGCAAAGAGAGAGTAAAAGGTCAGTGGGGAATCCTGTTGATCCTGGGTGAGAGAAGATCATGGTCTTCACACCTGCCCCCAGGGTGTCAGAGGTGACAGTTGCTACAACTGCTGCTGCTCCTGCCACTTCTGGCTCTAGGCTTATAGATCTTAGGGAGACCCAATGACTCTCCTGAGGGCATTTGCTGGAATCTCTCTGCTGGCACTGAGGCAGGATTCTCTTGCTTTATCCTGCTTGGATCTGGGTCACAGTCTTGAGTGTTGGTCTTGGGCTGAGGAACAATGGTGTGGCAGAGCTTGTTGAAGGAGTGGAGAGAAAGTCCACCACACAGTTCTGAGGAAGATACCTTGGAAAAAAACCTCTAACAAGAGCTGCACAAAACCCCAGAAATTTGGGGCACAGCAATAAGGTGGCCCTGTGAATTGAAATTAGGAGAGTTATGTGATATTTTGCCTGAAGAAACCATAACAGTTGATAGTTAATTGGACAAGGGCATGAGGGAGAATGACGGATAAACCTTAATGTATAGATTGAGAACTTGTATGACTGGAAGTAGAGTTCTATAGTGGCAAAGAGCTCAAAAGTCAAGTAATGAGCAGGCAAGATGATCAAACACAGGAAGTGAAGGCAGACAATAGAATCCTTTTTTTGGGGAGACAGAGGATCAAAATATAGAACCATAATAAGACGACAAAGTCAAAACTCCTGTATCAAAAGCCTCCAAGAAAAATATGAATTTGTCCCAGGCTATAGAGGAGCTCAAGAAGGATTTTGAAAATCAAGTAAAAGAAGTAGAGGAGGTTTTCCTCGTCAAGATAGTGGTGTAGAAACAGGAGAACTCCATGGCTCCCCCCAATAACCATCTAAAATACTTATAAAATATGACTTTAAACAAATTTTAGAGCTTTGGAACTCATAAAATGACAGAGACCCAAGGCTGCCACTGAAGGCAGCCTGGCAGAGAGATGAAAAAGGGCTCTTCACAGCTTTCTGGGAGCAGAGCCCAGCCACCATGTGGTTTTAGCCCCAGGCCATCCAGGATAAGCCCTGGCTGGAGCATTCAGGGCAGCAGATCACCAACAGCTATGGCAGTTTATAGAGTTACCAACCCATAAGAGCCAAGGAAAAAGGGAAAAGTTCAGTGGAACTTGGCTAAATTTCAGGCAGAGGGTCCAGCCACCTGCCTTCAGAGCTAGAAGAAGTCTGAAGCAGTGGCCCTGCAGCTGCCTCCATGTGGCTGCTTCATAAGATCCTGCTGAGCAGACTGCAGGGGGGTCAAGCTATATCATTCAGAGGCTAAGTGCTCTTGCTTTGAACTGCCTGGATCAGGATTGCAGTCTTGGGTGGTAGTCCTGAGGTGTATTTTCAATGAGCCAAAGCTGGTGGGGGATGCAGAGACTGCAGCCTCCTAATAGCTCTGGCAGCTGCAAAAACCACAGCAATTTGGGACAGAGCTCTCTCCTCTGAAAGCAGAATTCTACTGAGCCCAAAAGTCAAGTAACTGACTGGCAACATGAGCAGACAAAGGAAGCAAAGAAAGCTAAGCAATCCAACTTTAGATTTGTTTTTGGGGACAAAAAGGATCAAAGCATAGAATGGGAGAAAGACAACACAGTCAGAATTCCTGTACCAAAAGCTTCCAAGATAAATGTAGACTTGTTACAATCCATAGAGGAGCTTAAGAAAGATTTTGAAAAACAAATAAGAGAAGTAGAGGAAAATTGGGGAGAGAAATGAGAATAATGCAAGAAAATCATGCTAAGAGAGTCAACAACCTGACTGAAGAAAATAAGACTTTAAAAAATAGACTAACTCAAATGGCAAAAGAGGCCCAAAAAACCAATGAGGAAAAGAATGCCTTAAAAAGTCAAATTTGCCAGATGGAAAAAGAATCTCAAAAGGTTGCTGAAGAAAATAATTCCTTCAGAGTTAGAGTGCAGCAAATGGAAGCAAATGACTTTATGAGAAATCAGGATACTATTAAACAGATCCAAAAAAATGAAAAAATAGAAGGCAATATGAAATATCTCCTTGAAAAACCACTGACCTGGAAAACAGATCCAGGAGAGACAATTTAAATATTATTGGACTACATGCAAGCCATGATCAAAAAAAGAACCTAGAAATAATCCTTCAAGAAATTGTCAAGGAAAATTGCCCAGATATTTTAGAACCAGAAAGCAAAATAGAACTTGAAAGAATTCACCAATCACCTCATGAAAAAAGATCCCCAAAAGAAAACTCCTAGGAATGTTATAGCCAGGTCCTAGAGTTCCCAGATCAAGGAGCAAATATTACAAACTGCCAAGAAGAAACAATCAGAATACAGTGGAAACACAATCAGGATAATCCAGGATCTAGCAGCTTCTACATTAAGGGAACAAAGCACCTGGAATATGATACTCTGGAGATCAAGGGGGCTAGGATTAAAACCAAGTATCATCTACCCAGCAAAACTGAGTACAATGTTTCAGGGGTCAATATGGTCATTCAAGGAGGTGGAGGACTTCCA
Organism: Pseudochirops corinnae; assembly: GCA_028646515.1. NCBI lineage: Eukaryota > Metazoa > Chordata > Mammalia > Diprotodontia > Pseudocheiridae > Pseudochirops > Pseudochirops corinnae. The sequence continues at coordinate 189,413,378 of CM053588.1, read as the reverse complement.
AGCATTCTTGAGAAAAATACCAGAAGTGAATAGAAAATTTGACCTTCAAATACAGGAAGCATGAAAAGGTAAACATGGAAAAGAAATCATAAGAAACTAATTAATGTTGAACTATTTACATGCCAACATGGAAAAATGAGAATTATAACTCATAAATCTTTTCTCAGTATAAGAATAGGTGATAAGAATATAAATATACATAAGTATATGTATACATACACATATGTCTATATAGAAGGTTATATGAGCATATGAACACACATGGGAGTGTATATAAGTGTACATAGACAGAGGGCACAGGATCAATTGAGTGGGAAGGGATGATAGTTTAAAAGGTGAAATTAAGAGGTGGCAGAGTAATAGAATGAGAAGAGACAGGGAGAGACAGAATAGGGTCAATCATTTCATATAGAGGAGGCAAGGGATAACTGTTACAATGGAGGGGAAGAACAGGAAGGCAAAAAGGGAATTTTTCAACCTTACTCTCATTGAATTTGGCTTAGGGAGGGAATGAAATAAACTCTAAACTGGGTATCTTTCCCTGCAGGAGAGTAGGGGAGAAGGGGATGAGGGGGGGATGATGGAGGGGAAGGCAGTTTGGGTGGGAGGGTTGTTAGAAGTACACACTTCTGTAAAGGGACAGGAACAAAGTAGAGAATAGAACAAGGGGAGGATGGAATAGAAAGGAGGGAAATATTGTCAGGGTTATACAATATGTCCTTTGTGGAGATGTTCTGTGTAGCTACACGTATACAACCTGTATTGAATTGCTTGTCTTTCCAGTGGGGGTGGGTGTCAAGGGAGGAAGGGAAAGAATCTAGAATTTAAAGTCCCAGAATCATATGTGTGTGTATATCCCACCAGTATACACACACACATACATACATACATACGTACATACATACATACATATGTACATACATACATACATACATATATATTTATATATATTTTATTGTTATTATTATTATTATTTACATGCAACTGGGAAATAAGATATACAGGCACTGGGATAGGGAGATCCATCTTGCTATACCAGAAAGTCAGAGGGGTGATGAGGGAGGATATAGGAGAGAGCAGATCCTGGGGGAGGGGGTATATGGTGGAATTGCTCTTTTGGGGGGTGGATAGGGGAAAGATGTGGAGAAAATCTGTAACTCAAAATCTTGTGGAAATCAATGATGTAAACTAAAAATAAACAAAACTTAATTTTAAAAAAAGAGAAGTAGAGGGAAAATTGGGAAGAGAAATGAGAATGATGCAAGAAAATCATGAAAAAAGTCTGACTGAAGAAAATAACACCTTAAAAAAATAGACTAAATCAAATTGCAAAAGAAGTCCAAAAAGCCAATGAGAAGAATGCCTTAAAAAGCAGAATTGGTCAAATGGAAAAAGAAATTCAAAAACTTATTGAAGAAAATATTTCCTTCAAAATTAGATTGGAGCAAATGGAAGCTAATGACTTTATGAGAAATCAAGATACTGTAAAACAGATCCAAATAAATGAAAAAAAAATTGAAGGCAATGTGAAATATCTCATTAGAAAAACCACTGATCTGGAAAATAGATCCAGAAGAGACAATATAAAAATTATTGGATTCCCTCAAAGCCACGATCAAAAAAAGAGCCTAGACATTGTCTTTCAAGAAATTATCAAGGGAAATTGCCCTGATATTCTAGAACCAAAGGGCAAAATAGAAATTGAAAGAATTAACTGATCCCATTGTGAAAAAGATTCCAAAAAGGAAACTCCTAGGAATATTGTAGCCAAATTCCAGAGTCCCCAGATGAAGGAAAAAATATTAAAAGCATTTAGGAAGAAACAATTTGAGTATTGTGGAAACACAGTCAGGATAACACAAGATTTACAGCTTCTACTTTAAGGGATCTTAGGGCTTGGAATATGATGTTCCAGAGGTCAAAGAAGCTGGGATTAAAACCAAGAATCACCTACTCAGTAAAACTGAGTATGATACATCAGGGGAAAATATGGTCATTTGATGAAATAGAGAACTTTCAAGCATTCTTTATAAAAAGACCAGAGCTGAACAGAAAATTTGACTTGCAAATGCAAGAAACAAGAGAAGCCTGAGAGGTGAATAGGAAAAAGAAATCATTAGGAACTTATTAAAGATGAACTATTTATGTTCCTACATGGAAAAATGATAATTGTAACTCATGAGACTTTTCTCAGTATGAGGATAGTTGAAGGGAATATATATACACACATACATATATAAATGTATGTATATATACATATGTGTATGTATATATATACATATATGTATGTATGTATAGGAAAGTATATGTGTGTGTATATGTGTGTGTATGTGTACATATACACATAGACAGAGGGCACAGGATGAGTTGAATATGAAGAGATGATATCTAAAAATAAAATTAAGAAGTAAGAAAGGAATATATTGGGAGAAGGAGACAGGGAAAGTTAGAATAGGGTAAATTATCTCACATAAAAGAGGCAAGAGAAAACTTATAATGGAGGGAAAGAAGAGAAAGGTGAAAGGGAATGAGTCAATCTTACTCTCATTTAATTTGGCTTAAGGAGGGAATACCATACACACTCAGTTGGGTATTTTACCCTACAGGAAAGTAGGGGGAAGGGTATGATAGAAGGGAGGGAAATTGGGGTAGAGGGTAGTTAGAAGCATACACTTTTGAAAACAGACAGGGTCAAAGTAGAAAATAGAATAAGTGGGGGCCAGTTTAGGATGGAGGGAAATATAGTTGTTCTTTCACAATATAACTACTATGGAAAAGTTTTGCCTAACTACAAGTGTATAACCTCTGTTGCATTGTTTATCTTCCCAGTGGGGGTGGATAAGAAGGGAAGACAGAAAAGAATGTGGAAATCAAAGTTTTAAAAACAATTGTTAAAAATTGTTCTTTACATGCAACTGGGAAATTAGATATACTGGCAATGGGATATAAAAATCCATCTTCCCCTATAAGAAAGTAAGGGGGGGGGGTGTTAATGGGGGAGGACATAAAAGAGAACAGATTGGGGGCAAGGGTATTCATTATACCTGTTCACTTGGAGTGGAGGATAGGGGACAGAAGGGCAGAAAATTTGTAACTCAAAATCTTGTGGAAATGAATGTTGAAAATTAAAAAATAAATTAATTTTAACAAAAGAAATAATACCAATAGAGTTGCAATTCTAAAAGTATTTATTATTCTAACTGGGAAGGGGGTGTTGCTTGTCCCACAATCAAGCCTACCTAGAATAGGCCCTGGAGGATATACTGAGCTCAGTTGACAGGTCTTGGGGCATTCTTCCCCTTCTTTGAAATTAATTGGTGTCATGTATCACTGAATTTTTACAAGAATTTTTTTAACTCTTTTACTTGTTCCATGTCAGGATCTTCTGACACCTGTTAATCCTTGGGGAAAATGATTAATTTGATCAGGACAATTTCAGTTTTCATCAGATTCATACAATACAGCCAAAGAAATAGTATTGAATCAAGATGTAATGAAATTTCTTAAAATTCAAATATCTTTTTGCCACTGGACAAGAGTATTTGATGATGCTTTCATGCTAGGGAGAAACTCATGGATTATGCCTTCCTGTTCTAAGTACCCAGTGATGATTTTGAAGGTGAAATACCAAGCAAATTTAATTATTTTAAAGAAGGCCACACTTTTTTCTTGTAGTAATTTTTCATATAACCTCATATTCTTGCATGATTAACAGGCATTTCAAATTCAAAGGTGTTGGTAGTATCAAGGTTATGTGGGAACAAATAATTTTCTCCAAAGAAAAATCACTGTATTTAAATTACTTCTTGTCACACCTATCCACTCATTCTAACTCTCCATTCAGTTTAACTATTTAGCTTAATCAAAACATTGTTATAACTCAAGAACAAGACTTCAGTTATTATTATGTTTAAGACTTTTCAATTACCCTGATGTTCCACTCAGTTTCTTCCTTGCTCTCATTTGTTCACTAAATATTTACTACTTTAACACCCTGAAGTTTGGCTTCCATCTCCATGACTTTAATGCAGCTGCTCTTTCTGTGGTTATCTTTTAATTTAATCTGATATTTTTTTTTCTCAAATTGTATCTTCCTTGACTGTCCAGCAATATATAATAATGCTGATATATCCTTACTCCTTGATGATTTATTTTCCTTTGGTTTCAATGAAGCCAAACTTCTGCTGCTCCTTCCTCTATGACTAATTTGTTGCCCCATAGGTATAAATGACCACTTCCTCCAAAGTCTGTATTTTAACTTTCTTCTGATATATTTTTTATTGTTTTGCTTGGCGACATAATCCACTAACATCAAATATCACCTTTATATGATTAGTTCTTCATTCTTTTTCACCAGCTCTAATTTAAGTATACAGTTTCAACTGCTGACTTTTCATGACCACTTGAATGTCTCACAAGCATCTCAAATTCAAAATAAGTAAAACTGAACCCTTATGTTACTTTTAGACTCCAACCAGTCTCTTCATTTCTCTAAACCTGATAATAGCACCAATGGCCTCTCCACTACTCAGCCTAAAAACTACAGTCATCTTCTTTTTTTTTTTTATTTTCCTCTTTAATACCCTTTATTTACAATAAATTGTCAAGGCTTGTGTATTCTGTCTCTAGAAGAGCTTTCATATCCACTTCCTCTTTTCTACTCTCACTGTAATCTTTCAACTTCAGGTCTTATGATTTTTATCTAAACTATCCCTGCTTCTAGGCATTATTCTATTCAACCTATCCTTCCTACAGACATTATAATCTGATTTATGCACAGTCCTGGTGGTGTCATGCCTTAGTTCAAAAACCATTAGTTATTACCTATTGTCTAGCAGTTGAAGTTAAAAAGTCCTTTTTTTTTTTTTTAATATTATGGCCTTCACTACATGACCTCAAAGTGCCCCTTGAACATTATCTCATAATACTTCCTTCATGAACCCTATGTTGGGTATAAACTGTTCTCCTGACCACCATTTCCCAATCTTCTTCCTGTCGTTTGACTTTTTCATGTATTTATGGGGACTATCTACCAAGTTTCTAATGGACTCTTCTCCCTATCACTTCTGTCTATTAATAATAATAATTTTAAATATTTGATACTTAATGGGATATAAAATGCATTCATTTGTTGAAGGAAAGTAAATTTTATTTCTGTGTTTGAAGTAGATAGAATTATTCTGTGTTTTTGCAGAAACAAGAAAACTCAAGTCTTAGTAAGTGTCAGGACTAACATTTTAACCCAGGTCTTTCAAGTAAATTATAATTAATTTTCTTTATTCTTTATCTTTTACTTCTTGTAGGGGGAGGACAGGGCAAATGGGGTTAAGTGACTAGACCAAGGCGACAAGGCTAGTAAGTATTAAGCATCTTAGACTGGACTTGAACCCAAGTCCTCCTGACTCCAGGATTGGTGCTCTGTTCACTGTGCCACCTGGCTGCCTCAATATAATTATTTTGTAAATATACTGTTGCTACTTTCTTTGAAATCATTTTCATCCTTTGAGACCTTTCATGAGGGCCACATACTTTATTAAATTTTGTCTTATGATAACAGCTAGAAGTGAAACTAACAATCGGTTTCATAGAGCAAATTCAAAAACTCAAATGAAATTGTGGCTGTCTATTACATGCATGATAATGGTTTGTATATATATATTTCATTTCCCACAAAATCTCTTCCAACGTATAGATTGTTATTTCTCATCTTGGCCTCTTGATGTGCTCCAAAGTTTCTTTCATATTCTATCATTGAATTGAATTGAACTGAATTGACATAGGGAAACTTTATGTAATCAAATGAGCCTTGGTTTTTGGAGTCAAATAAGTGTGTGTATGTGTGTGTGTGTGTGTGTGTGTGTGTATCTGTGTGTGTGTGCTATTTTAGGCATTGTCACATAAGTACAGCATGCATTCCAAGAAAGAAGCAGGGCCAATTTAAAGTCATGAAAGAGAGGTAGAATTCTATGATTAGAAACAATAAAAAAAGATGATTGATTAGTTTGTAAAACTAGATTGTAGTCTTATATCTACAGTGAATTAACTGTGACTATTGATAAATCATTTAAATCCCTCTGGTTCTTAGTTTCTTCACCTTAAAATGAATTGATTACAGTAACTGATCTCTAAAGCCCTCCTATCTCTTATCCTTGATAATAATCCACATACTTACCATTTCATATAATATATATTCATCTCTCCTTAGTAATATGGGAAATCACACTGATATCTCACATTTTAATGCTGATTACCTTCTTCTATTTTCTTATTTCCTGTGCTTTAGAATCATTCTCAAGACTATATAGCAAGTCTAATTCACTAATTTTTTTTTAATGTTTGTTAAGCTTTTATTTTAGAATCATTGTCTTCCCCTCAAATACTGAAAGTACTATACTAAAAACGATTTATGACAAGCTTAGCAATGTTTCTAAAATAAAAGTTTAACAAAGATAAACAACACTTTTTTGACAAAGACAAGGAGATGGTGCAACTTGATCATACCAGTTTTCATCTTCATTATTTGGTTTCAATTTCCATTTTATGTTTAAAATGTATGTTATATACTTTAAAAAGCATCAAGGTGGCTCAATAGAAAAAGAGATGGGTGTCCACTATCACCCCTCTTATTCAATTTGGTACTACAAATGTTAGCAGTAGCAATAAGAGAAAAAAAAGAAATTGAAGGAATCAAATTAGGCAAAAAAGAGACAAAGCTATCACTCTTTACAGATGACATGATAATATAGTTAGAGAATCCTAGAGA
>CM053588.1:189380351-189406515 GCA_028646515.1 Pseudochirops corinnae | reverse complement strand
TTGCAGGACATAAAATAAACCCACATAAATCCTCAGCATTCCTATATATCTCTAACAAAACCCAACAGCAAGAGATAGAAAGAGAAATTCCATTTAAAGTTACTGTAGACATTATAAAATATCTGGGAATCTACCTGCCAAAACAAATCCAGGACTTATATGAATACAATTACAAAATACTTTTCACATAAACAAAATCATATGTAAGTAATTGAAAACACATCAATTGCTCATGGTTGGGTTGAGTTAATATAATAAAAATGACAATCTCACCTAAATTAAATTACACGCTTAGTGCCATACCAATCAAGCTACCAAAAAATTACTTTGTAGAGCTAGAAAAAATAGTAGCAAAATTCTTCTGGAAAGACAAAAGGTCCAGGATATCAAGACAACTAATGTAAAGAAATGCTAGGGAAGGTGGCCTAGCCATACCAGATTTTAATCTCTACTATACAGCAACAGTTATCAAAACTACTTGGTACTGGCTGAGGAATAGAGCAGTGGATCCATGGAATAGGTTGGGTACACAAGACTCAGCAGCCAATGACTATAGTAATCCACTGTTTGATAAACCCAAAGATCCCAGTTTTTGGAATAAGAATACACTATTTGACAAAATCTGCTGGGAAAAGTGGAACATAGTATGGCAGAAATTGGGCATAGACCAACATCTAACACTGTACATCAAAATAAAGTCCAAATGGGTACGTGATCTAGCTACAACAGTTGATACTGTAAGCAATCTGGGAAAGCAAGGGATAGTTTACCTGTCAGATCTATGGAATGGGAAAGACTTCATGATGAAACAAGAAAGCATTGGAGAGCATTACAAAATGCAAAATGGAAAATTTTCATTATATTAAATTGAAAAGCTTCTGCACAAGCAAATCCTATGTTACCAAGATTAAAAGGGAAGTGGAAAACTGGGAAAGAATTTTTACAATCATTGTCTCTGTTAAGGTCCTCATTTCTAAAATATACAAAGAATTGAGCCAAATTTATAAGAATACAAGCCACTCCTCAATTGATAAATGGTCAAAGGATATGAACAGGCATTTCTCAGAAGACAAAATTAAAGACATCAATAAGTATATGAAAAAATGTTCCAAATCACTAGTGATTAGAGAAATGCAAATCCAAACAATTCTGAGGTACCACATCTCACCAGCCAGACTCACAAAGATGACAAAACAGCAAAATTATAAATGCTGGAGAGGATGTGGAAAAATTGGAACACTAATGTATTGTTGGTGGAGCTGCGAACTGATCCAGCCATTCTGGAGAGCAATCTGGAACTATGCCCAAAGGGCTATAAATAAGTGCATACCCTTTGACCCAGCAATATCACTTTTAGGGCTATATCCCAAAGAGGTCACATATTACATTTATATGTAAATATAAAATGTAGAAAGGAATTTGGGAAAGTCTTTTTCTCTCAAAATCTTAACCTTCCATTAAAGTTTAACACAACTATAACCTTTAACATGAGACCTTTCCTTCCTCTTCCTCCCATAACCAGGAGTGCCTTCACTCCAAAATCTCTTTGCATCTTTTTTTATATAAACAAAGATATCCATATATCCTCTTCTCACTCCAGGCAGTAAGCATATTGTGCAGAGACAGTTTGCTGATTTATCTTTGTATCACCAAAGAACGGCACAATTGATGGAATTCATGTTCAATAAATGTTGATTGGTTGGTTAAGATCATAGGGATTTGGGGACAGGGGAGAGATATGATGTGGCCTATACATCAGAAATATCTCTTGGTAGGCTATGTGAATGATGTCTTAAAATAAACAAAATTTTCTTATGTCGCTAAGCTCAGGGTGCTTTTTTTAAAAATTGTATTTCAGTCAGTTAATCTATTGTAGTCTATCAAAGAATAAATTTAATTGAATGTGTAATCCAGAAAAGCAGAATTATAGAAATGGAACAAGACCAAGAAGAGGTAAAGTTCAGAAATTAATGAAAAGTTGAGAAAGATGGAAGAGAAGGTAGAAAAGATAATTTGAAGAACCTGTGTTTTACCTCTGCCTATATGTGAGAAAACCCCTTAACTAATTTTTCATTGCTGTTTTTTGCTTTCATAAGAATAAAATGAAGGGGCAGCTAGGTGGCACAGTAAACAGAGCACAGGCCCTGGAGTCAGGAGGACCTGAGTTCAAATTTGGCCTCAGACACTTAACCCTTACTAGCCTTGTGACCTTGGGCAAGTCACTTAACCTCAGTGGCCCCTCAAAAAAAGTAAAAAAAAAAAAAAAAGAATAAAATGAGATTAAAAGTATATGCCTCTGCTCAAATATTAGCAAAACTGTTGTCTGTAGGTATTAATTAGTTGTTAATATGTTTTTCTCATAAATAAGATCTATTATTTTAGCAAAGTTTTATTAAACAAAGGCATGACCCATGGGGTATCAATTGCAGATATTATGGTAGGCCAACCCTTTTTTGTCTTGAAAATCAAATTATAAAGATGAATGGTAGCTTTTCCTGTAGCTGAGACACTTTACACCTTTGATCAATGTATTGCTGCCAAGTAAATAGTTGCAAATAGGGCATAGCTACTAAGCAAGAAGAAGCAAGATGCTCGAGTTATACAATTGGACAACTAACTGCTTTTCCCCCTTTAAACTTTCCAGAGAAAGCAGAACAGCTACATATTTCCTGAGTGAAGAGAATAGCTACACATTTTCCCCTACAGACAACATGGTTGTAGATGATGGTAAAGAGGTCATTCTTAGGTATATTAGTTATTAGCCTAGTTGAACTGCAGTCATAAGAGGAGACAGAGGAGGAAATAAGTTCCACTCTTATATATATATATATATATATAATATTATATAACTATTGATCTAGTATGATAGTGTCACATTTTTTCTTTTATCAAGAGGTATTGAATCAGAGAATATTAAGGCCAAGAAAGGTTATAATAAATAGTTGTTTAAGGTTTTTTTGATTAGTTTTTTTTCTTTGAGAAGTATACTGATAGGAACAGAACCTGAGGCTTAAAACCATATTTTTACTGGGAATCTCTACTTTCTATGTTTCAAATATATTTGACAGAAAATATTAAATACCAACATTTTATAATATAGTGTTATAGCCATTGTTGATATAACAAGTATAATATCAATCACATTACAGAAGCCTTTCCCCAATGATTTTACATCCGAATGGGGAAAAAAACAGTATAAAAAATGATTATTATAGGTAATATATGCTAGGAGTAAATCAGAGTTTCTGTGCAGAATTTGTCGAATGAAAGATTATATTTAAAGTGGTCATGTAGGAATTAGGGCATGCTTCATTGAAGAAGTGGAATTTGGAGGTAGGATTTGAGGAGAGGTTTATTAACTGCAAAAGATTTGGTGATGACATTGATTTTAGGCATGAAGAGAGTAAACATAAAGGAAACAAAGACACAGGAATTGATGTAAATAGCAAATTTTGAGAATTAAAATTATCTAGTTATCTGAAACTGTAGAAAATATAGGGGGAAAGAATATGAAATATATTGAAAATTGTCCACTAAAGCTATGCTGGAAATATCCTTGAAAGTTAGCAATTGATACTTTATTAAGTAGACAATGTGGAGCCAGTACCAGTTTCTCAGTGGAAATGTTACATGATAATGTTACAGGAAGAAAAGTAGGAATGTGAAAAATGAATTTGAAACTTGATAGACTGAGAGGTGAAAAATCAGTTAGTTGGCAAATACAATAGTCTAGGTGAGAAAGAGATAATAACTGAAACTCGTCTGGTGACAATGTAAGAAGAAAAAGAAGAGAAGAAAGATAAGATGATAGGACCATACACTAAAATCTGGAAGAGACCTCAGAGGTCATACAATTCAATACCCTCAGTATACAGATGAGGAAACTGTGCCATAGGGGTGTGACTTGCCCATATTCATACTAATATTAAGTATCACAGGCAGAATTTGGATCTTGATCCTCATACTCCCAAGTTAATTCTTTTACCACTGTATTGAAGAGGGTTTGTTTTGCCTGCCCACATATCCCAGTCATTTTGTTCTTACCACTAAACTCTTTTGCTCATAACAATGTCTAACTCATATCTCTGTGCTTATTCATGTCAGTGGAGGTATTCCTCAGTATAACTTTGCTTTCTTACCACCAGGTTTCATTTCCTTTGTACTCAAAGTTCCAAATGTCACCTTCATATCTTGTAACATCTGCAGTCAAAATAATATGAACTGGGCTGACATTAAAATTCTTTTAGGGAAAAAAAATAACACTATCTCCAATGTATTGATATTGTGCCCCAACAGGCACATTCCCTACATTATTAATTGTATTGTGGACATGGTTTCTACAGTGAGTACAATAACTTGTTAGATATGTTGGAATTTCCCTTCTTCACAGAGGAATAGGGAAATGGAATCACAAAACAGTCAATTCGAAGTATTCCTGAGACTTAGAGCTACTTGACCTACCAGTAATCCTTTGCAAGTGAACTGTAGTCAATTTGGAGATACCTGTAGCTTCCAAAAATCACAGAACCAGCCTTGATCAGCTTAAAGGCAACCTTGAGCAGAAAATACAGAATCAAGACTTTGCTTAGGACTTTCTAAACATTGTGCTTCCTGGATAATTGTATCTAAAGATGCTCCCTCACTTAACTCCTGCTCCCTGGCAGAAAACCTCTTGAAACTATAAGAGCTCATCCCTTTTCTACTCCCCTTGGAGTAGCTGAAGAATTCTCCTCCCCGTCTCTGCTCCCTTGTAGGAATTTCTCCCCCCTACAAGTCTTTTGATCAGACAATAAGTGCTTTTATTTGGTGATCAGACTCTGCTACTCATGTATGTATTACGTTCCACTACTAGACTTTAAACTCTATGAGAACAAGTGATTGTATGTTCTCTAAAGTTTGAATCTTTCTTAGTGCTTTCCACATTATTCTGTCCAAAGCAGATGGTATTATGTACTCTGATTATAAGAAAAATAGCATTTTGGGGAGGGGAGGTGTAGATTGTTGTCCTTGAAGTCAAGAAAAACTGACTTTGAAGTGTGACATCTGATACATCCTGCCATTTTAATCTTGGGCAAGTCAAATAAATTCTTTGTTCTAAGCAATTTTCTAAGACTAGAAGTTACCATGAAGGTGCTAACATGGCTTTGTAGAGGCTATTTCTTTACCTGATAATTCCCTAAAAGGATGAAGTCATTTACCAGTCCCTATTACTAATATAATCATGCCTTACTATCACACCTTACTCATTTTCATGCAAGTTTGGACTCCAGATTCATTTTTACTTTTAGTATTTTAAAGTATCTAAATTATTTAAGATCCTTATATTGTAAACGAAAAATGATCATGGAAAATCAACTCAACCTGCATGTTTATTCTACAGAAACAAATTCTGGGGAGGTATAATACTTTACCTAAAAACCAGGATTTCCTCACTTGACTTTGTGTCAAGCTTCCTACATGGATGGGGGAGTATTTTTTTCAAGACTTGTGGACAATTTAGGTTTATTCACTCTGTAACAGGCAGCAGTGAGTTCAGAGAACTGTGTAAAAGAATATCACTAATAAAAGTCAGTGCTCCATGATATTAATAGGCTAAATAGATTGATGTGATCAAAATAGCATTCATCATGTACTTGAAATGGATTAAACTGATTCCCTACTATCTAGTTAAGATGAAGAATCGATGCAATTGTTGAGATAGTTCACAACAGTCCTATTTTTTACTGAAAGGGTCTAGTTAAATGTGTGATATAAAGTAAAGCCTCATTGTCACTTGTCTCAGTATATCCCAAATTTGATTATTCTGTGGGTTAAATTATGTTTCTTGTATAACACATATATCTTTTAATAGCATGAAATATCTAAAATGCAAGTGTTTCCTTCAGTCTCGATACCCATATTTTTAGGTTTTGAAGTAGGTAATTGTGAAAGGACGAATCTAGACTTTTTTCTTGACCACTGGCTATGAATAAACATATCCTTCTGTCTTTGTCTTTGTAGGGTAAACGCTTTTTTATTTCTTTGCAAATGAAGTTAACATTGTGAATACTTTAGCACAAAAAAAATACTTAGTGGCTATTTGCTTCAAAATGTAAAAACTTTTGACTAGATATTAATGTGCTCTGTGATATGATTGAATCTGCTTCTACAATGTATCAAGAAAGACTAAGAATTTTAGATTAGACCCATTATTGAGGAAGGAGGACATATCGGTTGAGAATAAGTCATGTAGCAAAAATCTGAATCTATGCATGTTTTTCTTTCATTGTCCAAGAAATCATCTATTTGCCCACACCTAATACTTCTTGCTATTGTAGACCGATGTAGAAAAACGATTATGATTTTCCACATTGTTTTCTCCAGCAACATACTACAGTATATATTATTGTGAAGTTAATATTTGACCCCAAGGATGTTTGAACTTATTGAGAATAAATACACATGTTTTGGACCTAAATTTTTCGAGGAAAATTGTGTCTTTACAAAACTTAAATCTAAGTGATTAGTAGGTGCCACTTCCCAGATTCAGTTTCTATGCACTGCCTTTCCAGTGTCATGCTCCAATATTATAACTTCTTACCTTCTGCTGACAGCTCCCATCAATTTTTAGGCACATCATTTTATTGCTCTTCTTAATAAGAATATAAATAATTTTCCCTTTTTCCTTTTTTGAACCCTACCTGTGTTATAAATCACAAGTCAAGATCTACTTCCTCTTTATGTCTTCTCTAACTCTCGACTGTCTCCTTCAACCATCACCTCCTCCTGGAAACATCTAGGGGAGATATGTATGTATGGAATATATATATGGAGAGAGTGCTTGTTTATACGAGAGAATTGAATACTTTAATATATGTTCTCTGTTGCTATGGTGCCATAATTATTTTGTAAATGCTAATCCCTAATTATAATAACTAACATTTATTCAGTGCCTGTTATGTTTCAGGCATTGTGCTAAATGCTTTACAATTTTTATGTCATTTGATCCTCATAACAACCTATGCACATTTTACAGATGATAGAACTGAGTCAAAGACATGCTAAGTAGTTTGACCAGAGTCACATTGCTAGTAAATATATGAAGTCAGATTTGAATTCAGGTAGTCCTTACTCCAGGCCTAGCATTTTATCCTCTGTATCATTTAACTGCCTATATTATAATTCGCAAGAACACTAGGATAATACGATCATATTTTCTACTTCTGTTGCTCCCTATTACCTAACAAAGCAGAGATCACATAAAAATATAAAAAATACTCACTAAATCACTTGAAGCCATGATTTGGAACACCAGCCACATACTCACACATGCACACACATATGCACAAACATACCACACACACACACAAACACAGACATGCACACATTTTTTGACTGCTGCCTCAGGTTCAAAGTGCCTTGTGATTGTACCTTATTAGCATAGTTCATGAGGCTCCCTTATATGTATTTTTATCAGCCAGTCAGAGGAAACATCAGTTCAAAGATATTTTACCTGCAGAAGAGAGTACTCAGGGGGCCATGGGAGTTATCCTTACGTATTTTAAGGGCTCTCAAATGAAGTAAAGATTAGATATTTTTCTGCTTGAGCATAGATAACTATAATGGGAATGGGAATTTGAAGTTCTTCCCTGCCCCTTGATAGACTTAAGTGAATTTGAGGACCTTCCCTGATTTGAAAATAAACTCTGACCACTAATAGGCTAAATGTGGTCACATGGAGCCTATGGTGGGAGGCTTATTTCTCAGGAATGTTCACACCTTATTACTTTGTAATTGGGCAGTGGGTCATGAGTGTTGTGATGTTCTCTGACCCTGGAGAAGGCTATATATACTTCTGAGGTGAGGCTTTGCTTTGGGGCTCACTCGTGGAAAAAGTTGTGTGATTTGGTCAGATGAGACTCTGAGCAGCTATTGAGCCCCAACAGATTTGAAAACCCACATGTTGGTTCTTCCCTCTCTGGTAACTAACTAGGTATGGATAAAATAGTCAGACAGCTAGAAGCCCTGTCTACTGGTCTGTTTCTCTGTCTGTATTTTTTTTTGTCTGCTTGTAACTTCTATTTGTATTTTCTCTGAAGTTCAGGGTGCTAACTTTTTCCCCTGAACTAGGAAAATGATATATGTTTGATTAAAGTAAGATTTTGACCCCTTTTTTGTTGCTTTCCTTAAGAAAAACAGATCAAAGAACCTGTGCTAACAGCCATCCTGGGTATGCTAGGGTGCTTGGCTTGCTGCTACAATAATGAAAAGTAGTAACTGGAAGATGCTAAAAAGCATTTTTAATCTGGATTTAAGGAAAAATTTGCTAATAATTTGAGATCTGTCTATGTTCGAGTGTAAACTGCTGTTCTATGCAATCTTGATCTTCTACTGCTATGTAACATCAGGGAGAAGGGGTCTTTCTAACAATATAGTTATGGACTCTTAACTTAATGTCCATCAAATTAAGAAAAAAAAGAAACTTTTGATAAATGAATTTTGATACACTTGGTTTCCTTTCTACTTTATGCATTTAAAATATTCTAAGAGGGACATTCATAAGCTTGACTGGACTGCTAAAGGTACCCATGGAATATTCCCCTTCTTCTCCTTAAAACTTAGCTTAAATTATTATTTGAGCTAGAGTCCAAAATTCCATTTAACTCATATAGAGATCTTGGATTGCTCATTTTAGCACTATTCAAATCTTCCCAGAGACATCACATACAGAAAACTGCAAAGGTGCTGGCTAGAACTGTGATAGAGGGAGTTGCTTGAACCCTATCCCTTCTCTGGTACTTACAAAGATTAATTTGGAACAAGAACTAGGGAAGACTAGGGATATTTGTTCTAAATAGTGGCCTTTATAATGAATTTCTGCTAGTAATAAAATAATTAGTCTCCCTACTTAGATGATATTCATCTTTGATGTATCAGGGGAGGGAGCTATAGGAGGTTTAATTTCCCATGTGATCTATCAACACAACCTGTAATTTATCATATGATTTTTCAAACCTCTACACTGCTTGGGCCAGCCCTTAGATAACATTTAAGTTGGCCTTCTTAGAATATATAGCTATATTTAATGAAGCAAGGTGTAGTTAAATCATTCATTCTAAGTAAGTTCATTAAATAATTATCATTGATTTTAATGACATTTGTTTTAAAGTGTTTGTAGGGACAGCTAGGTGGTGCAGTGAATAGAGCACTGACCCTGGATTCAGGAGGACCTGAGTTCAAATCCAGCCTCAAACACTTGACATACAAGCTGTGTGACCTTGGGCAAATGACTTAACCCCAGTTTGATTACCCTCTCCTCTCCAAAATAAAAAAAGAGTGTTTCTGAAGGAATTATAACAAGACCAAACAGGTAAAAATCATTCAATTGAGTTCTCATGCTTCTTACTTCAAATGCTAATTCTCTGACTTGATCCATTAGCCATCAGGTGATATGTATGATGAAATACAACATCTAAATGGGGAAAAAGTTCCTTATTGGGTGTTGTTACTTTATCCTTTGTGATAACTTTGTTAGAGGGGGAAAAAATAGAAGTCAGTATTAGTAGATCCCATTGTGTTATCTTTTGTACTGATCTATATTAAGTCCTAGAGTATAACAAGAAATGAAAGTTTTGATTTTTTTAAACTATTAGCATTGGGTTGCTCTATTCATTCATGCAAAGAAGTAAGATCGCATCACTTTTGTTGTCATTGTTTCCTTGTTTTGGTGGTGGTGTTTTTTGTTTTGTTTGTTTGGTCTCCCTGTTATCTCTTAATAAAAAATTTCTAGGGTCTAGGTGTTGTGATCAGTTAGCCCTAGTGAGGAAGTAAACCAAGAAAACTCTATGATTGAAACAATATTTTTTTATCAATGTTCTATTTTATTTTTATTTCTTTTGTTAAATATTTTCTAATTCTTTTTATTTTTTTCTTTTCTATATAAATTAATTAAATTATTTTTAGTTTTCAACATTCATTTCTATATTTTTTTAAATTTTAAATTTTTAAAATTTTCTCCACTTCCCTCTTCTCCTCCTTCCCCAAGTTGGTGTGCAATCCTATATAAGCTCTACATATACATTCTTAATAAACATATTTTCCCATTAGTCATGTTGTATGGAAGAACTAGAATGAATGAGAGGAACCATGAGAAAGAAAAAAGAAAACAAAACAAAAAGGGATAGCTAATAGTATGCTTCGATCTGCATTCAGAATCCATAGTTCTTTCTCTGGATGTGAATAGCATTTTCCATCATGAGTCTTTTGGAGTTGTTTTAGATCCTTACATTGCTGAGAAAAGATAAGTCTATTAAAGTCAGTCATTGCATATTTGGGGCTGTTACTGTGTACAATGCTCTCCTGGTTCTTCTCACTTCACTCAGCATTAGTTCATATAAGTCTTTCCAAATTTTTCTGGTTTACCTGTTCATCATTTCTTATAGCACAGTGGTATTTCATTACATTCATATACCACAACTTCTTCAGCTATTCCCCAATTGATGAGCATTCCCTCAATTTCCAGTTCTTGGCCATCACAAAAAAGAGTTGTTATAAATATTTTTGTTCATATGGGACTTTTTTCCCATTTTATGATTTCTTTGGGATACAGTCCTGAACATGTTATTGCTGGGTCAAAAGGTATGTACATTTTTATAGTCCTTTGGGCATAGTTCTAAATTTCTTTCCAGATGTTGAATCAGTTCAGAATTCCACCAAGGAATTAGTGTTCCAATTTTTCCACATTTTCTCTGACATCATTTTCCTATTTTGTCATGTTAACCAATCTTGTAGGTACCTGAGTGTTGTTTTGATTTGCATTTCTCTAATCAATAGTGATTTAGAGCATTTTTTTCGTATAACTATAGATAGCTTTAATTTCTTCCTCTGAAAACTGCCCATTCATATCATTTGACCATTTATCATTTGGGGGATGACTTGTTCTCTTATAAATTTGACTCAATTGCCTATGTATTTTAGAAATGAAGCCTTTATCAGAGACATTGCTTGTAAAAATTAAAACATATTTTAAGAAGAACATTTTTAGTTTTTGCTTTTGTTTTGTGTTAATTTACTAATAGATAAATGGTTAATAGAACCAGAGGATGACCTGTATATTTGGGAAAACTCTTATGTGTTAAAGAAATAAAGAAAGAGTCCTATTGGACACTTTTCATGACACAAATACGGTATTAAACCAGGAATAGATAAAACAGAGAAAGAAAATTATAGACCAATTTCCCTAATGAATATTGATGCAAAATTTTTTAACCATATACTAGCAGGGCAATTACAGCTATATATCAGAAGGATTATATATCACTATATAATATATCACTATCACCAGGCAGGATTTATACTAGGAATGTGGGGTTGGTTCAATATTAGGAAAACTATCAACATAATTGATCAGATCAGCAACAAAACCAACACAAAACATTTGGTTATCTCATTAGATGCAGAAAAAGCTTTTGATAAAATGCAATACCCATTCCTATTAAAAAAAAACAAAACACCAGAGCAAGATAGGAATAATGGAGTTTTCATTGAAATGAAACAAGCAAGCATTACATGTGATGGGGTAAGCCAGAAGTTTTCCCAATAAGATCAGGAGTGAAACCAGGATGCCCATTATAAACACTATTATTAAACATAGTACTAGAAATATTAGCTATAGCAAAAAGAGAAGAAAAAGAAATCAAAAGAATTATATTAGGCAAGGAGTAAATAAGAAAACAAAATTTTCATTCTTTATAGACTATATGATGGTGTACTTAGAGCAGGGTTTCTCGAAATTGTTCTACTCCTGACCCTTTTTGGCAGCATTCCTTGGTGTTGTGTGGCCTGAGGACATGCACAGTGCAAAGTGGGCATGCTTTGTGTTCAGAACTGAGGGGATAGTGAGGTTATACAATACAACTGAGCCAAGTGCTGCCAGAAACACCTGGGATTCATTGCACCTTCGATTTTTTAATTAAGTTTTGCTTTTTGTACTTTCAGAAAACTCACTGGTGCCAAATTCTTCACAACTACATATGGGGTTGTGACCCACAGTTAAAGAAGCACTGACTTAGAGAACCCTAGAAAATTAACCAAAAAAGACTTGAAATAATTAGCATCTTTAGCAAAATTGTAGGATATAAAATAAAACCACATAAATCATCAACATTTCTATATTTTACAAACAAAGCCCAGAAGCAAGAGATTGAAAAAAAATGCCATTTAAAATAACTGGAAGCCATATAAAATATTTAGGAGTTTATATGTCAAGACAAACCCAGGAACTATATGAGCAGAATTACAAAATATGTTTCACACTAATAAAAAAACATCAATTGCTCATGGATAGGCTGAGCCAATATAATAGAAATGACAATACTGCCTAAACTAATTTATTTATTCATGGCCAAATGAATTAAGTTACCAAAAAAGTATTTGATAGAGTTAGAAAAAATAACAATAAAATTCATTTGGAAGCACAAAAGGTCAAAAATACCAAAGGAATTAATGAAAAAACAATTCCACAAAGGAAGGTAACCTAGAAATACCAGGTCTTAAACGATATTATAGAACAGTAATCATCAAAATTATCTGGTACTGACTAAGAAATGTAGTGGTGGGTCAATGGAATAGATTAGGTACACAAGACACTGTAGTCAATGATCATAGTAACCTAGTGCTTGATAAACCCAAAGACTGCATCCTTAGGGAGATGAGCTCACTATGTGACAAAATTTATGGGGAAAACAGGAATTCAACAGGACATAAGGTAAGTGTAGACCAACATGTCATGCTGTACATCAAGTTAAAGTCAAAATGTGTGAGTGTTTTAGGCATGAAGGGTGACACCAAGAGAAAGGAATAAATAATATACCTGTCAGATCTATGGAGAGGGGAAGAATTTATGACAAAACAAAAGATAGAGAGTGTCATAAAATGTACAATAACAATTTTGATTATATTAAATAAAGAAACTTTTTCAAAAAGAAAACCAATGCAAGCAAGATTAGAAAGAAGTTGGAAAGCTGGGAAATAATCTTTGCAGAAAGTGTTTCTGATAAAGGTCTCATTTTTCTTTGTAAAAATATAAGTCAGTCCCCAAATCATAATTGGACAAATGATATGAACAGGTAGTTTTCAAATGAAGAAATCAAAGCTATATTTAGGCATATGAAGAAGAGGTACAAATTATGCTTGATTAGAAAAGTGTAAATTATAACAAATCTGGTAGGTATCACACCTACCAGATAGGCTAATATGATGAAAAAAAAATTTTTAAATAACAAATGTGGGAGTGGATGTGGGGAATTTGAAACACTAATGCACTGTTGGTAGAGTTGTGAAGTGATCCAACTATTCTGGAGAGCAATTTGGAACTATGCCATAAGGACAACCAACTGTGATCCAGTAATTTTTGATCCTTTGATACAGTAATACCACTACTAGGTCTGTATCCTAAAGATATAACGAAAAAAAGAAAAAAGCCTACGTTTTCAAAAATATTTATAACAGTACTATTTGTGTTGACAACGTATTAGAAACTGAAGGGATGCACATCAATTGAAGAATGACTGATTACATTGTGGCATATGAATGTAATGGAATGTTATTGTGCTATATGAAATGATGATGAGGTACATTTCAAAAATACCTGGAAATACTTGTATGAGCTGGTGCTGAGTGAAATAAGCAGAACCAAGGGAAGCATTATTTATAGTATCAGTAACATTGTGTAATGATCAACTATGAAAGACTGCACTCTTCTCAGCAACACAATGATCGAAGAAAACTATAAAGGAGTCTTGATGGAAAATGATTTCTATATCTGTATAAAGATTCAGTGGACTCTGAATAAAGATCAAAGCATACTTTTTTCACTTACTTTATTTTTTGTTTTCCTTTTTGAGGTATTTCTTCTCTCACAATGGTGAGTAATACAGAAATATGTTTTACTTAGTAGCACATATATAACCTATATGAAATTGCTTACCATTTCAGGAAGAGAAGGGAGGGAGCCTAGAAGAAAAATTTGAAACTCAAAATCTTGTAAAATTGTGTGCTAAAATTGTCTTGACATATAATTGAGGGAAAATAACATACTATTTAAAACAAAGAAGAGGAGCTTTTGTTTCAGGGAAAAGTTTGGGAGGAGGGGTTAATAATACCACAGTTTTCCTAAAACACAACTCAGTCTTTTCCCATTACTTGGTCAGCTCATTACTCAATTTTTATGTTAGCTGTATGGACTCTCCTTACAGCTGCATGTAATCTAGAAAACGGAGATGATAACACACTCATATGTCTACCTTCCAATCTCTACATTTTTTTTCTTTTTAAATAAGAACTGACTAATTCACTTTATAGATAGAGCATTAATCCTGTAATCAGGAACACATGCATTCAAATCTGACCTTAGATATTTACTAGCTGACAATGGGCAAGCCACTTAATCTCCATTTTCCTAAGTTTCCTCAATTGAAAAAAAATGATAATAATAGCACGTACCTTCCAGAGTTTTTGCAAGCATCAGTTGAAATACTTATAAAGCATTTAGCAGAATACTTGACATATAGGAGGTGATTAATTGAATGCTTATTTTCTTCTTCCCTCCCTCCCTTTCTTCTCCCTTTCCTTTCTTCCTCCCTTTCTCTCGCCCCTCCCTCCTTGAAAAAAGTGTGAGATGAGAACAAGCTGCATTTTCTTCACTAACTACATTCTGTAATAGTCTTCATCTACTTTCTATTTCTTGTCAGCCTCTTTTGGCTGATTTTGGATCCCATTTGGGAGACTGCAGTATGATATTCTAGACCTTGACAAACAATATGGTATCATCTGTTAAAGAAAAAAATGTGAGAACATACTCCTCTATAGATAATTGCTCTTTTATTTAGGCTTTGTGCTTTGTGTTATCTAGAGTCATGTATTTGTCATGAGTGTGTATATTATTGGTTTATGCCTTGCTTGATGCCATGGAAGTCATATGAAGAAGTTATCTGTTGATATGTTATTTCAGGATTCATATAATAGTGCCAAATGTAAAGGGGTCACCTTATTCTAAGAAAGTCTTTAAGGTGTAGATATATTGATTCATTGTATTGTATGCATTTTTATAGTCAACAGGCCATAAATTTAGTGGAACGTTGTTTATAGTTTTCACTCAATTGAGTAACTATAAAATTATCATATATGTATGTATGTATAACTTATAAATATATATAATGCACATAAAACTCATATATGCACATACACACACACACACACACATATATATATATATATATATATATATATATATATATATATATATATATATATATATATACTGTGTGTGTGTTATTACTTCCACTTTACAAACAATAAAATTGAGGATCTGAGAAATTAAGTGACTAGACCATTGCCATGCAATTAGAAAGAGTGTGATTCAAGTTTGGACTCAATGTTTCTTCTAGCTCTGATTCCCTAGCTAGATACTGTCTCTCAATAATTACTATTAATAAAGAAACATCCATTGTCCCCTACCATTTTCTTTAATTGTTGTTTTTAATCTTTCCAGGTCAGCTCATTTTGTCTGGTGTTAGAAATTTTCTTGTTCTCTGTTTCCTTGTTCTTCTTTTCAATCCACATGAGTCCTTTGTTACTGGAACCATTCGTATTCATACAATTTCTGAGCTTCAATTATATGAGTATTGTTATTGTCTAATTCAAACATCCTTTATAACATTATCAAGCTATTTTCTGACTTTCTTAAACAATTCTGATATTTATGAACTACCATAACCTTTCCTTAATTCTGAGTTTCCTGTCTAATTCTACTTGTTCAACTTATTCATTGGTTAGCTCTGTTTTGTTGGTGGTGGTGTTGGCAGTAGTGTGTGTGTGTGTGTGTGTGTGTGTGTGTGTGTGATTTTGCATTGACCTTGTGGACCTAGATTCCAGTCATTTTGTAAATGGTTTCTTGCTCGACCTTATCTATTTCTCCTTGTCTTAGTTCTACTACCTCAGACCTAGTTCCTTGTTTTTGACAATGCCAACTTTCACTCAGAGGCTAGAAATAACCTCTGGAACCCATGGAAGTAGGATTGAGTGATCCTGGATCTATCTGCTTTATAAACGTATGCAAAGAACACACTCTTGATATTTTATTCATTTATCAATTTTTTTCTTGATTTTTGATACATTTTTTTTCATTCTTAAGCTTTTCCTTAATTCTTAGGGAAACATTTAAGCAACTAGAATATCTCTCTTCAAAGAAACACATGGTAAGATTTATTACTAACTACTCCATATGATTTATTATGCTGAGTCACCCCTGAAGCAAATGCATTATTAAGTAGTTTAAAAATTCATGCTATGTTCCTAACACAGTAGGAGTGCCTCAGAGGAGCTTATCCATCTGACAAATATATATTTAACAAAATTGCTTCAAATGAATCTCTTTTATTCATTGTTGTAATTATTGTTCTTATTTAAGACTTGCATATATTTAGCATAAATAACAGATTTCATTTACACAAGATTATGTTTCATTCTTTGAGGCAAATGGAGTCATAGTCTTTACTTTAAAAGCCTTGTTTAAGTTGCAAAATGTTTTATATCACTGTGCAGTTTTGCATGAGGTCATTGAAGTTTCTTCGGAAATTCAAATGAGTATCTTGAACATCAGATTCAGCAAGCTACCAGCAAAAAATGATCCTTTTTTAGTAGAAGATTGACATTTAAATGAACTTTCACATAGATTGTACCAGAAATTAAAAGACTACACCAATAAAAGAGTAAGTCTGTCCCATACATCCTTACTGGCAGGAATTCATTCTTTGTAGTTACAGAAAAGACCAGTCAGGCCTCTAGCTTAGACTTGAATGATTCAAACCAAAGATGCCAGTGTCTTCTTAAACTGAAAGTAGACCCTGAAATTGAAATGATATTGTTAAATGTAAATACCCATAGTGGGTATTTCATTTGAATTGTACAATTCTTAAAGTAATAATTGGCTATAAATAGTTATTTTAGCATTTTCTTAGTCTTGGCCAAGGTATGTATTTAACCTCCATGGGTCTCAGTTTTCTTTTAAAATGAAGGGGTTGAATTAGATAGCCTGTGATGTCCTTTCTATCTCTAGAGATATGATCCTTTGAGCTATGATTTTGTAAGAAGCTGCACAGTGTTCTTATTGCCACTGTACTGGAAATACCGTTTAGTATTCATATTCAGAATTTGTAGTAATTCAGTTAAATTTTCTAATTTTCCTTTTAAAGGATATGTTTATGTTTGTTCTGCCTATCCAATTAAACTATAAGCTATTGAATGCTGAGTTATAGTTTCTAATTCTTTAATTGTTCCCAAAGGCAAACAGTATGTATTATTCAATGTGTCATTTGAGTGACTTATCACAAACATAAACTAAGATATTTTGAATAATGACAAAAAGACTTAGAATAACAGGTAAATTTCATTATCATCCTCCTTTAAGGAAACCAAAAGAAATCTCTTTTAAAAGAACAAGAGGTAAGCCACAAATACTAACAAAATATTGCATTTTAGTAGTTTGAATTATCCTTATTTTTTGGAACTCAGATCACATTCTCCCATGGAAACAATACTATGCATGAAATGGAAGAGTGCTAGATAGTCTCTCAAAACTCATTTAATCATTATGTAGTTGGAAATATAGTTCATTAGGTATAAAACAGAATTATTGTTTGTAGCAGTTAATCCACATAGCTTTGGGACTCTTTCCTTTTACTAAGTGTATCTTGATAGGTGAGTACACACAAATTTAACTTGCTCATTTTATTTAGCTGATCCCAGACCATCAGACAAGACCATATTTCATATCCCACCCAACTACTGACCCAAACAATCTAGTCATCTGCCCTGTTGCAAATTCTCTAGCTCCCCTACTCTCACCCTACTACTTCCACATATTATTCTGTGCTCAGTGATCATATCAATACTGTCACATGCAACTCATTCCTGAAACGAGATGTCAATTGACTCTTCTATGGCACAGCTCACCATCTCTGTGATTCCTCAGGAACTTTTCTAGGCACCACTCTCATATATATTTTGTTTTCTACCATTAGAATATATACTTCTAAGGGTCAGGGACTGACTTAATTTTGAATTTGTGTCACCCATGTTTAGCACATTTCTAAGAATTAATCAGCTAATCTACCAATTAATGCCTACATAAATGCCTGTGCTAAGTTCTGGGGATGCAGAGGGAAACAAAAGCCAATCCCTGTCCTCAAGAAGTTTACAATATAAAAGAGGAGACAACATAGGAATAAACGTATTCAAAGCTGCTATCTTCAGGATAAATAGAAAATAACTAACAGAATGAAGGCACTAAAATTAAGAGGGTTGTAGAAATCTTCCAACAAAATTGGATTTTATCTGGGATTTGGAGTTCAGTGTACAGAGCATGGAAGGGAGAGCATTCCAGGCATGGGAGATAGCCAAGAGATGGAGTGAAACCACTTGAACAAATGTTTTTTTAAAATTTATTCACTAATTTATTCAACAGAGGCCTCAAACTGAAATTGCTTGTTTCTTTTAAATTATTTGCCAGGATCTTACTCAAATGTAGGAATTTGGAAAGATATAAAAGTACAAGTTTTGTGCAAAAATATGAAGCATACATTGAATGTGATTCCACAATTTGTAAGTGCCTCTTAATGTTTGTCTTTTAATAGACCAATTTCAATGCAATTTAATTAAAAAGAATAGCAAGACAAATAAGAATGACCTTCTCACCTTTCATAGTTCAGAGGGATTCACTGATAACTGAACACACCTAGATACCTCAAAATATTGTTAGGAAAGTGAACATGAGTAGGACCACAGGCAGCCTAGGGGGATGTATGTCTAACCAGGGAATGCATATAAGAGAGAGCACAAATCAGCAAATTTGCTTAACCATACATCAAACTCTATAAATTCCGCTGGAAACTTTCACTGCCTTCAATAGTGCTAATTGCTGCTTTCTTTGTTGGGCCATCTTAAAGTCCTCTATTGTGCTGATCTTGGCTGCCATCTGCTGGTTTTCTCCTGAACTGAAGCACAGTAATAAATCTCAGGTCCTTTAAATCAGAAACTTGGGGGCTATTTCATCTCTTCTGTGAATCAGACCCAGAACCATAATCTTTCAGTCAGAGTTAACTCTAGGCTGAGGTTCAGTTTATCTTTTAAAAATCAGATTCTTACTCTAGCTGCTATTCCTAGAACTCAGTTTACTCTCTGAATAGGGGCAAGTACAACTCTGTTAATTCCCATCACGTCTCTGGTTGTTAGTATGAGTTCATGCAAATCACTTCAAGATACAGGATAGAATATCATCAAATTCTGTCACCCCTATCAATCTGAACCACCAGTTTCCTTGAATTATGATAGAGACTGTATGTGTGATTTCAGTCATATAGAAAACTACATCTTTTGATTCATCTTGGCACTTTGCCTGGAATTTATAATACTGGAGAATTTTGTAGAGAGCACTGAGAAGTGAAGTGACTTTCCCAGGGTCATATAACTAGGACTGTAAGTCAGATACAGGTCTTGTGCCCAGGTTTTCCTGAAGTTAAGACAAGTTCTCTACCCACTGTTCTGAACCCACCTCTTTTGTCTAAATTATTAATTAAATCTTTGCTTTAATTACTATCTGTATCTTTGTTCTTCACAAACCCATGCTCACCTGGTTAAATGTTTATATGCCCAAAAGAACAAGTAAAGAGCTCTATCATATAGCATGGGAGAATACTTTTTATAGCTGTAGATTTGAGATACCTGCATTATGACATTTTTTTTAAATCTAGCTAGAAACTGAATTTTCAATAAGGTCTTCCTGATAGAAAGCTGATGGTCTCTGTGAGGTCTCCCTTTATCCTTCTCTTGTACCCTACTTCAAATACAGGAAAGGAAATCCTTTCCCAGGCTTCTGTAACTGAAAAACTAAAGGATGGGAATTTTAGACATGAGTAAGGTTTATAAGCTGTACATTCACAAGTAGGAGACAGGCTGTATTTATCAATTTCATTTGCCACATCATTCTTCATAACAGACAAAAGTTAAAATCTAATGACATGTAATATTTATACAAATAATAAAAACTACATATTTAAGTAGATATGAACTCCAAGTTCTTGGAAAATATACTACTTTCTACCAATTTTGCTTGAAAAAAGGCAGAATTTGAGTAACAAAAAGTGCTTTTGTAATGACAGCTGTGTACCTGTCATTACATTGAAATTTAAATTAGTTTCTAAATTCTCTACAAGGAGATATAAATAACATTTTCAATAAACTCATATTGAATTTTATTATTTCATAGTAATAATACAGTTATGCATGGTATTCTTTGTTGCCCTAATTTTGAGTGAAAGAAAATAACAGGTATTCTTCCTTTATACCATGAAGCTGGTGTTCATCAATGTGATACAATGATTACGTTTGGGAATACTCAATTTTGAGGCATATTTTGTGAGCCAATATGGCATCAAGTTGTATTCAATGTGACTGATCATTTGTCCCTACTTTGGAATATAAGAGCATCAGTATGATATCCAGTCCTTGTGGGCATAAGTGTATATTTTCTAAAGTTTTCTGTTGTGAAACATTGAAATCAGGAAAAGTTTGTATAATGTGATTTAAAGGATATCAGGAAAGTCTCCATACTACAAATAATCCATGCCTACTATAAATCTTTAGTGTTCCAGTATTATACTTTCTTTGTGTAAAGGCAACAGTATTACAGGAATCTCTGGGAATGGTCCTTTAAAATTGAAATACCCCTGGAAGAAATTTGGTACTTTGGTGGAGTCATTATTTTAAATGTGACCAATTATCCTTGCAAATAAGGACTTCACCCATGCATCTTAAAATTTGTCCTAAAACCTATCCTTTCTGAGCCTAATAACTTTTGGGAAGTTTTGTGGTATAGTAGATAAAGCATCTGACCTGGAGTCAGGAAGTGTCACCTTCAGGAGTTCAAAGCTGGATTCAGATACTTACTAGCTATGTGACCCTGGGCAAATCATTCCATCCTGTTTGCCTCCATTTCTTCATCTGTAAAATGATCTGGGGATGAAGTGGCAAACTACTCCAGTATCTTTGCCAAGATATGACTGAACATCAATGTCCTTTCTGAACTTAGGAGGTCAGGGTATATGCTATACTACTACTACAACTAGAAATAACCACCCAAACAAGAATATATAATACTTTAAGGTTTGCAAAGCTTTACCTCATTTGTTCCTTACAACAAACCTGTAAGGTAAGTGTGATAATCATTTTTACACATAGGCATTTTATGGATGAGGAAACTTGAGAGTGAGAGAGTGAGAGAATTAAGGGATTTGCAGGATCATACAACTGTAAATAACTGAAACAGGGTTGATCTCTAGGTCTTCCTGATTCAAGCACTGGTTCCATTATGCTATATGATTGCCTCTATTTTATCTATAAGTGTATGTCTATGTATATATGTGCACATGTACACATGTATGGTTAAAATAGTGTTAATTGGGTTTTAGAAGTATGAATAGCTGGTTTGTAATAGGCAAAATATCTTCTAATTAGCTCTGAACATCTCACTCTGGTTAGTAATATTTCCTTTGGTAGTCTTATTATTACTCTCCACCCAGCTCACCTCTACCCCTACATGGTTGTGAGCTCATTTATCCTATGACCATGTAATCCAAATTAACTCCCTAGTCATAGAAAATAAATGAGCACAGGGAGCAGCTAGGTGGCACAGTGAATAAATAGAGCACCAGACCTGGAGTCAGGAGGACCTGAGTTCAAAACTGGCCTCAGATTGGGAAAAAAAAATAGCTGTGTGACCTTGGACATGTCACTTAACCCCAACTGCCCCACTTTCCCCCCTCCTAAAAGCAAAAACAAAACAAAACAGTAAAATAAATGAGCATGAGCAGTCTGTGTCCTGTAAACTGGATTAATGATCTTTTTGGCATCTTATACTTAAGGAGTAACTGTCTAAGACCACCTCTTCTAATTATTTTATTTCTGATTAAATTAAATAACTGAATAGTATTTTTGCAGTACAAAGTGATTTTCGTTTGGAAGCAAGCTTAGGTAAAATTACGAGTTTGGAAAAATATGAAATATCAACATTATATTTTTAGAGCAAACAAATCATAGGCAATGCTAATTAAACAAGACAAATATTTCTGAGAGAACTAAAAAGATAAACAAAAACAACAAATACCTATATTTTTCTTAAACAATTGGATTGAAGATTTTTAAAGCTTAGAATTTACATCTTAGGAATTTTCATGCTTTACCAAACAAAAAAAGAAAATTAACTAGCATTTCAAGGCAGTGCTTATATTGTTCTTATTGGACATGTTCATATCACTCTTATTAATTCTTTCAAATGTGACTTCATGATATTATAGACTCAGAGAATTTAGATTATTACAAATCATGTAGTCTATTCTTTGTTATTATTGTTCAGTAAACACCTGAAACATGACAGTTATGCCTCTCTCTTCAAGACCCCATTAGGGTTTTTCCTGTCAAAGGTATTGGAGTGGTTTATATTCTCCAGGTAATTTTTACAGATGAGGAAACTTAGGTGAACAGGATTAAGTGACTTGCCCAGCGTCACACAGCTACTAAGTGTCTGAGACTGGATATGAACTCATAAAAATGAGTCTTACTGACTCTAAACCTGGTGTTCTATCTACTGCGCACCTTAACTGCACTCAATCTATTCTTTGGCCTTTAGTATTGCTGAACATTTCTAGTTGGTATGGAAGAGGCAGGAAACAGAAAGTAAGACATTTTGAGGGGTTAGTAGGAAAGTCAAGGAAAACTTAAAAATTATGTTTTTTATTTGTGAGGCATGATCACATTTGCCACCTGAGGGCTAGGAATAAGTAGAAACAAACAGATCCAAATGGATGCTTAGAGGCAATAATAGATGGAAGATCATGGGGAAAATTTTAGGTGATGACATCAATGATAGGAGTTCAGAAAGTACTAGAAAATGGGTGTAGTTATAGATCCCATTAGAAGAAGATGGGAAAGATAAAGAACATTTACATTGTACTGCTTTGATCTCATTCAAGTGCAAGGTTTAGTCAAGTGCTGGGAGAAAGAACTTGGTGATGGTGGCATGTGGAGAGAGGAGAAGATCTGGAATAGCTGCTGCAGGAAACCTAAAGTGCTCGTATTAAGCTTTCATTCAGCTAAATACTTTATGTTTGTTTTTTTTTTCAAATGAGCTGCTGGCAAACTATATCTTTCCCATTCTGTTCTTTTTTTTTCTTTCTCTAAATTAACCTAAATGTAGAACTTTGTATTTTATTTGAATTACACTTAATCCTATTTTTTTTTTGGAAGGTGAGGGCTATGCTTCTAAACTATTGTTATCAAAATTATCATCAAGCACAGTAACGTCTAACTTTTTTAAAATTCATCTTTTCTTTCTTTTTCAAAGTTAGGACATAATTATAACTTTTATAATATTCTGGCACTTCCCTCCATTTCCACGATTTCTTAAACATTGTTAATTATTCTTCTATATTTCATTATCATGAGATATAATTCTCACAAACCTAGAAACAAATACATTTAATATACTCAAAAATATTATTGCTTCAAGAAACCTTATTAGCAGAGTAGAATTCAGTTCAATTTTATTGATAGAACAGAGATTATAGTTGTCAAAAACCTTAAAGAAAATATCCAGTTCAACTCTTTCATTTTAAGGAGGAAAAATGGAGATCTAGAGAAGTACCAATCACTTATCTAAATAGTGATAAGATATGGGCTAAATGCTCCTGGATCCCTAAATAATATTGTTGTAAGTATTGCCTAGTATATATTAATGAAATTGAATTTAGTTACTTTAGTAATATTCTTTAATGGAATCTAGTTCATCATCTAAACTATTAATAATATTTTAGCAGGTTATAGGAATAGCATCATGAATCTGAATTTGAGAATATGTGTAGGGTATATATATTTCCATGTAAGTAATCTGTACATTTATATGAGTTGCCTGAATTTGCCCCCCATGAAAGGGAGATTTTGATTCCTGCCTGGATGTGGTAAGAGAAGTGGTCATGAAGCTGATTGTACTGTTCTCCCCTGAAAGAATGCCATGCTAGAATAGATTTATATTTATTTGTCCATTAAATAGTGAGGGGAATGGCTTCCCCCCCAATTTCAAGTTACTTATCTAGTTTCTATCCTTTGAAGGGGAAAAGGAAGTCTAAGCTAATATCTATAAACTTTACTCTTTTCCATCAAAGTTTTGTTTTACAAAAGACATTCCCAAAGAGTGAATAATGCATAATCCAATTTATCCAAGCAGAAGACAAAGAAAAAAAAAAGTTGTAGCTTAGAATATATCATATGATTCATGGAATCAGTGAGCCCTTTAACAGGAAGCAAGATAGCTCAACTTGCCACACAGTTTAGCCTAGATCATATTCAAAGGAACTTCTCCAGTTTTTTGAGGGGAGACCAGTTGAAAACTAGGGAAATATAGAAATCTAGCTTCCTCCTGAATGTCTGTTTTTCAATGTCGTCTCTGTATATATCTCTCCTTGAAGAGAACCTGCAAGAACATGTTGCTGCCAGGAGGTGCAGTATATAGAGCACTTGGCCTGTGAAATGGGGAGAGTAATAGCATTTGTCTCTCAAGGTTGGCATGAGAATCAAATGGGATAATAATTGTAAAACACTTAGCCAAGTGTCTTACATGCGTTATCTAATTGCCTCCTCCTACTCTTTTTCCTTTTCCTCCTCCTTCTCCTTTTCTTCCTTTTCCCCATTCAACCTCTCTTTCCATTCCTTCCTTCCTCTTTCTTGATTTCTTCATTATTATTACTATTACTTATATCATAATTATCATTGTATGTGTCCTCTCTCAAAGTTTAAAAGGAGAAAAGAAATCTTTCTTTTCTAAACTCTGGAGCTGACCAAGCCCAGAACTGATTTTAATCAACATTGAGTCAAATCTCATACTAATATTTCATGCTTGATATCTGGGCTATATATGTATTAAATGCGCAAGTGATAAAGATTTACTTTTATATAGCTTCAAAGGATTTCTTAATGACGTTTTAGGGTAGATTGTCATTGTTATACTAAAGTGTTATGTAACTATCTATGTACTCTTGTGTCAGAAAAAAAAATGTATGGAAAAAGAGACCTGGGTTCCTTTGGGAGAAGAAAAAAATGTCACTCATTATATGATCAGGACAACACATGGAAGCCTGTGACTATCTTCACTGGATATCTCATTAAGTGGGAAACCAACTCAAGTTTAATTATAATAAATAATGAGGAAACTTCAAATACTTCACATTAAAGAAATTGTAGAGGCGGAGAGAAGTTAGAAAGTTGCCTAAGCTGTCCACCATTTCTTTGAAAGCCATCAATACCCTAAAGAGATTCTGAAGTGACAGAAACAACAAAAAGACAGAATGAAATAATTTTCCAGCTCAAGATAACTCAGAATGATTTAGGAAAGGTATGTCTCATTTTGGTAAAAGGGGAGCGTAGAAGGTGTCTGGGCAAACCAATGGAAGGCTCTTAGATAAAATACAGATCAACAACCTAGGCCCATTGGTCTTGAATCAGCAGGCCAGTGGCACATTTCGTCAGCTGTGAGGCCTCTAGTTCCAGTACAGAAAGCAAATTGTGAACCCTGAAACCCAGGCAACAATAGGTATGACTTGACTGGGCCACCTCAGCACAATGGGCAAGCTTCCAGCATCTGAGGCCTCTACTTAAAAAGCCAGTGCCCATGCCCCTTTCCCCCTGCGCAAGAAGCTTGGAACAGTGCCCCCTGTGCCCTAGTAGGAGAGCTAATTTTTTAAATGACTAAAAACCAACCAAACAAACAAGAAATACAAAAAAAAAGCCCAGATAATGCAAGACTGGGAATATCAAAACACAAATTCAGAAGTGGACAAAATGTCGATGTCTACATGTGAAGCCTCAAAGGGGAATATGAATTAGTCTATATACCAAAAAGTCATCTTGAAAGAGCTCCAAAAGAATTTTAAAAATCAAGTAAGATGGGTGGAAGAAAGATTGGGGAAAGGAATGAGAGATATGCAGGAGAATTATGAAAAAAAATGAGTCAATAGCTTGGAAAAGCAAATGCAAAAATTGACTGAAGAAAACAGCTCCTTAAAAAATAAAATTGGCCATA
>CM053588.1:189341810-189379851 GCA_028646515.1 Pseudochirops corinnae | reverse complement strand
TGATTTCTTCAGTCATACTGCTGACTCTCTTTTCATGATTTTCCTGCAACATTCTTATTTCTCTTCCCAATTTTTCTTCCACTTCCCTTATTTGGTTTTGAAAGTCCTTCTTCAGCTCATCCCTAGCTTTAAGGCATTCTTCATGTTTATTGGAGGCCTCTGGTGGGGGCACTCTGGCTGCGCTCTTCTCCTCCCTCTCTCTCCCATGATCTTTCTTTTCCCGAAAGGAGTCTAGGTTTTGGGAGCTATTCTTACTTAGCTTCTTATGCTTATTCTTACTCAAGGTTCTTCAGACCGTGAATTTTTTTTTTAAATCTCTGTGAGGCTTTGCTTCCAGAAGGGAAAGCTCTGTCCCAAATCGCTGGGGTCCTCCCGGCTGCCGTAGAATTCTGGCTGACTGGATAATGAAGACTCCAAGACCGAGGCCCAAGACAATCCGGATCCAGGCCGCTCAACGTGAGAGCACTGGTCTGAAAACAATCGCTCAGTCCCCCTGCTTTTTGCAGGCCAAGTGTGGGAAGCTACAACGTGGAGGCGGGTGCAAAACCTCCCCCTTTCGCTTTTCCGCTCTGGAGACTTTTCAGCTGGAGGCTTATCTACCCCTTTCATAATCCCCACTCACAGCTGTTGCTAATCCAGCTTGCTCACCTCTGAGGCTTTTCTGCACCTCCCACCCAGCCGCCCCTGGGGCACAGCCAGGGCTTCAGGCCAGGCTGGGTTCGGTATGCAGTGCTGATGTAGTTCCTCGTAGCTGAGCTGACTTTAGTGGGAAGTATCTTTGTGTGCGTTTTGGAGTTCTATGATTGGTCCAGAGTCCTATTCCTTGGGTATTTTGGCGTGGCTATGTGAGAGCTGTGATATATTGCTGCTGCTATGCCGCCATCTTGGCTCCGCCCCCTAATTAGGAACTATTTTTCCCAACTGTATGACAATAAATTTGATGGTCTAAAGGAATGACTGAATATTTATAAAAATATGTATATATATATATATAAATTGCCAATTTTAACAGAAGATAAAAAAAATACTTAATTTACACCATTTTAGAAAAATAAATTGAACAAATTGTCAATGAACTCCCTAAGAAAAAAATCTCCAGGAGCGGATTGATTTACAAGTGAATTCTTTCAGTCATTAAAAGAATAATGGATTCTAATACTTTATATACTATTTGGAAAAAAAAAAAGGGTGAAGGAGCTTTTTATCACACATATTTTTTTCTGATACCTTAACCAGGAAGAGCCAAAAGAGATAATGAAAATTATAGAGCAATTTCCCTAATGAACATTGACACAAAAATTTTAAATAAAATATTAGCAAAGAGATTGTAACAACTTATTATGAGCATAATATGCTATGACCAGGTAGAATTTATTCTTAGAATGAAGGGCTCATTCAGTATTAGGAAAACTATGAGCATAATTCACCATATAGATCACAAAACTAAGAGAAATCATATAATTATCTCTATAGATAACAGAAAAAAGAACTTTTAACAAAATACAGCACCAATTCCTATTAAAAACACTGGGGAACACAGGGATAAATGGAGTTTTCATTAAATTATACAGATTATCTATGTAAACCAGTGGTTCTTAACCTTCCTAATGCCACAACCCTTTAATACTCATATGTAGGTATATCTGCATGTGGGTGGACCCACCTGGAGATGGATAGAGGAATGGTGTCTTGGTTCCTAAGACCATCAGAAATATGTGTTTTCTGAAGGTCTTAGGTGACCCCTGTGACAGGGTTGTTCGACCCCCAAAAGGGTTGCGACCCAAAGGTTGAGAACCAATGGAACCCATCAGCAAACATTGTATATAATGGAGATGAGTTAGAAGCATTCTCATTAAGATCGGGTTTGAAAGAAGGATACTCATTACCACCACTTTACCATTGCACCATTACCATTATTCAGTATGGTACTAGAAATGTTAGCTTTAGCAATGAGAAAAAAAAATTGAAAGAATTAGAAAAGACAATGAAGAAACAAATCTATCATTCTTTGCAGATGATATGATAGTATTCTTAGAGAATCCTAGATAATCACCTGGAAAAAAAAGCTACATGAAATAATACACAAATTTAGTAAAGTTTCAGGATATAAAATAAACCCACATGAATTGTCTATTTCTATATATGACGAACAAAATCAAGCAGCAGGAGATAGAAAGAGAAATACCATTGAAAATAATGTTAGATAATATAAAATATTTGGGAACCTACCTGTGAAGACAAATCCAGGAACTCTATAAACACATTTGAAAAACATTTTTCACACAAATAAAGTCAAACCTAAATAATTGGAAAAAATATCAGTGCTCAGGTAGGCCAAACTAATAAAATAGAAATGACAATTTTACCTAACTTAGTTTACTTATTCAGTGTCATTCCAATCAAACTACCAAAAATTATTTTATAGACCTAGAAAAAATAGTAACAATTTATCTGGAAGAACAAAAGGTCAAGAATATCAAGGGAATAAATGCAAAGGTAGGTGGCCTAGTAACAGCAGATCTCAAACTATATTATAAAATGGCAATAATCAAAAATATTTGGTACTGGCTAAGAAATAGAGTGGTGGATCAATGGAACAGGATAGGTACTTAAAACACAATAGTTAATAACTAGAGTAATCTACTGTTTGACAAACCCAAAGAATCCAACTTCTGGGAAAAGAATTCATTATTTGCCAAAAACTTGTGGGAAAAGAGGAAAATACTATGGAAGGAATTAGGCAAAGAATAATATCTCATACCATATATCAAAATATGACCAAAATGAGTCTATATGATTTGGACATAAAAGGTGATACCATAAGCAAATTAGAAGAGCAAGAAAGAGGATAGGGTTAGAATGGATGACCAAACAAGAGTGGAGAGGGTTAGAATGGATGACCAAACAAGAGTGGAGAGGGTTAGAATGGATGAACAAACAAGAGACAGATAACATTATGAAATTCAAAATGGATAATTTTGATTACATTAATTTTTTTGAAAAAGTTTTTGAACAAGCATAACCAGTTCAACCAAGATTTGAAGGAAAGCAGAAAACTGGGAAACAATTTTTAGAGACAGTGTTTCTGATAAAGACCTCCTTTCTCAAATATATAGAGGACTAAATCAAATTTATGAGAAAACAAGTCATTTTCCAGTTGATAACTGGTTAGAGGATATGAACAAGCTTTTTTCAGATGAAGAAGATAAAGCTATCTGTAGACATATTTTTTAAAAATCACCTCTAATCAATATTGATTAGAGAAATTAAAATTTAAACATGTCTGAGATACCACCTCATACCTATCAGATTGGGTAATATGACAGGAAAGGAAAATAATGAATGTTGGAGAAGTTGTGGAAAACTTGGAGACTCATACATTGTTGGTGGAGTAGTGAACTGATCCAACAATTCTGTAGAGCAATTTGGAACTATGTGCAAAGGGCCTTAAAACCATACATATCCTTTGATCCGGTAATACCATTACTTGGTCTATACGCCAAAGATGTCAATAAAAAGGACCCACATGCACAAAAATATTTGTTACAGCTCTTTTTGTGGTCACAAGGAATTGGAAATTAAGGTGATGCCCATCACTTGGGGAATGGCTGAACAAGTTGTGGTATATGAATGTAATGGAATGTTATTTTCTATAAGAAAGGATAAGCAGGTCGATTTCAGGAAAAAAATAGACTTACATGAACTGATGCTTAGTGAAATAAGTAGAACAAGACAGACATCATGTACGGTACCAGCAAGCATTGTATGATGATCAGCTATTTTTGACTTAGCTTTTCTCAGCAATGAAATGATTTGAAACAATTCCAGAAGATTCTTGATGGGAAATGGTATCTACCTCCAGAGAATGAAATATTGAATCTGTGAATCAAAGCATACTATTTTTATTTTCTTTAACTTTTTGTTTTTCCTGTTCATGGTTGTTACCTTTTGTTCTGATTTTTCTTTCACAACATGACTAATGTGCAAATATGTTTAACATGATTTTACATGTATAACCTATAACAGATTCCTTGCTGTCTTAATGAGGGGAAAGTGAATGGAGGAACAGAGGGAGAAAAAAAATTGGAACTCAAAATCTTATAAAAAATTGAATGTTAAAAATTATCTTTCCATGTAATTGGAAAAAAATGAAATACTACTAAGTGGAAAAAATAAATTATAGTAACCAAAACTTCCACATGATTTCATGTCAGATATTTTCCGATTCCTTTAAATTCTCATTGAAGGAAACCTTTTATTTGGGATACCATGTAGTTATTAAGCTCATGGAAACATAACACACTGATACCATGAAGTGGTTCTCTGTCTTTTCCAAGGTAACTCAGTATCTAGCTAGCTATACATGATTTGACAAGGTCCACAATGGCTGATTATTTTGATAAATCCTGTCCTTTTCCTGTTATTTGTCTGGGTTTCATTGATCTGGGGCAATTATATCTTCAATACAAAAACCGAGGTGCCAAGTACCTCAAGTGTATCTTAACCTTAGAATCCTGAGAGAAAATTACGTTTTCGTTTTGTTTTGTTTTGTTTTACTTTTAAGGTTTCTCTCTATGAAAATGGGAGAGAGTGACTTAAAAAATCAAAGCTAGAGTATAAGCATGAAACAGATTTGGAATCAGCAGTTTTATCTTCAAAGTGAACAAGAATGAAAACAATTAAAAAGTTTATTATTAGTAATCATTAACCATTACTTAATGATTATAAGTATGCTAATTAGTAAACATATATTAGGATGAATAGAATAAATTGAAAAGCTGTTACAAGCAGTTTCTTTGAAACAGATGCTACTTAGCTCCTTTACATTTTACCTTTGTGAGTACAGACTCAAAAACAACATTAAATGGGATATTTTTTAATACTTTCCCTCACCTTTTCTTCTCCTTCTTCCTCCCCATCTCCCTTTACTTATCACTTTTTTCCTCCTTCTTTGTTTCCGATTCCTTTCCCTCCTTCCAATTTCTCTTCCCCCCATCCCTAGTTCTTTACCCTTAAGCACAACTGCCTATGAAGCAATTACCACTGTACCGATTCTGGTTGGTACTATCCTTTCACTTGGGTCTCTGGGACAGGGAAGTATAGTAGCTGTCTTTTTAAATTGCACAAGGTTCTTTACCAAAAGAAAGAGACATGAAATAGAGGAAGCCCCAGTGTCTGAGCTCACAGCTTGCTGCCAGATCGATAAATCCTTCATACTGTACTATAGAGACTTCAGAAAATGGTCCTTATACATCAAGGCAGCTGGGTGGCACAATCTGTGGAGTTTTGGACATGCCTGTGTCAAGAGCACATGAGTTAGAATTCTGCATCAGACACTTATCTAGGTGTATGACCATGAACAAATTATTCTCTCTCAACCTGAGTTCCCTCATCTGTGAAGTGGGGAAAATAAAAGTAGCTCCCTCCCAGAGCTATAGTGAGGACAAAATTAGATACTATATGTAAATATCTTTGCAAACACCAAAATACTATTTAAATGATAACTGTTATTGTCATTAGTTAAAAGGCTGTCAGGAAAGAAGAGAAATGTTTTTAAAGGAAAAATTTCCCCCTTTACCATGTATTTGTAGTTCTAAGGTTTAGCAGTCAAATTATGATTTTTCATCATCAAACTGAATCATCACGGTGAACAGGAAGGATGCATTGCCTTCTCTGAAGAAACATAAGGAAAGAACAGCTCCATCCCACATGCACCAAATCAAGACAGAGAGGGGACCCTACACTTGCATTGTCTCATCTGGAGATCATTGCTATGTTTTTAAGAGGTATTTTTTGTCTTCCCCAGCCATGTATCATTTTGACTATTATAAAGACGGATAGCTTTCTCAATATACATCTGTGCTAAAATGTGATGGATGATACTTTCTGTCTGTCAGTCTACCTTACTTGAGAGGTTTTCTCCGATGAGCTCCTGGTTTTAAATTTTATTTCCTAGACTGTAGATCTTTCCTTTTTTTTTTTTTTTGTGGCTGATCAAATTAGCTTTAGATGCCATCATTTTTGCATACAAAAAAGAACCCATCCAGGAATGGGTTTTGTGTTTTACAGCCTATCTGACCTGGAAGTTAATTTCTGGACCTTACCTCCATGAAAGGCAATGACATTGTTCTTTTTTTTTCACGTAGAAAGACCGAAACTTCACCCCACCTCTGATGTCCTTCTACTTTTCTATATTACGGTTGGATATCTTTCTCAAAGGTTTAAGAACTGGTAGGACATCCCAGTTGTTTTCCAGTCACTCTCCTTTAGCCATAGTATAAGATTATTTTAATTACTTACAGAGATCACAGTTTTCTACAAGTTAATAAAATAGATATGCCTTTAGGAATTTGCTCAAAATTCTCCATTAATTTTATAGAAGGGGCTAGAGGTCAGAGTCCTTAATCTAAGTTATCAAGGCTATGGAGAAAAGTCAATTTAAATAATCTTGTAGATATTTTATGCATTTCTTTGTATAAGATAAATGAAAAGTGACAGACAACAATTTTGTTTTTATTATTATTATCGAAGTTGTAATAATAATATACACATACAATTGTTAATATGAAAAGGTTTGAGACAGTAGACTTGAAATCAGAATATCAGGACATAAGGCAAATGATAATAAAATTGTGTATTTTGAACCAAAAGGCACACTTATCCATTATGATTTTACAAAAGATGTAAGGAGGCCAAGAGTTCTCTAATGTGACTTGGCCAACGTCACATAGATAAATAAACAACAAAGCTCAGGCACAGTTTCTCTGGTTCAGTTACTCACTAGATTGTATGGCCATGGATCAATCATTTCATTTGCTTGAAACTGGTTTCTACAACATTAAATTGGCTAAAAAACAATTACAAAACACTTTTCATACAAATAAAGTCAGATTTAAACACGAAGAAAAATACCACTTGCTCATGGGTAGGCAGAGCCATTATAATAAAAATGAGAGTTCTGCCTAAACTAATTTACTTATTCAATGCCTTACCAATCAAATTACCAAAAAGTTATTTAATAGAGGTAGAAAAAATAATAAAATTTATCTGGCAGAACAAAAGTTCAAGATTAGACTATTAAGGGAATTAATGAAAAAAATACATAATGGAAGGTAACTTAGCAATACCAGGTCTCAAACTATATTATAAATGAGGAATAACCAAAACTGTCTTGGCTAAGAAATAGAGTTACGGTTCAGTGGGATAGATTAGGCACACCAAGCTTAGTAGTCAGTGAACAGAGTAGCGTAGTGTTTAATAAACCTAACCCTCAACTTTTAGAATAAGAACTCACTATTTGACAAAAACTGCTGTGAAAACTTGAAAATAGTAGGGCGCAAACTAGACCAACATATCCCACCATATACCAAGATATGGTCAAAAAGGGTGAATGATTTAGACATAAAGAGTGACACCATAGGCAAATTAGAAGACAAAAAATAGTCTGCCTGTCAGATCTATGGGGAGCAGAAGAATTTATGACCAAACAAGATATAGAGAGCATTACAAATGGTAAAATAGATCATTTTGGTTATATTAATTTAAGAAGCTTTTGTACAAACAAAACCAGTGGAACAAAGATTAGAAGCAGAAACAACCTTTACAGCAAATGTCTCTGATAAAGGCCTCATTAGAATACAAGCTATTCCCTAAATGATAAATAGTCAAAGAATTAGAAAAGGCAGTTTCCAGATGAAGAAATCAAGGCTATCTATAGACATATGAAGTGCTTTAAATCACTACTGATTAGAGAAATGCAAATCAAAACAACTCTGAAGTACCACCTCACTCCTATCAGATTGCCTAAAATAACAAAAAAGGAAAATGATCAATTTTGAAGAGGATGTGGGAAAATTGAGACACTGATGTGCTGTTGGTAGAGTTGTGGACCAATCCAACCATTCTGGAAAGTAATTTGAACTATGACCAAAGGGCGAACAAACTGTGCATACTCTTTGATATAGCAATACCACTGTTAGCTCTATACCACAAAGAAATCATACAAAATGGAAAAGGACCTACATGTGCAAAAATATTTGCAGCAGCCCTCTTTTGTCATGGTAAAATACTAGAAACTGGAGGGACATCCATCAATTAGGGAATGACTGAACAAACTGTGCTATATACATGTAGTAGAATACTGTTTGCAATAAGAAATGATGAATAGGCAGATTGCAGAAAAAAGACTTCCATGAACTCATGCTGAATGAAGTGAGCAGAACCAGGAGAACATTGTACACAGTAACAGTAACATTGTGTGATGACCAACTTTTATAGACTTAGCTGTTCTCAGCAATACATTGATCTAAGAATTCCAAAAAGACTCATAATGGATAATGTTATCCACATCCAGAGAAAGAACTATGGGGTCTGAATGCAGATAAGAACATAATATTTTTTTCTCATGGATTTTCCCTTTTGTTCTGATTCTTCTTTCACAACATGACTAATGTGGAAGTATATTTAATATAATTGTATATGTATAGCCTGTATCGATTTGCATGCCATCTTGGAGAAGGTGGTGGGGTGGGGAACAGGGGGCTAGTGGTGTGGTGTGTTTGATTTGGAATTCAAAATCTTATAAAATTGAATGTTGAGAACTAAAAATAAATAAATTAGAACAGAAAACTGACATTACTGTTACTGTACACAATGTTCTCTTGGTGTCACTCATTAAATTTTTTCACCTTTGGAAAAGAAAAATTTAATTTTTAAAAATGACCATTTATGATTTGGGGACTTTGAAATTAATACAGGAAGCTGGTTGCTCAGTAGATTGAGTGCTGGGCCTGTAATCAGAAAGATCTGAATTCATATCCAACGTCAGATATTTATAGGCCTATGACCCGGGGCAAGTCACTTTACCTCTATTTATCCACCCGAGAAGAATATGGCAAACCTTTCCAGTATCTTTGTCATATCTTTGCTGAAAAAACAAAAGAGGTCACAAAGAACTGGACACATCAGAAAACGACTAAAAAACAAACAAAAGTTGATTGATGATGTCAAAAATCACATTGAAAATGTTAAAGAATAGGGGCAGCTAAGCGGCACATTGAATAGACCTCTGGCCCTGGAGTCAGGAGGACCTGAGTCTAAATCCAGCCTCAGACACTTAATACATACTAGCCCTGTGATCTTGGGTGAGTCACTTAACTCCAATTGCCCTGCCCTCCTGCCCCTCCAAAAAGAAAAAAAAAAGAAAATGTTGAAGAATAGAAGATTTAGAGGTAGTAGATTAAGACAGTTCAGGACTAGTAATGTCTAACAATTGAAGGAATGATAACTCAGGGTTCATAGTACCTTTGTATAAATCATAATTCTGGGTACAAATCACACCTCTACCTCAGTGACGTTGGGAAAGGTCATTACTCAATGTTCCAGGGTTTCAGTTTCCTCTTCTGTAAAATGAGGGAGAATCAACTACATTGTGCCTGAAGTCCCTTCCAGTTTTATAATCCATTGAATCTTGTTTTATCCAAGTAATTTGGTTGAACAAGTAAGATGAGATATTGGATGATAATTTGAAGGGATGGTTACAGTTTAATATAAAGTT
Source organism: Pseudochirops corinnae (assembly GCA_028646515.1). NCBI lineage: Eukaryota > Metazoa > Chordata > Mammalia > Diprotodontia > Pseudocheiridae > Pseudochirops > Pseudochirops corinnae. Next base: position 189,370,295 of record CM053588.1, on the reverse strand, counting down.
TTTCATAATGAGGGAGAATTTTTTTTTCAAATTTTCCTTACTAGAGAGCAAACAAGTGGAGAGTAGAAATAAAATAGCTGAGAGATAGTAGGGAAGAGGAAACAGGTGGAGGGTGGAAAGTGGAGGGTTTGTGAGCTTATAACCTAACTGTCATCTGGGTTGAAGAGCAAAGAATGTATATATTAAAAGATGTTTAGCATCTTCTGAATTTCTAGAGAAACTGGGGTAGGGGAGGAGGAAGGGACTTTTAGAAGGGTATACAGATTAAGATTAGGATGGTGGGGTGAATAGATAAAGGAAGGACTTTTAGAGATGTGGCTAAAATAAGGAATAAGAGAGCACAGGGACAAGATCAGGTAAGAGGCTGAGAAAGAAAATAGTGAGTAAAAATAAGATGGAGAGAGTCATAAATAGTAATTATAATGTTGAATGTGAATTAGAAAAATATATATATATATATGTATATATATATCTAAGAAAATTCATTTGGCAAAACAAGTCAAGAATATCAAAGGAAATACTGGGAAAAATGTAAACAAAGAAGGTTTAGCAGTACCAGATCTTAAACTGAACTATAAGGCAGTAATGATCAAAACTATCTGGTACTACTTAAGGAATAGAATGGTAGCTCAATAGAATAGAATAGACATAAAATTTACAATGGCAAATAACACAATAATCTTGTATTTGACAAGTGTAAAGACAAGATTTTAGAATAAGAATTCATTATTTGGTCTTTTTTTTTTTTGTAAAAACTGGAAAGCAGTATGGCAGAAACTGGGCATAGACCAATATCTTACACTATTTGACAAGATATGGTCAAAATGGATACATGACCTAGACATAAAGAGAGATTCTATGTGAAAATTAGAATTACATGATCAAAATTATACATTATTACAAAATTATACATTTTACATCTAACTTGGTTATCTCGCTCTCATTTTTTATAAATTGTTTACTTATTCAAGTCTAATAAGTAAAAAATTTATAAAGAAATGAGAGCAAGAGAGCCAAGTTAGATGTAAAATGTTTTAATTTTGATCACATTAAATTAAAAAAGTGTTTGGGTAAATAAAATAAATGTAGCCAAGAACAGAAGAAAAGCAGGAATTTATGAAAAAATAATTTCTATCAGCAGTTTATCAGATAAAGGTCTCACCTCAAATATATAAAAAAAAATTTGTCAAATCTATAAGAGTATGAACCATTCCCCAGTTGAAAAATGGTCAAAGGATATGAATAGGTAGTTTTCCACAGAAACAAAAATAATTTAAAGTCTTATAAAACTTATTTAAATTATAATTGTTTAGAGAAATGCAAATTAAAACAATCTTGAGATACCATTATATATCTGCCAGATTGGCAGAAATAATAGAAGGCAAAAATTGCAAATGTTGGAAAGGATGTGGAAAAATTTAGATGCTAATTCATGGTTGATGGAGTTGTGAACCAATCCAGGCATTTTGGAGAGCAATGTGGAATTATACCCCAAAGAGCAATACCACTACTTGGTCTATTTCTAAAGATAATAAGGGAAAAAGGAAAATAACCTATATGTTCTAAAATGTATTCAACAACATTGCCTTTTTGTGGTGCTAAAGAACTGCAAATTGCCAGAATGTCCATCAATTCAAGAATGACTGAATGAGATATAGTATATGGTTGTGATGGAATATTACTATGCTATAAGAAATGATGAGCCCAATAATTTTTTTGGAGGGGAGGAAGCATGCAGAGACTTGCATGAAGAGGTGAAGAGTGAAATGAGCAGAACATTGCATACAGTAACAGCAATATTGTTTTAAGAATGATTTTGAGTAAGTAAGTTATTTTGACTTTTGCAAATACCCAAATTAACTATAATGGACATATGAAAAAAGATTTGTCTACATCCAGAAGAAGAACTGATAAATAGAAGTATGTATAGAATAATTGTGTGTGTGTGTTTGTGTGTGTGTGTGTGTGTGTGTGTGTGTGTATGATGGTAGCCATCTCTAGGGCAGGGTAGGAGGAAAAGATGAAAAAATAAATTTACGTGATAATTTTGTTGTTTATTTGAAAAGAATAGCAAGTTGTATGTAGTAGATTTGCAGTGTTGTGTGCAATCATCTTTTTATTGTACTTTGTTATGGAAATGTTTTATTCCATAAAATAAAAATAAACTTTTAAAAAAATTGAAAAGAGAGAGTGTAGATGATTAAGGATTAAAGATGATGTCAGCAATGGGAACAGAATAAGAAATGGGTCTGACCCTGGCAAGGAAAAGGGCCATCTCTTTGTCAAAGACTAGGAGTAAGGTGGAAGGCATGGGTGATGATGTCAAAGAATTTTGAGATGAAAAGAACTGAACAAGAGAGAATTACATTGCATGATCTCATTGATTGCAGTAAAGTAGGAGGTAAATTTCTCAGCTAAGGGTTTAGGGAAAGTCTGGGAGGCTTGGAAAGAGAATAGACAGTTTGAAATAGTTTTTATGAGGAGTGATATAGAGGACTAGGGGAAAAAATAATAGGACTGCTTCCTGCAGGGAGGTTCCAGTTGAAATAATATAATTTTCTTATGTACCCATTCAGCGACATTGTGAGACTTTTTCCAACAACAATGTTGTGTAGGGGCAGAGGATGTATATAGGGAGAGTCATACAGAGCTGAAGCATGACTAGACAAGTGATAAGGTCAAATAAAGAAATGAAAAAAAAAACACCTTTGAATGACTGGACATCAAAGTTGGAAAGATTGCTAATAGAAGTTAGTAAAGGCATTGTCTAGAAATTACAATGAGGATCTAGAAGTATGTATTGCTATTGCATCTCAAGGACTGGGTCATTGAGAAATAAGATAGGAGGTATAGATAGTATTAAATAATGTCATTGTAGAGAGAGTTACATGGGAATGTAGCCAGGTTTCAGTGAATGCTAACAGATGGAAAGGTGGTATGAGAAACAGATCCAGATGGAAAAGAAGTTTTTCACTAAGGCACAGTAGATTGAATTTGGAGCTTAAATATCCTGAATTCAAAGCTTATTTCAGAATCTTAGTAGTTGTATGGCCCTGGGCAAATCACTTAAACTATTTCAATCTGTTTTTTCAACTGTGTAATGGGAATAATAATAGCACCTCCCTCAAAAGGCTGCTGTGATGATTAAATGAGAAAATATATAAAGTATTTTGCAAAACTCATTACAAAATGCAATATAAAAGCTACTATTAATAATGCTACATTGAACTATAAGGAAAATAATTCTTGGGATCCTCTAAGAGCTACAATTTAGTACTATTTAGATTATGAAATAAATTACAAATTTGTGAAAACTGAAATAATAATGTGACTTTTTCATCTATGATTTTCTTCTCCTTTTGACCTTTTTACCGCACTTGATTTCTACACTTTGTGCATGATATTAAAGAAAGCTACCTATGATATATTCTAAAAATAACAGTATATGACAAACTTTAGCAAATTGTTTATCAACTCATACATTTTTTCTCTATTTGCGTGAAAGCAAAATGTGTTTTCTAATTATTGTCATGTGTCATTTGTATAAAACAAACAAAGCAAAGTTAAACAATTCTTTATTTCATATGTTACTCCTGGATTCACTTATCTTTTAATGACATAATCGTTAAACATTCCAACCAGAAGGGATCTTGGATCTTATCCAATTGTATATCTTCAACTTCTCATGAGAAAGAAGCCAAGAGAGGTGAATTAACTCAAAATCACACAGCTAGGCTGTGTCTATATGTTTTCAAAAATGTACACACACATATAGACATCTATGTATTTACATACATATATATGTGTATATGTGTCTACATATATGGACACAAACAGCTAGGTGGTGTAGTAGAGTCCTCATTATAAATCCGGCTTCAGATACTGACTAGTTATATGACCCTGAACAATTCATTTAACCTTGTTTCCCTACGTTTTCTCATTTATAAAATGAGCTGGAAAAGGAAATGACAAGACACTCCAGTATTTTTTGTGGGAAAACCTTAAATGGGGTCACAAAGAGTCAGGCATGAATGAAAGATGACTGAACATCAAACACACATATACAGATATAAAATATGCTCACACACATATACATATATTTGTGAATGTGTATATACATATATATATCAATACCTATGTACATATATTTATGTATATATTTAGAGAGAGACAGAGTCAGAAATATAAAGAGATGGAGAACACCTGTGTGAGTGAACAAAATCAAGGATTGAGAACAAAAAGAGGAGCGTATGTGTGTGTGTGTGTGTGTGTGTGTATGTGAGTGTTTGAGAGAGAGAGAGAGAGAGACAGAGACATAGAGAGAGACACTCAGGGAGAGACAGAGACAGAGAGAGAGAGAGACTGAGAGAGTCCTTACATAATGTGAACACCAAAATAAAACACTGGTGGCTATCAGTGATTTAAAAAAAAAATGATACAAACCTTAGTATATTCCCTTAAGGACGTCTGGGTGACAGTGCATAGAGCATCTGCCTTAGAGTCAGGAAGATAAGAGTTCAAATTCAGCCCCAGATATTTGCTGGCTGTGTGACACTGGGCATATCATTTAACCCTATTTACTTCAGTTTTCTCCTCTGTAAAACAAATTGGAGAAGTAAGTGACAAACCACTCCAGTATCTTTGCCAAGAAAACCCCAAATAGAGTCATGGACAGACAGATACAAATGCAACTGAAAAATGACTAAACAATACATTCTCTTGAGGACATTGCAATCTCATGGGAGAAAGAGATTTATTCCCCATTATGCATAAAACAAATAATGAACAAAGAATTGTAAAATTTGAAATTCCTTTATTTTGTTTTTATACCCCTCTTTTTCCTATTGTATATCCATACCTCTACTTTCTCAGAAAGCTGTCTCCTGAAACAAAGAAAAAGAAAAAAAAACTAAAAAAAAGTTTAAAAAACTAGTAAATAAGGGGTTTATAACTATAGATACATGGATTGATACAAGAGCTTCATGAATTTGTTTTGGGGGAGAATGTGTCTTTATTTTCATGACCTTCAATTATACATTTCAATCAATTATGCATGTCGATAATCTCTGGAGTTGGGCTTGGTCTTGTTTCCACAGCCTTCAATTTCAGTTGTTTTGCTTTGTTATTCTTTCCATTTTCAGTTTGGCAGGCAATTGTAAATTATGTTTTCCTGGTCCTTCCCACTTCTTTTCACATTGAGTCATGTCTTCCATGATGCATGATACCTTCTCACCCAATAATATTCTATCATGTTCATCAATTTATAGTTGATTTACTGTTCCCAGTTGAGGGGAATCTACCTGGTTTCTAGTTCCTTGATTCTAAGAGAAAAAAACTGCTGCTATAAATATTTTGGTGGTATATGATATCTTTAATTTCAGTATATTCCTTCTTATGGTATTTGCCTAGCAGGGAGATCACTGGTTCAAAATGAATGGACATTCCCATCCCTTTCTTCAATTTTTTTTTTTTAATTGCTATCCAGAACAGTTGGGCCAATTCACAGTTCTACCAAAAAAATGAGTTAATTGGTCTTTCAGATTGATAATTCCCTATGTACTATTTCTCAATATTCTTGGTATGAAGTGAAGCAGCAGAATTACTATGAAAAACATTCAGGAATATGTATTTTCTTCCTTTATTTTTTTTAGTATAGTAATTCTTTAAATAAATGAACTAACTTCTTCTATTATAACTCCTTTAATCCTAGGAACACGTCTCTGTATTTTGAGTTAAAATATTTCCCAGAGACAATGCTATAAATAGGCACTACTATTCTCAAATCTTCATTACTGGAGCAGCTAAGAAGTTAGTGTTTGTGACCATGCTTAGAAATGAGATGAGAGATTCTTGATGTATTGAGATTGAATGGAATGAAGGAATTATTGTGGTAAAAGTAGTTTAATCAGTTTCATAAATTTACATAGGATGAAATAAAATCTGTTTTCCTAATAACTGATATGTCTGAGTCAGAATGATTCTTTTTGCAATCTTACAAATTGCTATCTTGATATTTATAGCAAAGTCAAAGGAGAACACTTACATGTCAGTTACTTGATCCTTCCCAATTACTCTATTTCTTTGCTAGCTATTTCTGTCAGGGATGGCTGAAAAAATAATTCCTTTTTAGTTCTCACTGGCATCATAGTTCATGAAAAAAAGGTTTTGTTTAGCTCTGTGGGCAGCATATCTCCCTATGAGGAGAAAGACTATCGTTCTGTGAAATAAATGACATAAATTATTTATCCCCAGGAAACAAATATGGTTTGAAAAAATCACTTGCAAATTAGGAAAACTTTTCACTTAGACTCTAATTTCCCAAGTACCTTTATACCGTCCTTACATATTAATGGTCAAACTATGGTTCTTTGGAGAGACAAGTCTTCACTATTCTTTCAAATAAATATTATTTATGTTCTGTGCTTTTACATTACACAAATTACATATGCCCCTTTTCTGATAACATAACCCAGAAATATTTTCTCTTATATAATGTGTATATGTGTATGCATTATAACTATCTCTTCTAACTGCTCCAAGATTTCACTGTAAAGGTATTTGTTTTGTTTTGTTTTTCTCCCCAATGGAGAACATTTTTCACCCCTCTCTCTTTGGGTGTGAGGGGAAGGGGATAGAATTGATTCTCCCTTACCATATTGTTCCCTGATGGCCAATTTAGAGTGTGATCTATTCTTGAAGTTTCTATTTCCTTGCTCCCTTCTCATACTTCCAGAGTGAGGTAATTGTGTGTGTGTGTGTGTGTGTGTGCAAATTAATTCATATGATGGAAGATAAGTTTAGTTCCTGAGCATTTTAATCTAGGGCAACAATCTTCATTCCACATGACTTCTTTTTCTACAAACTTAGCAATCTAAGAAAATAAAGATCAGAAATGGAATCCACAAATACTTTAAGCCACAAAATCTGTTGATAGCCATTCCATTTAGAGTGCCACATTTAGTTGAATTTAATCTAAGAAATTATTAACAGGGCCTCTTGCCCTCATCATTCTGTATAAGGAAAAATGATCATCTCAAGACACAAAATTATCTTTTCTTTTTCAAAATTATCACTTAATCATTAAAAATAACAATTAGGTAAAACTTAAAATAGCATAGAAACACTTTTTAATGAATTAGTCATGAGAAAATAAAATTTAAGGGAGAAATACAGGTAAGGTAAAGTTACCTTTTGCATGTTTCTTCAAGTGTCTATAATTAAATTACCCCCAGATTCATTATTTTAATGGATTTGCTGTCACTCAGGAAAAGAAAAAAACAGATTCTTAAATGCTTGGAGATAATTTCCTTGAAAGAATTCTCCATCTCTTCCCGTTGCTGATGCTTTCACTTCTGCCCCTCATTTTTCCTAATCCTCCCTGAACTATCTACTTCAAAGATACATAATTTCCTTCATTGCAGACAATTCTTCATTTTGTTTTAATCATATAAAAGGTATTTTTGTTTCTTCCCAAGATAGAATGAAATAAACTTCCAAGAGTCTTCATTAACTTAGACATGTGTGCAAAGCAGGAAGTTCAAGCTTTACTGTAGTATTATATAATACTACAATACCATGTATTTAGCAAGAATATTAGATACTAACATTTTTTTCCCCTACTAAGCCAATTTTCAGCTTAATCAAGTGTCTTCCTTTATTCCTTCCTTGCTCTTCAGTTATACTTCCTTTTCTCTTATCATAATTATTACAGAGAACTTTGTCATCTATTTTATGGTTTAACTCATTTTTTCTGATAATTTATTGATCATTTCTTTTGAACTTATTTCCCTCAACTTTAGATTTATTTTAGGTTTTCTGCCTTGGAAATTATTGTGCTTTTCTACATTTTTTTTCCTTTATATTCCTTTGTGATTCACTTTCTGACTCCATCTTCTATTATAAGATATATACTCTAGTGAGTAAAACTGTTACAAATCCCCAGTCTTCTTTTGCATTGGGAAATATACTATTCATTGACATAGTCCATCCCCTAAGAAGTTTCTAGAGGGACAATATAGATTCCAACTGCATTTCAGTTCCTTTTCCTTCAGACTCCATGAAGTCCCCCTCCCACGACTATTTCTTTCCATCTCTGGTTGAATTGAGTCAGTTATTCTATGTTTGATGACAGTGGCCCAGACAATTTCTTCTACTACAAATGTAGAATCTCTCCAGTCAATTAGTCATGAATTTGGTAGTTAAGCATTAAGTGCCAGGATCTATACTAAGTACTGGGAATACTGTCCCTCTGTTCAGGCCTTCCCACAAACAAACACTCACAATCCTATCTGTTTGCTTGCCTGGGTCCTCTCTCTCCCTCTGCCCTAACTGCTATTATTCATTTACTGCTCCACCTCCTCCTACTCCACCCATTCAGCACGCTCCTTGCACCACAGGTTTTATGTGATTATATTGGGCTTATTAAGGGGCAGGGAAGATCTTCAAATTCTCATTACGATTACAGAATTTTCTTTCTAAAATATGTTAAGCATAAAAATTCCAATATTCTATTTGGATGAAGAAAGATGAGAAATGAGGAAATTTACTAGAGAAATGGTTTCAAAGAATTACATGTTTCCGTAAGCTGTGCTATACTGTCCCATGAGGATCTCAAGTTTTTTCTCTGTTCCATGCAAGATTGACCCTGATATTTGCATTTAGTTGGGACCTAAAAAAAAAAGAATTTCACTCCAGAACTTCATCCAAATTCTTAAAAATTTTGAAAACCTTTGGTTTATAATGTATATAGCAAAGAAATTCCTTCTCAGTAGTAATTTTTTTTTAAATGGAGATAGAGGATTCATACAAAATCTTCACTATCATAATACTTTAATCTCAATTAAGGCTTTTAATTAGAGGCATCAAAACCACTCTTTTCATTTTATTGATATGTGAAAGACAATACTTTTCATTTTCTCTGAATACTTGTAATTCAATAAATATGACTGATTTGACTACATTGATAAATGATATTGCTATCTGAAATGTCATGGGATTTTACATGCCTAAAATATAAGATTTAGTACATCATATAGTGTAATATAAAAGCATATGTTCTCCAACCTTAATAATGCAAAGAACCAATAACTCTGCCTTAAGCACTGTGGATCATGGTTTATGGTATTTCAGTCTAAAGTTTACGTGTCATTTTCCAAAATATTTGAAAATGAATTTGAAAATGGTTCTCCCCACTTGATACATGGTAGATTTGTCTTGTCTTGGGTGGCCAGGATGAAGGAAGGAAATATTAAATATAGAGAGTAAGAGGAAAGAAGGCTCTATTTCTAATATTCCCTGGGAGATGTCTGTACTTGTATAGATACATACTTTTTTCTTCTGATACATAAATATATATAAATATGTATATATACATAGAGTATATACACATAAAAAATTGTGTACCCATTCTCTTGGAAGCCTGAATTTTCTCTCCCTAAACCTCCTTTCCTCTGCCCCTTGTCTGTCTATCTCTGTTTTCTTCTTTCATTTCTATCTCTCTTTCTCCTTTTCTTTTTACTCCAATCTCTCCCCCTTTTTTTCCCTCTCCCTCTTGTATATAAGAATGGAATTAGACTAATACATAATGGAACAGGAAGAAGTAATATTTGGAATGAAAAATTATTATTTCTTTGTTATGTTAATACAATTAAGTTGTGGTGGTATGATTCTTTAATGATAACAATTTTGGAGTAAAATTTCCACACTTAATATGGGATGTAGGAGTATTATATGCTCTCTAACTATGAGATTTGTGTGGGCAACAATGAAGACTATGGGATTTGGATTTTGGATTAGTTTTGTTTAATGAGGAAAGGAAGATTGTTTGCTGACAGAGAATTCTTTGTCTGGGGAACTTAAAGAAACACAGGAAACTCATGAATGGTTTGCATGATAGTAACAGTAATAATATTTTAGTTTCTTCTTCTCTGTCTTTTGTTTGACTTTCCCCGTTCCTTAAGAAATGAAAGAGAAATAAAAGAGTAAGATTGTAATAGAGATAGACATATAAAAATAAGAACTCTATATCCTCTATTGTCAAGTTTGATGCAGGAAGAGAGATGAGTTTCATTTGCCTTACAGAATGCCGAATAGATGCTGGTATCAACCTGATTCATCTGCAGTAGGGAATTCATTTGAAAGGGGCTTGCCAATCAAAGGTCTCGAGTAGAAAATATGTGTGAGTTATAGAAATACATACTTTGAAGAAAACAACTTCAGCAGACATTAAGAAGTCCTAACTGCAAAGCAGGTCACTTTTAAAAGATAAATGAAGCAGTGGTTAAATGGATCATCCTAGAACTTGGCTCTCTATAGAATTTTCTGCCAAAAAGTCTTTGTGTAATAGATTTTTATTTCTAAGAAAGGTATTTTTTCATACATGACTTTAATAAAAAAAAAAATAAGGCATCCACAAAATGGTAGATGAGGAAATTGTTATATCTATTACTTCAAGCTCAACTCTAACATTTGTAGAATTTGACAAGTAGGAATTGAATGAGAACATTTTTTTTTTTGCATAGAACAGTGAAAGTAGGATTCTAAATAAATCCAACTGTAGCATAAATTTCCCTCTTCATTTATCAAGCACCAATCTACATATGATTTTCTACTTAATGTTTAAGAGGCTGGTTAAATAGGCTGTCAGAGACCTTTTAGACTTTACAATGCGAATTAACAATAATGATGCTGGAAAGATATTAAAGGCACATATTTCATGCCTAAGCTGCTTTACCCTGCCTGTCTCTACACACTGATTATTCATTAGTAAATATTTTATAAATTAAATTATAGGTAAGGACATGATATTGAAACCTCTGGGGTGGACCCAGCTCTCTTTATTAATTAGAGTTATCTGACAGAGCCATTGCTTATAAAATACATTAAGTTATACTCACTTTCAGCAAGATAAAGGAAGAATTTTTAAATTCTAATAGTTTCAAAATTATAGGAACTTTCACTGAAATTATTGTATAAATTCCATATTCTAAAGGAAGAGGAAGTAATGCCATATGACAATGATAGAGAGCATCTCAGGCCCAAATGACGATGTCAGAAAATTGTGGACAATATCAGATAATTGTGACCCACAAGGAATGAAGATGGCAGGCTAAAACCTGGCACAATGAATAAATTTGTCTTCTTTCCCCTGGAAAACAGAACCCTGGAATCAAACTGCTGGTATCTTTCCCTAGTTTTAAAACTATCATTCCGTTGAACTCATTTATTTCAACTATTAAGGTTTTGGTTGCTATCTTATGCAACAAAGTACTAATAGATTAGATTATATAGAGTATTGGAAGATTATTAATTGATTGTTGGGAGTAGATAGAAGATAACAGAGTAAAAGCAAAATTTTTCGGAGTTCACCCAACACGCTTTGTCCAAAACAGACTAAAAAGCACATCAAAGGAAAACAGATTGAACATCTGGCAGGAAGGACATCCCAGGGGACTCCTGTATCAATCCATGGAGGATGATCAGGTGCCATCTGACAGATTTGTAGCCCACTATCTTGTTCCAGATAAGAGTTTCAGTGTAGAGAGTGAAGCAGGGGACCAACCATGGGAAAGATTATTGTGTAGACCAGGAGAGTAGTGACAAGATTTCACTACCTATTATATCATTTTAAAGGCACCAAAAACCTATAGGATGCAAGATCAAGTTTTGAAAGCTGAAGGACATAATGGATGAAAACTCAGACATCATACTCCTCAGAGGTAAGAATAACTCAATTCTAACATGAAGTCAAAAGCCAAGAAGTAGTTTGGGAATATGAGCAAACATAAAAAAGAAGTAAAAATTAAAAGCTATTGTGGTGACAGGGAAGCTCAAAATTCGAATTCAGAAAGAGACAATGACTTGAAAATGCATACAAAGCCTTAAAAATAAAGATTATACCAAGCCCAACAAAAATTCCTAGCAGGTCTGAAAAAGATCTTAAAAGAGAACAAAAATTATTTTAAAAATCAAACAAGAACAGTAGATGAAAAAATTATAAAAATAAATGAGAGCTATTCAAGAAAATAGTGAAAATATCATGAACAAAAGAAGCACAAAAACATTGAAGTAAATAATTACTTTAAATCAAAACTGGCTAAATTGTAAAAAGATGTAAAAATGCTGAAGGAAAACAACTACTTGAATCTATAATTAACCAAATGATTAAAAAAGGTACAAAAATATCACTAAAGAAAACAGTTCCTTAAAATTAGAATGAGGCAAGTAGAAGCTAATGACTCCATGAGACAGAAGGCTAATAACCAATTTAAAAAGACTGAAAAATTGAAGAAAATATGAAACATCTCATAGGAAAAAATAAAACACTGGAAAATAGATCAAGGAACAAAAATGTAATAGTTATTGGACTATCTAACAGCAATGATTAAATAAAGGAGCCTAGGTATCATAATTCAACCAATTACAAAAGAAAATTGTCCAGATATTCTAGAACAAGAGGGCAAAATAGAAATTGAAAGAATTCATTGATCATGATGATTTTTGGGTATGAAATGCAGTAAATTTTTCAATTCAATTTGTTGAACTTTTTTTATAAGGGAGTTTATGTGTTTGTTATTGGTAAAATCATGAGTTGTTTTTTTTTTAAGTCTCAGTTTTTTTTGTTTTTATGTTAGCAAGTTTTTTTTTTAAGTCAATAAAATTTTTAAAAGAAATAGAACTTCTCATGTTGCTTACATTACTATTTGTATATTCTCTTCATTATTTCAGGGTATGTCCTGTTTGAAAAAAAAATAAATTTTAAACTTTCTTATTTTTGCACAATACCTGTACTTCTATTTTCAGCTACCAGCATTTTATTGTCCCTTTTGCTTGGGTAACATAGCAATGGAGTGCTCAGATCATGGCCTTTTTTTCCCTTATCATGCCAAAATTTTGGTGGTAATAGGCAAGACTGAAGAGCCTCATTCTGGAAATCTAACTGACCAGGAATGGTGCTGGCAGGTACCATAAATGAAATGATCAGAGGTCTAACTCCAAAATCTCATGAAAAATGATAAAAAAAAGAACAGACACTCCAAGGCAAGGGTCCATCCACATCCAGAAATATCTTTTAAGGGGAGAATGAGATGAAGAGATGTATAATTTGATGATATTCCTATTAAAATCTATGTTAAATAGACAACATTTGAACCTCAGTTTTAATCCTAGATTTGTAAACCTCATTTGCTTTGTTTTGAAAAAGAAAATGTATCGTCCTGATGATTGTAATTATTAAGATGATGTGAATTATGTTCTTATTATATATAGAAATGTGTATCACAGAACATATATGACCAAATGATTTCAAACATCATGCTCAATTTCTTAGTTCTTCAAAATATTTACAATGGCCGTAGCATAGTTTTTGCTCTGTGACTCACTGTTGCCTACCTGTTGCATTTCCCTACAAAAAATACATGCTCATTAAAAGTTGTGTTATCTTTCCTAGTCAGCTCTAAGATAGGACAAATCAGTTGGCCATGTGTCTTTTCTTTAAGTTATGAGAGATTTTGGTTTGAGTTTGAACCAGTATCAAGGAAATTTATTCTAGGACATAAATTTAAAAGACTTGACAACAAGTGATACAGATATCTATTAACATATTCCAATCATAGACAGCATGGATAATTGCATTATATAACACATAATAGAGATAAAATATACATTTAAAGGTACAATCCAATCATTGTGTCTGATTATTTTATAAATGGTAAATGAATCTTGAAATAGTATACTTTTCTTTTTGGAGAAATATTTCTATTCTCTAATATGGTACCAGTTTGATATTTTTGTGAGTCTGTAGTTTCCTTTCATTGTAAATTACCTCTACCCATGTAGACTGTAACTTTTCACTTGCCTATTTTGTGTAATTATATAAGGGATAATGCCTGGGCTTGAGAATTTATTTATATAAGGAACTCTAGGGTAAGGAAGCTGATGTAAGTTGGCATTTTCTCTGAAACTCATAGTTTTTAAGAGTAACTTAGAAATCTGAGAGAATGAGTGAAATGCTCAGGGTCACTCAGCCACTTGTTATGTATTTATCATATGTGGAACTTCTAGATCCTATTCTTCTTGGCATTGTAGCCAGCTCTCTGTCCATTAAGCCATGTTGCTCTTTACACATAATTTCTAGCTTTACATAAATTTGACAGGTTTTGTGCCTTTCGCTCTCGAGGGACTACCCATATGATAATAAAACTGCCAATCTATCATCTTGACTACTGAACTTTTTCACTTTGTTTTTTTATTCACATGGTTCTCATTATGACCCTTTATATAGCATTTGTCACATGCCTATCTTCACCAATACTATAATTCATCCTGATTTTGCCTGTTATTACATCATTTAGTTATGGTGGGTGTGACTTTTAATTTGAAGATGGTAGTTTTCAGTGATTCCCACATATATATAGAATGACCATGAGAATGTTGAGATAGAAGTCTATATCATGCAACAGGTTGACATCATTGAAGGTCATGTGATGGTTTTCCAGATTTGACCTAACTCCATCCCACTATCCTATTCCATACTGAGCTCTGACATTTTCATTTGTAGTTCCTTTGCTCAAAATATACTGTCTGATAAATTACCTCATTAGGATGTCCATTCAGATGCATTTCATTTTCCCATCCATGTGTGAAACCTTTGCTTACAGAAAATAGATACATTTTGGATGCTGTGGATAAGTTCACTTAATTCAGCAGCATACTTTTCAGAGATGTACACATAGATGATAAAATTGAGGCACACATTGCCAGAGCTAATTCAATGTTTAGGAGCCTCTGAAGGAAAGTGTGGAGAGAAGCAGTATTAACTTATATCATATATATTAACTTATATCATATATAATATATATATTAAATTATATCAAATTGAAGGTCTACAAAGCCATCATGCTGACCTCATTTTTTTTATGTCTGTGAAACCTAGACAGGATACAAACACCCTGCCAGGAAAATGAATTGCTACCATTTACATTGCCTTAGGAAGATTCTGAAGATCATTTGACAAGATAATGTAACAGACACTGAGATCTTTTCCTGAACTGAAATACCAACCATTCAAACTCAGCTGCAGAGAATGCAATGCCAACGGTCTAGTCACATTTTTTGAATTTCAAATATATGTTTACCCACAAGACTGTTTTATAGATAATTCACACAAGGTGCATGTTCATGGAGGTCAGAAGAAGTGATACAAAGTCTCAAGTTCCCTCTGAAGAACTTTGATATTGCTTGTGAACCATGGAAGGGACTGGCACAGAATTGTCCAGAATAGCATGCCCACATCAAAGAAAGAGTTGTGCTTTATAAGCAAAGCAGAATTGTGGTGCCTGAAGAGAAAAATGAGATATGAAATTTCAAAGATATATCCCCTCCCAAATGATTTATTTGTATCCAAATAATAGTAGAAACATAGGAGCTTATATTGGTATGATCAGCTATGGCTCTATATATTGTACATTGAACCTGACATTGTATTGTCATTTTGATCCTCTTCTAACATGAAGGAAAAATAACAACTATATGGTCAAGTGAATTGGCATTTTTCATCTTCTTAATTTTTCCAGTGAGGTGAACTAGAAAGGAAGCTTTAGGTGGTTCTGGTCACTCAATTCAACTGTCACATCATATACATATACCCATTTAGATATCTCTGCCATCTTTCCTTGACTTGGAACATCTAGGCATGAAGTATTTCATAAGATGAGCAAATGCCTTAGGAGGAAAAATGCTTCTTTGGTGTATGCCTTACTTAAAGTCATTGAAAAGCAAAGTAGTATAGTAAATAGAGAGCTGGTTGCATAGCCATAAATTCCCAGTATCAAAAACTATCTAGACTGTTAGATCTGGAGAAATCATTTAACCTTTTTTATATTAATATTTTATTTTTTCCAATTACATGTAAAAATAATTTTGACATTCATTTTTTTTAATTTTGAGTTTAAACTTCCCTCTAACCCTCCCTTACTTTTTTCATCATTGAGAAGGCAAGCAGTTTAATATATATTGTAAATGTGCAGTCATAGAAAACATGTTTCCATATTAGTAATGTTGTGAAAGAAAACATACATCAAAGAAATACAAGAAAAATGAGGTGTAAAAATGTGTGTTTTGATCTGTATTCAAACTCTAACAATTCTTTCTCTGGAAGTGAATAATATTTTTCCTCTTAAGTCTCTTGAAATTGTCTTTGATCATTGTATTGCTGAGAATTGCTAAGTAATTACCTGTTGATCAGTGTACAAATTTGTTGTTATTGTATGCAATGTTCTCCTAATTCTGCTCATTTCACTTTGCATCAGTTCATGTAAATCTTACCAGGTTTTTCTGAGAGTGTCCTGTTCATTATTTCTTAAAACTTAATAGTATCCCATCACAATCATATACCACAATATTATCAGCCATTCCCCAGATGATATTCATATCTTCAAATTCCAATTTTTACCATTATTTAAAAAGCTGCTCTAAACATTTTTTATACATAAGTCCTTTTCCTTTTTTTTTTGTAATCTTTTTGGGGTACAGACTTAGTAATGGTATTTGTGGATGAAAGGATATGCACAGATTTATTACCCTTAGAGGATAATTTCAAATATTTCTCCAGAATTGTTGAGTCTGTTCATAACTTTACTAGCAGTTGATCAGTGTCTCTAATTTCCCACAGGCTCTCTAACATTTATCATTTTCTGTTGCTTAGGTATAGTGTCATATCTCAGAATTGTTTTAATTTGTATTTCTCTACTCAATAGTAATTTAGATAATTTTTTTCATGACTATAAGGAGCTTTGATTCCTTCTGCTAAAAACTACTTGCTCATATCCTTTTATGATATCTCAGTTGGGAAATGAGTTATAGGCTTATACATTTAACTCCATTGTCTATATCCTTAAGAAATGAGGTCTTTATGAAAGAAATTCATTTTACATTTTTTTCATAGTTCCAATTACTGTGCATTTATCTCCATCTTCTCTTCCTCCCTATCCCTAGTGTTCATCCTACTCTTTTTCCTTCACCCTGTCCATCCTCAAAAATATTTTGTCTCTGACTACTGCCTCCCTCAATCTTCCCTCCCTTTTGTCAGTGCTGTTCTTCTCTTATCTTCTTCTACTCCTACCTTCCTGTATGGTAAGGTAGTGTTTTATACTCAACTGAGTATGTAACTGAAAGCTCTTCTGTTACTCTTTTATGTGAGATATTTCACCCCACTCTGTCCCCTTCACCCTTCTATCATTGCATGCCTACTTATCACTCCTTAATTTCATTTTTATTTATCTTTTTTATGATATACAACTCAAACCAATGCTCTTTGTCTATGCATACTCCTGACAATTGGTTAGAAGATTGCAAGAAAACCTTTACTAGCACTAGGTGCAGGGCTCTCTTGCACTGCCCATACATGGTTATCATTCACAGTCCCAGTATGAAGAGAAACAATTACACAGTAGCGCATGGCCACAGGGAAGTAAGGACATTTCTTACAGTTCCACAACAGAAAAGACTGCTTGTGGTCACTCACAGACCAGAGGACAGGCCAGAAAATTGGCAACCACAACTCTCTTTAGATCAGCGGTTCTCAACCTGTGGGTTGCAACCCCTTTGGCGGTCTAGTGGGGTTGCCTAAGGCCACCAGAAAACACATATTTCCGATGGTCTTAGGAACAGAGACACTGCTCCTCTATCCATCTCCAGGCAGGTCTGCCTACATGCAGATATGCCCACATATGAGTATGAAAGGGCTGCGGCATTAGGAAGATTGAGAATCACTGCAGTAGATCATACCACCTAAAAAAGAACTGAAAATTTACAGTTCCCCAGAGCCAGCTCTGAAAAAAAAAAGCATCAAGAAGAAAACCTGAAATGTAGAATGGTGCCACCTCTGCCATAGGAAAAGAGTCCAACTTTAACAAAAAATAAATACTTTTTAAAATAGGATGAAAAAAAATGACCAGGCATTAAAAAAAGAACCTCAACATAAAAATGTTACTATGCTGACAAGCAAGCTCAAAACACAAAGTCTAAATATTTATATCCGAAGACTCAAAAAAATATTGAGCATATTAACAAATTAAGTAATTTCTGTGGCCACATTTCTTATAGCCTCTAGTGTAACTTTAGCATATGTGGGAGAGATGTATTATTTAAAGAGATCATTCAAGATTCAATTTGTTCTATTTGAAAATTCAAATTCTCATTTAAATAACTCACAAGTATAGTAGTATTTCTTTTACATCTTCACAACTTTCATTCCATCTTATTGGCATAAGAATGTCACCAGCTCCAAATCTTATGAAGGTTTGCCTTTTCTTTTCTCATATTTTCATCAAAGATATCCTTAATAGGTGTATAAATCATTCTCATAAAATTTATGAAGAAGCTGTTATATGGATTAGTAGTTGCTGAAGGGTCACTGTTCTTAGTAACAGTTCCAGAATTTAGATGGGGCATCACAAGATCCAGGCAGAAAAGTATCAATAAATCAATTTTGTTATTCAGTCATTTTTTTACTTGTGTCTGACTCTTCCTGATATCATCTGAGATTGTCTTGGCAAAAATACTGGAGTGTTTGCCATTTCCTTTTCCAGTTCATTATACAGATAAAGAAATTGAGACAAATGAGGTTAAGTGACTTGCCTAGGGTCACACAGATAGCAAGTGTCTGAATCCTAATTTTGATTCAAGAAGATCTTGAATCTTCCTGGCTCTAGGCCCAGCACTCTCTTCCCTGCCCCACCTATCCCTACTATACAAAGCAATAGACCATTATTGTGGCATACTTTTAAAAATCGTTTATTATAATTTTTATTTAATTTCCATATAAATAACTTTTATCACTTTTGTCATTATTGTAATTTAAATAATTGGCTTTCCATACATAAATGTGTACCTTTTTTTTTCAGTTACCTTCTCTTATTTTCCATCAGTAATCATTTTATATACAATTTCACTTTTCCTCCTATTTAGTTATATATTCTCTATTCTTTTTATTCTTCTCTACATGTAGCAGCATGAGATCATTGAAGGCAATGTATTGATGATATGTGATGATGATGATGATGATGATGATGATAGTCATTATCATCATTAATAATCTCCATAAGTTTAAAATCCCTTCATCAAAAAGCACTTTAACTCACATGAAGGATACCTTCCTAAGGATCATGAGGCATTTTATCATCTAGGGAGCATTGTTGGTTTTCTCTTCCTGTTGTCAAAAGCTTGGAAATAGTAGATTTTGTTTGTAAGAATTCTAGCCAAGTCAAAAAGGGAATCCAAGCACAGAATGTGTTTGTTTTCTCAAAATCATAGGAAAAATTGTGGTCTCCAGCATCTAAAGCAGAATGAACTGTTAGCAAAAGAGCTTTCAATATCAATGGAAAAGACTAATGGCTTG
Source organism: Pseudochirops corinnae (assembly GCA_028646515.1). NCBI lineage: Eukaryota > Metazoa > Chordata > Mammalia > Diprotodontia > Pseudocheiridae > Pseudochirops > Pseudochirops corinnae. The sequence continues at coordinate 189,350,899 of CM053588.1, read as the reverse complement.
TCTATCTTACTTGTTCTCATAGTTTATATGCATACATACATACATACATACATACATACATACATACATATATATATGCTTTTTTCATCTACTTTTTGAATTATTATATATCTCATTTATGTTCTACCATGTTCTGAAGCTACATTCAGCCATCCCAATTTCATAAAGAAAGATGATCATCAAGAAGAACTGAAAAGAATCCCACATAGTCCCACAGCTATCAGATGTTTTTTTGGTTTTTGGTTTTTATATTTGGTCTTAAAAGTAGGGTCTCACTAAGCATCATTAAAGACAAGGAATTAACATGAGGAAATGTTATTTCTTCCATTCTTATTTATAAAAATAAATGTATTACTCAAGCTGTTCACATCATTATTATCTACTGACATTATTTGCTTCAACAAGTTTCAACGTACATTTTTGTAGTGTGAGATGTGTGCAGAAACCAGAGGAAATTTAAAAACTTAATAAGATATGATTCCTAACCTCTTGGAGCTTACACTGTAGTAGAAGGATACAGCATGTATGCAAAAGGATCTAACGCAGATTATTATATTGTAAAATTATACAAGCCAAGTATCTAAGAGACATAGAGATCAAGCTTTAATTAATGATTCAAAGAGTGAGGAATATCATTGCTCACTGGAAGGATATATGGGGATTCATGAACAGGATGACGTTTGAGCTGTGTATAAACAGGTGGAATAGGATTTCAATACAAAGATATAGGGGATAATGAAAGGTATTTCTCTTGTAGGTAATGGTATGAATATAATCTTGAGAGCACAGAGATAAAAGTACATATTTTTATTTTAGTTATAGCATGGTTCATCTGAGGGAAACATTTTACTAAGAAGTATGGATACCACTATTAAGAAGAAAAATAATCCTTCTCAAGGATCTTAGTTTCAAAAGGAGGAACAGAATGCACATGGAACAACTAGGGGGGTGATATTTTGATCTGGTTAGTTGGCACAAAGATAGGGTGGAAATACTTGTAGGTTAGTCTGGATAGATATATAAATATTCCAATCTTATTAAGAAGTCAAGGGAGCCAAGTAAGAGTTAGAGTGCTGAGATGAAGTATAGGCTTGAGAACAAGAGCTAAAAATGAAGATGCTAGTGAGCCACAATGTGAAAGGAAGAGATAAGTCTAGAGTACCTTCAAGATTAGGGGCAACTTGTGATAAGACACAGAGTATGAAGATGACTCATCAATTTCTGAAAAGAGAGAATAGGCCAGTTTGATTAGAATATGAGTTAAAGAGAGTTATTTTAAAGAAAGCTCACAAAGTTGATTGTACTTACCTCTTGGGGGGACCTAACTACCAGTTGATGAATGTGGATTTTGTTTAGAAGTTACTAAGAGGAAAAAGGCAATGGAAACAAAGCCTGGAAAGAAATTTTTCTGCATGTTCTTTCCCTGGATCTCATGTGCTATAGGACTGCATTGGTTATGCCCATGTAGCAAGGATTGAATTTGTCATTAATAGCTGCATGTCTGATAATATAACCCTTCAGAGACAATCCTAGCTTTATTTTTAATGGAGTTTTGGTTCTATGATTTTACCAAATTATCTTACTAGTAAACTTGGGAGTTCAAAGATAAGTTTTGTTTATAGAACTTTGTCTGGATATCTTTTTTGTCTTTTACTAATACAGTTATGGAAATTCATTGAATGTAAGAATTATAACACTTTTCATATATCTTCTTTTTTGTTTTAGTGACTACTTATCTAAATGTTTAAATTGAATTATCTGTGTGCCCATAGTATATTAAAATGGTAGCAATCAACAGAAACCTTTTAGTTGTACTACTTTTTTTTTGAAAAGTAACAGGGATGTGATAAATAACATTTTAGGAAATTTTATTGATCCTGCAGGATAAATGACCCAAGACAAATAGTATTTTTCGACTATTTATTAATCACATGTTCTCTTAATAATCCCTCAATCATTGTTTCATTGGCTACTTAGCACTGTTATCTTAGGCACCACGTGACAACAGCAAGGAAAAGAAATATAATAACATTTCTATTGGACTTTTGTAGGCATATAAACTCATTCATTTACTCCCACTGATGGTTATTGAATTATCTGAAATATTTTTGAGGTCTGAAACAGCAATCAATTTAGCAGATACTTAGCACTTAGTAACTTAGGGCTAAATACAGAAGGTGTGAGCTCAGTCTCCTGTTCCTGAGTTGGCAGGAGGGAGTGGGCTGAGACAGGAGGCCAGTGTGTGTGTATAGAAAAAGAGCTCTAGAGACAGAGAGACAGAATGGGGAATCTTCCTCCTGGTGGCAGAAGCAGGATTGTCTCAACATCTGGGAGTTGGGCTGCTGGAAGGCTGCCTGTAAGGCTGAGAGGGCTGCCAGAAAGGGCTACCTGGAAAGCCTCCTGGAAGGCCACCTGGAAGGCTGAGATCCCTTTTATGTCCTAGGGCCAGCCAAACTGCTGGAGGACTGAAGATGCACGACTGGGATGAGCCTTGAGTTGGTTGATCCTTGAGTTCCTGACAACAGAAGTGGTGAAGGGTCTGAGATGTACCAGACCCTGTAAACTTCAGTGTGTAACAGGGACTGCCTGGAGGACTGGACAAGGACCTGGTAGCTGTCTACTTCTGAGGACTGGACAAGGACCTGGGAGCTGTCTACTTCTGAGGACTGGACAAGGACCTGGGAGCTGTCTGCCCCTCAATCCAGGTGACTGTTTGGTGGATTCAGGTAGGAGCTGGGACCATGGAAGGGGATCCAGGAAATCTGAAAGATCACCCTGAGTCATGATGAAGAAAAGGCCTGTCCTTGGATATTGAATGAGTTTACTAGACATCAAGAGGTGGAAGGTTTGTGTGGTTTTCTAATGATTGTATTTAGTGACTAATTGCTAGATAAGTGACTGATTAAGTTAATCTATGGTTGTCCCATGAATGGAAGATTGATTATTGTATTATGAATTGATTGAATGATTAAGTAAGGAGGGTTTTCCCCTTAGGGAAACCATATGATTATTCTTTTATTCTTTGTTCTAAATATTGTGGCCACTGTAGTGAAAACTGTGTGGCCATTCTAATGTTAAGCTGTTATGAACACTATATTGTGATTTTCTGTGATAAGATGTAATGTTGTGAATACTATATTGTAATTTGTTGTGAATGTTTGCCTTGATTTGTAATGGAATAAATGGAGTGCTCACTATACTGTGTAATCCAAACCTTAAAAGCTATTCACAGTAGTATTCTTTTGGGAATCTGCTTGTGAATGGCATTACATTGTCAGGGAATAAAGTGTAGATGAATTGTTTTCTAAACCTCTTAGATACCTTAAGGAGAACATAACTCACATAAATCCTATGTTAAAATCCTTGTCTAAAATAATTAAAAAGTTAAATTAAATTAAACATTTAATATTTAAGCTATTGGCTTCAAGTTTAAAATGTCATCAGTTCTTCCAAGAAGAAATCTCTTGATGAGGTTAAAAGAGGAAAATGTAAAAGCTGACTTGAAGCTCAAAATTGAAAGCAAACAAACAAAAAAACAAAAGAAGTTTATGTCAACTGACCCCATAACTTTGTGGAAAGTAGAGGGAGATTTTAATTTCTTGGGTTCAGAGATTATGGCAGGTGATGACTATAGCCATGAAATTAAATGATATTTTTTTCCTCAGCAGGAAAGTTATGTCAAATATGGACTGAAGACCAAAAAGTAGAGACATCACCTTCCTGACAAATATCCCAAGCACAGAGTCTAGTATATATTAAATATCTGATAAATGTTGATTTAATAGCCAAAGTTATGATTTTTTTTTCAGTAGTAATGTTTGACTAAGAGTTGAACTATAAGGAAATTTGAGTGCTGCTGAATTGAGTTTTTGAATTGTGGTACTGGAGAAGAATTTTGAGAGGCCCTTGGATATCAAGGAGATCAAACTAGTCAATACTTAATCAAATTCATTCAGGCTATTCATTGGAAGGACAAATTTAAAGTCTGGCCAAAATTTAAAGTTTGGCCAGAATTTAAAGTTTGGCCATGTAATGAGAAGATCAAACTCATTGGCAAAGACCTGGATGCTGGGAAAGATTGAATGAAAAAATAGAATGGGATAGCCAAGGATCAGATGGATAGACCAAGCATGTTCAGTTGAAAGTGGAGAATAGAAGGGCCTAAGATCCTATGTTCCATGAGGTCATGGAAAGTTGTACATGACTGAATGACGGCAAAATAACAAAATATGCCAGGCACTGCATTATACCCTTTTACTAAAATTATTTCAATTGATCTTGGTGACATAATAACTCTGGGAGGTAGATGCTGCTATTACATCCATTTTACAAATGAAGAAAGTAAGGAAAACAGAAGCTAAATGACTTGCCCAGGGTTTCACAATTAGTAAGTTCCTGAGACTGAATTTGAGCTGAGGTCTTCCTGACAACAGGCCTAGCAACCTATCTACTACTCTACTTAGCTGCTTCCCAGTTGGAAGAAAAATAAAGTCATTATGAAAAGGAGTTTTAAAGTCCATTATAACCTGCCTTCCTCCTACATTTCTAGTATTCTTTTATCATACTCTCATCCATGTCTTTGTGATCCAGTGACACTCGCCTCCTTATTCTTCCTCTTATGTGACATTCTATGTCCTTACTCCAAGCCTATCACTAGTTTTCCCTCATAGCTAGAACTCTCTTAATTCCCATCTCTATCTTCTGTCTTCCCTGAAGTCTTAAAGTTTTTCCAAGAAGTATTTTCCAATTCTTCACACTTTCCTTCTAATATTATCTTCAATTTATCCTATGATCTTATTTGTATTTTTATACTTATATTTATTATGTTTGTCTATGTATAGTATGATAATATTTATGTAACATAGTTATTTGCATGTTACCCATCGCACTAAACTGTAGCCTCCTTGAGGGAAAGTTTTTTGTCTTTCATCTTATCCCCACATACAGAGTCTAGCATGTATTAAATGTTTGCTAAATGTTGACTTTATTTGACTTGACTTGAGATCATCATGTTCTGCCTCCCACTAATTAAGGTGCTCATTTAGAGAAGACAAAATGTAGGTGTTGCAAAAATGCACTTGAAATTCTTTAGACTAAAGGCAGTGTGGCATGGTAGCATCAGGTATTTAGAGCAATAAATGATCTTAGAAGTCATTTAATCCAAACTTCTCATTTTCTTTTCTCTTTTCAAAAATATAATCTGAGCATACTGAATCCAACAGAGGTGACTATTCTGAGTTCATACAGAAAATAGTTGGGCTGAAATTCAAACTCAGGTCCTTTGACTCCAAAAACAGGACTATTTTACCCTCACTATGTTACTACAAGGAGAAATTAGTTGTTGAATGAGGCTATAAACTACTGGGAAGACTTGGATGGGTTGAGAAGGTCAAGGACAGGATGCTTGATTATACCTTCAAAGGGGAATTTTTGTGGAGATTTCTCCCAGGTAACAAAAATCTGCTCAGATTTAATAATAACATGAACTTGTCATTCTGCCAGCCAAGCCATGCTGCATACAGTTTATAAAGCCACACATGAGCAGATTTCCAGAGGACTGCTGCTGTGAACAGTTTTCAAGATTCTGATTACATAGTATAGTGAACTCTCTATTCAAAAACTAATCAGAGCAAAACATTAATAGAAAATCAAAATACAGCATTCACAACGTTACAATTTATCACAGAAAATCAAAATACAGCATTCACCATGTCACAACTCAACAACTTATCACTAAAATGACTACATAGTTTTCACCAACGTGGTCACATAGCTTTCAGCAAAGTACATTTATTTAGTCAATCACAAAACCCTTAATTCAATCACAAAGTACAAAAATCAAAGTTCTCCACCCCTATGTAACAGTAAATCACAATCTTCCTAGTTAGTACATAGTATCTAAGTCAAGTCTTCTTTCAGCTTGACTTGAGGCTGGCTCTCAGCTTTCATGGTTCCCCTTCTATTGTCCCAGCTCCAACTGTCACCTGGGTTCAAAGGCAGGCAGCTCCCAGTTCCTTCTCCATCTCTTCGTCTAGTTCTTCATCCAGTTCCCATTCCATATTGAAGTTCATAGTTTCTATTCCACCTCAAGTCCTTCACAATTCCTGTTTCTGGGAAGACAAAGCTTGACAGAGCCACAGTAATATTCATACACATTGCTGGCACTATCATCAATTCACTATCTGTCTGTGAAATCAACTCAGACCCACCAACAAGGTCTGAGAACTCAACACAAATCATCAAAATAGAAATCTACACAGACCCACAATGTCCAAGAGGCCAGCACAAATCATCAGTAAAGTCCCAGGACCTCCAAAACCCTCCTCCAGGACTTCAGTAAACATACAACCAGAAAATCCTCTTTCAGGGCTTCCAGTAAGGTCCCAGGGATTCTGTACAACAAAGTATCACAAACAAACATCAACACAGACAGAGCAAACAAACAGAGTGCCAGGATACCACAAGTTTTCTCCTTCTTGACTCTGCTACCACAAGAGTCCTCTTTTCAGTTCTGTTTTCCCCAACCTGGGGCTGTCCTCATATATGGTCATTAGCTCCTCCCCAGAAGTTCACAAGTTCTAGGGTTCACAAGTTTTGGGGTTCACATGTTCTGTTTCTTAACATACTTGATATAAGACTCAAAAGAAACCTGAACTGAAACAAGGCATTAATTCAATAGCTGAAACAAGGTGTGAAGTACTTCTGTCTTTGCCTTTACACAGTGGAACTTCATTTGGAAAACAAATGAATGTTACCTGCACCTATGAATCAATCATATAATGGAAGCAGATATCTTGATAATTAGGGGTCTCTTAAATACTTCATTTGGGAGCATCCAGATGTTTGGCAAAAATATTTTTTATATCATACATCTGAATAAGTTTTGCCCCATCAATTTTCAGTGCTATCATAGGCCTAGAGGAAGCACTATTATCAACCATTCAATAAAATAAGCCATGGCAATGAAAGAATGACATAGAAAGATTTGCATATGTGCCCTATATTTTAGGAATTAAAAGAGCAGCATTCTGGGTCACAGATGCTGCTGAGTTGGTGAAGTGTATAAATGGACACTCTGAGTTGAGTCATGAGACAGCAGAATAGAACTTTTATCTCCCAAATCATGAGGTCAGTAAGCACATATTTAGCATTTTCTACATTATTTATGATCACAGAAGTCACATAGATAAATGCTTATGTGATGCTTTTAAAATTGGAGTGTGATACTAGATGCCCAAACAGAAGGCAACATAAATATTCATAATACATTGTCCCTTTACCTTAAGCTTATGGTAAACAACTTGAACTACAGTATGCAAAGTCATATTATGAAAATTACTAAAAACATTTGAATTAACTCAGGAAAAGTAAGATATAAACTTTGAAGATGATGAATGACTGTAGATAGTATATAGGTGCTATATCCAAAGTAATGAATAAAAATGCATTTTGTTAGGTACATGTTTTTCACTAAAATATACTGGATATTTATTTTTTATACAATACTATTTTAAAAAATTTATTAAGTACAATTTCTCACCTGATATTCAAAGCAACAAATGATTGAGTGGCAATCAAGATGCTACTTTAAGTATTCTTTTTGAAATTGTTGATATTACTAACTATATACTGGTAGGTCTGTCATCTCTACCCTTTTATGTGTGTACAAATGTTTGGACCACAAGTCACCCTGATGAAAGAGAGTGCTGAATTTGAAATCAATAGTTATGGAGTTGAATACCTATTGTGTCTCTAAACTAGATATATAACTTTGGGCAAACTACCTGATAAGGTTGTTATGAAGAAAATCTTTCTAAATTATTAGGTGATCTGTAAATATGAGCTTGTACTATTTATGTGACTTTTTGAGGAGCATAGATTTGGACATGCAATCATCTCATTTTATAGATGATGAAACTGAGGCCCAGGGATGTTAAGTGACTTGCTGAAGGGTGATATAAATAATAAGGAATGGGAAGATTAACCTTGGTTTTCAGACTTCAGAGATAATCCTCTTTTCACTGCCCCAGTATGCTTCAGTAAAGAGTGGGGAAATTAAAGAGGGTAGATGTACAGACAAATTACACATAATAATTTGCTTTCATAATCAGGAGAGAAGAAAATATGTCAATATTAGCATTTTGAAAATTAGCCCCAAATACAAATACATGTAAAAGAAACATCAGAAATATTTAAGACATGTGAATAAATTCATTTGGACTTCCTGAAAGTTACAGAGTGGATTTTCTGGAGCATACGTAATACAACTGTCTTGAATCAAAGATCTCCCTTCTGTCTCCATTTTCTTTTCCTCTCCATAAATGCACACCTTCATGTATTTCTATGTTAAATTCTAGCTTTCTGTATCCTTTTAAAAACTGTAGCTCACATACGGGTTTTTCATTTCTTTTGTACTAAATTCTGAAAGGAGACCACACTTCATATTATGAGTGTGAGTCAAACAATGTTTTGGTGAACAGCTGCTGAAAGATATATTGGGAGGGAGCCTTGAAAATTGGCCGCAATAGCAGATACGTTTCCATTTTGGTAAATTTAATAAGATAGTTTATCTCAATGATGTTACTGTTTCACCAAGCCGAATTGGATGATGAACATATGGTGGAAAATAAATAAGTATGTGATTCTGGCTGAAAAAGCCGAGGCAAATGAAGGGACTGAAGGATAGCAAAGGAAATTTTCTTGGTAATTTGGTTGATTCAGCATATTCGAGTCAAATATTGACTCATTCAATCAACAAACATGTATTAACTATCATTTGCCAGACACTCTGGCTGAAGATACAGAAAAAAATGTTTCAATACCTGCTCTCAATGAACTTATATAGGGGAAACAAGTACACATATAATTAAATACAAAAAAAAATGCAAGTAAATACAAAGTAATTCTGATAGTGATGATGACAGATGGGTAAAGTAATTGAAGACTCTACCTCTGCCATTATACAGTGATGTATTCATAATAGCAAAAGCCTCATATAGTATATAGAGTGCTAGGCTTGAAGTGAGGAAAATTTTGGTTGAAAGAGGATCTTTGATACTTACTAGCTCACTTGTCTCTGTACAAGTCAC
>CM053588.1:189307749-189341310 GCA_028646515.1 Pseudochirops corinnae | reverse complement strand
ATAACCCTGCATTCTTTTTTATATTAAAATTAAGTTACTTGTTAAAGCTCACCATTGTAATAAGTGGTAGAGCTCAGAGCTAAGACTAAATGGTCTAACTTCAAGCCCAGTGATATTTCTGCTGCCCTAAGTTTCTGAAATCTCAGAAGAAGAAGAAGGAAAGACTAGCTGTCTACTACATACTTATGTGTAGCAATGCTGCTTCATATCCTAAAAGATGAAAATGACTTACTGAAAGGTGAGTGTAGAGCCATCTTTGAATATAAAGTACTGTTACAGAAATGGATATGGTTCTATGAATGGCTTACACATAGTCACTTGTATTAGAGCCAGGGAATAATTTGCTGTTAGTATGGAAGATCTTGCCTCATTTCTTATAACTCAGGTAGCTATCCTATTTCATAGCAAAAGTCATGGAAAGGAAAATATGTTAAGAATATGACTGGAAACAAAATGTTAAAAAAAAGTTAGATAAAATGCTGTATCTTTTAAATTCAAAGTTCTGTTGAAAATGCCCCTTTGAAGAAGGCATGTTAAGGAAATTGAAAAACATTTGGTTCAAAATATTATAACAAATGGAAGGTAGGCAGAAATATATGCCTTTGCCATTGGAAAATCTTATTTCAAGGCTTACAAAAAAAAAGAAATTTGTTGTAAAAGTAAAAAATTATGTGCAAAATGTTTGTCATGATGTAGATCACATGTCCATCTAATTTAACATGGCCATTAATCTCCCCATGGTATCTTCAAGGAGCTAATTTTCATAATACTTTGTCTCTTTCATTATTTTGGATGGTACTTTTATTGCAGGTACACATAGCAGAATATTCCTTGAAGAATTCTTTTTCTATAACATCACTTCACAGAAGCCTCAATTAATAAAACAAATCAATTCATCATCGGCTATAATTATATTTCTGTGAGGATTACTGTTACAAATAAATACAAATCCATTCATGCTTTTCTATAAACTTCTGATCCAAATATCTCCCACCTGGAGGGGGAGTTGTTATTCTTATTTATTTTTATAATATTAGCATTATAAGAAAGTAGATGATTATTTAAAAAAAAATAATTTATTTCAGTTTGCAACATTGACTTCCATAAGTATTGTTTGTTTGTTTTTTTTTGAGAGGAGAAGGCAAGGCAATCAGGGTTAAGTGACTTGCCCAAGGCTGCACAGGTAGGAAGTGTCAAGTGACTGAGGCTGGATTTGAACTCAAGTCCTCCTGACTCCAGGGTCAGTGCTCTATCTATTGCACCACCTAATGGCCTCACTTCCATAAGTTTTAAATTTTCTCCACCTCCCTTCGCTTCACTCTCCCCAAGATGCTGTGCAATCCAATAAATATAGGATCTATATATTCATTCTTATTACATATATTTTCATGTTAGTCATGTTGTATAGAAGAACTAGAACATATGGTAGGAATCATGAGGAAGGAAAAATTAAACTAAACTAAAAAAAGAGACCAAATGCTGTGCCTCAATCTTCAATCAGACTTCACATTTTTTGTATGGATGTGGATGGCATTTTCCATCATGAGTCTTTTGGGGTTGTTTTAGTCCCTTGCAATGCTGAGAAGAGCCAAGTCTATTATAGTTAGTCATTGCATAATGTAGCTGTTGCTGTGCACAATGTTCTGATTCTGCTCACTTCACCCAGAATCAGTTCATCTAAGTCTTTCCAGGTTTTTCTGAAGTTCTCCTGCTCATCATCTCTTTTAGCACAACAGTATTCTGTTGCATTCATATCCCACAACTTGTTCAGTTATTCCCCAATTGATGGACATCACCTCGATTTCTAGTTCTTGGCTACCATAAAAAGAGCTGCTATAAATATTTTTGTACATGTGGTCCCTTTCCCAATTTGTATGAACTTCTTGGGATACAGCCCCAGAAGTGGTATTGCTAAGTCAAATGGTATGCACATTTTTACAGCACTTTGGGCATAGCTCCAAATTGCTCTCCAGAACAATTGGATCAGTTCACAACTCCACCAACAATGCATTAGTGTTCTAATTTTCCCACATCTTCTCCAAAATTTATAATTTACCTGTCCTGTCACGTTAACTAGTCTGATAGGTATGATGTGATATATAAGAGTTGTTTTGCTTTGCATTTCTCTAATCATTGGTGATTTAGGGCATTTTTTCATATGACTATAGATAGCTTTAATTTCTTCCTTTGAAAACTGCCTGTTCATATTGTTTGACCATTTATCAAATGGGGAATGACTTGTATTCTTATAAATTTGACTCACATCTCTTTATACTTAAGAAATAAGACTTTTATCAGGAACACGGGTTGTAAAAAATTCTTTTCCAGTTTTCTGTTTGCCCTTACAATCTTAGTTGCATTGGCTTTGTGCAAATCTTCTCAATTTAATGTAATCAAAGTTATCTATTTTGCATTTCATAATGTTTTCTAACTTTTGTTTGGTCACAAATTCCTCCATTCTACATAAATCTGACAGGTAAATTAATGTTTGCTCTTTTAATTTACTTACACTATCAGCCTTTATATCTAAATTGTGTACCCATTTGAACTTCATTTTGGTACATGGTGTAAGATATGGGTCTATGTCTTGTTTCTGGCATACTGTTTTCTGATTTTCCCAGAAGTTTTTGTTAAATAATGAGTTATTATCCCAGAAGCCAAGATCTTTGGATTTACCAAACAGTAGATTACAGTAGTCATTGACTACTGTGTCTTGTGTACTAACTTTTTCCACTGATCCACAACTCTATTTCTTAGCCAGTACCAAATAGATTTGATGACTGATGCTCTATAATACAATTTAAGACCTGATACAGCTAGGTCATCTTCCTTAACATTTCTTTTCATTAATTCCTTTAAATATTCTGGACCTTTTGTTCTTCCAGATGAATTTTGATATTATTTTTTTTCTAACTTTGTAATATAATGTTTGGTAGTTTGATTGGCATGACACTGAATAAATTAATTTCAGTGGAATTATTATTTTTATTATGTTAGCTCACCCTACCCACAAGCAACTGATGTTTTTCCAATTATTTACATCTGACTTTATTTGTCAGAAAAGTGTTTTGTAATTGTGTTCATATTGTCCCTGGGTTTATTTTGGCAGGTAGACTCCCAAATATTTTATGAATTCTACAGTAATTTTTAGTGTAATTTCTCTTTCTATGTCTTGTTATTGGGCTTTATTAGTAATATAGATAAATGCTGAGGATATATGTGGATTTATTTTATATCCTACAACTTTGCTAAAGTTATTTATTACTTCAGGTAGTTTTTTTACTTGATTATCTAAGTATACTATCATGCCATCTACAAAGAGTGATAGCTTGATTATTTCTTTGCCTATTCTAATTCCTTCAATTTCTTTTCCTTCTTTTATTTCTAAAGCTAACATTTCTAGTACCATATTGAATAATAGTGGTGATAATGAACATTGTTGTTTTACCCCTGATCTTATTGGAAATGTTTCTAGCATATCCCTATTACATATAATGTTGCTGATGATTTTAGGCAGATGCTACTTATCATTTTAAGGCAGATTTCATTTATTCCTATAATTTCTAGTGTTTTTAATAGGAATGGGTGTTATGTTTTGTCAGAAGCTTTTTCTGCATCTATTGAGATAATCATATGGCTTCTTTTAGTTTTGTTGTTGATATGATCAATTATGCTGATATTTTTCTTAATATTGAACCAGTCCTGCCATTCCTAGTATAAATCCTACCTCATCATAATGTACTATTCTCATGATAAGTTGCTTCAATATTTTTGGTATTATTTTACTGAAAATTTTTGCATCTTTATTCATTAGGGAAATTGGTCTATAAATTTCTTTCTCTCTTTTGACTTTTCCTAGTTTAGATATCAATATCATATTTGCATTATAAATAGAATTTGGTAGGACTCCTTCCTTGTCTATTTTCCCAAATAGTCTCTATAGTGTGGGAATTAATTGTTCTTTAAATGTTTGATAGAATTCACTTGTAAATACATCTGGCCCTGGAGATTTTTGCCTAGGGAGTTCAATGATGGCTTGTTAAACTTCTTTTTATGAGGTGGGATTATTTAAGTATTTCACTTCCTTTTCTGTTAATATGGACAATTTATATTTTTGTAAATATTTATCCACTTAAATAAGATGGTCAAATTTATGGGCATAAAGTTGGGCAAAATAGTCCCTAATTATTGTTTTAATTTCTTTTTCATTGGTTTTGAATTTTATTTATTAGTTCAATAGTTTTCTAAACTCCAGTTCTATTAATCTCTCCTTTGGTTTTCAGTATTTCCAACTTGGTATTCAATTGGGGCTTTTTTAATTCATTCTTTCTATATTTTTCTTAGTTGCATGCCCAATTCATTGATCTCTTTTTCTCTATTTTATTCATGTAAGCATTCAGAGATATAAAACTTCCTCTAAGAACTGCTTTTTCCTGTATCCCATAAGTTTTGGTATGTTGTCTCATTATTGTCATTCTTTTGAATTAAGTATTGATTGTTTCTATGATTTGTTGTTTGACTGTCTCATTCTTTAGAATTAGATTATTTAGTTTCCAATTGATTCTCACTCTATATTTGCATGGCCCTTTATTACATGTAACTTTTATTGCATTGTGATTTGAAAAGGATGCATTTAATACTTATGGCTTTCTGCATTGGATTGTGAGGTTTATGCCCTAGTAGTTGGTCAGTTTTTATGTAGGTGCCATGTACTGCTTAGAAAAAAGATATATTCCTTTCTATCCCCATTCAACTTTTTCCAGAGGTCTAACATATCTAACTTTTCTAAAATTCTACTCACCTCCTTTACTTTTTTCTTGTTTATTTTGGGGTTAGATTTATCAAGTCCAGAGACGGGGAGGTTAAGATCCCCCACTAGTATAGTTCTACTGTCTATTTCTTCCGGTAACTCTCTTCAATTCTCCTCCAAGAATCTGGATGCTATACCACTTGTTGCATTTATGTTTAGTAATGATATTACTTCATTTTCTACAGTGCTTTTAAGCAGGGTATAGTTTCGTTCCTCATCTCTTTAAATTAGATCTATTTTTGGTTTTGCTTTGTCTGAGATTAGGATTGATATCCCTGCTTTTATTTTTTTTAACTTTACTGGAAACATAATATATTCTACACCAGTCTTTCACCTTTACCCAGTATGTATCCCTGTTTAAAATGTGTTTCTTGTTAACAATATATTGTAGGATTAAGGATTTTAATCCATTTTGCTGTCTGCTTCTGTTTTATGGGAGAGTTCATCCCATTCACATTCACAGTTATGAAAACTATACATGTCTTTCTGTCCATCCTATCCCTCTCCTCATTTATGCATTTATTTCTCCCTTTCACTTCTCAAAAAGTTTTGCTTTTGACTACTGCCTCCCTCGATCTACCTCCCTTCTTTCAGTCCTCTCCCTATTCTTTCCTTTTTCCTTTACAACTTTTTCCCTCCCTTCTAACCACCCTGTCCCTTTTCTTTCCCCTTTCTACTCCTACTGTCTTTAGAGCAAGTTAGATTTCTATACATAACTGGGTATGTTATCCCCTCCTTGATCTAAACCCATTGAGAGTAAAGTTTAAGCAATGCTCTTCTCCTTCCCTTCTTTCCCTCTACTGTAATGACTTTTTTGTCTCTTCATGTGATGTAATTTACCCTTTTCTGCCTTCTCCTTTCCTTTTCTCCCATTACAATCCCTTTGTATCCCTTAATTAGGTTTTTTTTGTCATCACATCACTTAATTTTTACCCACACCCTCTGTCTATGTATATCCCTTTTAAATGGCATAATAAAGATACAGTTCTCAAGATTGAAAAGTATCATCTTCCCATACAGGGATGTAAACAGTTTGCCCTTATTGAATTGCATGAATTTTTTTCCCTTTCCTGTTTCCTTTGTATACCTTTCTTGAGTCTTGTATTTGAAAGTAAAATTTTCCATTGAGCTCTGATGTTTTTAATTAGGAAGGTCTGGAAGTCCCCTACTTCATTGAATATCCATGTCCTTGGTGAAAGATTATTCTCAATTGTTGCTGATAGTTAATCCTTGATTGTAATCCAAGCTCCTTTGCCTTATGGAATATCCATATTTCAAGCCCTCTGATCTTTATTGTAGAATCTGCAAGGTCCTGTGTGATCCTGACTCTACTTCCACAATATTTGAATTGTTTCTTCTGACTGCTTGCAGTATTCTCTCTTTGACCTGATAATTCTGGAATTTAGCTATAAGATTCCTTAGCGTTTTCAATTTGGGATGTCTTTCAGGAGGTGATTGGTGTATTCTTTCAATGACAATTTTACCCTCTGGTTCTAGGACATCAGGGCAGTTTTCCTTGATGATTTCTTAGAAAAATGTTGTCCAGGTTGTCTTTTATCTTGTTTTTCAGGTAGAGCAACAATTCTTAAATTATCTCTCCTGGATCTATTTTCCAGGTCCTATGTTTTGTTTTGCTTTTTTTTTTTCTTCCAATGAGGTACTTTATTTGTTTTTTTTCCTATTTTTTTCATTCTTTTGATTTTGGGTCTTTGATTCTTGATTTATCATAGTGTCCTTTAGCTTCCATCTCCCCAATTCTCATTATTAATAATTTCTTTTCTTCAACTAGCTTTTGTACCTACTTTTCCATTTGGCCAATTCTGATTTTAAGGACTTGCTTTCTTGGGTGTACTTCTTTTTTGCCCATTTTGTCAACTGTATTTTTAAAAGAATTGTTCAGGTTTTTTTCTACTTATGTAATTTGACTTTTAAAATACTTCTTGATGTCTTCCAAGAAGGCTTTTTGGGCTTGAGATCAGTTCATATACCCCTTTGAGGTTTCTGATGTAGAAATAGTGACAATGCTGTCCTCTTCTGAATTTGTGTTTTGCTCTTCACTGTCCCCATAAAAAGAATCTATGGTCTTTGATTTTCTATATTGCTTCTTGCTCATTGTGCTTTTTTACCCCCAAATATTAAAGTTAGTCTAGGCTTCTGGGTCACAGGAGCCACTGAACCACACTTCTTGTGCTGATGGCTAGGGACCTGGTTATTGCATTTAGGTGCTGAGGCCTCAGGTTATGGCAGCTGGAGGCTGTAGGAACTATAGCTTACATGGTACTCAGATTGAGTTGATGATGTTGGCTGATGTGTACAGATGTCTTGCAGGGTTTTACTGTTTCCCCTGGGTTACACTGAAGCTTGTGGGTTGAGGGATGGGGGTGCAGCAGTCTGGACACTGGAGGTCACCTCCTTTACCAGGGCTATGCTAGAATATAGGTAGGTTCAGTCACTGGTAGACACCTGTCTGCCACACAAGTGGTGGTCCTTCATGCTGGTGTCTGCTGATTCCCCATGCTAGTAGACATTGATCCATAAGATCATATGAAAACTCAAATTCTTTTCATTTAATAAAAAACCAAAATAATGGAATTAAATTTCAACTCTTTTAAGTCAGCCTTTTGGGCTTCCCACCTTCTAGAACATCTCCAGACCCATAAGTAATGTCTCTATGGTGGGATGTGAAGTGGGGAGAGGAGAAGAAAATTTGAGCTCCTAATGACAAAAATAAAAGTTTAAAGGAGCCTGATACCAAACGATTATGAAAAGAAATTATTTGATTTGATTTATAGATAGGAAAATCAAATAAACAATAATGACTATGCCTTTTGAAGGCCAAAATATTTGTGAGAATATCAAGAACTGTCAGAAAAGCAGCAGCAGAAGAATAAAAAAAAAAAAGAAAGAAAAAGAAAAAAAAATTCAAGGGGATATCTCTGGGAAAATGAGCAATATTCTTTTTACAGGGTAGAGAAAAACAAGAAAGAAAAAGTGTAAATAATAGACAATTTGCAGAGGGGAAGTAGCAATCAGATACTCAGCAGTTTCTTGAATACCATGACATTGAAGAAATACAATTTAAATAAGATAAATGTAGAGATTTGGTATATGTGCAGACGCTGACTTACTTTCACTGATGTTAAAAATGTTAAATATAGACTATAGAAATTAATCACAAACAGCAGAAGCATTATGATGCCTAATTAATTTGAAAATTAGCTCTCCAGAAAGATTCATTTTCCAGTAGTTCCAAGATTTTATTCATGCATATGGATTTGTGAGACAAACACTTGAGTCTTACTAACCTCATGTTTTGTTCTCAGGACTAGGCAAAGTTGGCCAAAATAAATATGTTTGGTCAATGAAATAGGATATATTTGTACCATATTTTTTGTTTTGTTTTGCATATCATATTTTTTAAAAAGTGAAGAAAACAGAATCCAGAAGACATGAAGACTAGGTTTTGGGAAAACTCAACTTGCTAAAAGCTAAATAGCTTTAGCAAGAATAGGCCATACTAGGACAATCTCATTCAAGTTTGACAGGCTAATTAAACTGTTAGATAATGTAAATGTTGGATAAATAGGATATCAACATATAAAGTAATGTACATGGAGTCAGAAAAGAATCATCTTCAGATCCTGACACTAGTTCTGTCTATCAATAAATTATATTGGTAATATTTCAATAATAAACTATTTTCATCATCAGTGAAAGTAGGAGTGCCACATTTGGATCTTAGCACCTCATACTTAATATGAGACACAAAAGTTGAAATGGCACATATGAGTTCAAGTCAGAAAAAAAAAATATCTGAACCTGATCAAATATAAATTAGGGAGTTCTAAAGCCAACGCAATCTTTATTGCCTTGAGAAATAGTTTTGTAAGATTTTTAAGTATCATAGGGAGGAGAATACATCAAAAGAATGGAAAATACTTTGGCTTCTCCTAGTGCCACGCAAAGGTAATTCTTAGAGCATCATAAACTATTGTCTTATTTTCCCATTTCATTGTCACTATAAAATCTTTATGAAAAGTTTTTATAATTAAGCCAATTGTATCCAGGATGAAAATAAGTGAATACAAAGGGAGAATTACATGAATGAGATTGTGTATCACACTGCTTCTTTTTAGCTACATAACTAGTAGAAAGTTTTGGAGAATTCAAGATTTGGCTCTATAAGGTTCTCTATGAAATATGCTGCATTTTTCCTTTCTTTGTACTTCTAATGTTAAGTTTTAAGTTAATGCATGTTGATTGATTGCTTGAAGAAGAAACTTTAAGCTTTAGAGATTCTCCTCTAAAAATAATCTGTTGTTCTAATCCTGTGATAGTGTAAAATTTGTTGATAAATGCAGTATAAAGATAGTTCTTTCCAGGGATAATCTTCTTGCTTACATCAGGTTGGAAAAAATTACATTTTCCAGTTATATATCATTCATCCTGATGTGAGAGAGAAGAATGACAAATGAATAGCTGGAATGTTGTACCTGTACCAACAGAAATAAAGAAAAATTAAAAGGGAGGACACCATTCTTTTGATAGATTGTCGAGGTTCTGGAGGAAACATTGATCAGAACTGCCCCAAAAGAGAAAGAATGGATGTATTGTTACCTATATGCATCAAAAATGTAGTATTCACAAGGCCTATGGTGACTATAAGTATGCTGATATGGTTATTAATCACCAAATGTAACAGGCTCTCTACATGGGGGACATAGCTAGAATATTTATTCAAAAACCAGCAAACTGAGTTCCAAAACCAGAAAGTCAAAGCCATCACAGTAGCCATGGAGTTGGCACATATACTTAATGCAATCAACAGCCATATTTTCAAGCCTTGAAAATAGAACAGGTTACCTCAGGCAAAGATCCTCCTCTCCTCATTCACAGTAACTGCTCAGCCTCCACACAGCCCACTCCCAGCAGCTCTGGGCCCCTGCAGTTCCCATCCCTGGCAGTCCTCAGGAGGAGTCCTTAGCAGAAGTTCTGGCTGAACCAAAAAAAAAAAAGAAAAGTTCAAGCTGCTTCCAGTCACCACACTGGCTCCAGCTTGGCTCCTACTTGGCTCTGGCTCATTCCTGCCCCACCCCTTCCTGCTACATCAGCAAGTTCAAAGGACATGAAAGATCTTCAAATCCCATTACCATTATATTATACTGATGAAGAAAACACCACATCACTAAGATAATAGGCCCATTGATGCATCCAAAATTTTATGTTATGCTTATGGACAAGGTATAGAAAAATTTGTTAAATTATCATTTAGTAGGCTAGATTCAGAAATGGTTGAATGACTCATCTTTCAGAGTAGCAATTATGGAGGCAAAGCCAAGATGGCAGAGTAAAGACAGGAACTCACCTGAGCTGTCCCCCAAACCCTAACAAATATCTTTAATTAATGACTAGAAACAAATTCTAAAGCAGCAGAACCCACAAAAAGACAGATTGAAACAATTTTCCAATCCATGACCACTTAGAAGTTTAACAGTAAATGTCTGTTGCACCAGGGTGAGAGAGGAACACATCCAGTGCAGGCTGCTCCAGACTAGGCCCCAGAAAAACAGGGATGGGCCTTGGGAATCTCTAAATCATTAGCAGCAGCAGCTTCTTATGAAGCTCTATGCCCACAGATGATAAAGGGGTTGAACAACTGGCCAGAAGGAGATTACATAGCTCTCTGCTAGCATTGAGATGGGACTCTGTTGCTTTGCACATACTAGGATCAGGGTCAAAATCCTGGGCAACAGCTCCTGGGTGAGAAGAAGTACTACCACACTAGCTTGTAGCCAAAGTGGAAGAGGGACCCTCGTCACAGTTCCAGGGCAAAAAAGAGTGCTTTGTAGTCACTCATGGACCAGAGCACAGACCAGGGAAATAGCAAACATCTGTCCTTAGATCATACCAATCTTAGAAGAACTGGAAATTTATGAGTCTCTAGAAGTATCTCAGAAAACAGCTGCATAAAACATGTGAAACTTGGTACAATTTACTCTCCAATCAGGAAGCAGAGCCCTACTTTAACAAAGAGTTAAAAGTCAAGTAATAGACTGGGGAAATGAGCCAACAATGGGGAAAATCCCTCTGATTGTGAAAAGTTAATATGGTAAAAAGAAAAATCAAAGCACACACTCAGAAGAAGATAACAAAGTCAAAGTTCCTATATTCAAAGCCTCCAAGAAAACTATGAATTGGTCTCAGGCCATGGAAGAATTCAAAAAGAATTTTGAAAATCAAGTAAGAGAGGTAATGGAAAAATTAAGAAGAGAAATGAGAGTAATGAAAGAAAAACATGAAAAAAAATGAATCAACAGCTTTGCAAAGGAGATGAAAAAAAAAATCTTGAAGAAAATAACACCTAAAAAACCAGACTAGGCCAAATGATAAAAGAGGTCCAAAAAAAGCCAATGAGAAGAAGAATGCCTTAAAAAGCAAATTGTCCCCATGGAGAAAAAAGGCACAAAAATTCACTGGAGGAAAAAAAAATCTCCTTCAAAAGTAGAATTGGCTGAAAGAAAAAAGGAGATACAAAAGCTTGCTGAAAAAAAAGAAAAGTAATAATTCCTTAAAAATTTGAAGTGAGCAAATGGAAGCTAATAACTTTATGAGATAGCAAGAAGGAATAAAACAAAACCAAAAGAATGGGGAAAAAATAGAAGAAAACATGAAATATCTCATTGGAAAAACAATTTACCTGGAAAATAGATTGAGGAGAGACAATTTAAAAACTATTGGACTAACTGAAAGCCATGATATTCTAGAACCAGAGGGTAAAATAGAATTTGAAAGAATATACTGATCACCTCCAGAAAGAGATCCCAAAATGAAAACTGCCAGGAATATTATAGCCAAATACTGGTGTTCCCAATTCAATGAGAAAATATTGCAAGAAGGCAGAAAGTTACAATTCAAGTATGATGAAGACACATTCAGGATAACATAAGATTTAGCGGCTTCTACATTAAAAATA
Source organism: Pseudochirops corinnae (assembly GCA_028646515.1). Lineage (NCBI taxonomy): Eukaryota > Metazoa > Chordata > Mammalia > Diprotodontia > Pseudocheiridae > Pseudochirops > Pseudochirops corinnae. Next base: position 189,329,527 of record CM053588.1, on the reverse strand, counting down.
TCAGAGGTCTTAAAATATGATATTCTACAGGGCAAAGGAGACAAGATTACAGCCAAGAATCACCAGTAAACTAAGTACAATCCTTCAGGGGAAAAGATGGATATTCAATGAGACAGAGGATTTTCAAGCATTCCTGATGAAAAGAACAGAGCAGAATAGAAAATTTGACTTTGAAATACAACACTCAAGAGAAGCTTAAAATATGTAAACAGGAAAGATAAATCATAAGGGGCTTATTAGCGATCACCTGTTTACATTTGTACATCAGAAGATGATATTTGTAACTCATAAGACCTGTTTCATTATTAGGGGCAGTTAGTAGGTATATATAGACAGCACAGATATGAGTTGAATATTTTTTTTAGGGGGAAAGGCAAGGCAATTGGGGTTAAGTGACTTGGCCAAGGTCACACAGCTAGTTAAGTGTCAAGTATCTGAGGCCAGATTTCAACTTAAGTCTCCCTGATGGTGCTCTATTCACTGTGCCACCTAGCTGCCCCAGATGTGAGTTGAATATTAAAGGATGATATCTAAAAATAAAATCATGTGGTGAGAAAGGAATGTGCTAGGAGAAAGGGAAAGGGAGAAACAGAATGTTGTAAATTATTTCACATAAAAGAGGCAAGAAAAGATTTTTACTATGGAGAAGAAGATGGGAGATTTGAGACAGGGTGAGTAAAACTTACTCTCACCACAATCCGCTCAAAGAATGAATAATGTACAAACTCAATTGGGTATAGAAATCTATCCTACCCTACAGAAAAGTAGGAAGGGAAGGGGATAAGAGAAGAGGGAGGATCATAGAAAGGAGGGCAGATTGGGGGGAAGGGTAGTCAGAGGCAAAACTCTTTGGAGGAAGGACAGGGTAAAAGGAGAGAGAGAATAATATCAATAGGAGGGACTAGATTGGAGAGAAATATGTTTAGTAATATTAACTATGAAAAAAAATTTAAGCAAGTTTCTCTGATAAAGGCCCTATACATAGAGAAAATTGAGTCGAATTATAAAAACAAGAGCCATTCCCCAACTGATAAATAATCAAAAGGTATGCATAGTTTTCAGATGAAGTAACCATAGCTCTCTATGGCCATATGAAAAAAAAAATGCTCTAACTCACTATTGTTTGGAGCAATGAAAATTAAAACAATTCTAAGGTGATGCCCCTCCTTTGAATAATATTGGCTGTCTAATACCTGGGTAAGTCACTGCTCTTCTTAGTCTTTTTGTTAACTCTACAGACGTAAGTAGCATCAGAGGTACCTGACAACATTGGTAAAAGGATTATTTTCAATTAGTAATTCTGCATACCAAGAGAATCACATATCCAGTTCTTTTCCCTATCACCTTGGCAATACAATTGCAGAAAGAGAACATTATTTGGAAATACGATATGGTATAGTGGAAATAGTAATGGCCTTGAAGTCAGGAAAGACTATAGCTCAAATCCCAGTTTTGAAACAAAGTATTTTGTTATAATTTTACTTTTGAAACAAGAAAGAGAAAATAATCAATAATATGAGAACCCATGGATAATAATAAATATAAATTTTTTAGTCATCTCCAAAGAATTTATTTCTAAATATTTGTGATTAAATGAGATTTCCATGTAAAAAGAGAAAGTAAAATATTCAAGGAAAGAGCATTTTGGTCATCTTATTAAGAGTTCAAGGAAATGTAGAGCACCAATAATGATCATAGGGGTAATAAGGCAATTCAGAGTGTCCCTCAGATATTATGAATCTTCTACATAAAATGAAAAGGTAGGTGATCTATTTTTTGATATAGCTAGGAATTTAATGAGAGAGAAAACATTTGGAACCACCTCTATAGATAAAAAGATGGCAAAATTGACTAACAATATGATCCTATCATAAATATGAAGCATATTTCAACTTGACAAACAAAAATAATGAATTATGTATATGTTCTCTCTTGAAATATCTTTTAAAAACAAAGGTGAATGAAGAATGCCGATTTGTATCTTCAGAAACTTTAATGAAACTCCCTACAAAATAACTGCAAGAAGAGTTTAAACAAAATACATTCAAGTAACACATTGTGGCAAGAATTGAGAGTTGAAATTTATGAAAATAGATTTCATTAGTGATATTATACCCTATTTTTCATCTAGGTAACCACTCTATTCCATAAATTGTTATGCTGAAAACAATTGAAGAGTTCTTCTTTTAAAAGGTAATCTTCCTTCAAGTCTGGCATCTTTTGGAAGATAATTTTATACTTGTTCAAACAACGAGAATTTACTGTTTTATTGTTAACTTAATGACTGCTTCAAAAGCTCTCAAATAATAGATAATGAACCTTACAAACTGGAGCTAGGATATGTCATTCTTTAAACAATAGATGCTTTCCTGAAATTCATTGAATTTTTCAGGGTTTCCTCTTCTTCATTCAGTGGAATCTTGTTAGCAACCCTTTCTTAAGTGATGAATCATTTATAGATATTAAATGTCATGTTTTTAAAGTGTGCTTTGAGAAAGAAAGAAAGAAAGAAAGAAAGAAAGAAAGAAAGAAAGAGAATAACAGAATAGTTTTAATCTAATTTCCCTGAAATTGGCAAAATGGTGTATAATTGTGCCAAGAAGTAAATGTTTTTTCTTTTTCTTTTCCATTATTGAGTTGACATTATGTCTTTACTTTTGAAACTCTGTGGAAGTGTATGTTTCAGGGCAGACATGAGGGTAGACTTGTGTCTGTTGCCAATAATTCAATCAGATGACAGAACCTTTACAAGTAGGGTACCTCATTTGTCATCCTGTCACTATACCATGTTCTTTCCCAGGCTTGTCTCTTGGCTACCACTGCATGGCACAAAGTGATGCCTGAGTACCAAAGCATAAAATGTGAGCCAGTGTGTTGGATAATACAAATGTACCTGTATCAGTGGACCATAATTGGGATGGTGTGTTGCCCATTATTTCAGCTTAGGCAGAATAACATTGGCAATAACTATTGCATCAAAAAAAACCCCTATTTTTCTTTATGTATTGCTGCTTCTCTTTAATTTCCTTTGAAGCATGATACATTACCAGCAAATATATCTTAAGCTTTACTATATGTACATATACCTATATGCATATGTACATATACCTATATATGTTTATATAGATGTATGTATGTATCTTTGAAACAATTACTTATTATGTTTATGATGTTATATTTATGATCTTTCAACTTGAAAGAAAATGAAGATGATATGGCACAGTGTAAATTTGTATTTGAAAAGGAGGAAAGAATGTTCAATGTTATATATTACACAATGACTTATCATTTCTTAATTGTATAGCAACATATGTAGATCTTGACAAAAGTATCATACCTTAAATAAAGGCAAAGCAATTTATTTTACTTCTGGATGAGTATTTGAAGTCCATGTGGAATTTTCCACTGCTAGATCAGAATGACAAATCAGTAAACTCCTAAAACAGAGCATAATGATAATAATGGTTGAAAAGGAAAAAAAAAACAGTAGAAGGGGGAAAATGACATCATGAAATGAGGATGTCTACTTATGATGATATCAATTACTGTATGTAACCGATAAATAGATACATGACATTATTAAACATAATTTAATGGAAATTGATTTGAAAATATTTGAAAAAAACCTTCCACTAGAGAAAAGTCCCATAAACTGCATATTAAGCTATGCTTTACAAATGTTTCTAACTTAAAATGGGTATATTTTTAGATATGTAGATCTAGGTATATAGATATATAGATACGAATATATAGATAAATATATTTCCACTTGAATTTCCTTCCTTTGCCTCAAATTCAGTATAATCGAAACCAAACCTGTCATCTCCCTTAAAAAGTCCTCCTTTCAATCACCCCTTCTCATCTTCATCATTGGCCCTCAGAGTCTTTTAATTTTCTACTCTAGAGCCAAGTGCAAATCCAAGGCTAGAGAATATTTTTTTTTCTTGTTTATTTCTACTGGTACCTCCTGACACATAGGCACTTGAAACCAATTTCATATATTCATGTTTTTTATCTTCTCCCTACCATCATCACTTTATAATCCCTGTTAGATCAAAATCTCCATTAATATATCAGAGAGTAAGGACGCCAGACCTAAGATTTTTTAAGTGTTTGGAAATGCCTACATGAGTTCCTCCCTCCAACGGGCTCCTTCCTCCAATGGAGATTGGTAATTCTACTGTAATTTGTAATCTTAGAAATTTTCTTTGTGGTCCTAAGAGATTGAGACTTGCCTGTAGTTGTGAACTATTACATATCTAAAGAAAGGCTTCTAGACTCTAAGAAGATTCTGTATTTATTATGCTATCTTGTCTGTTAGTGAAATATTAATTTTTCTAAAACAATAATTTGATCATTTTTGGTCCTTTACCCAAGACCTTTATCAGCTCCTTCTTGCTTACCCCATCAAACTCAATATCATAAGCCTAATTTTATAAGATCAGTGTAATTGTCCTTTGCTCTATGTACCAAATATTTCCCCATTATATACCAGTTATATATCCAATATTCTGGTTTGTTCAGTGTCTTCAGTATCACTTTTATACAATATCCTTGTTCCCCACTCTTACTTTTTGTTCGTTCTGTTACACTCAGTTGGGAGCTTCTACTTCCTTCTTTTCACCTATATAAATCCTCCTGTACATTTAGGTCTAATGTAAGTCTATACATTTCACAATAATTCTGTAAAAGAGAAACTTGGAGGCACTTCTGGGCAAAGAAACCAACACTTATTAAAAAAAAAAAAGGTGGTGGTCTGTAGACTGCCTGGTGTGGTTTAAATTATGAAATATGAAATCCACCGTTATTTATAGGTCTCTTTTCATTTATGGTACAACAAAGTCCTTTAGAAACTAATTCACTTATGAAATAATATTACATTTTGTAGGTCTTTATGTCCTTTGTTCTTTCCATGATGTCTCAATTAGCCTTTTACAGGACTTTCTTCATATTTTAATGTAAAAATTAATATGTAGGTAGAATTATTATGGTCACATACTTAAGATACAGACTTTGTAATAATTATAGTCATACGCTGAAGGTTAACTAATGCAGGCATTCACATGGAATTGCATCATAGTTTCAATCATGCAGATTTTCACCCAAAGACTATGTTCTTACTATAAATTGAACAATTATTTCTTATCCTATTAAATGACTTTAACTTATAAATGATTAGCAAAACAAGGAAAAGTACTCAAGGCATTGATTTTTAATCCTTCCCATTACACTTCTTCTGACAACCCTAGTCCATTTCTGACAACTATCCTATCCTATCTATCTCCCTTCTACAAATTGCTACTATAATTGTTGGTGGTGGTGGTAGCAGTATATACCTCTAGTACCAGCTGCTGAAGAAGTTGAGGCTGACAGATCACCAATCTCTCTGAGTTTGGATGTGGGTGTTCTAGGTAAAAGAGAGTTAAACCCAATCAAGTATCCATAGGTAAGTCTGACACCAATACTGTAAACCTAGGAACAAGGAAAAACAAGTCTGACTAAGGAGGGCTATTTAGCAAAATGAATCAGATTATATTGCCCATGCTCATTGATATTTAGATAATATTTGTCCATTAGAAATAACCATAGATTTCTAGTCCCACCAAGACAGAGAGAGACCCATTCTAAATATATATGTAGAAATAAAGAAATTGTCAATGTTATCAAATTGTTTATCACTTGCTTGATAGCCATAGAGAGATAAGAGAATGGTAGTATTTTATCATCTATTTTGTAAAGGCTTAGAAGCTTTCATCACAAAGACAGTGAATGACAGTGTAAGGAACATAAGAGTTCTAGAATTGTTGATTATTTGTATATTAATTGGAATAAAGATATACATAAAAATTAATTATGAGTAATTATTCTACACAAGTATAACCTTTATTAACAAAAAGATTTATATTATTTTAAATAGAAAGTATCCTCATCATATTAAAGGAGTTTGAACTACATAAAATATAAGATAATATTTATATAATACTTTTATGTTTGCAAAGTTTACAATCATCTTATTTCATTGTTAGGACTATCATATGAGTTGGGTACCTCATTTTATAGATGAGGAAACAAGCTGAGAACAGGTAAGTGATTTGCCCCAGGTCCCACCGCAAGTGAGTTTCTGAGGTCAGTTTTGAACACAGGGCCTCCTGACGTAAGGTTTGACACTCCCCTGTGCCATCCAGCTAAATGCACATTTTGAAGAATATATTTATTGCATAAAGCAAGAGACATCTGTGTAGCAACTCTGGGACTTACCATTTAACAGGAAACGGGTATTCTTTCTCCTTGTTCTTCCTGATTACCAGAACATAAAATATACAGGTTGTTGCAGAGCAGTCAATTTAACCAACATACAGTTGAGGGGAGAAAGTAAAACAGAGCAAAACCAAATGCCCCTTTGACTGTCTCCAGAAACTATAATGCAAAACTTTCCTTTTCCCCCTTCTAACAATGTAATATGACAGAAGGAATGGGAAAAAATACTTTGATGGAAAGTTCTACAGTGAGTCTTCAGAACTGATTGTACATTTGTTTTTTTAATAGTCCTTCCAAATATTGTATAATGCATTGTTACAGAGTTAACAAGCCTCTGTGAAGACTGTCCTCTGCTAGAGAAAAGGAACAACATAACAAAGATACAGATGGGGAGGGGGAAAGGTACTAGTATTGCTTTAAATGTAAATTATGTAATCCTTAAAAATAAACAAACAACTTTTTGTATCTTCTGCTGTTTAGGGCCAATTCAGGTAGGCAGGTAGAAGCAGATAGGTTCTTGCAGCTGCTCCTGGACCAACCAGGTGCAGGGAACAGAGCACATTGAATTCTTACTCACCTTAATAGTGGTGACAGAAAGGCAACTAAGTACAAGGGAGTGTACAGCCCATCCAGTGTGAAATGGGAACACTAGATAAAGAATGGACATGATAGCCTTCAAGGTCTGCCTGACATTATGGAAAACATAGTGACCCATAGTTATGTTCTTTGTCTCATTGCTCAATAAAAACCTTGCTGGGGTGGCTAGGTGGTGTAGTGCATAGAGCACCGCCTCTGGAGTCAGGAGGACCTGAGTTCAAATTTGGCCTCAGCCACTTGACATAAAACTGGCCATGTGACCTTGGGCAAGTTACTTAACCCCAGTTGCCCTTCCTTCCCCCCTCCAAAAAGCAAAATCTAAAAAAACAAACAAACAAACAAAAAACCTTGCTCAGTGTATCAATAAACTGAGTTCTATCCTGAATTGCCCACCCTGGCCTGGCTTATCTCACAGTCTCCAACCACACTTGATGATGGTATCAAGTGGCCCCCGGCATTCCGCCTTAATACGTGTTCCTTTTTTTTTTTTTTAATTGTCAGCCATATTGAATGATGTGAATGAGGACTTTTATAGTCTCCCTTCAAGTTTTGAGATTGGTGCCAGTTCTTAGGGGAAGGGAGGACTTAAGACCAGTTCAAATAAAAGTGCACACATTAAAAAAAAAATCAAATACTTTGATGGACAGTGCTTTTGAAAAAGTTTTGGATTTGCAATCTAAAGATTTGGGCTCACATCCTAGTTATGAGCTTGTGTGACATTGGTTACTTAACCTCTCTCTGAGCTTCCTCAGATTTAAAAAGATGGATTAGATTGCAATCTATCGGTTCATTATTCACCAAGCATTTATGAAGCTTTATCTGTGTGTGTGCCAGGTACAGTGCTAAGCGTGGGTATATAACGGGAAAAGAAAAAACAAATAGTCCTGATCTCAAGGATCTAACACTAAGGGAGAAGAAATGGACACAAATAGTTATACACAGTTGTATAGAGAGTGGATTTAAAAAAAAAACTTTCTTTATACAGTAAAGCACTAGTGGTTCAGGAATGGCAGAAATTAGGAAAGTCTCCTACATAAGAAGGTATTTGATTTGAAGAAACCTAAGGATTCTACGAGGTTGAGTTGAGAAAGAAGAGCATTCTAGGAAGAGGACACAATCAGTGAAAAGAAGTGTTGTGTGGTAAAAATAGCCAGTAGAGCAGTATGATTGTACTGTAGAGCTGTGTGAATTAAAGTGATATGTAAGAATGATGTAAAGATTGGAATGAGGCCATATTGTGAAGTGATACAAATGCCAAAGGTCACCAAATTCTTAGCCATTCATTTTTTTGAGCATCATCTTGTACTGTAAAGTTATATGTACTATGATGTACTCATTCCACAATTTCTTTTTAGATTTCAATATTATATATTTTTTCTGATTACATGTAAAAACAATTTAAAATTCATTTTTTAATTGGGAGTTCCAAATTCTCTCCTTAACTCTCTCATCATTCAGAAGGCAATCAATTGGATACGGGTTATATACATGCTATCATGAAAAGCATTTCTATATTAGTTATGTTGTGAAAGAAAACACCCCATCCCCCCCCCAAAAAAACCATTAAAAAATTTCTTCAAAAAAGAAGTTTGAACTTCAGTCAGAATCTATCAGTTCTTTTTCTGGAGGTGGATAGCATTTTTGATCATAATGGCTTTGGATTTTTCTTGGATCATCGTATTGCTAAGAATAGGTAAGTCATTCACGTTTGATCATTGCACAGTATTTTTGTTACTGTGTACAATGTTATCCTGGTTTTGCTCATTTCAATTTTCATTAGTTCATGTAAGTCTTTTCAAGTGTGTTTTTTTCCCCCTGAGATCATTTAGCTTATTATTCTTTATGAATGTATTTTATTACAATAATATACTACAACTTCTTCAGCCATCTCCCAGTTGATGGACATCCCCTCAATTTCCAATTCTTTGCCAATATAAAATACTTCTATATAGGTCCTTTTCCCTTTTTAAAAAACATGTCTTCAGGATATGATGCAGTAGTAGTGTTACTGGGTCAAAAGGTATACACAGTTTTATAGTCCTTTATGCATAGTTCCAAAATACTCTCCAGAATGGTTGAACAAGTTCACAACTCTAACAACAGTGCAATAGTATACCAATTTTCTCACATCTTCCTCAACATTATTTCTTTTTTTCTATCATCTTAGCCAATCTTATAGGTATAAGGTGGTATTTTAGTGTTGTTTTAGTAAGCATATCTCTAAGCAATCGTGATTTAGAGCATTTTTCATATGACTATAAATAACTTAAATTTCTTCTTCTGAAAACTGCCTGTTCAAATATTTTGACAATGGATCTATTAAGGAATGACTCGTATTCTTATAAATTTAACTCAGTTCTCTTTATATGCAAGAAATGAGGTCTTTTTATCAGAGATACTTGCTGTAAAAAAAAAAAAAATTTCCCAGTTTTCTACTTTCCTTCTAATCTTGGATACCTTGGTTTTATTTGTGCAAATACTTTATAATTTGATAGAATGAAAATCATCCATTTTATATCCTGTAGTAATCTTTATGTATTATTAGGTCATAAATTCTTCCCATCCCCAGAGATCTAACAGGTAAACTCTACTGTGCCTCCCTAATTTACTTTTAGTATCACCATTTAATTCTAAATCATGTACCCATTTTAGTCTCATTGTGGTCACTTTCTCTCCTTTCATCCTATCCGTCCTCAGAAGTGTTTTGTTTCTGACAAATGCCTCCCACCTTCTTCTTCTCTTCTATCATCCCTACTTCTGTTATCCCCATTCCCTCCTGCATCCAATAGGGTAAGATAGACTACTACATCCAATTTCTATAGCCATTTTTAAGCCAGTTCCAAAGAGAGTAAGTTTCAAATGTTTCCCTCAAATGTAAAAGATCTTTTGTGCCTCTTTTCTGTGAGATAATTTACCCCACATTGCCTCTCCATTTCCATTTCTCCCTGTGCCTTCCTCTTTCCCATCCCTTAACTTTATTTTTCTAAATATCATCCCATTATACTCAACTCAGACTCATGTCCTCTATTTATACTCCTTCTAATTTCCCTAATAATGAGAAAGTTCTTGAGAGTTACAAGTATCATCTTCCTGTGTAGGAATGTAATAGCTTAACCCTATTGAATCCCTTATGATTTGTCATTACTATTTACATTTTTATGCTTCTCTTGAATATTGTATTTGGCTATCAGCTTTTCTATTCAGCTCTGGTCATTTCATCAGAAATGATTATAATTTCTTTCTTTTAATATATATATACATTTTCTCCCCTAAGGATTATACTAAATTTTGTTGATTAAGGTAATTCTTGGTTGTAATCCTAGCCACTCCTTAACCCTTTATAATATCACATTCCAAGACTTCCAGTCCTTTAATGTAGAAATTATTGTTTTAATTGTGTCTCCACTATATTTGAATTGCTTCTTTTTGACTGCTTGACCTGATATCTCTGTATTTTGGATATAATGTTCCTGTTTTGTTTTTTTTGGGGGGGGGAATCTCTTTCAGGAAGTGATCAGCCAATTCTGGCCATTTCTATTTTATTTTCTGGTTCTAGAATATCAGGGCAGTTTTCCTTAAAAATTGATTGCAATGTGATATCCAGGTCTTTTTTAAAAACATAGCTTTCAGGTAGTCCAATAATTCTTAAATTATCTCTCCTTGATCTGTTTTCCAGGTCAGTTATTTTTCCAATGAATATTACACATTCTTTCTCATTTTCCTTTGTTTAATTTTGTTTTATTGTTTCTTAACATGTCATGGAGTCATTAGTTTCCAGTTGCCCAATTCAAATTTTTAAGGAGTCCTTTGCTTCAATATTTTTTGTACCTTCCTTTCTATTGGTCCAAGTCTATTTTTAAAGAGTTCTCCACTTCAGTGAATTTCTGTACATCTTTTTTTTTTTTAATTTGGCCAATTTTACTTTATAAGTAGTCCTTTTCAGTGGATTTTTGTACCTTTTTTTGCCTGTTTGGTTCATTCTTTTTTTTTTTTTTTGTATGATATGCTCATCTTTAGCAATTTTTGTACCTCCTATACCAAATTGTTGACAATTCTAAAAATGATTTTCTTAAAACCATATGATTTCTTTTTGAAATTTGTGCTTTTTTTTTACTTGATTTTTTAAAATCCTTTTTGAGTTATTTCAGGAATTTCTTTTGTGTCTGAGATCAATTCCCATTTTTTTCAGGCTTTGCATGAAGTTTTTTTAAAATTGTTGTCTTCTTCTGAGATTGGTTATTGATCTTCTCTGACTAAAATCAGTAACAACCATTATCTTTGGTAGGGAAAATCCAAAAGCCTTCCAATAAGATTAGGCATAAAACATGGATTCCCGTTATCAACACTATTATCTGATATTGTACTAGAAATGCTACCTATAGCAATAGAACAAGAAAAAAGAAGGAATTGGAATAACCAATGAGGAAACAACTATCACTCTTTGCATATAATATGATACTATATTTAGAGAATCAACTAAAAAACTAGTTGAAATAATTAAAAAATTTAACAAAATCACAGGTTATAAAATAAATCCTAAAAAATCATCAGCATTTCTATATATTACCAACAAAGTTTAGCCATAAGAGATAGAAAAAGAAATTGTAATTAAAATTCCACTAGACAATGTAAAATATTTGGGACTCTATCTGCAAAAACAAACCCCAGAACTATATGAACACAATTACAAAACATTTTTACACAAATAAAGTCAGATCTGAGCATTTAGAAATATATTAATTTCTCATTGGTTGACCAAGCCAATATAATTTTAAAAATTACTTATTCAGTGCCATATCAATCAAACTACCTAAATATTTTATAAAACTAGAAAAAAATTCATCTGGAAGAATAATTGGTCAACAATATCAAGAGAATTATTAAAAAATATATATATAAAGGAAGGTGGCCTACCCATTGTAGAATGTATACCATGTTATATAGTGGTAATCACCAAAATCATCTGGTACTGACTGAGAAATAGAGTGGTGGATCAGTTGAATAAATTAGATACACAACACACAACACAAAATGACCATGTAGTATTTGGTAAAGCTAAAGATCCAAGATTTGAGAACAAGAACTTACAATTTGGCAAAAACTTCTGGGAAAACTGGAAAAATAGTTTGACAGAAAATAGGTATAGACTAACATCTCATGCCATGTACAATGATAAAGTCAAAATGAATACTTGATTTATACCTAAAGGGTGATATCAAAAACAAATTAGAGGAGCATGGAATAGGTTACCTATCAGATTTATGGATAAAAGAAGAATTTGTGACCAAAGATAGAAAGCATTAAGAAAAGTAAAATGGACAATTTTGATTATGTTAAATTTAAAAGGCTTGGAAAAACAAACAGTGCAGCCTAGATTAGAAAGACAGTTGGGGGGAAAATGTATAAATTTCTCTGATAAATGTCTAATATCTTAAATATATAGAGAACTAAGTCAAATTTATAAGTATAGAAGACATTTCCCAGATGACAAATGGACAAAAGATATGAACAGGCAGTTTTCAGAAAAAAAACAATCAAAGCTATCCATAGTCATATGAAAAAAATGTTCTAAATCCTGATTGATTTGAAAAATGAAAATTAAAAGAACTCTGAGGTACCACCTCATACCTATCAGGCTAATAGGAGAGAAAAGGAAAAATGATAAGTGTTTGAGGGTACATGTGAAAAATTAAGATGCTAATGCACAGTTGTTGAAATTGTAACCTGATCCAACATTATGGTGAGGAATTTAAAACTATACCCAAAGTGATATTAATCTTTTCATACTCTTTGACCCAGCGATACCAACACTAGGTCTATATCTCAAAGAAATCAGAAAAAAAAAAGGAAAGGTCAATTTTTTACAAAATATTAATAGTAACTCTTTTTGCTTGTGATCAAGAACTTGAAATTGAGAGGATATCCATCAATTGGAGAATGAACGAGTTTTGTTATATGATTATAATGGCATACTATTGTGTTATAAGAAATGATGTGCAGGATGCTTCCAGAAATGGCTAGAAAGACTTACATGAACCTATGTAAATTTCAGTGAAATGAGTAGAACCATGAGAATATTGTACATAGTAACAGCAATATTATACGATGATCAGCAGTAAATAAATTACGTACACTCAACAATGCAGTGACCCAGGGCAATTTCCAAAGGACTCATGATGAAAAATGTTTTCTCCCTCAAGAGAAAAAAAAAAAATTGATGGAGTCTGAGTGCAAATCCAAGCATACTGTTTTTCACTTTATTTTTCCTGTGTTTTTTTTTGAGGGGGAAAGAGGTTTTCCTGTGTTTTCTTTCATAACATGACTAATGTGAATATATGTTTTATATGATTGCACATATATAACCTATGTCAAATTGCTTTCTTTCTTGGGAAGGGGAATAAAGGAGGGAGAGAATTTGGACTTCAAAAGTAAAACATTACATGGATAGATAGATAGATAGATAGAGATGTATGTTTGTGTATTTTTTAAATGTAATTGGGAAAATATAAAATACTATTCTAAATTGATCTCTGTCACTGTAGTAATTGTTTGTTGTTGTTGTAGCTTATTCATTTTTTCAGACTTTTTCTGAATTCTAACTTTATGCTAAAGTTGAGCTCTACCCCTGGGTTGAGGGTATACTGTCCAAAGCTGCACGTTTTTTGTGCTTCTGTTTTCAGAGCTAGTTCCGGGGGTTTGTAAGTTTTTAGTTTTTCTGAGCAAGTATGATCTATTGAGAGATATGGTCACTGCTCTCTTGACTTGTTCTCTGCTCTGTGAGCAACCACAAGAACTCATCTCTGCCTAGGATCTAGGGTTGCTACTCCTATTAGCAATCCTCCTCAACCTGGGACTGAGGCCAAGAACTGTATATGGGCAATGCACTGAACCCAGTTCCATCAAAAGTCCCCTGTATTCTTCTTCTAACCAGTTGCCCCACCCCTTTATTCTCTATGAATTGAGAGCTCTAGAAGCTACCACCTCTGATTTATTTGCCTCCAAGGCCTGTTGCTGACTTGCCTGGATGTAGCCTGAGCTGCACTGTGCTCTACTCTCAGTCCAGTGAGACAGACCTTTCCTGCTGACTTTCTAAGTAGTATTGGTCAGGAAAATTATTTGACCTCATCCTTTTGTTTGTTCTGCTGCTCCAGAATTCATTTTGAGGAAGTTTTTAAAAGTTGTTCTGAGGATAATTTGCGAGAACTCAGGTTAGTACCTGCCTTTATTCTGCCATCTTGGCTCTACCATCAGTCTTACTTCATTCTGCGTCTGCTAGTCTATCTGGTTTCCCTTCGTGGAAGAAGATACCCCAATTCTAGCCTGTGCTTGATAGGAAAAAAAGAGTTTGTTACATAAATGTTGGCTGAGAAATGCCATCTTTCATCATTTTGTCATCTTTCTTCCAGTTTTTTCCTTAACTAATCTCAGAATGACTTCACTTCCTTAAAACTGCCTTTCTCTTCCATTGCTTCTTACTGTATTATGAGCTAAAACTGTTCTTAATCGTCCATGATCTTTCTCTATATGCAGTTATTCTTGGCTGTCATAGATCTGACTGTGCCAAGTAATCCAAGCATTTGGCGATTGATACTGTCAATTCCTCAGATATCTACATTGTTTTGGTCACTGGATAAACAAACATAAACGACAACAAAAACAACAACAGTGCATGCTATCAAAGATCTTACAACCTAATAGAAATGATAAGATAGAGAAATAAGCTTACAACATAGTAGCTTATGATAAGATCAAAAGAAAGGTCCCAAAATATCTTAAGAAATTATTAGGGGAGAGAGAAATTTTATATCAAGAGGAGGAGAGATGGGGAAGAATTAATGATAAAGTAAAACCCATAGAAATATTAATAGCATTATATTTTTTCCCATTAAATATGAAGACAGTACTAAAACCAACATGCAGAAATGCTTCTTATTTTCAAGATTAGAATTGTCCTAAGTACAGTCTGTCTAATGTTCTATAAGTTTTAAGATGAGAGATTTACAGTATTTTCACAGATAGAATATAGATATTCTTAGCTATAAGCTCAATTTGGTTAGTGGGTTAAAATGTTTAAGAGATTCAAAAAGCAAGAAAAGTTTTACATAAATGATGCAAAGTATTCCAGAAAAAAAAAATGTGATATAGCCGAAATTAAGTTGGGCTTTTGAGTCAGAACAACTGTGTTCATGTCTTACATCCCTCACTTCCTTTTTAGACTAGTCTTATTGATCAAAGTAAGTTGGCTGAAATACATGATGTCTAAAGTTCCTTCTAACTCCAAAACTGTATGATTCCTTCCAAATTTCATTACTAGATTTCTCAATAATGTGATAAGAGAAACTTAAGCTATAGAGTCATGTTAAAATGGACTTGGAATCATGTGAAGATTGTATTAAGAAGTATACAGTCCTGATCTGAACCCATAAAAGGATGTGTCAAAGAAAGTGGATATCCTTCAATAGACATTGTCATGAAATAAATGGGGAGAAGAACCCCTTCCAAAAAATATTGATCTAGAAGAAGCATCTTATTACAGCAACATTTCTTGAAGTTATTTTAAGCTGAGGATGAAGTAAAGGAAAAGCAAAAGAAATTGGATTTTGAATCATAGAAATACACTAAGGTCTAAGTGTAATAGTATTGTTTGTATAGTGGGCAGTCTCTTAAAATCTGTTTATTGATTGGCTAACTGGCAATGGTAAGAGGAGGAAAAATAAAATGGGTATCCAGCTGAAATCATACCATGCCTCACTATCAAATGGAACTGTTAGGGGCAGACCTTCTGCATGGGGACCATAACCATCAAATTATCCCATCTGTTTCCCCTAAATGGAAAAAAAAAATCTTTCAGCATCAGTCAAATTACTCTACCCTTTTGACGCAAAGCTAGATCTAGGCTTGGTACCAGCGTTTCATGTGAGTACAATTATATTTTTGGCAGTCAGTGAGTCTCAAGAGGGGTAAATTTTGCATAGCATTTGTCAATATCAGTTAATCCTTCAGAATGAGGGAGAATAAAAATCAGTGACTTTGAAATGAGTTTTCTTTTGTCTGAAGTCTCTGGCTAGTTCACTGGCTACCATAGAGAAGGTAACAAAACTAAAGAGAGTTAAGAGCTCCAATTTTAGACAAATATCTAGAATTAGATTAGAGAATTATGATTTTGTGGGAATTTTGAATATTTCCTGTTGAATATTTGGAGTTTGTCTAGAAAATTGCCTTTTTCACATAGGCCATTGGGAAAGGCATCAAAGAATGCCTTTCAGCCATCCCTTTATGTAATCAGTCACATAGGATATGCTTGTGAAATGTAAAATATTATAAATATTTTAATCTGGTGGCATTTTAAATGCAACCCTGGCCTTGGAGTCAGAAAGACTTGGTTTCAAGTCTTCTCTGAGATATAGTTCTTTTGTGTCCATGGACAAGTCACAATCTCTTAGTGCTTCCAGATAGTTATCTAAGGCTATAAATTATATTCTAGCAATTTATTTCTCTTGGTGAAGGAATTTCTAATCCTAGTAATTCCTCTCATCAATGTAATCACAGGCATGAACTATTTTATTCTCTTCCACCTTCATATAAAAAAGTCCCAGGAATATGGGTAAAGTTTCTAAACATTAAGCAATATTAATAGGACTCTCTTCACTTTTAGAGCCAAAGTATGGTTAATTTGAGGGCCAATATATATATATATATATATATATATAGATAGATAGATAGATAGATAGATAGATAGATATGTGTGTGTGTGTGTGTGTGAAATAGAATAGATATGCTCTACATAGAATACATATGCTCTGCCTCATATCTATTAGGTTGGCTAATAGGACAGAAAAGGAAAATGATGAATATCAGAGGAGATTTGGGAAAAGTCGGATGTTAATGCACTGTTGGTAAAGTGGTGAAATAATTCAACCATTCTGGAGAACAATTTGGAACTATGCCCAAAGGACCACAAAATCATGCACACCCTTTGATTTGGCTGTACCACTACTAGATATGTCCCAAAAGATATTTAAGAAACGGAAAGAGGATTCTATTTGTACAAAAATAGTTATCATGGTTAAAGAACTGGAAATTGAGGGGATGCCCATCAGTTGGGAAATGGCTGTGGTATGTGATTATTGTGTTATGAGAAATGATGAAATGATGAAAATCTGGAATGACTAACATGAGTTGATGAAAAGTGAAATGTGTTGTGTACAAAGTAACGACAATATTGTAAGATGATCTTCGAATGACTTAACTATTCTCAGCAATACAATAATCCAAGACAAGGATTTATTATAAAAAAATGTTGTCCATCCCCAGAGAAAGAACTGATTGTGCCTGAATACAACTTGAAGCATATTTTTTTTACTTTATTTTTCTTTATGTTTTTTTTGTTTGTTTTCTTTCACAACAACACTAAGATGGAAATGTTTTGCAAGACTACACATACATAACATATCAAATTGCTGGCCTTCTCAGTAGTGAGTGGGGAGGGAGGAAGGGAGGGAGAGTATTTGAAACTCAAAGTTTTAAAAACGAATGTTAAAAATTATTTTTACATGTAACTGGGGAAAATTATATATACACATATATATGTATGTATGTGTACACACACACACACACACACACACACACACACACACACACATATATATATTTAAAGAATTCATATGCTGTTCTAAATGCCTATGTGGCACTGATTTTAAACCTGGGCCATAATATATATTTTTTTTAATGTAACTTACTGTGTCATAGGGAAGGGTCAACAATTTGTACACAGGAATAAGTCAGTGTTTTGGAAGCTTTGGTATTTGTTTATGAGTTGAGTCTCTTTGTGCTTGAGTAAGAAAGGAATCTTCTTAAATGTCTTTAGCTTCAGAGTATTCAAATGAGACCAGTCTTTACTTAATATCTCTCTGCCTCTCCAAATCTTTACTCTTTCCTTTCCCAAAAAACATTATTCTCTTCTTTTCTTGGGGAACACATTAATTCTTAAGTCTAGATTTCTGTACTGATATGTCCCTGTGTGTCAAATCCTAAACCCCATACCTCCCAGAAACAAATTATATATTCCCCCATATGTTTTATTGCTCACTCATAAAAATCATTAAAGTTAGTCAAAAAACATATATTAAGCACCTGCTATGTGTCAGACACCATGATCAAGACTGGGGATAACACAAAAATTTATAAAAAAAATTCAGCTCTTGAGGAGCTGAAAGTCTAATGTCACACTTAAATGGAGGACCACATACCCAGCAGAAATATAACATAAGATATGCAAGCAACTGGAGATACAAAGTAGATTTTGAGAAATCCCAGATATATCCTTCTGAAGACAGGATGGGGACTCCTGTACAATGACAAATTCTTAGATCAAGTAGATGAGTTCTGAGCATAAGGAAGAATAGTAAGGAAGAGCACCATTATATTAGATACTATCCTGTACTACAACTATGAGCCATTGTGGATGTAATGGAAAGGGAGGTGATTCCCAATAAACTTTAAATATATTTCCATTTTGAGGTAGCCTCTATCATAGTGAAAGATTTTAAGTTCGCAGGCCTCTATAGGTCCCTGAGGATGATGGAACTCACTTAATATTTGTGACATTTTCTTAGTATATCTTTTTTCTTTTTTTGTTGGAGAAAATCAAAGTTGTTCTATATTCACCACATATTATTAGTTAAGCTTCTTGAGTGGTGGGTATAGGAGACAGAGATGCTGATTGCAATTTTACCTTTTCAATACAGAACTACATAGGTCAAATTCTGAGGTTTCCAGGGGGAAATCCCAGATGAGACACAAACCAAAGAGTGAATTGTGGGAAACTCCCAAGATTGAACTTGGTTTCTGTAAACCAAGAGCCTGGACCATCACTTTTAGTTAAATCTGCTCAATCCCAAGGAATGCATCTTAATTTTCTACCATATCTACAAAGTAATATCATATAATTCTACTTCTGGAGGGGATAGCAGCATGAACAGTCATCAGCATAGGAAATTAAATGACATTTAACAATCAAGGATGTTTCTATACTGGTGCACTCTATTTCTGTGATGACTGTGCAACATTTGTGGAATGACTCAGGTGTAAGGTAGATCTTATCCAGTGGGATCCAGGCTCTGTAGACCACATTAGCATATCCTTAAAGAGCTTCAAAAGTGGGATAGCTTTATTCAAACAGAATATTTCTGAGCTGTTCTCCAGATACCTGGGTAATAGTTGACTCAGAGTAGGCTGTGCAGCAATGTTAACAATGTATAAACAACAATATAGAGCATATATCTTTGTAGGTTTCTATGTCTTTCCTATATCCTGTGCATGCCTCCCAACACAGTAGCATGTTTGAGTTAGTGGCATTTCATAGCAACGTAGTGAGGAGGAGAATTCCCCCCAGATATTCACTTATTTTTTTTTCTCAGATAAAGTATGCACCTTCACTCTCTGTGTACTCTCACTAGTTCCTCATCATCCCATGCCTGGGCTGTATCCGGAGCCCCCTCTCTAGTTTCCTGGCCTTCTGTTACTTCTCTCACCAATTTCCTACCTCAATGACAAATTGGTATTCCTGTGATACCTATCTGACCATGTCACCCAGCTTCTTGATAAATCCTATTTCCTCTAGAATAAAATACAAAATCCCCAGCTTGGAATTTAAAAACCCCTATATTCTGTTTTCCAATTACACTTACAGTGATTTCATATTATTCCAGTTTATACACTCCAATCAAATGGCTTAACTGTTCTTTGTAAAAATAAAACAAACAACAATAATAACCAAAACATTCCATCTCCCACCCCGGAGCTTTTGGATAAGTGTTCCTCTTTATCTAGAATGTATTGTCTCATCACCTGCTTTATAAAACTTCCTTCCAAGTACAGCTTACATTCAAAACTCCCTCTGTCTCTCTTTGTCTCTCTCTCTCTCTTTCTCTCTCTCACTCTGTCTGTTTCTGTCTGTCTCTCTGTCTCTCTCTCTGTCTCTGTCTCTCTCTCTCTTTCTCTCTCTTTCTCTTTTTCTCTCTCTCACTCTGTCTCTTTCTGTCTGTCTGTCTGTCTCTCTCTCTCTCTGTCTCTCTCTCTCTCTCTCTCTCTCTCTCTCTCTCTCTCTCTCTGTCTCTCTCTCTCTGTGTCTCTCTCACACACACATTGCCACATTTTTCGGTACTCTTTGCCTTCTGATACTGGTTTTTTTCTGTATTTTGTAATCATGCCTATGTGGCTTACATTTCTTTTGTAGAGATTACTTTAAGGTAAAAACTATTTCTTTTTCATCTTTGTATTCCAGAAATTTACGAGGTTTCCTTTTACATAATAGGTATTTATAAATACTTGTTCATTCAAGTTGAGTTAACAGGCTAATTCCTCTAAAACCATTTTGATCAATCTTACTTCTTTCCAAAAAAAATTCTTATTCCACTATTGTCCTTTGGATCAATTCCAAACTTTTCCTATTCTAGTCCTACACAATCCAGATAATCTCATTTAGTATTATGAATCCTCCACTCCAATTAGATCAGTCTTACCCATTTGTAAATATCATCCCCTTTCCTGCCTGATTATCTTTACTAATTTTTTCTCACACATTGAATATATTTACTTGTCTTTTCTTCCAGCATCAACAACAAATCCTTTGAGGCCTGACTTAGGTGCTGATTTTACCATGAAGTCCATCCCAACCCTTCCCAGCCCACACTATACTCTCTCAACAGTAAATATAGTCAATGCTAGCCAGCTACTCAGACATCTGAAAAAAAAAAAGTTATATTTTCAAAAGTTTTTTTTTTCCTAAGTCAGTTGTAATGAACTCAAAATATTTACCATAGAAAAACAGGTATACAGGGGTAGCTAGCTGGTGCAGTCAATAGAGCACTAGCCTGGAGTCAGGAGGACTTAAGTTCAAATCTGACCTCAGACTCTTAACACAAAAAAACTAGCCTTGTGACCTTGGGCAAGTCACTTAACCCCAATTGCCCTACCTTCCCCCCTAAAAAAATAAAAAACAACACCCAGATATGCATAGCAGTTTAGGCTCTCAGACTATCCACAGAAGTGCATTTGGCTCATCACATAAATGCTTGTTGACTGACTAACATAAGCTTACAGTGTACTTTGTAACTTTACTCTCGGCAGAAATATTTTTTATCAGAGAATACAATCAAGGTTTTAATTTAGGACATCAGGAACACTGTTTGCTGCTACATGAAAAAAGAGATTCCAAATTTCTATCCTACCCTCTACTGTCATCTTATTTTATGTATTAAGGAGTAGAATCCTGCATTCTAACAGATCCAATCTATTTTTATTAAATCGTTTTACCTGGACCCAATTGGGAACTCTTGTGAATTAGAGGCTGTGAGATAAAAAGATAGGCATCCACTGGGCTTGGAGATTCAATAGTTATGATGAGTAGTCCAAATATTTCTGCCTATATAAAAGCATAAAAAATGACAACTCTTGCAAATGAAATACTTACCATTCCTTTATGGGGTATGCTAGACAGCGGACCTAGGACTGAATTTTGTTGCTGCTGCTTTAGATTCCCAATTTGAAAGCAGAAAGGAATTCTAAAAGACATTAAGTCGAATGCCCTCTATTCAGAGAAGGGGAAACTGAGTCTCCAAAGGATTATATGATTTTTCTCAAAGTCACAGATGTGGTAAATCTCAGAATTGGGATTACAATTTATATGTACTTTGGCAAGGTGCTTAAAGTCACAAGACTCAGTTTTCTCATCTGTAAAATGAAAAAATTGGACCTGATAATCACTAAAGTTGATTTCATGTCTAAATTAACTAATCCTTTATATCTTAAATAGTACCTTTATATTTTTTTTTATTTTTTATTTACTCATTTACTTTTAATTTACAAGATTCAGTTCCACAATCACTTGGGTTTCAGATTTTCTCCCCTCCCGTCCCCCCCC
>CM053588.1:189278035-189299952 GCA_028646515.1 Pseudochirops corinnae | reverse complement strand
AAATAGAAGGCAATGTGAAATATCTCATTGGAAAAACTACTGACCTGGAAAATAGATACAGGAGAGACAATTTAAAATTATTGGACTTCATGAAAGCCGTGATCAATAAAAGAACTTGAAAGTCATCCTTCAAGAAATTCTCAAGGAAAATTTTCTTGATATTTTAGAACCAAAGGGCAAAATAGAAATTGAAAGCATTCACCAATCTCCTCTTGAAAAAGATCCCAAGAAGAAAACTCCTAGGAATATTATAGCCAAGTTCCGCAGTTTCTAGATAGAGAAGAAAATATTACAAGCTTCAAAGAAGAAACAATTTGAATACTGTGAATACACAATCAGGATAACATAGGATCTAGCAGCTTCTACATTAAGGGATTGAAGGGCTTAGAATATGATCTTCCACAGGTCAAAGGAGCTAGGATTAAAACCAAGAATCACCTACCCAGCAAAATTGAGTATAATGTTTCAGAGGAAAATATGGTTATTCAATGAGGTAGAGGCCTTCCAAGAATTCTTGATGGAAAAATTAAAGTTGAATCAAAAATTTGACATTCAAATCCAAGAAACAAGAGAAGTATGAGAAAGTAAACAGGAAGAAGAAATCATAAGGTACTTATCAAAGTTGAACTATATACATGCCTACATGGTAAAACGATAATTGTAAACTTATGAAACTTTTCTTAGTATGATGATAGTTGAAGGGAATATAAATGTGTATATATGTATACATACACACATGTACAAATATGTCTATATAGGAGTGTATATGTGTGCATGAATACATATCTGAGTGTGTGTATATATGTGTACAGGTATACATAGAGAACTCAGGATGAATTGAATAGGAAAGGATGGTACTTAAAAAGTGAAATTGAGAGGTGTTAGAGGAATATAATGAGAGGAGATGGGGAGAGATAGAATGAGGTAAATTATCTCATATAGAAGAGGCAAGGGATAACAGTTAAAATGAAGTGGCAGAAGGAAGGCAAAAGGGAATGGATCAACCTTACTCTCATTGAGTTTGGCTTAGGGAGGGACCAACATATGCACTAATTTGGGTATCTTGTTCCATAGGAGAGTAGGGGGAGAAGGGAAGGTGAAGGGGGATTATGGAGGGGAGGGCAGATTGGGGGGAGGGTAATTAGAAGCATACACTTTTGTAAATGGACAGGGTCAAAGTAGAGAATAGAACAAGTGGGAGGTGG
Source organism: Pseudochirops corinnae (assembly GCA_028646515.1). NCBI lineage: Eukaryota > Metazoa > Chordata > Mammalia > Diprotodontia > Pseudocheiridae > Pseudochirops > Pseudochirops corinnae. The sequence goes on along the minus strand of CM053588.1, from coordinate 189,298,747 downwards.
GATAGAATGGAGGGAAATATAGTCAGTCTTTCACAGTATATCTGCTGTGAAAATGTTTTGTGTAATCACACGTGTACAGCCCATATTCAATTGCTTATCTTCCCAGTAAGGATGGGTGACAAGGGAGGAAGGGAAAGAATCTGCAACTCAAAGTTTTAAAATCACATGTTTAAAAATATATGTTATTACTATTATTATTTTTTACGTAAAACTGGGAAATAAGATATACAGGAACTGGGGTATAGAGATCCATCTTGCCCTACTAGAAAGTTGGAGGGGCAATGAGGAGGATATAAGAGAGAGCAGATTGGGGCAGGGGGTATACAGTGAGATCGCTGTTTTGGGTTGGTGGGTAGGGAAAAGATGGGGAGAAAATTTGTGACTCAAAATCTTGTGGAAATGAATGATATAAACTAACAATAAACATTAAATTTAATTTTAAAAAGTTTAAAAAAAGAGAAAATATAAATTTATATGATGAGGTGTAGGCTCTGGGAGCCCCCTGGAACTCTGATTGAATCTTCCCACTTGATGAGGCATTTGCATGAGGCCATAAGCCTTTCATTGCAGCTCTGCCCAAACCTTTGTTACTAGCTTGGCTCTCCATTGTCCATCTACTTCCCACCCTTGAACCTATAAAAATATGTATATCCAAATCAACTGTTGCCTGACCTCATTAACTCCTCCTGAAGACCATCCCCAAACTCCTCCTTTAAACTTTTCCTAGATTCCTCACCCAAGTTTTCTGTATATGAGACCCCATCTTGAGTCCATGTATGTTAGAGCACCATAGAACTTTCTAGCCCAAACTTGCTCTATGTCCAATACAAGCGAACTTTTAATAAACTTTGCTTTTCTTTGGCTGAGAGAAGACGTGAGTCCAATTCTTTTGGCAGGATCCAGCTTGTTGGAATTTTGGCGTCTATACCTCTACATTTTCTGATCTCATCTCATAGAGAAAGCTCAACATTAGATAGATAAAGGATACGTTATTGACTCTCACTTTAGAAGCAAGTTTCTATGTATTTTAATAAATTATTTTCTTTAGATGTTTTGATACTTTGTGAACTTGAACAATCATAATGGGAACATGTAGACCACAGAAGAATATGACAGATAGTAAAATTAATAGATTCTACGTCAGTGGAGTGTTATGGGAATCTGAAGATCTTCCCTGCCACTAGGCCCTTTGCTAAAGTGGCTACATGATTCTGAGAACCTTCCCCTATTTGAAAGTATACTCTGTGCTCTAATAGGCTGGATGTGGTCTTGTGGAGCCTGTGCCAGGAGGCTTGTTTTTCAGGAATGCCTGCCACCTTGTTGCTTTGTGATTGGGCAGTGGGTCAAGAGAGCTGTGTCATTCTCCTAGCCAGGAGAAGGATATATATCCACCCTGATGTGAGGTTTTGCTTTGGGGCTCACTTTGAGAAGAATTGTGTGATTTGACCAGATGAGACTCTGGGAAGCCATTGAGTCCCGCAGCTTTGAGAAACCCAGATGCTGATGCTTCCCTCTCTGGTAACTGAATAGGTAACTGATGTAATGGTCAGACGGTTTGGAAGCCTGTCTGCCGATCTGTTTCTCCACCTGCTTGTAACTTCTGCTTGTTAACTTGTTTTTGTATTCTGTTTGCATTCTCTGAAATTTAGGGTGCTGACTTTTTCCCCTGAACTAGGTAAATGATATTTGTTTGACTGATTAAAGTAAGATTGTTAACCCATTTTGAGTTGCTTTCCTTTAGAAAAGCAGATCTAAGAACCTGTGCTAGCATCGATCCTGGGTATGCTAGGGTGCTTGCTGAGTACATGGAGTAACATTCCAGATAAAAGGAAATGATCTCAAATTATTCCCTGGCCATTTGTGTTGACAGAGTGTCACCGAAGGAAGTTCTGTATGAAAAGCATTGTACTAAGTACTAAGAATATGAAGCAAGGAAAGAAGGCCAAATGGAAGGAAGACTGCAGGAAAAAAATAAAGGACAAAGAGAAATGATTTCAGCTTTTCTGAAGTTTGCATTCTATTTCCATGGGGGTGTAATGGTAATGAAATTTGAAGATCCTTTTGTATTGCTAAGCTAAGAGGTACTTAGCACCTAGTTTCAAATTAAGCCTCTGTTAAAGAAATAAAAGGTATGAACTCCTACTGCTGACTTAACAGGAAGGGGCTGAACAGGAAACCCCTGTTGCTGATGTGACTGGAAGCGGCTGAAAAGGGAGGAGCATTTAATAGGTATATAAGGAGAAGCCCTAGCTGGAATTTCAGATGTTATTGGAGCCAGGTTTTAGAGCAGTGGTTCTCAACCTTCCTAATGCTGTGACCCTTTAATACTTGTATGTGGGTGTTTCTGCATGTAGGCGGATCTGCCTGGAGACAGATAGAGGAGCCATGTCTCTGTTTCTAAGACCATTGGAAATATGTGTTTTCTGATGGTCTTAGGTGACCTCTGTGACCCCTGAGAAAGTATCATTCGACCCCCAAAGCTGTTGCGGCGTACAAGTTGAGAACCACTGTTCTAGAGGCTGAGGAAGACAAACCCAGGCTGGAGAGAATGATTTTTATGTTGAGGACCTGGATGAAGTGATTTTGATTCTGGGAACCAGCTGAAACTTCTGCTTAAGACTTCCTAGGACCAACTGGAGCTGCTGAAAACCTGCTGAGGCTGAGAGTCAGCTGGAGCTGCAGAAGCCTGAGGAAGCATGACTGTGGTCCCAGTATTTTCTCTATTTGTGGCTTTGTTAAACCTTGAAATCCCAAGAACAGAATTTAAGGTGAATTGGACACCTGACCTTCAGAATGGAACAGGAACTGCACTGAGAGCTGGACAAGGAGCTGGGAGCTGTCTGCCTTTGAACTCTGGTGACAGTTTGGTGAATAAGGGTAGGAGCTGGGACCATGGAACGGAATCCAGGGAATTTGAGAGCCTACCCTGAGTCAAGCTGAAAGAAGAATTTACTTGCATACTGTGGACTGACTGAGAAGATTATGATTTACTTGTGATCAAAGGGTGGATGGCCTGGGTATTTTCTGATGGTTGAATAGTGAATGATCACCGAATAGTGACTGATTTGTAACTTAGTGTGCCCCATGAGTGGAGAACTTTGACTTTTGTATTTTGTGACCCTTAAGGATAATTGAATGATTGAGTTACTAGATGATTGACTGATCAAATGATTGTACTTTATTCAAAACTGTGTGACCACTGTGGTGAAAACTATATGGCCATTTTAGTGATAAGTTGTTGTAAATGCTGTATTTTGATTTTCTGTGATAAGTTGCAACATTGTGAATGCTTTACTTTGATTTTCTGTGAATGTTTTGCTGTGATTTGTTATTGAATAAATAGAGTGGTCCAGAACCTTGAAAAGCTGTTCACAGAAGCATTCTTCTGGAAAGCTGCTTGTACTTGGCATTACAAGGGGGGATATAGCATATATAGCTATGCATGCTGTAATACAGTGGAGAGAGTAATGCAGTTGGAAGATAGATTCAAAGAAAGTAAATTGCTGATATTTGGGGAAAAAGAACATGACAAGCTACATAGAGGAACTATTATCTATTTGAACCTTGAAGATAAATAATAATTCTGTGTAGGAATGATAGCTTAGACTGGTCTATAATTAGCAATGACAAACAAGAAGGTTCTGTGATGAGCAGAAACATTAAACAGTGATCATTTCTGTAATTGTCATCCATGTGTAGAAGCCTTTAATGATTCATTTCAAAATACTGAGGAAATTCTGAAAAAATTCACTTCTATAAAAAAAGGGGAACCACTAAAAATCCTAAATACTGTATCATTATTTCAGATTCATTGGATCTAAACACCAGTAGAGAGGACATACCATGTTCCTCATACCTTTCTCTTCCAGCATTTCACATGTTTTGGTGTTCATCAAAGCTCTGATTTTGTGTCATAGAAAAATTCATCCTACTTGATGTGGCATATTCAAACAAGTTCCTATGAGACTGGACTCAATACATATAGACTCATAACGTTAAAAAAAATTCCTTATTGGGGAATTTGGAGAGAAAATGGACAATTGGATGTGACATTCTAGACCAAAGTTTACTTGGGTAAAGTCATGTGATCATGGAGAAAATATAGGAGGTAGTTATACTAATGATATGTACCTAGTAGATGGGAGGGAAAAATTTAGAAGGAACCAAGGTCCTGAAATGTTGAGAAAATAGAAGACCAAAAACAGAATACCAATTTCACCTTCTGATTAGTGGGCTATGGATACAGTCTCCAGAGGGAAAGAATTAAACTCTCAAGGTATGCAATTCAAATGCATCCATCAAAGTTGGAGAAGTCCACAAAGTAGTGACAGGTTCTTCTGTTTAAGTTTTATTCATTTAAGTGGGAATCATTGATAAATAAAAGACATGCAATGTTAGGGGAGAATAAAAAGCATTAAGGATATAGTTATAGATTATTTGACACTACAAAGATTTATTGTATGCTCCAAGAGACTGGAGGATGAAAGACATAACAAGGATGGAGGACAACTAGAATGGTATTGATGTTTGAAGATCCCTTTGTATTGGAAAGCTAAGAGATACTTAGCTTTTAAAATTTCAATTTAAGCCTCTGATAAACAAAAGATATGTTGCTGACATAACAGGGAGAGGCTGAACAGGGAGGAGCAATGCTGTATATAAGGAAAAACCCTAGCTGGGAAACTCAGAACTTCTTGGGATGAGCACCTGATTGCTGGGGTGCTGCTGTAGGACTGGAACTTTCATGGAGAAAGTGATTTTGATTTTGAGAATGGGAGAAAGTGATTTTGATTTTGAGAACAAAACTGCTGAAGACTTCTGAGGGCCAGATGGAGCTGATGAAGACTTCCAAGGGCCAGCTGGAGCTGCAGAAGACTGAGGAAGCATGACTGTGATGCTAGTACTTTGCATGAACCCATTTGTGGCTTTGTTAAGCCTTGACTTCTGGGGAACAGAGACTGTGAAGGATTTTAGGTGTACTGGACACTGTGAACTTCAGCATGGAAGAGGAACTCCACAGAGAACTGGACAAGGAATTGGAAGCTGTCTGCCTTTGAACCCAGGTGACAGTTTGATGAATCCATGTAGGATCTAGGACCATAGAAGGGGATCCAGGGAAACTGAAAGCTTACCCTAAGTCAAGATGAAAACACCTCTCCATGGCTACTGAGTAGTGATGAAAAAGTGATTTACTTATGACTGAGGGATGGATGGCCTGTGTGTTTCCCACTACCCCTTAAGAGAGTACCTAGTAGTGACTGATCACTGGATAGTAACTGATGACTGAATAGTGACTAATTTGTAACTTAGTGTGCCCCATGGGTGGAGAACTTTCACGTTTTGTACTTTATGATTGAATGATTGAGTTACTAAGTGATTGATTGTCAAAATGATTGTACTTTGTTCAAAACTATGTGACCACTTTGGTGAAAACTATGTGTCCATTTTAGTGACAAGCTGTTCAGTTGTGACATGGGGAATGCTGCATTTTTTTTTCTGTGATAAGTTATAACATTCTGAATAGTGTACCTTGAATTTTTGTGAATGTTTTTGCTCTGATTTGTTATTGAATAAATAGAGAGTTTGCTGTACTGTGTAATCAGAACCTTGAAAGCTGTTCACAATAGCATTCTTCTGGAAAGCTGCTTGTCTGTGGTTTTATATTACAGCATAGTCAGCAGGATTACAACATATACTGCCTCTATTTGTTTCAGGATCCATGGCCATTTGGATTGAGATTTTAAGGCCAGGGGCAGAATGTAATAGTAATGGAATTTGAAGATCCCTTTATATTGGAAGCTGACAAGTTGTGAGCTTCCTATATAAAGGGATCTTCAAATTTCATTACCATTACAATGACAGAAATCAGTGCAGCACTAATTTCCTTAGAGTTGATTTGACTACTTGAACACAAGCAAGTCACATGGCTGTCTAGATCATCTTTTTCCTCATCTATAAGATTAATATCATAATACTTTTATCTTAATAATGTCATTGTGACTAAAACCTTGAATCACAATATAAACATGAGTTGTTGATTTCATGAGTGATTACAAGTTGGCAGCACCTTGTAAGTTATTGAAAGAGAGTAAAGGACAATATGACACAGTCATTGATTCTATAATGATATATTCTCATATTGTTGTTTTCAAGGATCAGCATATTTTACATTTTGTTCTAAATTGTATGCATTTCTCTGGACAAAGAACCTCTTACTCTGTTCACCTTAATTATTATTTGTGTTATAAATGGCTTCCTTGCAAAATAAAAAAGAATTAATTTTATTCCTCTCTACTTCCCTGTGTACATTTGTGTGCTATAATGATAATGGGAGCTGAAGACCTTCCCTGCCCATTAATAGGCTTCACCTGGAGCCCAACAAGAGAAACTTGATTAGGGGAGACTTGTATTTCAGGAAGGCCCACACCTTTTGTTTGTAACTAGGCAGTGGGTCACAAGGGTTATGATGTCCCCTTGCTTTGAAGAAAGGCATACACACTCTGAGGTGAGGTTTTGCTTTGGGGCTCACTCATTCGAAGTGTATATATGTGATTTGGTCAGACAAGACTCTGGGTAGTCATTATGGAGTCCCTTGGCTTTGAAAACCCAGATGTTGGTGCTTCTCTTTCTGAGAACTATATGTATAGCTTTGTTTAGACAGCTAGAAGCCCTGTCTGTTGATTAAAGTTATTTTCTCTGTATTTTTTCTGCTTATAATTTCAGTTTGTAATTTCTATGAACTTCTGGATTCTGACTGTCCCCCCTGAACTAAGTGAATTTATCTATCTATCTATCTATCTATCTATCTATCTATCTATCTTTCTATCTATCTCTGTATCTATAGTTATATATATATATAGTAATATATAGATATGTAGATATGCATATAATTAAAATAAGATTGTCAACCCCTTTAAAGTTGCTTTCCTTTAGAAAGGCAAATCAAAGAACCTGTGCTAGCACCCATCCTGTGTATACTAGGGGTGCTTATTGTTACATGTACATATGTAAGTGTGTTTCTGTGTGTGTTTGTGGGTAGGTTTCTGTATGGAATCACTTGAAGTTCAAGTAGTTATAGATGACATCTGAAATTATAAAAGATTTTAGTAAAAAACTGTTGTGACAATGTTAGGCCTCTACTAGAGGGAACAGTTGAAATTGCTACTTGGCCTAGCATTGTTCTAACAACCCTCCTTGAGGAAAGAAATGGTCTAAATATTAGAGATGGATTTTCTTTTTCTTTTGTGTCATTTTTTTCTGAAATAATCTAAAGAATGAAATGATCATGTACAAATTGCTGCTATTCACATTTTATCTACAAATAAAAAAATAATATAATTTTGTTGAGTGGCTATCAACTACCCAATTATCTACCCTAGAAAGTACTCTTTATCATATAAAGTGCCAAAGAGTTGATTGACACTTTGTATAAATTAATGGTGATTATTCACAATTATGACAACTTGTAAATAAAGATGAACTATTATAATGTTACTTTTTAGGAAAATTAATTTGCTTTTGTTCATGTTAGCTACTTCACAGCTACCTAGACTTCAAACTACTAGAGTCAAATGCATTTATTAGTGCTTAAATTCCTAGGTAAGTTGATATTATATCTTGGGCCAGAGAAAGCCGTTAGAAATCTAATAGCATTCCTAATGTCCCTGAATCTTAGCACTCTGTAACACACAGTTAAAGTTTTCAAAATAGTGCCGATAAGTATAAACATTGTATAGCTGCATTATATATAATTGCAAAAAAAATCAAAATTAACCAACTTTGTTGGTATACTCAACAGTAAAGGAGGCTAAATAAATTGTATTACATAAATTTATTAGAATACTGCAAAGGAATTAAGTCAAGAAAGAATAAAGGCAAAAATAAAGAAAGATCTTTGCAAAGTAAAACAAAATGAAAAAAAGAACCAGAAAAAAATATGATGCTAGATGATGCTCTAGATGTTTTGACAATACATGCCTACCAATATTCAAACTCTATTGCTGCATATTTTATTCCACTTCCCATGTGCAATTCTACATTAGTTTTATGTCTTAACCCATTAACATCCATCACACATTGTTCCATTGCCTTTGGTCTTCAAAATTTTCATCCTTCAGACACTGTAATATTATGTTATTTGCATTCATATGGAATGCTGGGAAGAAGATGAAGGTGAGTATCATGTCTTATTCATTTTTAATACTCCCATAGTATTTAGGGCAATGTCTTATTCTCAGAAAACGTTTGCTTAGTTGAATTCAATTTTGCATAAACAATGTATCTATTCACACAGGTTAAACAGTAAACACTTATTAAGTACATAGCATTTGCCATAAATATTAATTGGTCTATTCAGTAAAAAAAAAAAATACCTCAAACCAATTGATTTGACCAATTACTTCAGTCAAAAATAATGATGGCCTGGTATCTAGCAATAACATTTATGGAGTGCCTTTTGTATATTAGGTACTCTGGGAAATATAAATAAATATTAAGCTTCTATTCTCAGAAGACTTACAGTGTGATGAAAGAGGGAAGTGACAAATATATGAGAAATTGTATTCCAATATATATTAATTGTTAATTACAATTAAAGAGCAATAATGTAAGAGATGACAGAAAGAATTATGTAATCATTGCCAAGTAAAGCTATATATGAAATATTCTTCAAAGAACACTCCATATCCTCCATTCTCTATCAAAGAAGGTGTCCATGGAGAAGAAGGGACTTAAACTTGGCAAGAGAAGGGAAAAAGAGGAATGAAGCATTTTTATTGTTCCTCCAATGTGCCAGGCATTGTACTAAGCACTTTTTACTAATACATTATCACATTTGATCCTCACAAATATCCTTTGAAGTAGATACTATTTTTATCCCATTTTACAGTTGAGGAAACAGGCAAATAAAAGCTAAGTGACTTACCCATAGTAACACAACTAGAAATGTGTGGGGCTGAATTTGAATTCGAGTCCTCTTGGATGCAGGCCCAGTACTCTATTCAATGCACCACCAGATACCTCAACTTGACATTGAAGTTGTGGCAAAATTTGATGACTAGCAAATGAGAGCATTCCAGTTTTGGTGAAATAATATGTTTATACAACAACAACTGCATGAAAGTCTGAAAGGGCAAGAGGCATTTAGTAAGCAGTGAGTAGACCACATTGGTTGGGAAAAGTGGTGGCATATGAGGTTACAAGGATGTGTTGTTAAATAGTAGATAGTCTTGAAACCAGTGTAAGAAATTTGAACGTTTTCCTCTTTGAAAATTGGATATGCCATAGTGTAAAGGTTGCCAGATTGGAGCTGTGTTTTAATTCTGTCTCGTGTAGCAGGAGGGAAGTCAGTCAACCTCTCTCTATATCAATTCCCTCTCAACTCTTTAAAGTGAATGTTGGCCTACATGAACACAAAGATCCTTCCAGCTATAGATCTCTGACTTTATGAAGAAAAGAAGAGAAAATAATTTCAGTCAGCATTGATAAATGCTATGAAAAGGTCTAGAATACTAAGGTTTGAGAAAGGCCCATTCAATGTGGCGATCATAAGTCAGTGGTGATTTTTTTTTTAATTTGAGTTGCTCTTTATTTCTTTTTTTAAAAATTTATTTATTTACTTTTAGTTTAAAACATTCAGTTCCACAATCTCTTGAGTTCCAAATTCCTCCTCTCCTGCTCCTCCCCCATGGTGGCATGCAATCTGATATAGATTGTAAAATACCTTCACATTAAACATTAGTCAAGTTGTAAAGAAGAAATATAACCAATGCAATAAAAAACAAGAAAGAAGGAATGACACAGAACAACACACAAAAGAGAAAGAACAAGAAGTTTACTTCAGTCTACATTCATACTCTCTAGTTCTTTTCTCTGGATGTGGCTATCCCTTTCCATCATGAGGCTTTTGGAGTTGTCTTATGTCCTTGTGTTGCTGAAAGGAGCCTAGTCTATCAAAGTTAGTCATCGCAAATAGGATGTATCTCTAATTGTGTACAAAGTTCTCCCAGTTCTGCTCCCTTCACTCAGCAACAGTTTACATAAGACTCTCCAGGTAATTATAATTTTTTTCTAAATTAAATTTGTTTGTTTATTTACTTTTAGTTTACAACATTAAGTTCCAATGTCCCTTGAGTTTCAGATTTTCTCCCCCTTCCTCTCCCCCCCCCCCAATCATGGCAGCATGCACTCGAATATAGGATCTACAAATAACTTCACATTAATCATTAGTCAGGTTGTAAAGAAGGATTATAACTGATTGAATGATCATTTGGAAAGAGGAAACAAAACAGAACAAGAAAAAGAAACACAGCAAGTAATTTGTTTCAATCTGCATTCAGACTCCGCATCTCTTTCTCTGGATGTGGATATCTCTTTTTGATCACGAGTCTTTTGGAGTTGTCTTATAACCTTACATTGCTAAGAGGAGCCCGGTCTATTGAAGTTAGTCAGCACACATATATTGTGTCTGCAATTGCGTACAGATTTCTCCTGGTTCTGCCCTTCTTATTCAACATCAGTTTATATAAGTCTCTCCAGGTTATTATAAAGTTTGTCTGCTCCTCATTTCTTATAGCACAGACGTATTCTATTGCATTCATATACCACAACTTGTTCAGCCATTCCCCAATGGATGAGCATCCTCTTGTTTTCCAATTCTTTGCCACCACAAAAAGAGCTGCTATAAATATTTTTGTACATACAGGTCCTCTTCCCACTTTTCTGATCCCTTTGGGATATTACCCTAGAAGTGGTATTGCTGGATCAAAGGGTATGCACTTATTTATAACCCTTTGGGCATAGTTCCAGATTGCTCTCCAGAATGGCTGAATCAGTTCACAGCTCCACCACAATGCATTAGTGTTCCATTTTTTCCATATCCTCTCCAACATTTATCATTTTACTGTTTTGTCATCTTAGCCAATCTGACCAGTGAGAAATGGTAACTAAGAGTTCTTTTGATTTTCATTTCTCTAATCAATAGTGATTTAGAGCATCTTTTCATATGCTTATAGATATCATCTATCTAGATAATTTCTTCATCTGAAAACTGCCTGTTCATATCCTTTGACCAATTGGGGAATGACTTGTATTCTTATAAATTTGACTCAGTTCTCTGTATATTTTAAAAATGAGTCCTTTATCAATGAGTCCATTATCAGAGATAATGTTTTTAAACATTCTTTCCCAATTTTCTACTTCCCTCCTAATCTTGACTACATTGGCTCTATTTGTTGAAAAAGGATCAGTGAAACAAAATCTAAAGAATGAAAAAAAATAGAAGAAAATGTAAAATATCTCATTGGGGAAACAACTGACCTGGAAAATGGATCCAGGAGAAATAATCTACCTGAAAGCCATGATGAAAAACAGAGCTTGGACAGTATCTTTCAAGAAATAATCAAGAAAAATTGTCCTGAGGTCATAGATCCAGAGGGTAACATAATCATCTTAGAAATGTATTGATCAACTCCTGAAAGAGATTCCAAATTGAAAACTCCAAGGAATATTGTAGCCAAATTCCAGAATTAGCAAGTTAAGGAGAAAACACTGCAAGCTGCCAGGAAGAAACATTGCAAATATAGTGAATCTACAGTCAGGTCCACTTTCTTTTTATTTCCTTCTGTTTAGGTTCCTTCTGTTTATCCTTCTCTCATTCAGTCCTTCCTTAAAATTCTATTTTTATTATTACTTCACTTAATCCTTCTTCCATTCCCCTTCAGTTTCTCTGTTGGAAAAGACAGATTTCAATGCCAGACTGTGTGTGTGTGTGTGTGTGTGTGTGTGTGTGTGTGAGTGTGTGTGATATGTATGTCTATAGAAAGGTCAAATTTTTAACTTTATTGAGTCCCTCATGATTTCTCTTTCATATTTACTTTTTGATTTTCCTCTTGAATCTTGTATTTGAAAGCCAGATTTTATATTCGGCTCTGGTCTTTTCATCAGGAATGCTTGAAAGTCTTCTCTTTCATTAAATATCCATTTTTTACCTGGAGGAACTATATTTAGTTTTGCTGGGTAAGTTGTTATTGTAGGTCATTTGCTTTCTAACATAGCATATTTTAAGGCCTCTACTTCTTTATCATGGAAGCTGCTAAATCTTTTATAATCATGGTTATGACTCTATAATATTTGAATTCCTCCTTTCTGGCTGTTTGCAACACTTTTTCCTTGCCCTGGAAAGTTGGGAATTTGACTATAATAGTCTTAGTATATTTCACTTTGAGTTCTTGTTAAGGAAGTGATCTGTGGATTCTTTCAATTTCTATTTTTTCCATCTGGATCTAAGATATGAGGCCAATTATCCTTGGTGTTTTTTTTTTTGTTGTTTTACTTTAATATGATATCTAGGCAGTTTTTTTTTTAATCATTGCTTTGATGTAACCCAGTAATTCTTATATTATCCTTCCTGGATCAATTTCGAAATCAGTTATTTTTTCCAGTAAGGTATTTTACATTTTCTTCTTATTTTTCATTCTTTGGATTTTTTTTTTAAATTGTTCTTGAAGTCTTATGGAATCGATAGCTTACAATTCCCCAATTCTAATTTTTAATGAGTCATTTTCTTCATTGAGCTTTTGTACCTCTTCTTCCATTTAGTTAATTCTGCCTTGTAAGGAGTTCTTTTCTTGGGTTATTTTTTGTGCATCTTTTATCCTTAAACTGATTTTTTTTCTGGTGATTATTTTCTTCAGTATTTTTGTGCCACTTTGTTATGTTTATTATTAGTTTATGATACTCATTTCCACAAGATTTCGAGTTACAAATTTTCTCCCCATATTTCCCCTACCTAATACCCCAAAACAGTGATCCCACTGAATACCCCCTCCCCAGTCTTCTCTCTCCTATATCCTCCCCCATGCCCCCTTTGACCTTCCCATAGGACAAGACGGATCTCCATAGCCCAGTGCCTATATATCTTATTTCCCAGTTGCATGTAAAATAATAAAAATAATAATAATTTTTAAACATTTTATTTTAAAACTTTGAATTCCAAATTCTTTCCCTTCTTCCATCATCACCCTCCCTTACTGGGAAGATAAACAATTCAACATAGGTTGTACATGTGCAGTTATGCAAAACATTTCTTTGTGGCTATATTGTGAAAGACTGACTATATTTCCCTCCATCCTATCCTGTCCCCTACTTGTTGTATTTTCTACTTTGACCCTGTCCCATTTCAAAAGTGTGTGCTTCTAACTATCCACTGCCCCCCAAATCTGCCCTCCCTTCTATCATCCCCCCTCTTATACCTTTCCCCCTACTTTCCTGTAGGGTAAAATACCCAATTTTGTGTGTATGTTATTTCCTCCTCAATCCAAATTCAATGAGAGTAAGGTTGACCCATTCCCTTTTGCCTTCCTGTTCTTCCCCTCCATTGTAAGAGTTTTCCCTTGCCTCTTTTATATGAGGTAATTTACCCTATTTTGTCTCTCCGTATCTCCTCTCATTATATTCCTCTCTCATCTCTCAATTTTATTTTTCAAATATAATCCCTTCCTATTCAATTGATCCTGTGCCCTCTGTCTATGTATACTTGTACAAGTATATATATACAAAGAAATATATACAAAGTTACATATGTATTCAGATGCACATATACCCTCCTATATAGACATATATATGTATGTGTGAATGTGTGTGTGTGTACATACACACACACACATATATATGTATGTATATATATACACACATAGATATATATAGATATATACAGTCACACATTTATATTCCTTTCAACTATCCCCATACTGAGAAAAGTTTTATAAGTTGCAATTATAGTTTTTCCATGTAGGCATGTAAATAGTTCAACTTTGCTAAGTTATAAGTTCCTTATGATTTCTTTTCCATGTTTACCTTCTCATGCTGCTCCTGCTTCTTTTTATTTTTGAATGTCAAATTTTCCATTCTGCTATGGTTTTTTCATCAAGACTGCTTGAAAGTCTTCTATTTCATTTAAGACCATATTTTAACATTATACTCAGTTTTGCTGGATAGGTGATTCTTGTATTTAATCCTAGCTCCTTTGACCTCTAGACTATCATATTTCAAACTCTTCAGTCCCTTAATGTAGAAGCTGATAGATCTTATGTTATCCTGATTGTGTTTACACAGTATTCAAATTGTTTCTCCTTGGCTGCTTGTAATATTTTCTCCTTAATCTGGGAACTCTGGCACCTGGCTATAATATTCCTAGTAGTTTTCTTTTAGGGATCTTTTTCAAGAGGTGATAAGTGAATTCTTTCAATTTCTATTTTACCCTTTGGTTCTAAAATATCAGGGCAATTTTCCTTGAGAATTTCTTTAAGGATGATTTCTAGGTTTTTTGTTTGTTTTTGATCATGGCTTTCAGGTAGTCCAATAATTTTTAAATCATCTGTCCTGGATCTATTTTCCAGGTAAGTGGTTTTTCCAATGAGCTTTTTCACATTTCCTTCTTTTTTTTTTTTTCATTTGTTTGGATCTGTTTAATGGTATCTTGATTTCTCATAAAGTCATTAGCTTCCATTTGCTCCAATCTAATTTTGAAGGAATTATTCTCTTCAGTAAACTTTTGAAATTCTTTTTCCATCTGGAAAATTTGGCTTTTTAAAGAATTCTTCTCCTCATTGGCTTTTTGGACCTATTTTGCCATTTGTGCGAGTCTATTTTTTTAAGATTTTATTTTCTTCAGTCAGATTTTTTACTCTCTTTTCCTGATTTTATTGCATCATTCTCATTTCTCTTCCCAATTTTTCCTCCACCTCTCTTGCTTGATTTTCAAAATATTTCTTGACCTCCTCCATGGCCTGTAACAAATTCATATTTTTCTTGGAATCTTTTGATACAAGAGTTCTGACTTCATTATCTTCCTCCCATTCCATGCTTTGATCCTTTTTGTCCCCCCAAAAAAGGAATCTAAGATTTGATTGCTGTGCTTGCTTTGCTTCCTTTGCTTGCTCATGTTGTCTCTCAATTACTCGACTTTTGAGCTCTTTACCACAGTAGAACTGTGCCTCCACAGAGAAGAGCTTTGCCCCAAATTGCTGGGGTTTTCACAGCTGCTGGAGCTACTAGTTGGGTGCTCTCTTTACAGCACCCCACAAGTTCTGCCTTACTGGTCACACACCCCAGGACCTCCCCCCAAGACAGCAATGCAGATCAAGGCAGGTGAAGGCAAGAGCAATTTCCCTCTGAATGGTTGCTTAGTCCCCCTACAATATGCAGGCCAAGAGCTCTGAAGCAGTCAGGTGGAGGTGGCCACACAGCCATGGCACCTCCACCGCTTTTCACTTTGAAGGCAATAGCCAGAATGTGCCTCCAACCCTCTCAGTTCCAATAGAGTTCTTGACTGACCTTTTACTTTGTCTTTAGCATTTATGGGTTGATATTTCTGGAAAACACCATAGCTGCTGATGATCAACTCTCCCAAAGTCCACTCCAGCTGCTGTTGTTTTGGGGCTGCCCTGGGGCTAAAACTGCATGCTCATGCAGGGCTGGGCTCAGCTCCCAGCACACTGTGATGGACCTTTCATGTCCACCTGCCAGGCTGCCTTCATCAGGAAATTTGTTTCTCTCTGTCAGTTTTTGGGTTCTGTACCTCTAAAATTTGTTTAGAGTCATATTTTATAGATATTTGAAGTGGTTTTGGGGGAAGCTCATGGAGTTTTCCTGTTTCTATGCCACCATCTTGGCTCCATCACCCATGCCACTTTTTACCAATCATCTTTTTATAATTTCCTTTTATCACTCTCATTTCTTTTCCCAATTTTTCCTCTTCCTTATTTACCCCTTTCTTTATCTTTTCCAGATAATCTTGCTAACCTTGGGTCCAGTTAGCATTTTTTCTTCAAGGCTTTACTGGTAGTTGTATTCATATTGTTGTCTTCTTCTGAGTACGTGTCTTAGTCTTGGCTTTCTCTGTGATGGTGTTAGCTTTTTATCACAATGTTCTTTTTTGCTATTGGCTCATTTTCCAGTCCATTTCCTGACTTTAATCTTTATGTTAAAATTGGACTCTGGCCATCTGGTGATGGCAAGGCACTGTAAGAAGCTTCAGGGTTTTTTGTGAGCTATTCTGAAAGGTAGTTGTGGGATCTGCAAGCTTTTGATGTTTCCAAGGTGGTATTATCCTAGGACAGTATGGTTACTGCATTCTCGTCTTTCCCAGGGAATTGCCCCCTGATTCCCCTATATTAACTAGTCCTGGTGTTCCTTTTGGCCCAGAAACTATAAATAGTTCTCCTGCTCCCTCGTGACTGATCACAAACACTCCTCTATGTCCTGGAACTACTACCAAACTACTTATGGGTAATAGAATTGCTAATCAGTACCAGCTGTATCTAGTGCCAGAAAATGGTCCCTGGTAATCTCTTTCTAACCAGTTGTCTGACACTGGACCAAGAACTCCTTAAGGTGCTGCTGTTATTGGTATTACTGTTGCAACTACCTCCAATGCCCAGCACTAGTGCTTTTGCCTCCATCCAGGCCTAAATCCATCTTAATGTTACAGACCTCTTCTGAATTCCTGCATTATCTTAGGCTAGAAAAATGTCTCCTTATGATCTATGTTGCCTTTGCCACTACAAGATTTGATTTGAGGAATTATTTTAAAGTTCTTTGGAGGGGCATGTTTTAATAGTTCAGCTAGGTCTTATCCTGTTCTTAGCCATCTTCAAGGAATAGTATTCTAAGCTAGGGGATATATTGTAGATGTGTGAGGTAGAAACATTAATTGCAACAAGGTTCTAGAGCAGTGGTTCTCACTCTATGGGTTATATTCAATTTGTAAAAATGAATATACATCCTGCATATCAGAGAGATTCATAGCAGTAGCAAAATTATAGTTATGAAGCAGCAACAAAAATAATTTTATGGTTGGGGGTCACCACAACACGAGGAACTGTATTAAGGGGTCACAGTATTAGGAAGGTTGAGAACCACTGTTCTATACTGAGCTATAGATGATGGCACTGAGAGTAAAAAGTAGAAAGTTTTACCTTAAAAGGTAGAAGTTTTTTTTTCTTAAGATCAGCGGCAAGAAGAGAGGATGGTTATCGAGAGATTCTGAAATGTATAGGAAGGAATATGGTACTCATATCAAAAGACCTAGAAATTCTTAGTGCAGTAGAAAGATCAAGACTCAGAATAAGGGAATAAGGAATATGACTGAGGACCTCATGAAGTAAAGAATGCTCAAATTAGCTGTTGGAGAAGAATATGATAGGAAATTAATGAGAAGGTTGTCACAAATTAATTCCTGTGTTGATATAGCATTGATGAGCAGCTATGAGGAAACCAGACTGGATATATTCTAAATGAAGAAACTAGTGGTCATGCTTAAATCCATACCTGCCTCTCTTCAATTGTTCGTGTGCCTGGATAACACAAACTTTATCATTTCATATAGTTGCATTATTTATATTCTTTTCTAATCTTCTCTTTTATTTCCTATATTTCTCATGCAACTTCTTTTAAATCTTCCATATTACCATATTACAATCATATTACAGAACTAGATTTTTAGCTTTGATGAAAATTGTGTTTAGATTGAGGATGTATTAAAAAATGAGGAATTGATTTATAAATTTCCATCTTCTTATAACTCTATTAAGCCATTGGAAAGTTACTTTTTTTTAGTGTCCATATGTAAGCAAGGAATTTTGAGAATGCTTACAAAATGTTTTTGAAAAAATGTGGAATTAAGAGTTTAATGTTTTAAATGATCATTTTCATATGATTCAAATGATATCTTTACAAATAAAATGTGATACAGAAGAAGGAGAATTGAATTTGGAATCAGGAGACCAACACTCAAATTCTGGTCCTACTACCTAATACTTATATGATCTTTCACAATTTAATTCTTTTTCACATTTTAATTTACTAATTCATAAAAAAAGATACTCAAATTAGATGGGCTTATAGAGCCTTTCTAGTTCTAGATAAAGAGAAAAAATATTCTAATGTCATAAAAAGTATTTTAAAATTAATCTGGAGTTACTTAGCATGTCCTTTGTATAAAATGAAAGCATGCATACATCAAAATAACCCATCCCTATCCTGAAATAAACAGTTTCTCTGTGTGTGCGTATTTATGTTGCTGTGAATTGAATCATAATGAAGATATATGATTTATGAAAAAAGGTAATAATAGTAATTTTCAATAAATAGTAAATGGAAAGTACTTGTTTTAAGTTCAGTGGAAGGGATTTTCAAAGAGTATTATCTTAATTTAGAACTTTTTAAAAAATGAGCTTGAAGGGAACGTCTAGGAAAAAAAAATGTTTCACTAACCTTAAGTGATCTATAAGAGAGAATAATGTTGAAGAATTATGTGGAACTGCATAAATGTAGAAGAAACATCCTTTGATCTTCCTTTGTTAAAATATTGTATTCATTGATCTAATTCTCTCAGATTTCATAACCTGGTAGTAAGTATAATATAAACTTGATTGGTTTTATGTAAAATTCTACAGTGCAATTTATTATTCAAATAGCAAAAATTCTGAACCTTGAGTGGTCTTCTAGTGATTATGATAAAATAAAATAAAATAAAATGTTGAATATATGACACAGAAGATTTTAATTGAAAGTATGGAATAAGAATGGAACTGATAATGATGTACCTGAATGCATTAGATTATTTAACTATTTCAACAAATGTTCATTCAGTAGCAAGTTAAATGATGTAAATAAAAATATCACATGTTCTTTACTTAATACAGCTGTAAAAGCCTATGTTAGACACCTAGTGATTCAGCTATAAAGACATTTTTGAATCAAATCTAATATGTGTGTGTATGACTGGGGGGGGTTGTTGGTCATATAGACTTGTCTTTTCAAACTTAAATGCTTAAATGTCTGGGGATGGGGATGGGGTGGAGCCAACATGGCTGAGTAAAGGCAAGGTCTTGCCTTTAAAAAATTATTCTAAACAAATTCTAGAGCAGCAGAACTCACAAAAAAAATTGGAATGAAAAAAATTTCCAGTCCAAGACAACTTAGAAGGTCAACAGGAAATGTCTGTTATACCAGTTTGAGAGATGAGCACAGTGCAGTGCTGACTGGGCCGCTATAGACTGGGCCCCAGCAAGACCAGAGCAAGGCTCAGTGTGACTGATTCACTGGCAGTAGTGGCAGTTACAGATGACATCTCTACCATGTAAGACCTTTCTCATTATTAGAGTACTTAGAAGGAGCATGTATCGACAGAGGGAACAGGTGTGAGTTGAATGTGAAGGGAGGATATCTAAAAAAATAAAATTCAGCAGTGATAGAGGAAGGTAATAGGAGAAAGAAAAAGGGAGAGGTAGAATTGGGTAAATTGTCTCATATAAAAGACGCAAGAAAAAGCTTTTGCAGTGGAGGGAAAGAGAGGGAAGGGGAGGAGGAGTGGATGAACTTTACTTTCATCAAAATTACCTTTAATAGGGAATAACATGCACACTCAACTGCGTATAGCAATCTGTCTTATCCAATAGGAAGGTAGGAGGGGAAGTAGATAAGAAAAGGGAGAGGGGAGGTGATAGAATGGAAGGAAGATTGGGGAAGGTAGTACCCAGAAGCTAAAGACTTTTGAGGAGGGACAGGGAGAAAGGAAAGAGAGAATAGAATAAATGAGGGGAGGGATAGGATGGAGAGAAATATGGTTAGGAATAGTAACAATATTGTGTTACTAAGTAATAGTTAAGTTAATAGTAACATTAATAGAAGCAAGTTTATCTGACCAAGGCTTCATTTCTCAAACATGTAAGAGGCATTCCCTAATTGATAAATGATCAAAAGATATGATCAATTTCAGATGAAGTAATAAAAGCTATCTATAGCCAGATACTCCTTCACTATTGAGTGGAGAAATGCAAATTAAGACAATTCAGAGGTACTACCTCAGTAATAAGATAGAAAAGATAAATGACAAATATTGGAGGGGATATGAAGAAGGTGAGGCATTAATGCTTTGTTGATGTAGTTGTAAACTGATTCAGAGCAATTTGGAACTGTGCCCAAAGGGCTATAAAACCATGCATACCCTTTGAAATAGCAATAGCACTAGTAGGTCTGTATCCCAAAAGAGATTAAGAGGAAAAAAAGGAAAAGGATTTATATGTACAAAAGTATTTATACAAGCTCTTTTCTGGAGGCAAAGAATTAGAAATTGATGAGTTGATCATCACTTCCGGAATGGTTGAACAAGTAGTGGATGTGATTGTTATGAATTAGTATTATATTACAAGAAATGATGAACAGGATGCTCTCAGAAGAACCTGGAAAGACTTGCATGAGCTGATGCAAGTGAAATGTACTGTGTACAACGTAATACTAATCTTATAACGTGATCAGCTGTCAATGACTTAGCTATTCTCAGTAATACAATGATCCATGCATTTCTGAAGGACTTGTGAGGAAAAATATTATCCATCCCCAAAGAAAGAACTGATGGTGCAGATTGAAGCCTGCTTTTGTTTTGCTTTCTTTATGTTTCTTGAGGCTTTTTTGGGTCTGTTTTCTTTTACAACATTACTATTATGGAGGAGTTTTGCATGACTTCTTGTATCAGCAAACACCCTAACATACGCAGGATGGCTGCTAGCACAGGTTTTTCAATCTGTTTTTCTAAAGGAAAGCAACTCTAAATGGGTTAACAATCTTTAATCAATCAAACATATATCATTTACCTAGTTCAGGGGGAGAAGTCAGAACCCTGAACTTCAGAAAATGCAAACAGAATACATA
>CM053588.1:189260753-189277535 GCA_028646515.1 Pseudochirops corinnae | reverse complement strand
ACATTCTCTCCCTGCCCCCCCTTTCCTGTTTACCTTTTTACCTCTCTGGAGTCTTACATTTCAAGAATAAATTTTGTGTTGAGCTCTGTTCTTTTCATCATGAAAGTTTAGAAGTCCCCTATTTCATTGATCCATCTACTCCCCTGAAAGATTATGCTAAATTTTCCTGGGTAGTTGATCCATTGTTGTAATCCAAGTTACTTTGCCTTATAGAATATCATATTCCAAGCCCTCTAATATTTTAATGTAGAAGCTGCAAGGTCCTGTGCAATCCTGTCATTCCATGATATTTTAATGATTCTTTCTGGTTAGTTGAAATATTTCTCCTTAATCTGATAATTCTGGATTTTGACTACAATAAACCTTGGCATTTTCAATTTGTAATCTCTTTCAGGAGGTGAATGGTGGATTTATTCAATGATTATTTTACCTTCTGGTTCGAGCACCTCAGGGAAGTTTTCCCCAACAAGAGGCTTAATTCCTATTTCCTTTTACTCCTGTCAAGCTTAATTCCAGCTTTTGATTCAGCCAGTATTGCATTTCACACAACGTACTCTGAATATAAAAATAAATAAAGTGACAATATGTAGCATCCTTGTACTCATTTTCCAACTTTAAACCAATCAATTGTTCTGTATTCTATTCTAACTGTTACTTCTTGGCCTGCATACAGTTTCTTTAGTTAACAAGTGTGATGATCTGGCACTCCCTTCTCTTTGAGGATTTGTCACATTTTTTAGTGATCCATACAATCAAAGGCTTAGAATATTCAATGAAGCAGACATAGTTTGTTGTTTGTTTTTCCTGGAACTCCTTTGCATTCTTAATAGTCTAGCAATTATTGCCAATTTGGTCTCTAGTTCCTCTACTTTTCTGAAAATCAACTTACCCTTCTGGTAATTCTCATTTCACCTGTTGCTGAAATTGAGTTTGCAGAATCTTAAGCATAACATTACTTGTGTGTGAAAAGTTTTAATGAATGTAAAATTAATTCTGGAAAAAATATTCATTTGGTCATTTCTGGCTAATATATTTTCATTTGGGATAAGAAATGCATTACAATGAATTAGAAGCTTAATATATACTGCTGACCACTTGTAAATGTTGACTACTTATACTTTTGGTGAGAATTAGACTACTTGATCTCTGAGGTCCTTTCCCATTCAAATGTTTTCTATAGAATTAAGTTCATTGCTTCCCATAATTAGACCATAAATCCAAGTAGATAGTTCAGATAAGGCACCTCATGAATCCACTAACTTTTTTTTAAAAAGATCTAAAGCAATAATCCATGTTAAAAAATACCTGGCTTTATTTGCAATAAAGAAATACTAGAAGAGTTAAGTTATGGTTGTGAAAAGGGGTAGAAACTTGAAATAGATATATTTCTGCATTCTCAGGCATATAAAGAAACCCAGCCACTCCTGCCTAATATGACCTTATCTGAAGTGAAGATGGCAAACCTGTTATGAAGATTATTCTTTCTTATCTTGCATCCCATCCCATTCCATACATACAATGCTGTTGGCAACCCTGAGGACAGCTGGGGAATGGAAATATTTGTAGCTAAGTTTTTGGATTCCTTTAATGGTCGTGTAACAACAAATTCTGTATAATTTCCATTTTGGACATTTGCTCTCCCTGGCCTTTCTTTAAGTTCTCTGAAACCAGATTCCACTGTTTTCTTGTAATCCCCCCCCACACACACACACACCTCTTACCTTATAGAGACCTCGAAAAGCACTTGGATTAGAAACTGAGTTATGACTATCTGGGAATGTGAAATGGATACAGCTCATTTCTCATGGAGTTCATCCCTGTAGGTCTAGCATGCTTAACTAATATAGCCTTAGCCAGAATCTGCATGTTTTGTAAGTACTTCTTAGAAATCAATTTAGAATACATGAGGCATCCCAAATGACTGGCAGTAAGTGATCCAGATTTGTCAAGAAGATTCAGAACGCATAAAGACTCCATTTTGTAGGCTAAATTTTTGAAGATTCTAAAGGAATAAAACGAAGATTGCGATGTATGTATGTATGTATGTTATGTATGTATGTATATACCGATGAACACACATCTATCTATCTGTCTGTCTATCTATCTGTTTATATATGTGCACACACACACGTGCATACCTATTTGTGTTTGTGTATCCTAAAACAAATGAAGTTCTCAGATGAATGAATAAACCAGCAAGTATTTATTCCACCCTTACTATGGACAGATAATATTTAAAGTGCTGAGAATATAAAGAAAGGTAAAATCAGACCTTGTCTTCAAAGAGCTCATTTTCTTTTTTTAAAATAGCATTTTATTTTCCCTAATTACATATTAAGAAAAATTTTTTACCATTGATTTTTATAAGATTTTGTGTTCCTAATTTTTCCCTCCCTCCCTTTCCCTCTACCCTCTTCTACATGTGTTATCATGAACACATATTTTCATATCTGCCATAGTTATAGAAGAAGAAACAGATCAAAAGGAAATAAAACCATGAGGAACAACAAAGTAGTGGAAAATATCCTTCAATCTACATTCTGAGTCTATCAGTTCTTAATCTGGATATGGATAGCAATTTCCTTTGTGAGTCTTTTGTATTTGTCTTCAATCATTCTGTTGCTGAGAAGAGCTGAGTCATTCATAGCTGATTGTCACATAGTGATGCTGATACTGTGTACAATGTTTTCCTGGCTCTACTAATTTCACTTTGCCTCAGTTTGCATATGTCTTTCCAGGTTCTTTTTTTTTCTGAAAACTGTCTGTTTATTTCTTATTGCACAATAATTTTCCATTGCATTCATCTTCCACAATTCATTCAGTCATTTTCCAGTTGATTGACATCCCCTCAAGTCCCTATATTTTGCCACCATTAAAAAGGCTGCTATAAATATTTTTACACATGTGGGTCCTTTTCCTTTTTTTATGATCTCTTTGTGATAAAGACCTTGTATTATTGGATCAAAGGGCATGCACAGTTTGGAATAATTTATTGATTTATACCTTTGGATATAGTTCCAAATTGTTCTCCAGAGTGGCTGGATCAGTTCATAACTCAACCCAGCAGTACATTAGTGTCCCAATTTTCCCATATCCTCTCCTACATTTATCGTTTTATTTATTTAGTCATATTAGTCAATCTGATTGGTATGAGGTGGTACCTCAGAGTTGTTTTAATTTGTATTTCTCTAATACAAAGTGATTTAGTGTACTTCTTCATATGTATATAGATTTCTTTGATTTCTTCATCTGAAAACTACCTGTTAATTTGCTTTGATCAGTTATCAATTGGGGACATGGCTTGTATTCTTATAAATTTACTCAGTGTTCTACATATTTGAGAAAAGAGACCTTTATCAGAGACACTTGCTGTAAAGATTGTATCCTAGCTTTCTGCTTTCCTTCTAATCTTGGTTTCATTGGTTTTATTTGTACAAAAGCTTTTGAATTTAATATGATTGAATATATTTGGTAATCCTCCCTTAGATCTGTCAGGTAGACTATTCCTTGCCCTTCTGATTAGATTGATTCATTGTCTATGGTACCTTGTAGTAAGAAGTAGTTTCCTTCCTTTTCTCTTTTTATTAAGCATATTTTTGCTTTTACTTTGTCTAAGTTCAGGGTTGCTACCCTTGCTTTTTCAGCTTAAGCATAATAGATTCAGTCCTTACCTTTATTCTGTGTGTATCTCTCTGCTTCAAGTGTGTTTCTTGTAAGCAATATACTGTAGAAGTATGTTTTTTTCATCTGCTCTGCTATCTGCTTCCATTTTATAGGAAGGCTCCTTCTATTTACCTTTACAGTTACGATTAGTACCTGTGTACTTCCTTCCATTTTATTCATTTTCCTTTTTCTCTTCCCTCTCCTTTCATTCTCTTACACCTTGCCAGTGTTTTGCTTCTTTCTACCACTTCCTCTGATCTTCTCTTTCTTATGTTAATTCCCTACAACCATCAGCACCTTTACTTAATCTCTTCCTCACCTACTTTCCTGTTGGGAAAGATAGATTTCTATATTCAACTGATTGTCTATATTATAATATCCCTTTTTGAGCCAATACTCATGAGAGTAATGTTCAGTAATGCCCATCATCTACCCTCCCATTTTCCCCTCCACTGTTATAGGTCTTTCTTTCCTCTTCATATGAGATAATTTACCCCATTCTACATCTCCCTTCCTTCTGTACCCTTTGTATTTCTCTTTCTCACCCCTAATTTTTTTGTCATTCCTTCAAATTTACCTTATTTCTGTCTATGTATTTTCTTTCAATTTGTACTTTTAGTAATACAATTTTAAAAGTTACAGATACCAGCCAGACATCCACATGCTTCAGTGTAGCAACATCAAAAACATAGATGCCAGCAATCAGAGTGCCTAAGCAAACAGGAAGCTGCCAACCACCACTGGCCTCTCATGCTTTAGCCCAGCTGCAGGCAAACAGGCAGACTCCAGGCCTCCATGTAGTAGGTTCATCAGTGCATTGAACACTGCCATGGACCCTTAACCTAGGCATAGGCCCTTGTCACCAGAGAACTAGGGAAATTCTAAAACACCCTAGAAAGATGTACCATGTACCCTAATGAAAAAGTCAAAGATCTGATGGATGCAGGAAGCAAGGAGCAATTGATGAAAAAGCAGCTAGAGTCATATGTGACCAAATGTATTTTTGACCACATGTACTTCATCCCCATCATGACCAAAAAGATGAAGGATTACTTGGCATCTATTGTAAAATACTCACTGTCAGTAGTCATCCAGGGTGAGATAATCATTGTAAATGATTGTAAAAATATGGTAAAAATAAAATTTATGGAAACTTATACCTTTCAGTGAAAATTTTAGTATCAGGAAATTGAGACTTCTGTCAAGTTTAAGAATACCTTTATGAGAATTTGCCATTTGTGCCTAGTGATTCCATTTTATGTTTTAGCCCATAGGTACTTAGGGAATTTCTATCTCTAAATGCATACGTGAATAAAAATAGAGAAATAGGAAATAAAAAAAAAATTAGACAAGCACCTAAAAAAAAAAAAACTAGGAAAGGAACAAATCAATAATTGTCATATTTAACCCCAAAGTGGAAATCCTGAAAAGCAAAGGAGAGATTAGTAAAACTGAAAGTAAAAAGTCATTGAGCTAATACATAAAACTAGTATGCAATTTTATGAAAATAAAAGAAAAACAATACAATAAAATTGATGAACAATTGGGTAATTTGATTTTTTAAAAGACAGAAAACAAATTAACAGTATCAAAAATGAAAAAAGGGCAGATGCACTACCAAATTAAGGTGAAATTTAAGCAATTATTAGCAGTTATTTTGACCAAAGATATGCTAGTGAAAGTATCAATCTAAGTGAAATTGATCTACATTTGCAAAAATATAAACTGCCCAGATTAACAAAAGATGAAATAGAATACTTAAGTCTTAGAAAAAGAAATTAAACAAGCCATCAGTGAATTGCCTAATTAAAAAAAAAAAAGCTCCGGGACTGGATGGATTTACAAGTTAATTATAGCAAAAATTTCAAGAACAATTTATCCCAATATCATATAAAATATTTGAAGAAAAATAAATAAAATAAAGAAGTCCTACCAAATTCCTTTTATGACACAAATATAGTTTTTATACCTCAACAAAGAAGAGTGAAAACAAGAGGGGAAAACAAACAAACAAACAAACAAACAAACAAAAATCTAGAGACTAGTTTACTGAATGAATCTCAAATTTGAAAATTAAAAAAAAAATAGCAGGAATATCATAGCAATATATCACAAAGATCATATTCTATGACCAGGCAGGATTTATAATGGGAATAGTTTCTTAGTTCAATACTAGGAAAACTATAAACATAATAGTCCATATAAATAACAAAAACAACAGAAAACCATATGATTATTTCAATAAATGCAGGAAGAGCTTTTGACAAAATATAACAACTAATTCTATTAAAAACACTAGTAAGCATATTGATAAATGATGCTTTTCATAAAACATTTAATATCTGTCTAAAACCAAGAGCAAGAATTATCTGTAATGTGGATAAACTTGAAGTCTTTCCAGTAAAATCAGAACCAAATCAAACAAATCCATTACCACCATTATTACTCAATATTTCACTTGTAATTCTAGACATAGAAATAACAAAAAAGGTGGGTATGATGTTAAGGAATAAGCATAGGAAATATATTTTTACTTTTTTCATTTTAGACAAACACTAAAACTTAAAATACATAAAAAGAAAAATAAACAAACTTAAATATAAAAGAAAAAAGAAAAATGTCACGTGTAAAGCAGAACACAGGAGAGGATTCAGAATATATAGGAATAACTTATCATTTCAAGAAAGCCTATATATTAGATATTGTATGTTATAATGAAAGTTGGCAATCTATTATTTTTTTCTTCCTGGTACATTTTCTTTTGTTCTCTGCTGTACACATTCTTTTTTCCCCTTTCCTTCCTGCTACCCACCACCCCAAGGCTACAATTGAGCATGGGTATATTTATATATAGGTATTCATATATACATACATATATTCATATATGCACATACATACATATATTAACATGTGCTTTCCCTAAGAGATTCTACTCCTAATCTTGTTTTTAAGTTTGTGCATATCTCTTTTTTCTATCTCTCTTAACTCCTCTACTTTACCTCTACTCAGTTCTTTGCCCTCCTATTACTTAACCTACCCCCATTCCAGCAAACTCTCCCTTATCCTCCCATTCTCCTAAATCTAAAGACCCTTTTATATTCCCCTTTTAACCTATTCTCTCACACCACCCTGTAAAGATCCCTCCTTTATCATTTTCCCCTCCCTATCCCCTTAGAGTTTTATTTCTTTCTAAATTTAGAAGACTTCCATACTCTTCCAGATGTATATGTATTTTCCCCTCTTAAACCCATTCTTGATGAAAGTAGGTTTCCAGAACTAACATTCCCCCACCCCCATCTACTTCCTCTGTATTGGTTCTTCCTCTTGCACCACATTTGTATAAGCGAATTACTTTTTTAGTGGTTCTTGAGTGGTTTTACTTCTTGAAGTCATATGATACTGAGGTCTACCCTAACCTTTCTTATAAGCTACCTAGTTATTAGTTAACTACTAACCACTAATTACCTAATTACTAATTTTAGGCATAGGTGTTACATTTTCCATACATAAAAGATAAACATTATATCCTTATTTACTCCCTCGTAATTGGTCATTGGTATGTATCTTATATTGCTCTTGGCTCTTGTATGTCAAATCCTCTGTTGAGGTCAGGGTTTGTTTGTTTGTTTGTTTTGTTTGTTTTAAACAGAGTCTTGAAACTCGACAGTTGATCAAATGTACATTTTTATTTTCATTCAGAATTATGCTTAGCTTTACCAGGTATATTTTTCGCCAGAGGCCCATTTCTATTCCTTCTTGATATATAGTGTTCTAAGACTTGGGGTCTTTTAGTGTTGCTAACACTAAGTCTTATGTAATTCTAGTTGTGGTACCATCATATGTAACTTTTATTTTTCTTGTTCCTCATAATATTTTATTGTTGATATGGGGGTTTGGGAATTTAAATATAGTATTTCTGTGAGTTTTCCTCATAGGATATCTTTCAGGTGGTAATTGGTGGGAATTTTTTTTCTATTTCTACTTTCTTTCTTGTTCTAATGCTTCAGGACAATATCCTTTAATTATTTCTTGTGTTACTGTATCAAGATTCTTTTTTTTATCAGAACTTTCTGGTGGTACAGTTATTCTTTTGTTTTCTCTTCTTGATCTGTTCTCTAGATCTGTTATTTTTCTTATGAGATGTTTCACATTCTCTTCTATTTTTCATATATGTGTATACATTCATACATATGTACATACATATACACACATATATATATATATTTATTTATATATATATATACACATACATATATCTATATATGTGTGTGTGTGTGTGTGTGTGTGTGTGGTATAAATTGTTGGGCCTAAATTAATGCAACGAGCAGAGACTCTATCTTTAACTTATTACATCACAACTTCAGAGGCTGAATCAAGTGCACAGTCATCTACAAACACACAAAAACATGCTCCAATTCTCTTTCCATTTTAGTCTTTACTTGTAGCCTTTTCAAGTTAAATAATGTTGTAGCTTCACCTTAATTCCATTTTAATCCTTGTTGAAGGCTTCTGACCACATTGCTGAAAAAATCATGCTAAACAGCCTGAGAGGAAGCTTGCGGCCTTGCTTCACTCCATTTGTGAATGGGAAAGCATGAAAGCATTATTCCTTATCCAGAAACTGGGCAACCATGCTATCATGAAATTGCCTTACTTTTCCAGGCAACCAAATTTTGACATATTTTCCCACAAACCTTCAGGAATGATTGTATCAAAGGCCTTGGTCAAGTCAATAAATGTTGTGTGCAGACCTCTGTTCTGCTCCTGGCATTTCTCCTGGACTTTTTGGGCAGCAAACACCATATCAACTATTCATTTTCGAAGCCACATTGACTCTTAGGTAGACGACTGTCTTCCGGGTCTATTAGGGAGGATTCTGGCAAGAGTCTTACCAACAATGACTAAAAGAGAGACCCTCACTTACCCCCATGATTGTTGCAGGACAATCTGTTTCCTTTACCTTTATAGATAAACACAGTGGAGGGAGCCTTGAATTCCTGGGGGATGATTTTGTCCTGCCATATAACCTGGAAAATTTCAATCAGCTTTTGTATGAACAGTTCACTGCCTGCCTTATAAATCTCAGCTGGAATAGAATCGGTACCAGGCACTTTGCTGCAGGAGAGAAGCCTAATGACATTCAAAACCTTCTCTTTAGTTGGAAACTAGAGAGGGAATGAATATATGGTATTTATATAGTATATAGCTGAAGTATAGCGTCAGTGGCTTCAGCATTAACTGATGACAGTCTGTGAGAATACTATGAAAGTTTTCAGCCCATATCAACTGGAATATGTTCTCACCAATCAATGTGACTTCATTAGCACTTAGTAGTTGAGATTAACCATAAGTCTTTGGTCCAGAATTATCCTTCGGGGCATCATAAAATTTACTTTTACCGTAAAACTGAATTTCATCTGATTTCTTACTGAACCAAGAATAATGCATCTCAATGAGCTTCACTTCCAATTTACTTTTGGTGTAGTTAAATGCTACCTTCTTAGAAATGGATGAACTCTCCTGCTGGTAAGCCCTGTCAATTTCTCATTTTTCATTTAACCACTTTTGAATTCCCCCATCATTTTCATCAATCCAATCTTGGTGTTTGTGAGTTTTCCATACCAGATGAGTAATTGCAATGCTAGACACCAAATTTCTGAAAGCTGTCCACACCTTTTCTCCTCCACTGTTGCCAATTCTATGTTGGATCAATTTTCCCTCCAAGTTAGCAATGAACTGTTCCTACTGGGAAAAACACTCTAATCTGTTGACATGAAGCCTTCTGTTCATCTTCTTGCCTTGGTGCTGCCTCTTTTGTTGCATGTTAATAGTTAGGTAGGAAAGGATAAGTCTGTGATCAGACCCTCACTTTGTACCATATATCATCTTCATCACTCTCACATCCTATCTGTCTCTTTTCCATACAATGACATAATCTATTAAATGTTAATGTTCACTGCAAGAGTGCATCCACAAAGTTTTAATGTGTTAAAGTTTAAAGGTAAGACAATGTTGGTGATGAGAATGGCATAAGTTACACAAGTCTTTAACAGTAAATGATCATTGCTGCTGCTATTTCCAACTCCATTCCTGCCAAGGTCTCCCTGCCATGTCTGGTAGTCTGTGGCTACTCTTACATTAAAGTCACCCAGAATTATAAGCTTGTCCTGAAATTTTTCTTTGACCTCATCAAAGTTCATCATTTTGGGAGCATACTCACTGATGATGGTTGTGTGGCACTTTGTCTTGAAAGTGGCAATTGCATTGTCATGATCCTTTTGGCAAGCATACAAGCTTGTTGACTATATTACTTTTGATTGTAGTCAGCTTCACTGTTCTCTTCACTGCAGCCACTTTGGAAGGGGTGGGGTAGGGGAACATGAATCCACCTCAGACTTCAGTAAGATGATGTCTATTTGCCAGCCTTGTTTCACTCAGGACTGCAGTTTGTATGTGATACTTGCTAAATTATTTCAAAACAAGAACTGTTTTATCTTTTGGGTCTACTGGATTTCATGTCCAAAAATGTCACACATTCCATGTACTGATAGTAGAAATATCTTTGCAAAAGTCTTATGTGTGTGTTTGTGTGTGTGTGTGTGTTTGTGTATTTGTGTTTTGACTGCAGAGTAGGATCCCTATCTGCCATTGTAAATACACCAGGATTGGGTGAAGCAGAAAATGTTTAGGGTACCTTTTCTAAACCACTCCTCACGGCAGAAAGTGAGCAGTTTGGTCCTTTAACAACGTTTGTCAGACACCCAGGGTTCTGCCAAATCATACTACTGCTTCAGCATCTACTGCTTATTCATTTGTCTATTGGCATAGGACTCTGAGATAGATAAAAAAAAGTTCAAATGGTATGAATCACTCCTTTTGATTTGCACATAGTATGGATTTAAGTGAGGCAGAGATACACATCATAAGCTTCACTCTCATACAAATTCATTGGAGTCTAGTGACAAGACAAAGTCAAGATGACTAGTAATGGCTTGAAATGCAGTGGATAACCTTAGTTTCTTTGACATCTAACCAAACTATCAGTGCTCCACAGCACAGACATCAGCCTTCATGGTTATTAGAACAAATTATTCTCATCTACTCATTCCACTATGATTGGGGCAGACACTCCCCTAAATCAACAAAGGGTTTGTGACCCCCTCTGTCACCCTCAATTTGGTTAAGCCCATCTGACAAAATTGTTTACCAGAGTATGGCCACTGTGTGTGCTATAGCTTCTTGAAGCCACAGAAGAGAATTGAGTGAACCAGGTGGACCCCAAATGTAGAAAATAGCTCTGAAATGAGCTTGGCATCTCTCACACCAGAGGTACTAGTCTTCCATGAACATACCCTATACTCCTTAAAAAAGGATAAAATTCATCTGGAGGAATGAGAGGTCAACTATCAAGGGCATCAAAGCAAACAAAATTGTAAAGGAGTGGGGCCTAGTACTACCAATTCTTAAATTACATTGAAAGGCTGAAATCATCAAAATAGTTTGGTACTGGATAATAAATAGAATATTTTATCATTGAAATGAATTGGGGATATAATATATATAGAAGCAAATGAATATAGTAACCTAGTGTTTGATAAACCCAAAAAATCTAACTATTAGAGCAAGAATTTGATATTTGACAAAAACTACTGGGAAAACTAGAAACCTATGTGACAGAAACTAGGCATAAAACGTCTTGGTATATACCAAGATGAGCTCAAAAGAGATACTTGATTTAGACATAAAAGGTAAAATAACGAGGAAAAATTATAGGAGAATGGAAGAATTTGCCTGTCGTATTTATAGATAGGGGATGAGTACTAACAAACAAAATTTGGAGAGGTTCACAAAATTTAAAATGAATGAAAAATTTTATTATTTAATATTTTATTATTTATTTTTATGTTTATATTTCTTTATTTATTTTATATTTATTATTTTAAAAGTTTCTTGCACGAACAAAATAAATGCAGGCAAAATTACAAGAAGACCTTAGCTGGGGGGAAATTTCCTGCAAAATTCCCTGACAAAGGGCAATTTCTCAAATATGTAAATTGAGTTAACTTTGTAAAAGTAAGTGGTGTTCCTCAATTGACAAAAGGTCAAAACATATGAACACATAGTTTTCAAAGGAAGAAAATCAAACTATCAGCCGTCATATGAAACAATGTTCCAAATCATTAATAAAGAAATACAAAATAAAAGAACTCTGAGTTACTGCTCACATTCATTAGATTGACTATGACAGAAGGGGAAAATGAAAAATATATTGGAGAACATGTCAGGAAATAGCAATACTGATTCATTGCTGGAGCCATGAACTAGTCTAACCATTCTGGAGAATAATTTGGAACTAAGATTAAAGAGCTATAAAACTGTGTATATTTTGACTCAGTAATATTGCTACTAAAACTGCTCCCCAAGATCAAAGTAAAATGAAGAAGATGCATATATACTAAAAGTATTTATCACAGCTCCTTTTCTTGTTGCAAAGAATTGAAACATGAGAGGATGTTCATCAACTCTGCAACTGCTAAACAAATTATACAATATGTATATGATAGATAATTATTGTGCATTGAGAAATGATGAAGGGAATGTTTTCAGAAAAATCTTGAGAAGACTTATATGAACCAATACAAAATAAGATGGGCAGAACCAGGATAACATTGTACTCAAAACCAGAAATAATGTGAAAGCTCAGTAACCCTGATCAATAACATGATCTCCAGCAATTCCAAAAGAGTCATGATGAAAAAAGCTATACACCTGCAGATAGATAACTGATTAACTCAATGCATGTTAAAATATCTTTTCCCTTTCTTTATTTTTTCTTGCTTTTAGCCAGGGTGGTGAGGCAGGGAACATGGCTAATGCAGAAATGTGTTTTGAATGACTTCATATATATAATCAGTGTAGTGTGCCTTGTTTTCTCATTGGATGAATTAATTGCCTGGTAGAATGGCTGGATGAAGGTAGATGGATAAAAGATGAGTTGGGGAAGGAAGACAATTTGGAACTCAAAAATAATTTTAAAATGTTTTGTTTAAAAGAAAGTTTATTTTTTATTTTTACTATCATCAGAATTGTAATAAAATAGTGTTAAAACTTAAGATTTGGGATAAGAATTCACCATTGCTTTAATTTCTTATCAGTTGTGTATTTTATTCTTTCTCCTTATACAGAATCATTTCTCTTAAGTATTGTGTCGTGTTGGAATCTGTTAGGGATTTTGTATATTTTCTGTTCCATTTAGCTAGTTGCAGCTCAGTTAAAGGAGCAGATGGTTGAGTCTTCTGGTTGGCATATGCTAAATCAAACACTTCCTATACCTGGATATAACCTAACCCTGTGTAGCTAATTTAGTTCAGATTTTTCATTCATTTATTTAGAGCTTAATAATCACACAAATGTTCTAAAAGTTGTCAGTAAGATAGTTGATTTTTTACTGAGTTCAATATTTGTATGAATCAACCAGCTCAATTCAGTCAAGTCCTTTCCAGACAAATTTTGAATTTCTCTGTCTCTTTTTGAGACAGTAACGTTTTTTAATTAATCCCCATCCCCCCACCATTTTTTTCCTCCTGTGATTTTCTGCCTTATCCCATAGGATGAAAAAGCCTCCACCTCCTCACAAACACTGCTGACATTTCAGGTTGTGTTTCTGTTTGCCCCTTTGGCTCCATGTCTATACTCATTTTGTTCCATTAGCTCATTTCCCAATTGGGCCTCATAATATCCCCTTTAGTCACAGAAGCATTCATTCTGCCAGAATTGTTTTCACTACTACATCTCTGCAGACTGAAATCCTACTCATCTTTTCAGATCAGGTTTCATTTCAAATGCTACTTTTTCCAAGTAGATATAACTTCCCCTAATATTTAAAAGTGATCTGTCATTCACCTCTGTGGACTTCTGTAGGGTTGCATGTGTACTTTTTATTCCCTTTCACAATTTATTTTTGTATTGTAGTTGTTTTTTTTTTGTAAACATGTCTGGTCTCCCTTATTAGATTGCAATTGCTCAAGATGAGAAACTATGTTTTATTCATACATAACATGGTGTCCAACTTCTACCAGGCAATTAATAGATGTTTTCTGACTTGAATTGAATATGTGCATATTGGACTGTGGTTTCCTCAGGGCTTATTTTGTCATTGTCACTGACATCCATCACCATAATGGAAAGAGTGTTAAATCTTTAAGTTGGGAGATGGTCAACCATAGGATCATAAATCTCAGGTTAAATGATACCTCAGAGGTTGTTCAGCCTCAGCACTCAATTTTGCAGTAAAGAGAACTGAGGCTTGGAGATATGAAGGGACTTGCTAAAAATGGCAAAAGGGAATAAGCATCCAAAGCAAGATTTGAACCATAGTTCTCTGACCTTTTCACAGTTGTACAGTCTGCTATCTAATAGCTTTGTTATTGTATTCAAGTCACCCAAATCTCACTTTTTCTTCTTTATAAAACAAAAATAATAATACCTAAACTACCTACATCACAATGTTATTAGGAGAAAATGTGCTATGGAAAACCTTCAGTGCTATGAATGTGAATAACAATAGTTTGTTGTCAATAAAAAAGCAAGTGATAAATATTAGACTAAATATGGTACAATCCAGACACTGGACAGTAAGAACTTGATCTTCTCTTGGATGTCACTGAGTATTTAGGGATGCCTATTTCCTTTTCTGAGCTTTAGTGCACTCGTGTTTCTATTAATTGTAGGTCTCCTAGGGGATCAGGCAGTGGATAGAATGCAGGGCCTGGAGTCAGGAAAACTTGAGTTCAAATCTGACCTCAGACACTTACTAGCTGTGTGACCCTGGGCAAGTTACTTAACCCTGTTTGTCTCAGTTTTCTAATCTGTAAAATGAGCTGTAGAAGGAAATGGCAAATCATTCCAGCATCTTTGCTAAGAAAACCCCAAATGAGGTCACAAAGAGTCAGTCACAATTAAAAGCCTGAAGGGCTAAAACTCTTGGGGATTAAAAGGCTAAATGGGCTCACTTGCTAACCAGGAAGAACACATAGGACTCATAAAAATTAAAAGATACACAACAGAGCTTAAAAATTCATTATATTATTGATTTTTGCTTCTTTTCCTATAGGGCAAACTCGAAACTAACTTTTAATTCCTTTACCCTTTATCTCTTCATAATGATCTCCATCTCTATCAAGTAAGAATATATATCCTTGGAAATAACTTATTGTTCTTGGGCAAGGGTCATGAGGCCACATATAATAATATCATTTTGAATAAGTCTCTTGCTTTTGTACAATTTGGATATATCAATTCGGAATTATGCTTGGTAAAATTAGTTAGTCCCCAACATTAAGGACCCTACTACTATAAGCAGAACTCCTAGGAAAAGAAGAGACAGATTCCCTGCCCTAGAAAATTTTGCAATTTAAAATGGGAGAAAAAGGCCCAGTTTAGTAATTTCCTGAATGACTAGATTGAGACTATACAAGAGTATAGACCAAATTTATACAGTTCTTGCTGTCCAGTATCTATTGCACCATGTGTAGTCTAATATTTATGACATGTTTTTTTATTGATGACAGCTACTGCTTTTAACATTTATAGCATTTAATGTTTTCCATAGCACATTTTCTCCCAACAACATTGTGATGCAGGTAGTGAAGTTTTGGACCTATGACTGCCTTCTGAAAAACTAGTCATTTATCAATCTTGATATTTGTCTTTTCCTTCTCAGAATCTGAATATTCCATTTTTGTATCTTTCACATATACAAGAAGTGCCCAATTCTTATGTTAAAGAATGCAAAAGTTAGAATTCCATATTCAATTTGAACACCTGCTCCTAAGAACAAAAAAAAAAAAAAAGAACTTCAACTTTCTTTGTCCTGAAAAAAAAAAAGAACAAACTTAAAGGAACAAAATTAGGCAATCCTAATTCCAGTTTTCTTTCCTCTTCCAATTTTTATGAATATCTTAATAAACCTTGAAAGATACTTAAATTAGAGGATAAAAGGTAATGGGGACAAAGAATGCTCTGGATGAACAGAGTTTCTCAATAATATAGAGTTAGGTTATTTATGCAACCTGAGCTAATTTTGGAAACTGAACTTATGGTTTTTCTTGGATATTTGAAGAATATGTAACTCAGCTATAGAATGTAATTAGGAGTGTGAAAATTCTAGTGTTTGCACAAACCAGGTTCTATGAGCTTAAGAAAGCCAATTCCTGTTCTGACTTTTAGGATGGATATGGGTGTGGGACAGGTGAATTGTGGGGAGGCAGGATCTAAAATAGAAGATATTAACAAGGTAGCTAACAGTCTTAGATGCTATTTGTTTCTCAGTGATAACATTTTAGCTTAAGAATTCTTTTCTCAGTCCTGGCAAAAGCACCTGATTCTTTCCCTAACAGAGTAGCAATTGACTTACAAGACGTGTGTATGTGCCCCATTGCCACTGAAGCCTCTCTTTTCATCTGCTGATGGTCTCAGGGTTGCCAGGGAATTGTCATCTCTCGTATCCCTGTGTATTAAGAGGATGCTGTCAAGTGAGCAGGAAAGGTAGAATAAATTTATGATTATGAGTCTTGATCGTGCTCAGTGGGAGTCTGACTATGAACAAGTTCAAGAAGTTTGAAGACCTAAAACTGAGAATCACAGCATCAATCTAAGAGAGCAATGTTATTACAGTGAATATGCTAATATTTTAAAGAAGTCTGAGCCACCTCAGACTTTCACTTACTTTGAACTCATTTTTTCCATCTTATTTTGGATGTCATTCCCACTCCATAGCTCCATGCTGCAATTAACGTCTCATAATTGTTAAGTATATCTGCATTTCTAATAGCCATTTACATAATTTCTTTTTTATTGTTTTATTACAAAGAGAGACTAATGGACAACATATTATTAAAACATTATGTAATTCTAAAATATTAGATAATTATTATGACTATTGACAGTTTAATGATGCAGATTGTAGTGAATATTATGCAAGTATCCCATCAACATGATCATTGTAACCTGCTTGTTAAATCTCAATAGCCTGTATCTGAAGGACAATTTCTAAATGATATTTCATTTAACAATCAAATAGAATAGAAGGGAATACCATAAATTTTAATCTCTAAACAG
>CM053588.1:189221908-189260253 GCA_028646515.1 Pseudochirops corinnae | reverse complement strand
TTTGTAACTTCTGTTTGTATTCTCTGAAGTTCAGGGTGCTAACTTTTCCCCCTGAACTAGGTAAATGATATGTTTGATTAAAGTAAGATTGTTAACCCATTTTGAGTTGCTTTCCTTTAGAAAAGCAAATCTAAGAACCTGTGCTAGTGGCCGCCCTGGGTATGCTAGGGTGCTTGCTGATACAAAGGTGATATTGAGTTTCTCCTTATTCTTTTCTCTCAGTGAAGCATTTCTTCTATTTCTAAATTCTAGGACATTCATTAATAAAACTAGCATGTTACAAAAGAGTGAAAATACACACATATTCATGCTAATATATATCTGCATATACATATACATACATGTATGATGAATGCACATGTATTGCATATGTATGTTGATATATACATGCATTGACGGAGAAATACCTTTTAATTGAAAATAAATATGAATATGAATTGCTAAAAATGGAGTGACAGCACACACAAATAGTGATTCTTGCAAAAAAAAGGTGAATGAAATGGAGTATCAAATCAAATCAATATAATAATTTTAGTTAATTTTATGGTACAACTAAATCAACTTTAGATGTATTAATAGAAGTACTGGTTTTCAAACAAAGTTTCACTTGGTAAGGCACACACAGTAAGTAAGCATCAGAAGTGGAGTCAATCCATATCTCTGTCACTCTAAACTCAGTCCATCAACAAATCCATTTGTTATCTTAGAATATTTATCAGTCCATCTGCTTTACCCAAATAAGATTAATGTTACTTTTCCTTAATGCCACAGCAAGCAATATATCATGAATTACTCTTTTATATGCATTTGAAATTATTTATGGGTTGGCTTTCCTAGTCTATTCATATCTATCTATCTATCTATCTATCTATCTATCTATCTATCTATCTACCTATCTATCTATCTATCTATCTATCTATCTATCTATCTATCTATCTATACTTTTATAAATCTGTCTACATGCCTTTGATTAGAAAGTTTATTTAATTATTATTTTGTAATATATTTAAATTCTAGAAAGAAAAGTATGTTGAAGAGAGTCTTCCTTTAGGAATGGATTGAAATGGATGACTTCTAAGCTCTTTTCCAAATCTAACTTCAATTCATTAAAGTGGTGCAGTACCCAGCTTTCTTTGGTGGGTCCAAGAATATGAGTTAATTGTTTCTCCTACTTTATAAATATTACACAAATAGAATGCAAATTATACCAGGCCACAAAATTCCATTGGAAAGCCCAAACCAGCTGCAACCCCATATTTAGCTTTTTCACATCCCTTTAAATAAAAATTTAAGTTGATTTTCATTTCAACTGAGAACTTGAGAAAGAAAATAGGTCACAGCCTAAGCAGATGGCTGTTAACTGCATGCAGCACTTGAATGATGGGGTCAGATTCTTCAGGGGGAAAATGCTTAGCTTGAAAAAAGTAAGTGAATCTTTCTGTTAGGAAGCCAATCAGAGTCCATGTGACATCTTCTTCAGTTTCTATTTCAATCAATCTATTGTGCTGGATGGGCATGCTCTTCGACTTATATTTTGTAATTAATTTTTACATAGTGAAATGAACAGAATACTGGACTTAGAGTCAGGAAAATCTGGATTAAAATTCCAGTTTTCTCACTTTTAACTCTATTAATAATGACAAATTTCCAGCAATTCTCTAAGCCTATAGATTGTATACATTGGAGAGCTGAGTTGGTGAAAGGAATTTTTATGCCAATGTAATCAAATGTCTTTAATATGTTGACATAATTACCATGAACCTCATATTAGTTGTACTTTGAAAAAAATTTGTTCTAAAAGCACATTGGCAATAACAATGAAAAAAAGAAACTGGTAACATGCAAAGACCAGTCCTTTTAAACATTTTACAAAACAGTACACAATATAACAAGGTATATATCACTTATATCCTTTTAGTCCTTACACTCTGTATCAACATCCTTCACTAAGATATCCCAGAGGAGCTCACTCATTTCCATTCCATATGGCTCCTCATTTAGACACTTGTCCTTGATGTGCATTAGAGTGACACAAAGTTATTGAAAAAATATAATAATAGTGTATAGAATATGTTTGTGCACACATATATGTGATATACTGTCTCTCAGATGTGTGTGTGTGTATGTATAGAGATAGAAAGGCTATCAGTAGGGAGACCTATTAAATGAGTTAAACAATTTTTATACAAGGCAAAGAGTAAGGTAACCACAGTCTGAATGGTCTGAATGGCAATAATGGAAAAGAAAAGATAGAGGGGAAAGATGTGGAAAAAAGAGAATTGATATGGTTTGGAGACTATTTAGGGAGGTGAGGCAGAAGAGTCATAAGGAAAATTTGAGTCTATGAGCATAGACACAATTAAAATAATTAAGAAAAACAAGAGAAGCACTAAGTTTGGGAACCAAACTAATTTTACATGTAGTGATCTTTGCTGGTAATTATATATCTTCTACTTAAAACCACCATGTCAGGTAAAGCACCTATTAAATGTTTATATTAACATAAGTTCCTTTTTATATGACAGCTTTATGGTTTAAAACACGCTTTATGTTGTTTTAAAAAAAATATCTTCCCCAAAATCATGTAAGTAAGCTAAGTATTTTTTTTAAGACAGTGCAAATATTAAAATCCATAGGGTAAATTGTCATTTTGGACAAAGAGGCAATGAA
Organism: Pseudochirops corinnae; assembly: GCA_028646515.1. NCBI lineage: Eukaryota > Metazoa > Chordata > Mammalia > Diprotodontia > Pseudocheiridae > Pseudochirops > Pseudochirops corinnae. The sequence continues at coordinate 189,257,583 of CM053588.1, read as the reverse complement.
ATAATCAAAACATAAACATTCTTAAGCAGAGATGATTTCTTCATGTGTTCTCATATTTGTTGTTTCAGTTCTATTCATATGCGATAGCAAACATAAAACTGTTTTTAAATTGCCAGAGATGTTTATAATAAAAAGGAATACAAAGAGCAAACGATATGCTTTAGTAAACACATCTATTCTCTCTGGTTTGAAGGTGATATTAAGAGGGTGACATAAGAAGAGTGAAAAAAAAATCTGTTCATGCTAATTTGAAGTTTTAATAGCTACAAACAAAGCATCAAAAGAAAAAATATGAACTGGACACAAATCAAATAAGAATTCCTAATAATGCAAAAAAAATTATTTTAAGAATTCAGTATATGTTATGGAGGAAAAATTAGGCAAAGGAATGACAGCAATGCAAGCAAAATATGAAGCAACAATTAACAGGTTGGTAAAAAAAAAAAAAAAAAAAAGCCAAAAAATATTCTAAAGAAAATAAGACCTTAAAAAACATGATTGGCCAAATGGAAGAAGAGGCATTAGATTTCACTGAAGACAATTCATTTATAAATCAAATTGGACAAATGGAAGAAGAGATACAAAATCTCTCTTAAGAAAATGATTCCTTGAAAATGAGAATTGGGCAAGTGGTAGCTAATGATTTCATGTGACATTGAGAAGCAATAAAAGTGAAAAGAATAAAAAAGTAGAAGAAAACATGAAATATCTCATTAAAAAAAACTGACCTAGAAGATAGACTAAGTATGGATAATTTAAGAATCACTGGACTCTCTGAAAGTCTTGATCCTAATAAAACCTAAGTATCATATATAAAAATTATCAAGGAAAACTTTCCCAATAGTCTATAACCAAAGGGTACAATAGAAATGGAAAGAATTCACCAATTACTCCTTGAAAGAGATCTTAAAATGAGAACTTGTATAATAGAGAGAAATTAATAGAGTGAATAATGAATGGAGGGTAATCCCAGAGCTAAAACTTCAAAGAGAAAATATGTAAATCAGTGAACAAATCATCATTCAAACATCATAGAGCTACAGTCAGGTTCAAACGACACTTAGCAGAGACATCCTTAAAGGAGTTGGGAGCTTGAAATATGATATTCTGGAAGGCAAAAGATTTGGTCTTACAGCTAAGAATACCCTGTCCAGAAAAGCTGAGAATAATCCATCAGAAAAAAACAAAAATATCAAATAGAGGAGTCTCAATCATTCCTAATGAAAACGCCAGAGCTGAATAAAAATTTTGACTTTGAAATACAGGATTCAAGAGAAAAATAAAAAAAAGTAAACATTAAGGAGAAATCATAAGAGACTCAATAAAGTTTAAAAATGTTTCCTTTTTATATGGGAATATGATACATATTAGTTCTAAAAATGTCATTATGAGGGCAGTTAGAATGAGTCTATGTAGAAAGATGTATGGTATGGGCTTGATTATATTGGGATGATGTAAAAAAAATGTATAGCTAAGAAAGAGGGTTGACCTAGATGAAGAGAGAGGAAAAAAAGGGGGAGGAAATTACTTTGTGTAAAAAAGGCATGCAATAAAGAACATTTACAATAATTGGGTGAAAGATGGAAAGGGGATAAACAATGCTTGAAACACATCTAAATTGGTTGAAAGAGGGACTATACATACACATGTGTGTATATGTATATGTATATATACCCATATATGTATGTATGTATACACACACTCAATTTGTAATGGAAATCTATCTTATGCAAGAGGGAAGAAGGAGGTAAAGAGAATAAGTAAAAAGGGGATTGAGAGAAGGTAGGGTGGATAAAAGAAGGTAGTGGTCAGAAACAAAGCTGATTTTAGAGGAGAAAGAGGATAACAATAGAGGTGGAAGGTTAAACAAAAGAAAATAAGATGGAGGAAAATGCACACTTAGTAATCATAACTCTGTGAAAATAAGGTACTAGATTAGAACTATTATGCTACAGCTGAATTTAAAAAGGCAAGCATAGCAATCATGATCTCAGACAAAGCAAATGCAAAAATAGACTGAATCAATAGAGATAAAAAAGGAAACGACATCATGCCAAAAAGAACCATAGACAATGAAGTAATATCAATACTAATCAAATATGTTCCAAATGGCATAATATCCAAATTTTAAAAGGAAAATCTACATGAATTATGGGAGTAAATAGACGGCAAAACTATCTTAATGGGGATCTCAACTTTTGCCTCCCAGAGTTAGACATATCTAACCAAAAATAAATAAGAAAAAAATCAAGAAGATGAATACAATCTTAGAACAATTAGATATAACAGATCACTAGAGAAAACTGAATAAGAATAGAAAGAAGTATACTTTGTTTTTCTCAGATGGGCATGACACCTTTGCAAACACTGACCATGTGACCATGAGGTCACAAATACCTCACAACAAAATGCAGAAAAGCAGAAATATTAAAGCACCTTTTCAGGCTCATGAAACAATAATATAATAAACATTACATTCAAACTTCTGTTTTCAAGATGGCAGAGTGAGGAAGTAATCTTCTGAAGTTTTCTCAAATTCTCCAAACAATTACAAACCACCTCAGAATTGACTTAAGAGCAGGGAAGTAACTTGCCAACAATGCAAGAAAGGTCAGTCTCTCTGGGGTAGGGAGAAGCAAGGTGCAATCAGCAATGGACATCCAGCAAGGTTCCAAATTTGGAGCAATCCACCAGCAAGGCCCCACCCTTCTGCAAACCAGCAGCCTCCTAGCAACTCAGTAGTCTGGGAAGAGCAGCAAAGCCCCACACCAGTGACCTTATCCCATCACAAGCTACCAGCCAGGCTTTGATCAGATTGCTGACTAGTAGAGAAGCCCCACTACGGAAGTCTACCAGCAGAGAGATCCTTTTATCATAGCAACCCAGAAGAAGGGAATCATACCTCTGGAAGATTAGTGATAAAATTATTTGTCCAGAGTCTGCTAGCAGAGAGAACCTTTTCCATAGCAAGCCATCAGCAGGGCACCATGGCTGGGGCAGACCATTAAGATCCCTCCTTCAGGGCTAGCCACTGTAAAGACTCTGTTATCATAGCAACCCAGCAGAAATGCCCCATTACTACAATAGGCCAGTAGCTAAACATTATACCCGGGGGAGGTCACCAGGAAGACCCCACTCTCAGTAAAAGCCATAAAGAGAGCCTCCCACCAAAGAAAGCAAGCAACTAAGCCCTGAAGCCCAGCATAAAAGAGGAGTAAGACCCAGAGATTCAGAACAAAAAGCTTAGGACAGTGTGCAACCAGAATCCAATACTCACATAAAAACACCAAGTCACACAAAAAGGCAGAAAAAACCTGAGCAAAAAAACCCCCTGACTACAGAAAGTTACTATGCCAAGAAGAAGGATCAAGGCATAAACGTACAAGAAGGCAATAGTTTCAAAATCACTGTGTGAAGCCTCAAAGAAAAAATGCAATTTGATCTCAGGTTTAAAAAAGAATTCCTATAAGAGCTTAAAAAGGATTTAAAAAGCAAATTAGAGACATAGAAGAAAAATTAGGAAAAGAAATGAGAATATTGCAAGAGAATCATGAAAAAGGACTAAATAGTATGGGAAAAGATGTATAAAAATTTACTGAGGAAACTAACACTCTTAAAAATAGAATTGACTAAATGGAAAAGTAAATACAAAAACTCACTAAAGAAAATAATTCTTTAAGAATTAGGATTGAACAAGAGGAAACTAATGAATGCATGAGGCATCACAACATGATAAAAGAAGATAAAAAAAAATAGAAGAAAATGTGAAAATATTTCATCATAAAAATAATTGACCCAGGAAATAGATACAGGAGAAATAATGTAAGAACTTTTGGAATACTTGAAAATCACAATTAAAAAAAAAAATCTTGGACAATACATTTCAAGTAATAACCAAAGAAAACTGCTCCAATATATTAGAACCAGAGCAAAAAAATAGAAATTGAAAGAATCCAGTAATCACTGCTTGAATGAGGTTCCAAAATGAAAATTCCCATGAACATCATACCCAAATTCTAGATCTCACAGATCAAGAAGAAAGTATTACAAGAACCCAAAAAGAAACAATTCAAATATCATGGAATTACAGCCAAAATCACACAGGATTTGGCAGCTTCCATATGAAAAAAAAAAATAACAACAACAACAACAAAAACCTGGAGGGCTTAGAATAAGATATGCAAGAAGACAAAGGAGGTAGAACTAAAACGAAGAATCATCTGTCCAGCAAAACTAAATGTAATCTTTCAGGGAAAAAAATGGATATTTAATGAAGTAGAGAACTTTCAAACACTTCTAATTAAAAGATCAGAGCTGAGTAAAAAATGTGATCTCCAAATACAAGTCATTAAAAAAAGAAACCCGATAAGCTTATATTGTTTATACTAATATATTGCAAGATAATATCTTTATTATCAATTATTATTAACAATTGTAATTAAAAATTTATATGATTATATATAATAATATAATTATTAACAATTTTATTGCTATAAGCACAATTAGGAGTAATGTAACCAGTGTGTATGTCTCTAAGGTAACTTTGATGGGAAAACACTGCAAAACAAAACAAAACACATCAAAAGTGATAAGAAAGAAAATTATAATGGAAGAAGAAGGGAGGAGATTGAATGGGGGTAAAAGAAAAAAAACCTCCTGACTACAGAAACCCACCTAAAAGAGGCACAAAAAGGCTATTATAATGGAAGACAAGATGGGAGGAGGCATTGGCGGACAAAACTTAAACCCTACTATCCTTAAAACTGGTCAGGCAGTTGGATATAGAAATCTATCTTAACCTATAAGGAAGTAAAAAAGGATGAGGATAACAGAAGTGGGGTATTACACTGATAAAAGGAAGGGTATATTGGGGAAGACAGTGATCAGAAGTAAAACACTTGTGAGGAAGGAAATGTTGGCAGGGTGAGAGAGAAGGGGATAAACAAGCAAAAAATAGCATGGAGGGAAATATAGAGTCATCATGACTATACATGTGAATGGGATGAACTCAATCACAAAATAGAAGTGGATTTCATAATGGATTAAAAATCAAAATCCTAGAATATAAGAAACACTTTTGAAACAGAGATATACACAGAGGGTAAAAGTAAGGGACTGAAGTAGAATCTATTATGCTTCAGATGAAGCAAATAAAGGAGAGGTAGCAATCATGATCTCAGACAAAGCAAAAGAAAAAATTAGATCTAATTAAAAGAGATAAAGCAGTAAACTAAAGATACTGTAGATGATGAAGTCAGATCAATACTAAACATATATGCACCAAATGATATAGCATCTAAGTTTTTGAAGGAGAAGATGAATGAGTTACAGGAGAAAATAGATGACAAATCTATAATAGTGAGGGGCCTTAAATTTCCCCTCACAGAACTAAATAAATCTAATAAAAAATGAATAAGAAAGAAGTTAAGAAGGTGAATTATATTCTGGAAAAGTTTGATATGCTAGACCTCTGGAGAAAATTAAATGGGAATAGAATGGAATATACTTTTTTTTTCCTCAATAGTACATGGCACCTAAACAAAAAATAACCACGGACATAAAAATTTCACAACCAAATGCAGAAAAGCAGGAATAGCAAACACATCCTTTTCAGATCATTATTCATTAAAAATGACATTCAATAATTGACAATAGAAAGAGAGATTAAAAATAACTTGGGATTAAGTAATCTAATAAAAAAGTGGGTCAAAGAACAAATCTTAGAAACATTTGGTGATTTAATTAAAGAAAATGATAACAATGAAACAGCATATCAAGATCTGTAGGATGTAGTTAAAGTAGTTTTAGGGGAAAAGTGATTTTTCTAATAAGTTATCTCAATGAAATAGAAAATAAAAAGGTGATCAATTAATTGGGCATGCACCACCATCAACAACAACATCTAAAACAAAAACCCAACAAATTAAAAATCTCCAATTAAACACCAAATTGGAAATCCTGAAAAGTAAAGGAGAGATTAATTAAATTTTAAGTAAGCAAAACACTGAAGTAATAAATAAAACTAGAAGTTTTTTTATGGAAAAAAATTAAATAAATTTTAAAAAGTAAAGGAGAAACCCATATTACTAGCAGCAAAAATGAAATGGGTAAATTCACAACCAATGAAGAGAAAGTTAAGACAATTATTAGGGGCTATTTTGCCCAATTATATGCCAATAAATTTGACAATCTAAATGAAATGGATGAATATGTACAAAAATATGAATTACCAGACTAATAGAAGAAGAAATCAAATAATTAAATAACTCAATCTTAGAAAAAGAAACTGAACAACCCATCAATGAAATTCTTAAGAAAAAATCCCTAGGACCCGATGGATTGACAAACAAATTCTGCCAAATGGTTAAAGAAAATTAATCCCAATACTACATAAAGTATTTGGGGGAAAATGATAAAGAAGGAATCCTACCTAATTCCTTTTATGACACAATTATGATACTGATATCCAAAAGAGGAAGAGCTAAAACAGGAGAAAGTCAATTATAGACCAATTTCACTAAGGAATATTGATGCAAATAATTTAAATAAAATAATGCAGGGATTACATTAATATAGCATAAGGATCATATACCATGACCAGGTAAGATTCAATATTAGAAAACTATAAGCACATTTGACCACATCAATAACAAAACCGACATAAATCACAAGATTATCTCAATACACATAGAAAAAGCCATTCAGAAAATATAGCATCTGTTCTTATTAAGAACACTAGAAAGCATAGGAATGAATGGAGCTTACATTAAAATCACAAGTAAAATTTATATAAAAACATCAGCAAGCATTATCTGTAATAGAGATAAACTAGAAACCTTCCCAATACAATCTGGAGTGAAGCAAGATGCCCATTATCACCTCTATTATTTAATGTTATACTAGAAATATTAGCTATTATAATTAGGGGAAAAAAAGAAATGGAAGGAATTAGAATAGGCAACAAGGAAATACAACTACCACTCTTGGCAGATGATATGACATTATACTAGGAAAATGCTTGAAAATCAACTAAAAAAAAATACTTGAAATTATTAACAATTTTAGCAAATTTTCAGGATACAAAACAGATCCACAAAACTCATAAGCATTTCTATATATTACTGACGAAGTCCAACAGCAAGAGATAGAAAGAGAAATTCCATTTAAAATAACTGCAGAGAATATAAAATGCTCAGGAATCTTCCCAACAACACAAACACAGGAATTATATGAACACAACTATAAAATAATTCCTTACAAATAAGATCAGATCTAAACAATTGGAAAAATATTAATTGCTCATTCATAAAAATGACAATTCTCCCTAAATGAATCTATTAATCCAGAGCCATACCAAATAAACTACCAAAAGTATTTTACAGAGCTAGAAGAAAATCACAAAATTCATCTGGAAGAACAAAAGCTCAAGGATATCAAGGGAACTATTGGGGAAAAATGCAAAAAACGATGATCTAAGTGTACCAGGGCTCAAACTGTAACATAAAGTGATAATTATCAAAATAATCTGATACTGGCTAAGAAATAAAATAGTGGATCAGTGGAATAGATTGAGTACAAATTACTTTATGGAGAGTGACCATAATAATCTAGTCTAGATAAACCCAAAGTTCCAAGCTTTTGGAAAGATAACTCATTATTTGACAACAGCTTCTGGGAAAACTTTAAAACAGTATGACAGAAAGCATGAAATAGTTTATCTGTCTGAGTTATGGATAAAGGAAATATTTAGCAACAGAGAAGACATAGAGAGGATTACAAAGTGTGAAATAGATAATTTTAATTATATATAATTTAAGAGTTTTTGCACTCAAAAATCAATGCAACCAAAATTATAAAGAAAGCAGAAAAATGGGGGAAAATTGCAACAACTATCTCTGAAAAGGCTTCATTTCTCAAATATATAGAGAATTGAATCAAATTAATAAAAATACACAACATTCCCCAATTGCTAAATAGTCAAAGGATATAAACAGGAAGTTTTCAGCCAAAGAAATAAAAGCTATCTTTAGTCATAAAATAACCTCTACATCACTATTGATTAGAGAAATGTAAATTAAACAACTCTGTGGTATCATCTCAGATCTTTAAGACTGGCTAGTATGACAAAAAAAAAAAAAAAGGAAAATGTTGACTGTTAGAGGGAATGTAGGAACACTGGGCCACTATTGAACCACTAGTTAAGTTGTGAACTGATTTGACCATTCTGGAGAGCAATTAGGAACTATGCCCAAAGGGTTATGCCAAAACTATGCCAAATTGTGCATACTCTTTGATCCAGCAACAGCACTGCTAGGTCTGTATCCCAAAGACATCCTTTGAAAAAGGGGGAAAAGGATCTATTTGCACAAAAATATTTATAACTGCTCTTTTCATGGTGGCTAAGAATTCCAATCAAAAGAATGCCCATCATTTAGAGAATGGCTACACAAGCTGGTATATGATTATAATGAAATGTTATTGTGCTATAAGAAGTGACAAGTGGGATGATTTCAGGAAAAAAAACTGGAAAGACATATATGAACTGATGCATAGTGAAATGAACAGAACTAGGAGAATATTGTACACAGTAACAGCATTATTATTTGATGAAGAACTGTGGATGTCTTTGCTTTTCTCAGCAATACAGTGATCCAAGACAATCCCAAAGGACTAATAATGAAGTATCCTATCCAATTCCAGAGAAAGAAGTGATATTGATTGAATCTAGAAGCATGAAGCATGCTATTTTTCACTTTTTTCATTTTGTTGTTTTATTTGTCTTCTTGTATAACATATCTAATATGGAAATGTTTTATAGAATTGCATATGTATAATAAGATCTTTTTCTTACTGTCTCAGGAAGAGAGGAGTGATAGAATTTGGAACACAAAATTTTAAATAAAAATGTTAAAAATTTGTGAAAACAATATATTAAATAAAGAGCAAAGCAAAGATTAAAAAATAATTGGAAGCTAAAAACTTTATCCTCAAGAATAAGTGAATCAAAGAAAAAATATCATAGAAACAATCAACATTTTCATTAAATAGAATGACAATGAAACAATACTCTAAAATTTGTGGGATGTAATCAAGCAATTCATAGGGTAAACTTTATATCTCTAAACACACATCATTACAAGAAAAAAGGAACAGATCTGTGAATTGGCACTGAAACAAACAAACAAAAAAACTTAAAAAATTAAATATTAAAATGGAAATCCAGAAAATCAAAAAAAGAGATGAAAAAAATTCAAAGCAATAAAATCATTGAACTAATAAATAAAAATAGGATATGTTTTTATGGGGAGAAACACAGCAAAATAAATAAACAATTGGTTAAATTGATTTTTAAAAGACAAAAACCAAATCACTAAAATAAAAAATTAAAAGGGTCAATACTCCTCCAGTGAAGATAAACTTCAAACAGTTATTAGGAGTTATTTTGCCCATATAAGTATATACCAACAAAACTGATAAACTAAGTGAAATGAATATTTAAAAAATATTAACTGCCCAGATTAATAGAAGATGAAGTAGAATACTTAAGTAAAACTATCTTAGATAAAGAAATTGAACAAGCCATCTGAGGTCTTTAAAAAAAAAAATCTTCAGGACCAGATTGATACACAAGCAAATTCTACCAATATTTAAGGCACAAGTAATCCCAGTATTATATAAACTATTTGAAAAAAAAAACAAAGTAGTCTGAGCAAATATCTTTTTTGGTACAAATATCATTTTCATTCCTAGACCAGGACAAGCTAAAACAAAGAAAGAAAAGTATAAACTAATTTCCTTAATTTTGATGCAAAAAAATGTAAATAAAATCTTGGGAGGAGATTATAGCAATATATCACAAAGATCATAAAATATGACTAGGTGGGATTTATATCAGGAAGTCAGGAAGGTAGTATTAAAAACCTATCAACATACTTGACCATATCAGCAACAAAAACATATAATGGTAGCAATAGATGCAGAAAAACTTTTGACAAAATACAACATTCATAACTATTAAGAATACTAGAATGCGTAGAAATCAATGGAGTTTTTCTTAAAATGATAAATAATATCTATCCAAAATCAAGAGCAAACATCTGTAATGGGGATAATATTGTAGAAGTAAAGTAAATAGGGGATAAAGTAAAATATTTTCAGGTAAATAAGGGATAAAGCAAATACACACATTAATAAATATTGTACTAGAAATGCTACCAATAGCAATAAAACAGGGAAAAGAAGTTGAAGGAATAAAAATATGCAATGAGGAAACAGAACTCTAACTCGTTGCATATGACTTGATGATATATTTTAGGATCCTAGAGAATCCAGTTTAAAAAACTAGTTCACGTAACTAACAACTTTAGCAAATTTTCACTTTCTAAAATAAATCCATGTAAGTCATTAGCATTTACTACCAACAAAAGCCAGAGATAGAAAGAGAAATTACATTTAAATTAGCTACATGCAATATAAAATACTTGTAGACAATATAAAAGTACCTGAAAGTCTACTCTCCAAGACAAATTCTGGAATTACATGAATACAACTATAAAACCCTTTATATACGAATAAACATGTCCAAACAATTGGAGGAATATTAATTGTTGACAAACAGGATGAGTCAATATTGTATAAATGTTCATTCTAAATAAGTTAATTTACTTATTCAGTACTATGTCAAACCAATTATAATAATAATAATAATAATAACAAAGAACTATTTTGTGGAGCTAGAAAGAACAATAACAAAATTGATCTTGAAGACCAAAAGGCAAAAACTATCAAGGGAATCAATGAAAAACAAAACAAAACAAAAAAACAAACATAAAGGGAGGCAGCCTAGCATTACGAGATCTCAAACTGTATTACAAAGCACTATCAATAATAATAATAATAATAATCTTGTACGGGTGAAGAAATGTAATGGTGTTATCATTAGAAAAGATTAGGGATACAAAAAAAAGTAGTAAATGACCATATTAATTGATTTTTAGATAAGGCCATATATCCAAGTAAGAATTTGAGTGAGAACTCAAAATTTAATAAAACTTGTTGTGAAAACTGGAAAGCAGTTTGGCAGAAACTAGGCAGAGACTAATATTTCACACCATATACCAAGATAAAGTCAAAATGAATAAATCATTTAGACATAAATGGTGATATTATAAGTAAATGAGGAGAACATGGAAAAATATACTCATCATATATATGGATAATGAAAGCATTTATGACCAAAAAATATATAGAAAGGATCGTGAGAAGAAATTTTATTCATTTCGATCACATGATTTTTTTTTTTAAAATGCACAAACAAAACTAATGATGCCAAAATTTGAAGGAAAACAAAAAACTTGGGGAGGGGGATTTAACAAAGTTCTATTACAAAAGTTTCATTTTATAAATGTATAGGGAATCAAGACAAATGTATATAAGTAAGAGCCATTTCCCAGTTGATAAATTATTAAAGCATATGAACAGGCAGCTTTTAGAAGAAATAACCGAAGCTATCATAACTTACAAGAAAAAAATACTCTAGATCACCAGTGATTAAAGAAATGAAAATTAAAACAATTCTGAGATACCACATCAAACCTCATGGTTACCCTTATGAATACTGAGATACCATCTCAAACTTCATGGATACCATGACAGAAAAAGAGAATGACAAATGTCAGAGTGGAAATGGACAAATTGAGACACTAATATATAATTGGGGGAATTGTGAATTAGTCAAACCACTATAGAAAACAATTTGGAACTATGCCCAAAGGGCAATCAAACTGTGAATACTCTTTCATCCAGAAATACCATTATTAGGTTTGTATCATAGAGATTAAAGAGAAGGGAAAAGTGCCTATTTTAATAAAAAAAAAATTATAGTAGTGTTTGTGGCGGCAAAGAATCAGAAATGGAGTAGATGACAATCAACTGGGGAATGTCTGAACAAGTTGTGCCATATAATTGTTCTGGAATACTATTATGCTATAATAAAGGACAAGAAGAATGCTTTCAGAAATGTCTGGGAAGATATGTAAGAATAAATGCAAAGTAAACTGAACAGATCCAGGTACACAATAACAACACTATTGTGAGAATGATTAATCTTTAGCTCCTATGATCAAGACAATATTCCAAGACAATTTCAAAGAATTTAGGATGAAAATCCTATCCACCTCTAGGGAGAGAACTGATGAACTCTCTGTGCAGATTGAAGCATACTTTTTATTTTACTTTTCTTTTTTTTTTGTCTGTGTTTTCTTTTACAACACAGATAAAATAGAAAAATATACAAGAGTCTTTGCATTCATTTACATTATAACGAGGAATATACATATTTAGTAATTATAGTCAGGGAAATGAGCTTTGCTAAAAGCAGTCATAGAGATGGCACAAGGAGCCACATGGTAGAAGAATATTATGATCTTTCTAATATTTATTTTAATATTATTCATCAAAGAGTCAGGGGAAAGGTGATGCAAGAAGTAGTAAGAATGTGGTAGCAAAGCAAATAATTAGATGAGTGTGACAGTCAAGGTCTAGAGTCCAGGTGGAAAGTAGTATTGAATCTTCATTGATGTCCATTGAAATGTAAAGAACTAATGATGAGATAACACTGATAAGATTATCCAAAAGAGTACAGCCTTACACAGCTGTAGTACTGGAAAGGACTTCATATAGAGCACAGAGGCAATGTGAACCCTCAACAAATTTAGTAATTAATTTAATTTTGTATATATTTTCTTCTTAATCTCTATGTTTAGCTTTGGAAAAAAAAGTATTTTTCAATTCCCTAAAATTGACTTCTCTGGGATGATTGTGACAGCGAATAAACCATAAGCCATACCCATGTATCTTCTTCTGAACTGAGAAGCAAATGTTAAGTTATAGCCTCCCTGTGAAAAGAGTGATTATAAATTGGGTTTGGAAATTCTTATCATGCTCTTCCTCCTCTATCCCTTCATTTTTTTTTTACAAGACTTTGCCAATGATTTTTGACATAATTAGGATCAGCATGCATATTTCCTAAAATATTAAACTAAAGAATGCTTGAAGTTTGAGATTGCATTTCAGTCAGAATTCTAATAGGCATGAATCTCTTAGAAATAAACTCTCATAATAAAATCATTCACTGTTTAAGGGTATATATTTAAAAGACAAAGATTCTGGACAAAGACCATAGAACAATTGGAGAGAGGAAATTACTCGGGAAAAAGGTGCCTACGGTTAGTAAGAACAACATGCCTCTCTGAAATTTCATCTCCCTGGACCAATCCTCTTTATTATTTTTTTTTCCTTTGACAAACTTGATACGAGATAAAAAACTTTAGGTAGTAGAATTAGTAATTAATTTCTGTTGGCTGTGAGCATCTACACTACTAATGTGTCTGTTCTGTGTTGCTCATCTCTGGGACCCTGGATGCCAACTTTAGGACTTTGAAGATCCTAACAATAATAACAAGAAAACATGCAAAAATAATAAAAATGCATTTTTATGATGAGATGTACTATACATGGAGACGAAATAATAGAATAGGGCAAGCAATGACACAAATTGAAACTAATGATCTCCGATTTTTTTTTCCTCTTCTTATGCTCCTACATCATTTTGTGATATGGGTTCTGATTTGTTATTAGCACTGGTGGTCAGGAGAGTAGGATTAAGGATTAGATCCCTTACTTGTCATGGTGATGCACTTATCCAACTGGAAGAAGTGACACATAAATCCAAACCATAATTCAGTGTGGTTAGTGCTTAAATAGAACCAGGATAAGAATATATATTTTTTTTCTTTTTCTGGAGACATTAAACACATTGTCATTCTGATGCATATTTAAAGGTCAACGATAAGAGGTATGTAAAGAGAATTAAGTTGGAACTAAGGCAAACTATGTTATAGTTCAAAAGAATGGCTGTTGTACTTACTTGGGGAAAATATTTTCCTCTTAAAGGGCTGCATCTCTCAGTGGACAGGAAGGGGATTCAATTTTCTTATCCTTATGTTGAGGGAACTGATCTAGATTAGCACTGAGATACTTTTTATCTACACCATTAAAATGTTAAAGTAAATAAATATCTCTGCATGTTTTACCCTATCAGACTGAATATAGCCTAGAAAATATCTGACATAGAAATTATCTAATTTTGATATAATCATGTAATACTCAAATTTTCATTTTTATATTGTTTTATCAGAGACAGGGGGTATGGTTTTCCCTTTAATGTCAATGACTAAATGGAAGAGGATTGATCTATTTATATGAATATGGCTGACCTTATTTGGTATTGAAACTTAAATTGAACTAAGCCAAGTCAGTATTTGTATTTGAATACAAAGTAGCTAGGTATAAGATAAACCAGTCAATATACTTTTCTCCTGTGAATTAGACTTTTAAGTCTCAAAAAAAAAAAAGTTCTTTTCTCAAGGGGAAGAAAAGAAAAACAGTTTGAGGAATCATAGGACGGAGAGTTCAATTTTGGGTTAGATTGGATTCTATATAAATAAAAAGCAATCCTTTACATTTACATTCTTGAATGTATTCTTTGATATTTTCCCCTGCTTTTATCAAGCATGTACTCACTTAACCTAAAATCTATTTATAAGATACAAGAGGATGTAACTAGGGCATAGGAGTAAAAATGAGGTCAAAGAAAAACTGGTTGAAAATGGGGAGAATATGAGTCAGAAATAATACAATATCATAAATATGCTTGTACATTATAGTGCTAATTTTGTGCATGATGTTGCCATCTGCAACAAAGAAAAAGAAATATTTTGCTAATTTTCTCAGGCTAATTGCATTAGCCATTCCCTAAGAACTATTTAATATTCTTCAATTCATCATGAAGCTTTTGATTTTCTTCATTTTTTCCTTTTCCTGTTATTTAACATCCATTTTAAACAAATTTTGATCTACACTTCAGTTTTTACAATCTCCCATATTTCGATAAAACATGTATAAACTTTGAAGGCAGTATTTCATTTGTATTTTTTTTCTCATTCCAGAGGAAAATTGCTTTGGAATTATCCCAGAAAATTAATTTTTCTCTTTGTAAGACTCAATGGTCAAAAAAATAATCACATTGCATGAATATGTTTCACACCAGGCATTCCATTAACACAATGGGTACTCTTTTATTCATTTCACACAGTACAACTCCATCTATTAATTTTAGTTTATAAATATAGGGAGAAATAAGAGGGCATTACATTTTTTAAGGCATTACATAGGTTTATTTACAGTAAGATTCAAATGTAACTAAGATAAACATTTGGGCATTGACCTGAATGGAAAGTTCTATTTGTTCTCCTAGCAAGATAGTCATTTATTCAAAGATTTGTTAGGCACAAGTGTTTGTGGAATTTACTGTTAGACACTCAGAATAGGGAAATGAATGACATCTATCCTTTGTTATCTAAAGTCTTATAAGCATATAAAATCATACCTGTGCACAGCTTATAAACTTCCATTTATCATGGTTTAGTGACATATGCAATCTTAATAAAATTGCCATAGTTGTTTGAAGGTGAAATAGATCATGTTTAGCTGAGGTGATCCATATTAACCTCATGAAGACTGTGTTTACATACAGAACATCCACAAACCTCAATTTAATCACTACTGACAGTGTTGTCAATGGAAGTGGACAATATGATTATGTATTTTGAAACAGGAATGCCTGTTTCCCAAGCACCTAAGTCAATAATTATTTAGGTTTAAAATCAGTGACAGTATTTCCCTGAATTTTTTTTTCAAATTCTTTAACTGCTTTACTGCCTTACCAGGATGTTCTCAGCTCCTTACTGTATGGAAAGGGGAATAAATCAATATTGACTTAGCACTCATTTGGACAATGAGCTTATTAGGCTGGGGAGGGGTATTACAATCTGTAAATGATAAAACCCCTTGGGTTGACATAATAATTATTGAAGTTTCCTGGATTTTTCTCTTCTTCCAGTTTTCTAAAATATTCAGATTATAAGAATCATGACATAATAGAATGACCCTATGACAGAATTTGTAAAAACATGGTTTCTAGTCTCGGTTCTATGACCCTGGTCAATTCACTTAACCTATCCTGCTTATAATTTCTTTATTTGTAAAAATTAAGGGATGAGAACATATTACTTTTGGATTCATTTCAAATTCTATAATTTTAGGGGAAAAAAAAATTACCTGACTAAGCTAGCTTTTTTTGAGAACATGTTTTGGGTACAAAGGAAGCAGCCATGAGTGTGTTCTCTGCCCTTTCCTGAACTCCTAACTGAAATTGCTTAGTTTAATTTCCCAGATACTATTGCCTTTTTGTGAATTGTTCATGCCTATGAAGGGTACAACTAAGATACTGGCAAGATAAAAACTTTAACCCTCTCTAAGAGAGAAGACATGTACTACAAGATGAAGGATCAATCAACTAATGTAGATAATTTGAAAACTTTAAAAATATTACCCTTAAAGTATATTATTTAAATTGGAAAACTATCATTTCAAGAAGAAAAAATAGGATCACATTTCATTAAAATAGACCTTAAATCATTTTCATTACTATGCTTTTATTTTCCTCACTATATAATTATGTTTAGTCTTCCCTCAAAGAATTCAGTCCTACTTATGTTAAATAATTAAGGAACAAAATACAACACAAGTTAATGTTTGAAATGGTAAATTTCCTAAAATATAATCTTAAGTGTAATCTTGTTATTAGCAAAATAAATGAAGTATAAGAGTCAATAAGCAAAATCTCCTATTAAGAATGCATTATTATACCACTTGAGGTACTCAGAAACTACTACTTAAACAGGTTTATGGTTTGTTTGTTTGTTTGTTTGTTTGTTTTTAATGGATGGTGTTTGTTTTTACATGGTAGGCATTTCCAAATATATTCCACACATGTACACACCCAGAGATCATTCCTTTGTTACAAAAAACAACGGGGGAAACCATCCATCAAAGTGAGTCACAGAGTAACCATGCCTAACAGCATGTACAATGTTGTGCATTGCTAGTCCTCCCCACCATCCCAGTTCCCCTGTACAACTATCTGAGGAAAAGACGGAGTGGATTTCCTCATCTCTTCTTCAGATCTAAAACTGATCTTGGCAAGTAAAACATGTTTGGTTTAATTTTAGTCTCCCTTTCATTTGCATTATTGTATAATATTTTCCTGCTTCTTGAGAGGGGCAGGTAGGTGGCACAGTGAATAAAGTACTTGGCCTAAAGTCAGGAAGACTCATCTTCCTGAATTCAAATCTGGCCTCAGACAAATGACCCTGGCAAGTCATTGGACACTATTTACCTCAGTTTCCTTATCTATAACATGAGTTGGAGAAGGAAATGGCAACCACTCTAGTATCTTGGCAAAGAGAACACAAAATGAGGTAATAAGAAGTCAAATACCGACTCTCGACAACTGAGAAATGACTAAGGAAAAGACTTCTTCTAGGGCGGATCTCTGAAGTTTTAAGTTAAAAAAAAATCTACCATGACTACTAAACTTTAGATTATTCCTTTCCTATTAGAGATGGTAAACAAAATATCAGACCAGTCAGTGGCAGATTTCATTGTTTTTGAATAAAGACTGATATAAACTATAGAGAACAGGAATAGCTATAGTGTGATCTCTGTGGTCAGCCTTCAACTTAACATTTAATGGTACTGACACTTCCTTTTTTGATAAAACATGTTTTTGTGGGGAATGTCTCTGCTTCTAGAATCATGCAGGCTTAATGTTAGGAGGAATTTTATTCAGTTCAACTTTCCAACCAAGCAAGAATGCCCAGAGGAATATTTTTTGACATGTGAGTAGACTCCTTATCTACATGGTTTTTTCACTCTAGATGCCTACCTACTTGTCAATGTCCCTTTTAAAATGAAATCTCACAACTGAATATAACACTCAAACTTTTGTTTAATCAGATAAGAACAATGTGGCAACTTTATCTTATGTGATATAAATATTGTTACTATTGCAACCTCACATGATGTTACTTTTCTTTGGAAAGCTCAAAATACTATAGGCTATATATTAAACTTGTAGAAGTGTAAATTTTCATGTCTTTTATTTTTATTTTTTTTAAATAAATTGCTGTCACATCTTGATCATCTTCTATTTTTGTATTTTATTTAGCATAAAGGATGCCAGATTTATCATCACAAATAAATATGATCTTGTATCTACTTATTGAGACCATTAAGAATCTTCATTGTGTCGTATAAATTATTACTATCCTTCTGCACCACTCAGGACCTGTTTTTACTCAAATCATTGATGAAAATCTAGAACAAGGCAAGAACAAACCCAGTCATGCTGCTCACTACCAATGACTCACCAATCACATTTGCTATTTTTTCTGAAGTGTTCATCCCATTGAAGGAATCTCATCAAGAACAGTGAAATGTCTCCTTTGTCATCTCATAATCTGTGTTATGTTTCAGCTCCCTATTAGCCATAGTCTGAGGACCTTGGGTAGAAAATGATGGCTATGTTCTTCCAAAATCACTTGTTTTGTAGGGCTAAGTCTACTATGGATAAGCCTGATTCCTGATCTCAAAGACCTCTAACTCTAGAGAAGGGCAATTAATAATCCTATTCCCTTAGTATCTCAGGTTGAAGGGGTGATTTGTCAGATTTAACCATGTAGTTATCTGGCTAAAAGACTGAGATAGAACATCAAGGAGATTTTTAGATTAGACTCATCCTGAAGCAAGACTGGAAAAGAGAACTGAAATGAGAAAATAATGCTCATGGAATTTGCTCCTTGCTATGATTAGGTCTCTTGTGAATCCATCATTCCCTTAATGAGGCATTAAGATCAGTAGATAGTACATGCTTTTTTTTCTGGTGGCCATAGCAAAATACTACACCTTTATTTGAAGGAAAGTACCAGGCTTTCACTGAGGAAAACTTCCTTCTCTTTCTCTTTCCTATTCCCTATGGCATGATCAAAAAAATAAAAAGATAATCTTTGTAATCTGTTAGTATTTAGTAAACTTTAATAATTAATTTCACCTGTTGACAAATCATTTCATTTCCATAATATTTTCTACTTCACTCACTAACAGGTATTACATGATACTCTAATCACAAAAACATTTGTTAATAAATGTCTCCAATAAATATTGGTTCAACAGATGAATGAATACAGAATCTTGTAAAAAGGTCAAACTAAAATTCACTGGTTTCTAATCCAAAATTACTTGGCTATCAAAGGTTTCCTTTTCTAAAACAAAAAAGTCACAGATGGGCTGTAATATGCATGACTTTAACCTTTTTGTGTTCTTCCTCTCTCTTTCAGGCAGGATTGTGAGATCATTTCATTCTGGGAGTCCCAATGATGAAAGTGCATCCAACAATGCAGTTCACCATCTCATGTGTCATTTACAATCTTACAGAGTTGAATAGGGGCTCCTGTATTTTCTGTGACTTAACTGTGGTCTCAGAGCTGGTGTATTTCAGAAGTAGGACATGATTTCAGTTGTACCTGACTCACTGCCTGCTTTCTATTTACCCTGTACCACGTTGTCTTTTTGTAATACTTGATAATTGGGCTTTTCAATAACAATGTTAAGATCATTGGGTCATATATGTAGAACATGAGGGGATCTCAGAGGCTATCTAATGCAATTCCTTTATTTCACAGATAGGTGAACTGAGGTGTATAGATATTAAGTAATTTCCACACAAGAACACAGTTAATAAGCATGGGGATGCAATGTTACAGGCAAACAGCAATTAGAGCAAATCGTATGAGGCATGTTGTGGAGAATTAGAGGGTGATGAAAATAAGACTTAAATGTCTCAGGAGAAAAGAGATTTTTTCACTTGTGTTAGGGTGAACTAAGTTTCTGAATGTGGGAATCTAGGAGGACGCTATTCACTGAAATCCTCCTTGATTCTCATGGCCATTCTGCTATCACTGCACGTAGGAAAGACAAAGTAAATGAAACTTAGCAGCATGAAACAATCCTATGACCAGATACTCCCAGAGACTTTTCAAATATGTGTCTGTAATTGTAAGGCACTCAAGTATTAAGACACAGAATTTAATTAGATAATTCACTAGAGAGGAGTTACTTTTTAATGCAGTGATGCATGCAATATTCATTTTACAAAGATTACTTCTTAGTTACAATAGATATTTATCAAGGCAAGGATCTTTTCCATGATGTTAAAGACAAATCAGGATACAAACATGAATGAATGGATCTAACTCTGGAGAATAACAATGATGCTATCTTACAGAACATTGAATTTGGAGAGCAGACACCAAAACAGCTAATGAAACACACACACACACACACACACGTATATGTATATTAGATATTTTTCTTCTATTTGACATGACTTAAATGATTCATTCAGTTATTACTTTTGCATTCAAAGATGGCTTATTCTCATGCATATTTATGTGCCTTTGTGCATAATGGACATTTCTAATTGTGCTGAAACAAAAGTAAATTTAATTAACGTTTCAAACAGCAAACATAAAACATATTAACAAAGTTAACAGAATAAAATAGTTGACTTATTAATTTCACATTTGTCTTAAATCCAACCATTAAGAAGATTTACATTAGAGATATGACTTTTGAAAAGTTCTTTAAAAATCAGCTTCTACATCTTGGCTGCCTACCTAAAATAGAATATACTGAATAAATTGGATATGGAAACTTCTCTCAATTATATATTTCCATAAAGAAAGAAAACAAGCACTTATTAAGTGGCTGCTATATGCCAGGCTCTGTGCTAAGTGATTTACATATCTCTTTTGATCTTCACAAAAACCTTGGAAGTTAGGTGCTATTGTTATTCTCATTTTATAATTGAGAAAAGGAGAGGTCAGGAGGGTGGGAAGGAGGGCAGTGCTAGGTGGTGCAGTGAATAGAGCACTGGCCCTGCAGTCAGGAAGACCTGACTTCAAATCCAGCCTCAGAAACTTGACACGTTTAGTAGCAGTGTGACTTTGGGAAAGTCACTTAACCCCAATTGCCCTCCAGAAAAAAACAAAAAAAAAAAATCAAGGAAATGGAAGCATACAGAGATATAATGACTCATTCAGGGTTATGTAGCTGGTAAACATCTGATGCCTGATTTAAGCTTAGGTCTTCCTAATGCTTGATCATGCTTTATCCAATGAGCAACCAAACATTTTTTTGAGTACTGAGAAAAAATTTCGAAAGAACAGAGAAAGAGAAAAAATGAAGGACAAGAACATTGAAATGCTGAATAAAGATAATTTTAAGTCACTACTATTTTCCTTTGACATAGATTATGTGGCTTCTATTTTATTAGAAAGGTCAGCGAGGTGATGGAGTAGATAGAATACATAGAATACCTGGCCTGGAGTCAGGAAGACCTGAGTTCAGATCTGACCTTTGACTTTTACTACCTGTGTATCCATAGACAAATCACTTAATCCTGTTTGTCTCAGTTTTCTTATCTGCAAAATGATCTCGAGAAGGAAATAGCAACCACTTTAAAATCTTTTCCAAGAAAGTCCAAATTGCGTCGTAAAGAGTCAGATACAACTGAAAGAACTAAAAAACACCATTCTGTTAGAGAACAGGAGAGACAAAGATAACTAAGACATTGCCTCTCTCTTTAAGAATTTTAAATTTAGTAGTTGAAATTAGATAAACACAGATAAATATATAATAATGGCAAACGTACAGTTAGAAAGGAATTTAGGCCCTATCTAATCCAAAGCCATCATTTTACAAAAGATGGAACTAAAGCCCAGAGATGTTAATTGATTGGACAAGGTCACACAGGTAGTATGTGCCAGTGGTAAAATGTGAACCTTTATCCTTTGACAACAAAGCCAGGACTTTCTCTGAAATGCATTATGGAATTCTAGAACATCACGTAAGGCAGGGATTAAATTTGAGAGGAATTCAGGAAAGATCATCAATGAATCTGAATTCATGATATCTTCCATCTCTACATCCTTGCCTGGACTCCACTTCATGCCTGGAATATTCTCCCCGTTCACCTCTGTCTCTTGGAATCCAGAATCCAGGTCATGAGCTACTTCCCAAAAGAAAGTCCTTTCTTCATCCTACTGGTTATTAGTATACCTCCTTTCCAAATTAAAATTATTTTTTAATCCATTAGTATCTATTCTATCTATCTTTGTTCATTTTCTCCCACCTCCCACCTTAGCCCATAAAATGGAAGTTCCTAAAATGTAGGTTATATTTCTTTTGTTTTTTCCCCTCTGGAAAACTTTTTATTGTGGGTGGAATGGGACACAGATGGACATAGTAAGTTAGATGATTCCAATTTTGTTGGCAACATAAAGTATCATAGTCTAGAGCAAGATGGACATAGGCCTTCTTCTCTTCATCAGGCCAGATCAGCATGTTGACTTTGGCCACATCAATGTCATACAGCTTCTTCCCGGCCTGCTTGATCTGATGCTTATTGGCTTTGATGTCCACAATGAAGACTAGGGTGTTGTCGTCCTCAATCTTCTTCACAGCAGACTCAGTGGTCAAAGGAAATTTAATGATGGCATAGTAATCAAGCTTGTTTCTCCAAGGGGCACTTTTCTGAAGGTATTTGGGCTGCCTTCGAAGTCTTAGTGTCTTGGGTCACCAGAAGGTGGGAGATGTTTGGATCGTCTTCTTTTTTTGGCTATGGACACCCTTCAGTACCACCTTCTTGGCCTTCAAAGCCCTGGACTTGGCTTCTTTCTTGGGGGGATGACTTCCTTCTTCACCTTTGGTGCCGTCTTGGGGGAAAGGATCTTCCACGGTGCTTCTCACAAACTTATAGAGCTAACTCTCAGTCAAACCTCACTATTCTTGTCTTTGTTTTACGACCTGGAGATACACACACACACACACACACACACACACACACACACACATACACACACACATGAATAGTTCTTACTCTAACAGAAAGGATATAAAAAGTTTCTGAAGATGAAGAAGAAAGCTGCTTTTCTGATCAATGTCCCTTAATTACTATGCTAAATATATTTCTTCTTATTTACTGTCATTCTACTCCTGGCTTCAATTCATGTCCTTGGGTCACATTGCTTGCTGACTCCTATTTCTATTTTAATCTATTTCTGGTTATGTCTCATGAATTATCCTGATCCTTTTGCCTATTTGTGTCTTGATGCTGAAATATTAATAACTAAATAATTCCACATATTTAATTCCCAAGCCCTCCCAGTGTAACTACTGCACATTTCTTTGACTACAACTTGTCTAGGCCTGGCTACCTGCCCCATATCAACATCTGGCCATTATCTATGGCCAAGCCTGATAATGGAAAAGGAAATGAGAAAAAGGAGATAAAATTGAAATCCATATATTTGCTTCTTGTTCACAGTTTGGGTCATTTCCCCCCTAATTTTTGAAAGAAATGGTTGAAACTCTTGGTTAAAGTGAAGATTAGAGATATTACAGGAATATTTTGTTTCCCTATTCTATGTTTGTTTCCCATTATTACAAGTAAATAAGTAACTGAGAATTGAAAGAGATGAGACGTACAAACAGGAATATTCGGGGGAAATATGCAAAGGAGGGAAAAGAAAAAAAGACATTTTATTGTTATTTTTTGGATAATAAAATGGTGTCCTTTAGTAAATATAAATACATACATGTCTTATAACATATTCTAATGACAAAAAATCTTATATTAATATGCACTAAAGACCAGTTAGACCATCACCTTTACCCTGAAGAGCAAGAAGAACAGATACTGAACCAAAGTGATTTTTTATTATCCACAAGAGCAGGCTCTTCTCTCAAAAGAACCCTACAAATTCTGATGTTTAATTTTATCTGACCAACTCATAACTAGGCACTCAAGATTTTAATATATAACACTTCTGATTCATTCAGCATAAGATTCTCTGACTCTATAAAATTTATGAGACACTGAAAATTTCTCAATAGACTTCATAGAATCAGTTCCCTGGAAGTCAACTAAATGCACCCATGGCTTCACCTTTTCACCTTTCCAGATTGTCAAAGTGTGGAATAAAGATGATAGTGGGATAAAGGAATAATCATTTTCTATAAGTTTACTGTGCACAATTATTTCATTTGGTAAAAACAAAACACTACTTTTATGTGTACATATACCCACAAAAGTTAATGCATATACCTATATATATGCATATAGATCATATTTTAAAAATATCAAAGATTCAACTATTTCCTGAGGAATTCTACCCTAAAAATTACAACTATTTGGCTTAGAATAATCCTCTAAATATAAAAAAAATCCCATTCTTTATGTATGCTGCTAAAATCTTCACCAAATGACTAACATCCAGGAAAAAACACAAAAAATACTTAAGTTATCCCTATAATGATAATTCTGTCTACCACTTAGTGATCTATTTAACTAATTTTTAAGTCATTCTCTCCCAGGTAACTTTTGTTTTTATTATAGTTTGCCAATGTATGTATGAATGAGTATATGAGTGCATATTTATATGTGGAGAGAACACACATTGATTGAAGTTGATAAAGTGTCAGAGTCTCCTTATAAAAAGTAAGTTAATTCCCTTAGAAAAATATATACCTTATATCTCCTTAAGTGTGAAAAGGAAGAAACTCTAGAAAAACCCAACTGAAAGTTGAATAAACCATATTTACTTTCAATATTTATAATTTATGTTGAATGCATTAATCAGGCATTTGTGGAAGAACATGAATTTAAGTATGGCTTCATTTGACATAACACAATTAGAAACATATTTAGGAGAAGTTACTCACCTAGGAACACATACTATGGAATTTAACAATGACCAAATGTGATAGATAAAGATAAACAAAGGTCTTGGAAAGGATAAAAACAAGAGGCAAGACAATTGTCAATTGAATTCTCCTAGATCACAAAGGACTTTCCTTTGCTTGATGCAATAAAAAGAAATTGGATGCAGTATATGACTAATAAGGTTTTTGTTTAAGTGTAGAATTAAGTGTGAAATTTATAAAAAAATGTAGAGATGTATCAGCCTTATTTTTGTCAGTTCATCAGTCACACCCAGGAGTGAGTTAAATGCTAAGAATCATTTATTCTTTCAGTTCCATAGTGGTTCACTTGGTGTAATAGAACATTTAAATAGCAAATTCATATGTACCAGTCAGATAGAGACAGAGCAAATTCCTCATAAATTCATTTAACAAAGACATTCACCATGACTATGTACAATCTTAGTACATTACAAAATGATACAATAATATACAAAGGGAAATTGTAGAAAGAATATAATCCCAATATGTTACTTAATTATAAAATGTTCAGTCTGACTTCATGAAATCACCTGATGTGCTTCTGTGATTGTTTGACTAATTAAATAGAGACTATTGAAAAAAAATAGCAATACATCAAGTCTCCCTCATTTTTCTGTCATAGCATTTTTCTATTAAATAGCTTACCTTAAATACCTATAGAAATGACCTGATTAAATACTTTATGGTATACCATTCCCCCAATCTTGAAACTGTTCTCAAGTATTCACACAGAAGCATACTAGAAAAATTCCAAAAAGAGATTTGGAAAAATCCTGAATTGACTTTGATTGAAATACATCTGAAATTCAATATTTCACATAAAACAGTGTATAGTTCCACTGACTTAAATTTCTATTCATTATATACTATGATTTTCCCAGCTAACCAGGTTCTGAACTTGGAAGTTACATTTTAGACATATATTCTATTTTAAATTAAGACCAAGTACAAGGTGTTCCTCCCCCTTAATGTCTTTCTCATCTGTTCCTTCTTTTTTGTCCATTTCTACTATCAGCTGCTTATGAGATTATCACCAAAGAAATTGTTTCCTTCCAGTATATCTCAAATTGCACAAATTAATTTCAAAAACCAGCTTCATCATATTAAATTGATAATAAAAAAATTCACTGATTCATTAATTTACTTACTATGCTATAAGTATTTCAAAGTCTAAGAAGTTGATAGTGAATTGTGTTAATCTATGTGATTTTTCTCATAAAAAATAGTTGAAGGATACTGAGAGATAGTGAAGTAGATACACAGATACGCAGTCTATTAGGCATTTATAGGGAGAAGCACTGAACTCAGCTCTTGGAATGAAAATCCAAGAATATCCTCAGATCTACTTAAATGATGGTTTCTTTTGTCACACTGTGTTTACATTATATACTTTACATTGTAACTTAAAGAGGCAACATATGAGCTTTATGCTCATAGAAGCATTGGGTGGAGGTGGCCAGGATGGGATTTAGAGGCCTAATTCCTAGCAATGTGTGAAGAAAGGTCACCTGTCAGAGCTGGAAGATTCAAGAACAGAGATTAAATTTCAGGTGGTAAGGAGAAGAATATGGTGAAGGCATGGGATGAAAGTGGAGTGGAAGTCTAGTTTCCATCAACACAATATGAAAGTTCATCTATTAGACCTTAGGAACTCAAGGACAAATTCCAAGGTTTCAGTAAAAGGGTTATGAAGACGATAGTCAAAAGTAGGCAGCATAGTGAGGAGATGGTCAAGAAGTAATGAATAAGTAATTACTTTCCAACTTAAAGAAGAAAATTAATAAAATAAAGAATGGCTGCAAAGTAAAACACAAAGAAAAAGACTTCAAAGAAACAGTATGGGACCTGGTAGGAATTTGGAGGAATGGGTAATAGATGGGCTTTATATTCTTTCACAGCTGAACATTTATAATCACTTATTACAGTAACAAAAGTGTATAGCAATCGATAGGAGACAAAAGCTCAAGAAAGAAGCAAGCAGCAAAACCTATACAATTATCTCTCTATGTGAGAATGGACAGAGGAGTTTGGAAACTCTAAGACAAACACAAAAAAGACTACAGATGCTGACAATTAAAAGACAAATTTGTGACAAAGTTTTGATTAGGGATACTTGGTAGTTTGAGGCCCATGACTAAACTTGAATTGTGAGAGGTGGCAGTGATTCAAAAGAAACAGGATAGGGAAAGAGGGCAGGGATAAGAAAAGTAGTGGCAAGATGTAGAGAACATTAATTATTAACAAGTTATGACAAGTAGAGAAAACCAAAGGCAAGGAAGAAGAAAAATATGGTAGAACATACTACCAGGGAAATCACCAGATGAGGGAAGAGAAGACATATCATCATCTCAGTCAACTAGTGGAAATAAAGTAGATATAATGCTGAGTTGATATAAACATGAAAAAAGATGAGATTTTTAGAATATCACAGCATAATAAGTATCGAGATTGAATTTAATTATTAATTATTAATTATTCTGCTGGAAATCTTGTTCTACCAAATAAAAAACAAGTAACAACTTCTTGATTTGTGTTGTAAAGCTGGAAAGCCCATTGATTCATTGACTCCTTTTTGCCTTTGGACATGCAGAGTGCCTGAAGGGGGTGCACAAAGGAACTGAAAGGTACAATAACAATCCTGTGTTTGTATGAGAAAAGAGAAGACATATAAATAAGATCAGTGACTCAGGGCTTCTCTATATATTTTCCAAAGAAGCAATGTGTGACTCTTCCTATAATATAATTTGCCTTTCCCAAAATGGCAATAGGAAGCTTTTTAAAAAATAATATCAATTGCAATTGATACTCATACAGTGCATTACAAGTATACAAAGGCCTTAACATATATTATCTCATTTGGTCCTCACAGGAATTAATAAGAGAAATTTCTGTTTGAAATCTCTTTCTCATCAAAGAGATTGCTGTTATTTTTGCTATTTTTTACAGATTTGTCATTTAATTGAGGAGTGCTGATCTAAACTTGGTGATGTCCTCCACCAATAATGATCAGAAACCCTTTTTGAAGTTACAGTTTTAAAGTATTGCCTGGAGGTACTGATAGGGATAGGATCAGAAATTTAATTCTAGAAGAGACTTTAGAGATCCCCTAATGCCTCTTCATTTTACAGATGAGAAAACTGAACAGATTTAAACCCCTTCCTTCAGTTTCCAAATATGGTATAATTTCCCAGTACTCCTGATATGATCGCAAAGTTCAATGACTTATCCTACCTCACACCATCAATGTGTTTCAGAGTTAGGACTTAAGCGTAATTCAAAGTTATTTTGAGGCTGGTGCTCACCTTACTATGCCTTAATAGTTATGGGGCACAAAGTTAGGGGAAAGGAAAAAAATGTTCCATGTTACAATTGGTTAAAGGAGTGGGAAAAAAAATCAACAGCATCCTTCATTCTGACATGTACCCTAGATTTAGGCAGAATGAATTTCAAAGAATTCAGAGGAAAATAACAATAGCTAAATGTATATAATAGTTTGTGGTTTGTTAAATATGGTGCGTATGATTGATAATTTGGTTCTCCCCAAAACCTTGTCAGGTTGGTACTTTTATTGGTTTAATTTAATAGATAAGGAAATTGAGGCTCAGGGTTATACAGATAGTAAAAAGCTGAGGCAAAATTTGAAGTTGGAGTTTCTTTCTTTAAATCATCCTATGGAAAATAATTCATTCCTCCCCATTATTCAATTCCATGCATATTTGCTAAGAATATTATGTGCAATTCAAATAAGGTAGCTCCATAAAGATGAAGATCCATCAAGAGTGAAATTTCTAAAGACACAAAGAAAAACAGTACAGATGGGGGGGAAGAATTGTCAAGAGAGCTGTACTGCTATCAGATGATTCATAAAACAACTAGATTTTTTTAAAGCATGTTCAGAAGATGGTAGCTAGAATAGTCAATGGAGAATGACATTAACAGCATGGCAAGGGAAGCACCAAAGTTTAAATTAAGGAAATAATAACACTTTTAAGAGGGATATTGATAACTGAGCATAGCCAGAGGAGAGCAATCGGCATGGTGAAGGGTCTGGAAACCATCTTACATAAAGAAAAACTGATGAAACTTTACCTGATTAGGTCAGAAAAAAGTAGTTTTAGGGGAGACATGACAATTAACTTTAAATATTTGCAGGAGAAGCAGGAGCAGACTTATTCTGTATAGCTTTAGAGAAACAGTAAGTAGAAGTTACAGGGTGGGGCACAGATTTAACACTAAGGAAAACTTGCTAACAATGAGAACTGTCTGACTATAGAATGCTGGCTTGTTAATGAGCTCTCTTATCACTGAAAATATTCAAACACAGCCTGGATGACTACTTTTTCAGGGATACTGTAAAAGGCATTCCTGAATTTGGTGAGAGATTGGACTAGATCAGTGGCCCTCGACATGTAGTACCAGTACTCCTAGAGGTCTCTGAGACCTTTTAAAGGATCTGCAAAATTAAAACTATTTTCATAAGAAAAAAGAAAAGGATAGCAGAAAAAGGTGAAGGTGAAGGCAATAAAAGTGACTGTTAGCTTTGTTTTAGTTTTTGTTTTTTGGTAAGTGTGCTTATTAGGCCAGTTTCTAAAAATAACCAACACTACTGGTCTTAGACCTATTTGCTGATATCTATTTATCTGGGATAGTTTTGGGGTGGAGGTGTTAACTATATTGGCAGAAAGAATATCAAATGAAAGGATACAATAGGAGCTGATATTTAACCCTTTGGATCTGTGACAGTGAACAACCAGAGAGAAATTAATGTTCCACAAATTCATATTTTGTTCTCCTTTACTTGTAATAAGAATTTAAATAGTTAAATTATAAGAAAATGCCTTGATGCTTCTGATAATTTTAAGTTACAGGTCTTCACACCAGCCATACTGGCATTGCCATTTCCTTAACTCAGTATATTATTTCCTTCTTCCATGCTGTGACACAGACTGACTTGCAACCTCAAATGTATATCCTCCACTGAATTAGCATGTTACATCTAATATAACACTCAAGGGGTGAAACTTGTATACAAATATATAAAATACATAATAACTTCCTCTTCAAAATCCCCCTGCAATGCCTAATTGTGATGCAGAGATGCCCCTGAGTTGTAAAGGTTTACCAGTAGAACAGAAGGAAGCCCCTAAATGCTGGAAAGGTTGGTCATCAATGACTAGTCAAATCAAGTTCTAAGAGATCCAGAACCACAAGGCTGGCCACTGATTTATGATTTTATTGCAATAAAAACAACTAATAGAAACCACTTAAGCCATTAAATTTCTCTAAGAATCTATAAACCAGAGATAACTATTTTTTTCTTTCATGAATACATTTGGCAGTCTGAAGAAGGCCAATTATATAAGTACGCTCTTTAAAACATGTTCAATTCTTTTTTAACACATTCTCATTTTCCTTCCCAAATAACTGAATACATTTGATTAATATCTTCCATGAAATTTTACATTGCCAACAAAAGCATAACTTTGGAGTTGCCTGTGGTAACTTCTTTTCAATTTTCTTATGCTTTGTGTACACCTATAGTATCTCTTAGAAACATCCTTTATTTACCAAACTATTTACAGCCTCTCTTCTTCTGAACAATTCGATACTGAACTACACTGGACAATTCAACATCCAAATATCAGGTCTTCTATTTCCAGACTCAACTGTCAAATTGACCACTGAATATACCACTGGCAAGTAATTAACAAGTAATCACTTCTTCATTTCTAACCACTACACTTCTACAAAACAACCTTTATTGCAAACTCTTTACATATAAAATGAATGAAATAACTAGAATTGACAATTTACTCACCTGTTTCACATCATAAGCCAGGAGAACAAATCTTAAGTCTGGTGAAACAGAGTGTCTTGATGCTTTGAAGGTTACCTAAAGAAAAAAAAAAGAAAGAATGTAAACTATTTAACAAAGTGAAATATTTGTTTGCATTTACAGGCATTATTATCAATAAGAAAGTAAGTGATAGTCTTTCTCTCATCCCTCTCCCCACACACACTCTGTTCCTCTCCCTCTCCATTTCTCTCTGTTAGGTGTTTGAAGCAAATGGAAAAGAATAATGAACACAGAATCAGAAAAATCTGAATTCAGGTCCCTTACTCAGACACTTAGCAGCTTTACATAATTTCTCTTAGTCTCAGTTTCCTCATCAGTAAAACTGAGATAATAATTGCACCTAATTCATAGATTTTTAATAAGCATCCTGTGAGATAACACATAAAGCACTTTGCAAACCTTAAAGTATTACATAAATAATAGTTATGAGAAAATTCTCATCATTCCTCACCCATACACAACTTCCCTGTACTTTATTATTTCTTGAAATTCATGCTTCTGCAAGAAGACATCAACTCAGAAACTTACACCTCAGATTATTTCCACCTAGCTGCATGACTTCATTATGCCTATATACAGAATAACTTCTCCACACCTTTAAATATCATTTCAAATTTTTTTTGTTTTCCCTCATTCGACTGTCATTTTCTTGGGGGGCAGGGGCTTTCTCATAACCTTCTTTGTTTCCCCAGGGCTTAGTAAAGTGTTAAGCACATAGTAAATGCTTGCTAATTAATCTACTCTTTTTTAAAAACTATTGAATATTTTATTTTTACCCAGTTATATGCAAAAACAATTTTGACATTCATTTTTAAACCTTTGAATTACAAATTCTTTCCAATCCTCCCCCCTCCCTGCCTTGAGAAAGCAACCAATTAGATATAGGCTATAGATATATAGACATGCAATATATTTCAATAATAATCATGTTGTGAAAAATAATTGGACAAAAAAAACTCAAGAAAAATAAAGTTTAAAAAAAAGCATGTTTCAATATGCATTCATCCTCCATCAGTTCTTTGGGAAAGGATAGTATTTTTCAGGATAAGTCCTTCAGAGTTGTCTTGTGTCATTGTGTTGCTGAGAATAGCTGTCATTCACAGCTGATCATGCAACAATATTGCTGTTACATTGAACACAGTACATTTCTCTTTGCATCAGCCTGTTCAAGTCTTTTCAGGTTTTCCTGATAGCCTCCTGGTCATCATTTCTTACAGTACAAATAGTATTACATTATAATCACCTACCAAAATTTTTCCAGCCATTTCCCAATTGTTGGGAATCCCTCAATTTTGAAATCTTTGCTCCCCCAAAATATCTGCTATAAGTATTTTTGAATACATGGGTCCTTTTCTTTTAATTTTCATTGGGATATGGTGTTTTGTGGGCATAGTTCCAAATTGTTCTATAGAATGGTTAAATTAGTTCACAACTCTACTAACAGTGCCTTAATGTCTTATTTTTCCCACATCCTCCTCCAAAATTTGTCATTTTCCTTTTCTGTCCTATTAGTCAATCTAATAGGCATGAGGTAGTATCTCAAAAATGTTCTAATTTGCATTTATCTAATAAATGTTGAGAGTATTCTTTTTTTGCTTTTTGGAGGGCAGTTGGGGTTAAGTGACTTACTCAAGGTCACAAGGCTAGTTTTTGTGTTAAGCATCTTAGGCTGGATTTGAACTCAGGTCCTCCTGACTCCAGAGCCAGTGCTCTGTTCACTGTACCACCTAGTCTCCTACAGAGAGTATTTTTTTTTAATATGGCCATAAATAACTTTGATTACTTAATCTGAAAACAGATCATATGTTTTGGTCATTTATCAATTGGGGAACAGCTTCCATTTTTATATATTTGTCTCTGTTCTCTATATGTTTGGGAAATGAGGCCCTTATCAGAGAAACGTGTTTCAATTTTTTTTTCACACTTACTGTTGCTAACTTATCTTTCTCCTTCCTATTTCCTCCTTTATCCTATTCTCTCTAACTTTTCTTCCTGTCCCTCATCAAAAGTGTTTGTTTCTGACTATCCTTCCCCAATCTGCCTTCCTGTCTATCACCTTCCCTTCTCTTGTCCCCTCACCCCTACTTTTCTTCAGGATAAGATAGATTTCTATACCCAATTAATTACCTGTGTATGTTATTGCCTTTTTGAGCAAATTTTGAAGAAAGTAAATTTCACTCATTGCCTGTCACATCCTGCCCTTTACCTCCACTGTAAAAGCTTTTTCTTGCCTCTTATATGGCGGATAGTTACCTTATTCTACCTCTCCCTTTCTCTCCAAGTACATTCTTCTCTCACTCAATTTTATTTCTTAGATGTCATCTCTTCATATTCAGCTCACATCTGTGCCCTCTATTTATATGTAATTCATCTAACTATCCTTATAATGAGAAAGGACTTATGAGTTACAGATATCATCTTCCCTTGGAGGAATGTAAACAGTTTAACTTTAATAAGTCCCTTATGATTTCTCTCTCCTGTTTAACTTTTTCTGTTTTTCTTCAGTCTTGGATTTGGCAGTCAAATTTTCTATTCTAATATGGTCTTTTTTCAAGAAAGCTTAAAATTCCTCTATCTCATTGAATATCCACCCCCCCCCCCAAAAAAAAAAGTTTATACTCAGTTTTGCTGGGTAGGTAATTCTTATTTGTAATCATAGTTCCCTTGCCCTTTGGAATATCATATTCCAAGCCTTCTGATACTTGAATGTAGAAGGGGCTAAATCTTAAATTATCCTGACTGTTGTTCTACAAAATTTAAATTGCTTCTTTCTGACTACTTTTGTGTTTTCTCCTTGACCTGGGAACTCTGGAATTTGGTTATAATAATCCTGGTAGTTTTCATTTTGTGATACTTTTCAGGAAGTGGTCTGTGTATTCTTTCAATTTTTATTTTGCCCTCTGGTTGCAAAATATCAGGGTAGTTTTCCTCGATAATTTCTTGAAAGATGATGACTTGGCTCTTTTTTCTTTTTTTATCATGACTTTCAGGTAGTCCAATAATTTAAAAATGATCTCTTCTGGATTTATTTTCCAGGTCAGTTGTTTTTCCAATGAGATATTTCATATAATCTTTTATTTTTTCATTTTGGAGGTTTTGTTTAATTGTTTCTTGATTTCTCATGAAGTCACTAGCTACTATTTTCTCCATTCATATTCTTAAGGAATTATTTTCTCCAATGACCTTTTGGACTTTCTTTTCCATTTAGCCAGCTCTGCTTTTTAAAGCATTCTTCTCCTCATTGACTTTTTTGGACGTCTTTTGCCATTTGGCCTAGTCTATTTGTTTAGGTATTGTTTTCTTCAGAATTCTTTTGTGTCTCCTTTACCAGACTGTTATCTTGTTTTTCAAGATTTTCTAGCATCGTTATCATTTCTCTTTCCAAGTTTTCCTCTACTTCTCTTACTTGATTTGCAAAATCCCTTGTGACCTCTTTCATGGCCTGAAATAAATTCATATTTTTCTTGGAGGTATTGGATATAGGAGTTTTGAGTTTGTTTTATTCAGCTAAATATTTGTTTTGATCTCTCTTATCATCATATTAACTTTTTGTAGTCAGAGGTTTTGTTTTTTTTTTTTTACTGTCACTTGTTAATTTTCCCAGCATATTTGTTAATGAGGCTCTGATTCCATAGTAGAGGGCATAGTGTTCCAAGTTTCAGGGGTTTTGTGCAGCTGTTTTCAGAGATACTTCTAGTGACCTGTAAGTATTCAGTTCTTCTAAGGTGGTATGATCTAAGGAGAGGTATTTATTTCTCTCCTGGTTTGTAATCTGGCCTGTGAGGGACTACAAGCACTACTTTCTGTCATGGAACTGTTAGGAGAGCCCCTGCTCAACTGTAGCCATAAGCTCTGCTGTGCTAGTGTTCCTCCTCACACTGGAACTGCCTCCTAGGACTGTGACATGGTTACAAGCATCGGTAAAGAAACAGAGTCCTGACCTAGGGTTAGGAAAAGATCTCTATAATCTCATTCTGACCAGTTGTCAGTGTCTATGCTGTCTGTGCTGAAAGCTCCAGAAGCAACTACTGCCACTGCTACTACTGATTCAGTCACTCCCAAGACCTGCTCCCAGTTTGCTGGGGCCTGGTCTGCACTGGTCTGGCCTGTGCTGAACTGTTTACCTCGCTCACCCTGGTGGAACAGACTTTCCCTACCAACCTCCCAAGTTGTCTTAGGCAGGAAATTCATTTCACTCTGGCTTTTGTTGGATTCAGTTGGCTTAGAAATAGTGTTATTTTTAAAGATATTTGAAGGAGTTTGGGAGAGAGTACAGTGCTTTTCTTTACCATCTTGCTTCTGTCTTTAGCCTAATCTATTTTTGAGACTATCTTTAGAGTATAGGATTAGTATTTTAAATAATCACAGAAAAGTCAAAGTCTCCTTGCTATTTTTCATGGTGGAGGAGTTACCTGGTATTGAATTGATCCAAAGAGGAAAAAAAAAGATTGACACATTTGCGGTGGTATGGTTTTGTGCCTTTCTTGTCTGTCCTCTTTATGAAAATACATTTTCATCTAAAAAGTTTGTAGAAGAAAATTTCTCTTTAAAAGCCACAACATTTTTTGATGAAAATACAAGTAAAATAGAAAACTGAATTATGTATTTAATGTTGGGGAAATGGTTGAAAAAAAATAATCACCTAATGGTACTTGAATGAAATTGGATTTGGAACTTAATCAATGAATGCTATTGATATCAAAAGGAATTAGACAGATCTGGTTGAGAACTACACTTAGCCTAAGGGAATATATTTATATAAAATAGAGATATTTATACTATCTAGTTCGTATCTTAAGAGACTGTAATAGTAATCAGTTTAGCATGATACTTAGCACTTAGTGCTAAGTGTGGAAGGTGCAAACTCTGTTCCACTGTTGAGAAGGCATGAAATCCCCTGTTGATGTGGAGGAAGGGGATTGGCTGAGCCCCTGTCAATGTGGAAGAAGGGGATTGGCTGAGGTGTGTACATAAGCAAGAATTCCAGAGACAGACAGACAGAATTGGAATTTTGCTCCCCTTGAAGGAAGAATCCTGGAGACTGAAGCCAGCT
>CM053588.1:189189358-189221408 GCA_028646515.1 Pseudochirops corinnae | reverse complement strand
TGACTCTGAATAACTGAACCTCTTGTGCATCACTTCTTTTATCTGTGAAAAGTGGAGCTTGAACAAGATAATCTAACTTCATAATGTTATAAAATGTCTGTATGAGTAGAGGTAATTTCTAATAAGTATAGGTAAATTTCCTTTTGATGTGTGAAGTAGGAAAATTTTGCCCCAAAGTGATGAATATAATTTGGAGGAGGGGTACATGTATGGGAATAATGACTATGTTCACTCATGTCCTAGGATAGCTTTATCCTATCTCATTTAGGGAGTTTCTTCACCCTAAGTTTGTGGTATGTTTCTTATCAATAGGCAGGAGATGAATAATGTTCCTACAAAGGAAGACAAGAGTAAAATGTAAGATATCCCTTAGGAAAACCAGGAGAGCAAAATATCACCTCAGGAAAGAAAGTGTCCTTAAGTTAAATGTGGTCAATACTTGCAAATGCTTCATAGTTGTCAAGTACAACAAAGACTAAGAAAACATAATCAAAATTAGCAGTAGTTGATTAATGACAATTGAGTTATTAAATACTGAATTAGTAGAAACAAGATTTCAAGAGTTTGAGAAGTGAATAAGAATAGATATTTTGTGTGTGTGTGTGTGTGTGTCTGTATGTGTAATATTTTTCTTTCTCACAAATTTTTATATAACCAGGACTTTCTCACTATATGGGGTCTCATTTCCCCATTTTTGAAATGAGAAGTGTGGAAAAAGAAAGAGAAAAAAGTCAGCTTTGCTCTGCAATAAGATTTCAGAGTTCTTTCTCTGGATGTGGGTGGTATTTTCCATCATGAGGTCTTTGGAATTGTTTCAGGTCCTTGCATTACTGAGAAGACTAAGTCTATCAAAGTCAGTGATTGCATACTGTGGCTGTTACTGTGTACAACGTTCCCTTTTTTCTGCTCACTTCACTCAGCATCAGTTCATATAGGTCTTTCCAGGTTTTTCTGAAGCTTGCCAGTTTTCATTTCTTATAGCCCAATAGTATCACATTACATTCATATACAACAACTTGTTCAGTTACCCTTGAATTGATGGACATGTCCTCAATTTCCAGTTCTTGGCCACCTCAAAGAGCTGCTATAAATATATTGGTCCATGTGGATCTTTTTCCCAGTTTTATAATCTCTTCAGGATATATCCCTAAAAGCAATATTCCTAGGTCAAAGGGTATGTACATTTTTATAGCCTTTTGGGCATAGTTCCAAATTGCCCTCCATAATGGTTGAATCAGCTCACAGCTCCACCAACAATGATTTAGTGTTCCAACGTTCCCACATATTCTCCAACATTTATCATTTAACTGTTTTGCCATGTTAACCAATCTGATAGGTGTGATGTGGTACCTCAGGGATGTGTTGATTTGCATCTGTCTAATTAAAAGTGATTTAGAGCATTTTTTCATATGACTGTCAACATCTTTAATTTCTTCTTCTGAAAACTGCCTGTTTACATGCTTTGACCATTTATCAATTGGGGAATGACTTACATTCTTGTAAATTTGACTCAGTTCCCCATGTATTTTGGAAATGAGGACTTTGTCAGAGACACTAATCATAAGAAAATCTTTCCCAGTGTTCTGTTTCCCTCCTAATCTTGGTTGCATTGACTTTGTGCAAAAAGAAAAAATTCAATTTAATATAATAAAAAATATCCATTTTGCATTTCATAATTTCCCTACCTCTTGTTTGGTAATAAATTCTGTCATCCTCCGCAGATCTGACAGATAAACTATTCTTTGCTCCCCTGATTTATTTATAGTGTCACCTTTATATCTAAATCATGTAGCTATTTGGATTTTATTTTGCTATATGGTGTCAGATGTTCACCTATACCTGTCAGGGTCCACATCCCTGCCCTAAGGGGCAGTAGGTACTTACCTTTGCAATGGAGACAATGATGGCATAAAGAAAGTAATGCTGGAGGGTAGATGCTAAGAGAGTTTATTGATGTTACACCAGAGGAGCCTTACAGCAGGACTCTAAGGTCACCCCCCCCCCCCCAATGCTTGGATCCTTTTATCTACCCCAGATCCACACACCACACATGAAACAGGCCAGCTGAGCGGGATTGAGAGAGGGGAGGTAAATTGTGAAAGGGGAATTGTAATCACAAGGGCATGAAGACCCCAGGGTGTGGAGACATCAGTCGGGAAACTCAGATATCTCAGGTAAGAAAGTCTTGAGCAATGCAATATCCCCTGGCCAGGGATGGTGCAATATGCTCTGACTTCCACGTGACCCAACTAATTCCCAGGCCTCAAACACATTGCTGTGCCTCAACATTACCACTTGCAGTCTGGCACCTATTTATGACCCTTACATATACCCAGTTTCTTTTTCCCAAAAGTCTTTGTCAAATAGTGAGTTCTTATCCCAGAAGCTAAGGTGTTTGGGTTTATCAAATAGTAGATTGCTTTGATTATTAACTACCATGCCTTGTGTACATAACCTATTAAACTGATCTCTCTCTCTGTTACTTGGCCAGTACCAAATAGTTTTTATGATTACTGCTTTAAAATATAATTTAAGATCTGGTGTGGCTAGCCCACATTCCCTAATATTTCTTTTCCTTAATTCCTTTGATATTCTAGACTTCTGGTTTATGCCGATGAATTCTGGTAGTATTTTTTCTGGCTCTAAAAATTAATTTTTGGTAGTTTTACTGGTATGGCACTGAAGTAGTAAATTAATTTAGGTAGAATTGTCATTTTTATTATATTGACTCTGCCTACTCATG
This sequence comes from Pseudochirops corinnae, assembly GCA_028646515.1. Classification (NCBI taxonomy): domain Eukaryota; kingdom Metazoa; phylum Chordata; class Mammalia; order Diprotodontia; family Pseudocheiridae; genus Pseudochirops; species Pseudochirops corinnae. Next base: position 189,218,665 of record CM053588.1, on the reverse strand, counting down.
AGCATTTTATGTTTTACCAATTAGTTAGATCTGACTTTATTATCATGAAAAGTGTTTTGTAATTGTGTTCATATAGTTCCTGGGTTTGTTTTGACAAGTAGACTCCCAAATATTTTATAATGTCTACAGTAACTTTAAATGAAATTTCTCTTTCTAGCTCTTTCTGTTGGGCTTTGTTAGGAATATATAGAATTGCAGATGATTTATGTGCATTTATTTTATATCCTGCAACTTTGCTAAAGTTGTTTATTATTTCAGGTAGTTTCAAGTAGGATTCTCTAACTATATGATCATATCATATGCAAAGAATGATAGTTTAGTTTCTTCTTTGCATATTCTAATTACTTCAATTTCTTTTTCTTCTCTTATTGCTAAAGCTAATATTTCTAGTATCATATTGAAGAACAGTGGTGATAATGGATATCCTTATTTTACTATTAATCTTATTGGAAAAATAATACTTGCTAAAGGTTTTAGGCAGATGTTACTTATCATTTTAAGGAATGCCCTGTTTATTCCTATGCTCTCTAGTGTTTAATAGAATGGTTGTTGTATTTTGCCAAAAGCTTTTTCTCTATCTATTGAGACTATCATATAGTTTTGGTTAGTTTTGTTGCTGTTATAATCAATTATACTGATATTTTCCTAATATTGAACCAGCCCTGAATTCTTGGTATAAATCCTACCTGCTCAAAGTGTATTATTCTCATGATAAGTTGCTGTTATCTTTTTGTTAATATTTTATTTAAAAATTTTGCCTCTATGTTTATTAGGGAAAGGTGTCTATAATTCTATTTCTCTGTTTTGGCTCTTCCCGGTTTAGATGTCAGTATCATATTTGTATCATGAAAAGAATTTGGTAGGATTCATTCTTCACTGATTTTCCCAAATAGTTTATATTGTATTGGAATTAATTGTTCTTTAAATGTTTGATAGATTTCACTTATAAATCCATCTGGCCCTGGAGATTATTTTTTCTATGGAATTCGTTGATGGCTTATTCAATTTTTTGTTCTGAAATGGGGTTATTTAAGTATTTTACTTCCTCTTCTGTTAATCTGGACAATTTATATTTTAGTAAATATTCATCCATTTCACTAAGATTGTCAAATTAATGGGCATACAGTTGGGCAAAATAATTCCCAATTATTGTTTTTTTTAAACAATATTTGCATGTCATTCTTGTGCAGGGGCCACACTAATCCTTTTCAAATTGTTCCAATTTTAGTATATGTGCTGCCAAATTGAGCACTACTTATAAGTTCTGACATCAAGTCTAGTGCTTTTGCATTATACCATGTTGCCTAACAGTAACTTTATTACATAGTAGGGTGTGATATATTATTAGCAAGCTATAAGATACTTGAACATTCAGTCATACTTTCTCACAGTGAGAATCAAAAAAGAAACATGAAAAAAAAAAGCATTTGAGATAGACCTTGAAGTACAGTTATGTTTCAATCACAGAAAATATAGTGTGAATCATATTCTAGACAAAATAAAATAGCATGTAGTCTAGTCTGGCAGAAGTTTGAATAGCTATAGTGGATTAAAAGGGACAGAATAGGGGTAAATACTTAACCTGTCATTTCACTCATGTAGAGAACTCCCAGGCAAGAAAACTTACTCCACCATTGCAGATCTCTATCTTCTCTGCAATTAATATTCTTAAAAAATCTTGCCTAAAACACTGTGAGGTTAAGTGAGCTGCTCAGTTTCACACAAACAATATGTATCAAATGAAGAAGTTGAACTCAGGTCTTCCCAACTTTAAGACTAGCTAATTGTGCTCTTAGGATAGTGATAGAAGATAAAACTAAGTGAGAGTCATATTATTGTATTCCTTAATGATAGACTTAGAAATTAACATAGTATTTGGTAAGTAATGGGGAATACCAAAGGTTTCTGATCAGAGTACTAATGTATCACAGCTGTGTTTTAGATATATTAATCTGGTAATAGTATTGTTTTTATGTGATCAAGCTAATAGGACCTCCTTAGTGGGAAGTGATTTCCTATCCTGGTTCTAATTCAATGAACTTCATCATCATACTTCAACTGCCTCCCACCATGAAATTTTCTCCCATCACCTTTACTCTTCTTATCGTAGATTATCCCTCTGCCTCTGTTGCCTCTTGTTTGTATGTTGGAAATGAGGGTAATGTTAGGAAGAAGACATTAAGATCATGAATAACTATAATAAGCATAAAATGTGAGGACTTAAAAGGAAATAAATACGAATACCTGTCGATACCCTCCCTCTCCCATAGAAGGTTCAATTTTAAAATCTTATCAGGATATGCTCTTTCTGAATACCAAGGAAAATGCTTTATTACTTTTATGTTGACCACAATAGCAGAATGTCATGTCATGGAAAGATTACTAAGAGTTGGGAGTCTTGTGTTCTACCTGTAGCTCAGGCACGAGCTAGTTATCTGTCCTTTCTAATAAGCCTTATTATCAACTTAAAGACAGTAGCTGAAACTGTTCTTCATATTTAATAGACTGACTAGAACAAATCTAGGAACAAAAAGCTGCTCTTAGTCTAGAACAAAAAGATCATGTCTGTAAAATGTAGATGATAGTAACACCTATCTAACAGGGTTATATAATGCCAATGCTATATTCACAGTGCCTACAAAGGCTATGAATATGCTGATATAGTTCTAAATCACAAAATGTAACAGTCTCTCCACATGGAAAACAGTAACAAAACATTTATTGAGACACCAGAAAGCCAAATCTCAACACCAGAAAGCCAAATACATTAAAACAACCAAAAATTTGCAACACACAACCCATGCAGCAAGTAGAGACATCCCCAAGTCTTCCCTCCATCAAACTTTCAAAACAAAATAACCCACCTTAAGCAAAATTTCCCCTCTCTCTCATGCTAGCTTCTCTGCCTTCTAGCTGCCTGTTCCCAGCTCTGTTCAGTGGTCTTCCCTGTTCTTTCCTGCTTCACCTTTCCTGTTCCACCCTTTTAGCAAGCTAGGATATATACTCATTATATGTTTGTGAAATTGAACTTCTACTTTTGAATATCTTATCCTCGAGGTCTTATGATAAGACTTACAATGGTTTAATTAGTGTAGACAACTCACTCATTATAGTGAACCAAAACTGTAGCAACTCTTCACATTTATTTAGTATTTTAGTCAAAATTTGTCTCACAATCACCTTCATTTAATCCTTATAAACATTTCAAGGTAAAAGGGAAGTAGTAGTAATTGTAGTGGTAGTAGTAGTAATAGTAGTAGTAGTAGTAGTAGTAGTAGATGTAGTAGACAACATGCAGAAACAAAGCCTCAAAGAGAGCAAGTGACATACCAAAGATTACACAGTCTGACAGAGACCAAGTCTTCTGGCTCTGAGTCTAAGTACATTCCTCTATAGTAGTCTGTCTCTCTAATCATCATTTTTATTTCATTGCCTGTTGCTTAAGATGAAGATTTAATAGGAAGTTACCTCGCTAGCAGCAATTCAGATGAATTTAATGTGGGTACCCAGTGTATACTCTTCCATAATTCTTATACCATATAGATATTATTATTTTATATGCTAGGAGTCATCCATTTGACTTTAAAACAGCAATAGTGAAGCCATAATGGCAGAGTAAAGGCAGGAACTTGGCTGAGCTACTGCACCAACCACCTCTAATACCTGTAAAATATGACTCTAACCAAATTTTAGAGCTACAGAACCCACAAAGTGGCAGAGGGAAACAAATCCCCCACTGAAGGCAGCCTGGCAGGCCAAAGGAAGGGTCTATCACACTGAGCTGGATGCTGAGCGCAGTCCCATGTGAGCAGCCCAGGCTGAGACCTGGGTGGGGGGGGAGGCAGGGAAGAGCGAACAGCAGCACAGATCTGCTGGAGCAGACTTTAGGAGAGTGGCAGTTGTGGTGGTTTCCAGACTCCTCAACCCATAAATGCCAAAGAGAAAGTAAAAGGTCACTAGGAAACTCTGATGGAACTGCATGGTCCAGACCCTGCCCCCAGAGCAAGAGGTAGCAGAGGTGTGGTGACTGCAGATGCTGCTTCATGGCTGCCTAAAGAGCTCCTGGACTGCAGATCATAGGGACACCAAGTGACCATTCGTAGGGTAATTGCTCTTGCTTTGACTTGCTTGGATCTGGGTTGCAGTCTTGAGTGTTGGTCCTGAGGTAAAGAACGCTAGTGTGCCAGAGATTGTGGTGACTACAGAAAGGCACCCTCCTCAGACCTCTGAAAATATTTGTGAAAATCCCAGAAATTAGGGACAAAGCTCTCTCCACTCAGGAAGCAGAGTTCTACCATGGCAAAGAGTGCAAAATCAAGTAATTGACTGGCAAAATGAACAGGCAGAGGAAGCACCATATATTAGACCATATATGTGTAGAGCCAAGCACAGGAAACTTTCCAGAGGACTACTGCTGTGAACAGCTTTCAGTGTTCTGATTAGATGGTATAGTGAACTCTCTATTTATTCAGTAACAGATTAAGGCAAAATATTCACAGAAATTAAAATGCAGCATTCGCAATGTTATAGCTTAACAACTTATCACTAAAGTGGCCACATAGTTTTCACCAAAGTGATCACATAGTTTTAAAAAAAAGATAACATTCATTTAGTAACACAGTCATTTAGTAACACAGTCACTGACACAAAGTACAAAGGTCAAAGTCCCACACTCAGAGGTCACATTGTCTTAATCTCTTCAATCAAAAAGTCCTCTTTCTTCTTAATTGGAGAAGTCCTTAACTCAATCATCTAAATATAAAAGTCAGAGTTCTCCACCCCTAGGCCACAGTAAGTCATGATTTTCTCAGTTTGTATTAAATACCTAAGGAGAGGTCTTTTCTTCTTGACTCAAGGCAGGCTCTCAGCTTCCATGGTTCCTCTTCCATGGTCCCAGTTCCTGCCCAAATCTATCCAACTGCCACCTGCGTTCAAAGGCAGACAGCTCTCAGTTCTTTGTCCAGCTTCTTGTGCAGTTCCTATTCCATATTGAAGCTCACAGTGTCTGTTCCCCCTCAAGTCCTTCATGGTTTCTTGTCCTGGGAAGACAAAGCTTAACAAAGCCATAATAACATTCATTCATATTGCCAGCACTCTCATCAATTTACTTTCTGCCTGCGAAATCCACATAGACCCAAAGTCTGAGGAATCAACACAAATCATTAGTATTAGTCCCAGGACCTCTGAAATCTTCAGCAAAGACTGTCCTCCTGGATTTCTGTAAACATACAAGAAAATCCTCTTTTAGGGCTTCTGAAGCAGCAGGAAGGTCCCATTACAGCATTGTGTCTCTCAGCAGACGAATCTGACAAAGTAACATCAAAACAGACAGACAAAGTACTGACACAACAGCCATGCCTCCTCCCAGTTCTCCTCTTTTCTCATTTATCAGTTCTTCTCAATTTTCAGTTCAGTTTTCTCTTTTCTCTTTTCTCTCTCCTGCAGTAGGAGCCCAGCCTTCAGATACTTGCTCCCAGAAGTTCTGGCCTCTCTCAGCTTGGGCTTTTCCTTATATAGAGTATTAGCTCCTCCTTATTCAGCCCCTTTCTGTTATGTCAACAAGTCCATGCCACTGTGTAATTCACAAGTTCTGAGTCTTAATACTTGACACAATTATAAACTTGAAACTAAGTGCTAAGTACCTTTTTGATTGCAAATACAAGAAGCAGAAAAGATCTTCAAATTCCCATTGCCATTACACCATAGAATCCTTTTTTGGGGACAAATAGGATCAAAACATGAACCAGAAAAAGACAACAAAGTCAGAACTCCTGCACCAAAAGCTTCTAAGAAAAATATGAATTGATTATAGGCCATGGAGGAGCTCAAGAAGGATTTTGAAAATCAAGCAGGAGAAGTGGAGGAAAAATTGGGAAGAGAAATAAGAATGATGCAAGAAAATCATGAAAATTTAGTCAACAGCCTGCTAAAGGAGACCCAAAAAATATTGAATAAAATAACACCTTAAAAAAATAGACTAACTCAAATGGCAAAAGAAGTCCAAAAAACTAATGAGGAGAAGAATGCCTTAAAAAGTCAAATTGCCCAGATGGGAAAGAAATTTGAAAAACTCACTGAAGAAAATAATACCTTCAAAATAAGATTGGAGCAAATGGAAGCTAATGACTTTATGAGAAATCTATAAAATAGAATCCAACAAAAGAAAAAATAGAAGGCAATGTGAACTAACTCATTGGGAAAACCACTGACCTGGAAAATAGATCCAGGTGAGATAATTTAAAATTTATTGGACTACCTGAAGCCATGATAAAAAAAAAAAGAGCCTACAAATCTTCCTTCAAGAAATTCTCAAGGCAAATTGCCCTGATCTTCTAGAATCAGAGGGCAAAATAGAAATTGAAAGAATTCACCAATCACCTCTTGAAAAAGATCCCATAAAGAAAATTCATTGGAATATCATATCCAAATTCCAGAGTTCCCAGGTCAATCAGAAAATATTACAAACTATCAGGAAGAAACAATTTGAGTATTGTGGAAATGCAATCAGGATAACACAAGGCCTAGTGGCTTCTACATTAAGGGGTCAAAGGACTTGGAATATGATATTCCTCAAGTCAAGGAGCTAGGATTAAAACCAAGAATCAAATACCCAGCAAAACTAAGTATATTGCTTCAGGGGAAAGTATGGTTATTCAATGAAATAGAGGACTTTTAAGTATTCTTGATGAAAAAACCTGAGAGCTGATCAGAAAACTCGACTTTCAAATACAAGAAGCAAGAGAAGCATGAGAAGGTAAACAGGAAAAATAAATTGTAAGGAATTTATTAAAGTTGAACTCTTTGCATTCCTATATGGACAATTGATAATTGTAACTCATGAGAATTTTCTCTGTGTGAGGATAGTTTAATGGAATATATGCGTGTGTATATGTATATGTATATGTATATTCATATGTGTATGTGTACCCATATATATATTATAGAAGGTTATGTGTGTTTAAATACATATTGAGTGTGTGTATATGTGTGTATATGTAGACATAGACCAAGGGCACAGGATCAGTTGAAAAAGAAGGAACAATATCTAAAAAATAAAATTAAGATATAAGAGAGGAATATAATGGGAGAAGGAGAATAGGAGAGATAGAATAGGGCAAATTATCTCATACAGAAGAGGCAAGAGAAAACTGTTACAATGGAAGAGAAGAGCAGGAAGGTGAAAGGAAATGGGTGAACCTTACTCTCATTGAATTTGGATTAAGGAGGGAATACCATACACACTCAAAGGGGTTTCTTACCCTACAGGAAAGTATGGGGGAAGGGGATAAGACGGGGAATGATAGAAGGGAGGGCAGATTGGTAGAAAAGGTAGTTAGAAGCAAACACTTTTTAAAAGGATTAGGGTCAAAGGAGAAAATAGAATAAGTGGAGGGGCAGGATAGGATGGAGGGAAAAAAGTTAGTCTTCCACAATATAATCACTATGGAAATGTTTTGTATAAGTATACATGTACAACCTATATTGAATTGCTTGTCTTTCCAGTGGCGGTAGGTGAGGAGGGAAGAAGGGAAAGAATCTAGAAATAGAAGTTTTAAAAACAAATGTTTAAAAAAAATGTTTTTTACATGCAATAGGGAAATAAGATACACAAGCACTGGGCTATTGAAATCCATCTTGCCCTACTAGAAAGTTGGGGGGGGGGATTAAGGGGGGAGGATATAGGAGATAGCAGATTGGGGAAAGGGGTATTCTGTAGACTCAATATCTTGGGGGTGGGGGTAGGGAAAAGATAGGGAGAAAACTGGTAACTCAAAATCTTGTGGAACTGAATATTGAAAACAAAAAATAAATAAATAAAAGGTAAACAATTTTTTTAATTTAAAAAGAATTTTTAAAAATGTACATAAGCCACCTAAAAAAACCAAATAACAATGGCTATATTAATCCCAGTACATATGGTAAAAAACAACCCACAATTTCCCCAATGCTTTAATTAAAGGCCTTGCACTCCAATTTAAATTATATTTACCATAATTTAATGAAGCTCTTAATAATGGAAAGCTGAAACTAGTGGAAAGCCAAATACTCATTTTGAAGTACCACTCAGTATTTGAGATTAATAAGAATACTAATATAAATTAATAGACTGGTCATAAATACTGCCATCCCAAGTGCTAACTACTTTTCCATAGGAATATATATTTTTATTTTTCATTTTAACCTTGAAGGCATAACTATAATATATTAAATTAGCATAAAATTTTATGATTATTGAACATAATGTATTTTTATAGCCTCCTCACTGTAAGAATAATGGGTTCTAATTGAATCAGGACATTAATTTTAAAAGTTATTCAATAAATTACAGTTGGTATTTACAGTATACATGGAATATCTCATTTTATCTTTGCCAACATTTTCATTGCAGTATAACCTATTGTGATATTCTAAAATACAAAATTTCAATTAATATATTTTCCTAATTCCTTCTATGGTATAAATAACAGTGCTGTTATAAATGCTTTGCAAGTTTGGAGCCCAAAATTACATTTGGGTGTATTTTGCTTTTTATGATACTTAGAACATTAGCATGCATGTATTTTCTAAAGATATATTCATAAGGAATTTGGTAAGTGACTGCTGGATTTGATGTTAGGAAGACTGATGTTCCAATTTGTCCTCTGACATTTATTGTGTGATCATGGGCAAGTCATTTAACATCACTAAGCCTCATTCAGCTTTCTAAAACAGGTAGATTGCAATCTGCATGGGTGGGAGAAGTTTCCATTCCCAAGAAATCACAGGGTTTTGACTTAGTGGTTCATGTGCTTAGCTCTAATTAGTTTGAATCTTAATGGTAGGAACAGGCAGGTGAGGTAAGAAGGAAACATCAAAGTAATTTCTGCCAGATGTTACCCCTTACTACACACATGCACATACACACACACACAAATATACACAATCATGCCATAAAATAAAATGCTGTCGCTAATGTACATTCAAAAAAAAAATAACCGCTCTAAGACCATATGTTGATTTAAGACCTGTGATTACTAGAGTGTCCTTCCCCTGAAGTTTTTATTCTGAATGGCCAATTTTATGCCATAATACTTGGCAACATTTGCAGTAAAAAAATAGGTCAAAACTGCTAAAAAAAAAAAAAATCTATCACATGAGAAAATTGAATGAAAATTGCAGAGGCACCCATACAAATATATACTACTTAGGAAGCAAATGGTGACAGGAGAAACAAGTTCCTCATTCTGCATTGTAATTATTTGTGCCCCATTTGTGCTCCCATCATTTATAGTGGCAGATGCTACCATGAATAAAGTTACAACCTGGGTGCATAAGATTGCCTGAAAAGTATAACAAAGATTCCTGCTTAACAAATTATTTGAACTTCAACTAGGTATAGAACCCTGCTCCAGGTTTTCTAGCGGGAAAGAGAGAAATAAAAAATCTGTATCCTTTTCCCCTCAATCAATCATCAGCTATAATTAAATGATTTCTATATTCAGGTTACCATAGTAGACATTTTAGTGGCTGCAAAGACTTAAGAGCTATATGAGAAAAATCTCTGTTTTTGTCAGTGAAAAATAAATCAATGTACAAGAAGTTAAATGAGATTTCAGTCCAACAATGCAAGAAATGTAATAGGACTACACACAGCAACATCTTTCACACGAATCTCCTCCTAACCCCTTGCTTGGCAACATTACAGTTCAAATATGTATCACCTCTTGAACAGATGGTTTCAGTGACCTCACAATTCATCTCCCTACCTCAAGTCCCTCCACTATTCCAATCCATCTTCTACAGAGCTGCCAATGTAAGAGCTTAAGTATGACCATGTCACTCCTCTTGCAAATAATGTTCACAGAGTGGTTGCCTATCACTGGTAGACTTCTATATAAACTCCTCTGTTTGACATTGAAAATCCTTAACAACTTGTTTCTGTGCTGTTGTAGTTTTAGACCTATTATATTCTTTCATGCACATTTCAACAGAGCCAACCTGGTGTTTTTATACATGCCACTATATCTTCCATCCCCATTTTTTCAAGCGGCTATCCCTAATGCACAATAACATAACTATCTTATCTGAGTCACCGTGTTTCCTGCAAGGCTCAGCTCAAAACCTACTTTCTAAATGAAGCCTTTCCCTGATCCTCCAGCTGTTGATGCTGTTATATATTTATACATATATGTTTATATGTATGTATGTATACATATATTCTCATATGTATGATAGACTAATATATTTCTGTCAAGGGGAGATATAAATATATATATACAATACATATATGTCTATACGCATTTACATATGTGTGTATGTAAGACTATATAGATGTATCTGTATACACACATGTGTATGTATATATATATATAGATGCAATATATATATATATATATAAAATTTGTTTATATTTGTATCCATCCATCTGTCTGTCTATCTATCTATCTTTTTTCCCTTGATAGATGAAAAGCTCTCCTAAGGCAAAGATTGTGCTAGTTCCATCATTATATACCCAGTGCCTAGCACAGTGCCTGAAACATAGTAGGCACTTCCTAAATGCTTGTTGATAGAGGGATTAATTTAAAATGTACCAAATTATTGGTGCAAATAATTAATTATAGAAGTTTAAAGGAAAGAGAAATCATTGTGAACTAATGTTTAAATGACAGATACAAGATGAACATGTTTGAATAATAAAAAAAATAAGAAGAAATCTCTTGTTTTCTAGTTTGTTTAAGTTGCCTTTTGGAAACTACTCATCCTGCTATTTTTGAAGTATTTCATTCCTTTGGATTTCTGCCTCCTCTTTTGCCATGCATAACTGTTTAAATTTATACTTTGAAGTTTTGATTGATTTGTAGTATCAATGCCATGAGCACTCCTTTTTTTTGTGGAAAAATAAAGAGACTGCAACAGGCTTCCTCTCAGTTAAGGAAGGATCCAGCATGATTTCCTTTACATTTGATCGGAGCATTTAGTAACCTTTCCTTGCTCTGTCACCTTTTTTTACATCTTCCTCTAAATCCTACCTAAGGGTGACATATACAATGTCTGCACAAAGGATCAATTCTCAGGGCTTTCCTTTATTTCACTTAAAAGTTGTATGGATGCCAATCAAGCAAGAGATCTGTCCATTAATTCTGACTCATTCTTATCACATAAGCAATCCTCCATTCCTGTGGTCCTCCTAGCTCCATATTCTATGATCCTTGATTTGGAACATGTCTCACCCACTCTCTTTTTTTGCTACTTATTTCTATATTTTGTTGTCACACCTAAACCTCCCAGGTCACTTGGCAAAGGAAGATATATGTGTCACCTGACCTCATGTAATATATTTATTTAGATTCTCTGTTCCTTGGATATAATCTGCTATTATAACAAGATGTCTCCTATAATCTCAGGCATTGTCAGAAAATAACTACAAAATATTAGCTAATCTCAACATTTTTTTTTTAATAGAGTTATCTTACCAGAAGCTATTTAACCAGAAAAACTCAGATATCTGAAACTTCTCATGGAATAGAGAAGGAAAAAAAAGGTGGGGGGAAAGGAGCATGATATCAGTCAAAGTACCTACATGTAAAATAATGAAATATGATTTAAAAAAATTAGGCACTAAACCAATAATATTTAATCATGCTTTAGATATAACTAAAAAACTGCAGTTAAAGAGTCCTGAATTTGGAATAAAAAGAATTGTGTTTGAATCTTGATTCTGAAAGTACTTAATATTTTTTATAGATTTGTACAATTCACTTCTCTGGCATTGTTTCTAAATAATGACAATGATGGTGATGATGATGATGATGATGATGATGATAACAATCATAGCTAACATTAATATAGTTGTTACTATGTGTCAATCACTGTGAAAAACACTTTGCATTTATTATCTCATTTGATCCTCCTGAAAACCCTTGGAGGCAGGTTTTATTATCCTTATTTTACAGATGAGTAAAATGAGACAAAAGAGGTTAAGTGGCTTGCTCAGGGTCACATGATAAGTTTTGGAAGTCAGATTTTAACCCAGTTCTTATTGATTACACGTTCTGTTCTCTATCCACTATTTCACTCAGCTGCATCTTTAAAATGGTCTTTTAAAATGAGAGGTTTTAACTAGATTACCACAAAGTTCCCTTTCAGGTTTAATTCAGTGAGTACAAGAAACAAAATATAAGTGTTTTTGGACGTGGGATATCCTAAAAAATGATCATTGTCATCCTAGAATCTGGGAGAAGAGAAAGAAAAAAAAAATACTAGTAGAAGGAAAAAACACAATACCTGAATTTCATGAGTCAGGAATTATTTAGTAATGAATTTTTTTTAAAAAAAATATGGACTAGAACATTTTTAAGGCAATATTTTGAGTGTAGGACAGTGAGTTAGATGTATAATTACTTCATTGTTCTACAAATAAAAGATTAAATTATTTTAGATGGTTTTTATTCCTGATTTCCATTCTCCTCAAGTCCTCACTCTACCACTCCTTATGAATTTTGAACGTTAAAAATAACTTTAATTTTTTTTTTTACTTTTAGTTTACAACATTCCATTCCATAATCCCTTGAGTTGCAAATTTTCTCTCCTTCCTCCTTCCCCCCACTCCCCCATGGCAGCATGCAATCCAATATAGGTTCTACAAATACCTTCATGTTAAACATTAGTCAAATTGTATAGAAGAATTATAACCTAGCCTCTCTCTAATGTACTTATATAACATCAGGCTACTCTTAGGCTCTCATTTATGGGATAGTTTATAAACATATACACACACACACACTTCACACTTATACTTATTCCTTTGATTAAAGAACACAATTCTCTAAAGATAGGTTGCAAGACTTAGGTTATTAGACCTGTATTAGTCACTTTCTGATATGGCTATCATTATATCTTCATGCCAAAACAAGGGAATATATATTTATTAAATTCCTACCACATGCTAGGCACCGTACTAATCACTGTAATACCAGACAGTGTAAGGGGAACACCAAACACGAACATGATCTTGTTAGCTGGTATCTATGACAGCTGCAGTTCTCTTCTTCAAAACCACAAGAGATGACCTCTAAATGGGCAAGGGGATTGTATAAGAATGTAATCACAGATATATGTGGATATATAGGAAAGATAAATCATAAAGGGTTCAATAAGTTTAAACTGTTTACATTCTTACCTTGGAAAATAATACTTGTAGCCCTTAAAAATGTTTTCATTAGGTGAGTTACAAGGACTATACATAGAAAGAGGACATGGGTGTGATTTGAGTATGATGGAATTATTTCTTTTAAAAAATAAAATTAAGAGGTGAGAAATAGGAAGGCCTTGAGAGAATGGGAATGGGGGAAGTAGAATGGGACAAATTATCTGACATAAAAGAGTTATGAAAGAGCTTTTACAGTGGAGGGGAAGATGGGGATGGTGGGAGGAAGCATGTGAACCTTACTGTCATCAAAATTAGGTAGAAGAGAGAATAATATAAATACTTAGTTGAGTACAGAAATCTATACTACTGTAGAAGAAAGGAGAAGAAGGGAATAATAAAAAGAAATGGGTGATAGAAGGGAGGTAAGATTGGAGGAGTTTAAAAGCAAAACACTTTTTGAGAATGAACAGGGTAAAGGGAGAGAAAGAGTAGAATAAATGAGGGAAAATAGGATGGAAGGAAAAACATAGTAAAAATTACAGCAAGTTTCTCTTATAAAGATCTTTTTTGTCAAATATATAGATAACTGAGTCAAATTGATATAAATAAGAGCTATTTCTCAATTGATAAATGGTCAAAGGATATGAACAGGTAGTTTTCAAACAAAGTAATCAAAGCTATCTACAGTCATATGGAAAAATGCTTTAAATCACTATTGATTAGAAAAAATTCAAATTAAAACAATTCCATCAGATTAGCTAATATGACAGAAATGGAAAATAATTGTTGGAGATGTGAGAAAATTGAGACACTGATGCACTATTGGTGGACTTATGAATCCATTTAACCATTATGAAGAGTCATTTGGAACCATGGCCAAAGAATGATAAAGCTATTTTAGCTCCTATAAATTATTTTATTCCAAATAAACTGAAAATTAAGAGGATATCCAGTAATTGGGGAATGGCTGAACAAGGTGTTGTATATGATTGTTATGGAATATTTTTGTGATATAAGAAATGATGAGCAGGATGCTCTTAGAAAAAAAAACTGGCAAGTCTTACATGAATTGATACAAAACAAAATGAGCAGAACCAGGAGAATACTATATACAATAACAACAATATTGTATGATGATCAACTGTAAATTACTTAGCTTTTTTCAGCAATACAATGATCCGAGTGAATTCTGAAGGACTTATAATGAAAAAAATACAATCCACCTCCAGAGAAAGAACTGATAGAATCTGAATGCAGATTGAAGCATACTTTTTCTTCATTTTTCTTTTTGTTTTCTGTATTTCTTTTCACAATATTGCTTACATGGAAATACATTTTGCATGGCTGTGCATGTATAATCTATATTAAATTGCTTGCCTTCTCAGTGAAGGAGAAAGTGGAGAGAGGCTAGGAAAGAATTTGGAATTCGGTTTTTTAAATGAATCTTACAATTTTTCTTACATGTAATTGGAAGGAAATATTAAATTTAAAAAAGAAAATGTCCAGACTCATGAGATGTGGTTTTTCATGGAAGAGACATGAGATTGATGTTACTAGATAGAAGAGTACATGTTAAGAGAAAGATATAAGAAGACTGGAACGTTAGAAGAGTATTGGCTTATAAAGGGCTTTAAATGCCGAAGAAGGTGTTTTTTTATTTGATAGTAGAGACTTTTGGAGTTTACTGAATAGACAATGTATGTCTTACCTCAGACCTGTGTGTTATATGTATATGCGATATTTCACTTCTTCCTCTAAGGTTGAAACTTCAATAAAAAACTTTCTTTTATTTTAAATAAGACTTCTTTTCAAGTACCTGTCAGTGAAGTTCCTTTTTAGGAAATAATTGTATTGCAAATTACAAACTAATGCCTAATTGTGATTCCCTAAGTAGTGGAGGAAGGTTCCTTGAAGGCAGGAATGATTACATTCTGTCTTTCCATTTCCAAATTCTAGCACAGTGCGGGATAAAATCTGTGCTTAATTATTAGAATGGTTAGAAAAAGACAACAGTTATGACAGAAATGAAAATCAAAATAGGCATATGTAGTTAATCTTTTGAAAGGGAAAAGCAATATGGAGGATGATGCTTTGTGATATTGTAATTTATTAGGAAGAATGTTTTAAATAATATATATTTTATGGTAATATTAGAGAGTGATAATCTTTCTTGTGATTATTTAGGAATTAAAAAACAAGTTTCAGGATTATGCTACAATGTCTCTCCTAATCACAAACCACTTAGCAAGCATAAGTCACATCTGTTCTTTTTGCAGTTTTATTTCTGCTCTGTAAACTTGAGGGAATGGAAAAAAGAAAGATGATGTCTTTTTTTGTCTGCTGTTTAGTGCAATGAAAAGAAAGTCAAACTCTTTGAACACAAAGACAGACTAAACTAAATTCTGCTCAATTTTCAAATGACTATAGTTAGAGAAAAAAACTCACTGGCTTATATTGAAGTTCAGTCTTTGAAATTTTACTAATAAAGAAAGGATTTCCTTTTGTGAATGAATGTAAGATTGTCATTAGAAACAATAGCTTAGCAATTACCATATACTGGTAGCATCCTGTATTTTGAGATATCCATTATTCTGTAAATGAGCTAATGTCTCAAGGACCCTCCAGCCATTCATTTTGTATTGAAATTCACAAATCAAATACTTTTTTTTAAAGTCATATTAAAACTATTCCTCTTAACCTGAAAATCATATAACAATGGAACTCTGTTCCTCTTACTACAATTATTTCATCTCTGAGGGGTGTATTATCACATTTCTTACAGCAGAAAGATAATATTTCCAATTTTGACCATTCAATGAGTATGTACATGTCACACACACACACACACACACACACACACACACAAGATGAGAGATGTACAGCCATTGCTGATGTGAACCTGTGAAGAAAGTTGTTTAGTATTGCCTTGTTAATTCTTCCTCATAGTCTATCAGTTTACTTAGAAGTGTTTGCTTTAAAAAAAAAAAAACCTAGATAATTTCTATTGCTCTTTAAGATGGCAATATGTCCTACCATTGCGTAAAATAATCAATATATAGTTGTTTTGTTTTTTTTTATTGCCTTTGTGCTACTGAGTCCTTAAAAATGACAGTTCATAGAGATTCAGCAATTCATTCAATGTTGTTAAATAATAAGTTAACTAACTTGTAAACTGACTTTGGTGATAGTGACTATTAATTTAAGAGTTCAAGAGGAGATAAGAAAGGTGAATGGTAGGGCTATAAACTTAATAGACAATGAGGAATGTATGTTTCTGTGTCTTTCTATACTGTCCATTCTTCTTGTTTTAATTGGTATGACAATTTCCCAACATTTGTACAGTGGCTGAATTTTTGCAAAATTGATGATCAGGTTATTTTCAAATCCCTAATCTTGATTTTTCAGGCTGTTTGCAACTATATGTATTCACATTCTCCCTTCAACTAAAATAAAGAGCAGAACTTAAATGGCAGGGACTGTCTTAACAGAAGATGGTCAGAGTTCAAGTGTTCTGTGATTTTGAGGTTAATAGTGGGTTTTGCACAGCAGTCAAACCATCTGCAGGGGAACTGTGAAATTTACCTTTTAAAATCTCATGGACAGAAACACATCCACTTTCAAGCTGTCATGCTAATAAATGGGAAAACCCATATGTTACTTTTTAGAAAGCTGCATTTTATCAAAATAGTATTTGGAAAGCATACAGAATTAAACTTTTCCCTGAATTTTCATTAGGCTGTTAGAATCACTAATTTGGTTTTGTTGTGAATATATTTCCTTTTTGGCAGGGAAAAGAGATGAATGAAAAAAAATCTCATTTAGCTGAATATCTTTCACAGTATCCTTACATCATTCCCCTCTACCTCTGACATTATATAGAAAGGCTATGCTGATAAATATTGTTGCTTAATGGTTTTAATGTATTCGATAATCTTGGAGTGAGATGAAAATTTTCACATTCTGGCAGGGAAAGAGCTCTGGCAAATGCATATACATACTATGAATACACGTGTCTGTGAATATGTATATATGTCTGATATGTGTGTATACACACACATGTATGGTTTCATTTTTTTTTTCAAGCAAGTAAAAGCCACCTTTTCAAGGAATCTTTCCACTTTTGTTCAGAAACTAATGATTTCTATTTGGCTGTTAATAGGACTATGAACCTCCAGGAACCATATTTTCTCATTTCCTATCATATACATCCCCTTAGAGATGTTGAAGAAGTATTTTTTTAGGAGATATCCCCTTTTATAGCTCAGTAGAATTCCTATATAAGATGGCTAATTACTGTAGCAAGCCAGAGGAAAAATTCCTTTCAGCAAACATTATTAGCATTGTATCAGACGAGAAAGAAAGCTTAAAAATTAAATTTATTATTTATGAATTAAAGTGTTATTTATGAATAAGAACTGATACACACACATATATGTGAGGACACATAATATTGCAATTTTATCATTCTATTAACTTTTGTGGATGTATTAAGTACCTACTATGTACAAAAATCTACTTCTATGTATTAGAGATATAAATAAAATTTGAGTCTCTAATTGCAGTTAGATTATATTATATTAAAATGCATAATAGCATGTGGATACACATGTGAGTGTGTGTATATATGTGTACAGAGACAGAGGGCACAGGATCAATCAAATAGGAAAGGATGATATTTTAAAAGGTGAAATTTAGAGGTGGGAAAGGAATAGAAGGAGAGGAGACAGGGAAAGACAGAATGGGTTTAATCATCTCATATAGAAGTGGCAAGGGATAATTGTTACAATGGAGGGGAGGAACAGGAAGGCAAGAGGTAATTGGTCAACCTTACTCTTATTTAATTTTACTTAGGGAAGGAATGACATACACTCTAAATTGGGTATCTTGCCCTACAGCAGAGTAGGGGGGATGGAGATGCGAGGGGGGATGATGGAAGGGAGGGCAATTTGGGGGGAAGGGTTGTTAGAAGCACACACTTCTGTAAAAGGACAGGGACAAAATAGAGAATAGAATATGTGTGTGGGGGGAGCAGGATAAGAAGGATGGAAATATAATCAGTCTTTCACAATATGTCCAATGGGGGAGATGTTCTACGTAACTACACATGTACAACCTATATTGAATTGCTTGTCTTTCCAGTGGGGGTCGGTGATGAGGGAGGTAGGGAAAGAATCTAGAATTTGAAGTTTGAAAATCAAATGTTAAATATATGTGTGTGTGTGTGTGTGTGTGTGTGTGTGTGTATAATTATTATTTACATGTAACTTGGAATTAAGATATACAGGCACTGAGGTAAGGAGATCCATCTAGCCCTACCAGAAAGTCAGGGGGGTAATGAGGGAGGATATAGGAGAGGACAGAATGGGGGAGGAGGTAAACATGGGATTGCTGTTTTGCAGTGGTGGGTAGGGGATAGATGGGGAGAAAATTTGTAACTCAAAATCTCAGGGAAATGAATGATGTAAACTAAAAATAAACAAAATTTTATTAGGATAAAATATACAATACAGATTCTGCCTGACTCCCCTAAGTTATCTGTTTGTTTTTGTTTTTTGTTCTTTGAAGGGCAATTGGAGTTAAGTGACTTGCCCAAGATCACACAGCTAGTAAGTGTTAAGTGCCTGAGGTCAGATTTAAACTCAGATCCTCCTGATTCTGGGGCTGGGGCTCTGTTCACTGAACCACCTAGCTACCTGCCCCCTAAGTTATCTGGAAATATGAAAAAAGCACTAAATAAAATGTAATAACAACAAAAAGACAAAAGAAATATTCCTTGTAAAACAAATAGAAAACCTAATACAATGTAAGTACTTTAAGGTGAGGGAATATTTCTTATTATTTCCTTTTATTCCAAGCACCTTTTACAATGTCCAAAACATATTTGGTCAACCAAAAAACATTCAGAGATTCCTGTATACCAGGTACTGTAATAAACACAATGAGAATGAAAAGATAGTCTTTGCTCTCAAAAAACTGACCATCTAATGGGGGAGACGACATGCCAACTATATAGAAACAGCCTTTATACAGGATATATAGTAACTAAGGAACAGAATGAAGACATTAGGATTAAGAGGCATTAGGAAAGACTTCCTGTAGAATTTGGAATTTTAACTAAAACTTGAAGGAAGCAAGGGAAATCAAGAAGCAGAGTAGAAGAAGTCCATTAAAGGCATGACAGACAGCCAAAGAAAATCCTTTTGGAGCTAATAAGAGTGTCTAGTTTCAAGAACAGGGAGACAGGCAGTGCCACTGGATGAAAGAGTATGTGGCAGGTGTAGGGATGGTGGTTCTAAGGCATGTGAAAACTGCAAAAGTGGAAGAGGGCCTTTGTTTATGAAGGGATTTGAATGTCTATCATATAATTTTTTATTTGAAACTAAATGTGACAAATAGCTTCAGGAGTATATTGGGGGATAAATGGTGACAGTTGGACTGATGCATTAGGCATTGCCACATTTGCAACTGAGTAGAGGATAGAGTGGAGTCATTAGAGACTTGTTGAAGGAAGATCAACCACCAAATCATTGAAATACTTTTAGTAACATCAAATATAGAAATTATTGAAGACACAAAAGCTAGGAGGATCAAGAAAGAATCACTTGAAAGGAAATAGTCAGATCATGAGGACTAAAGGAACCACTAGGCAGTGTGATATATTTCATCAAATTGGAAGCACAAAACAAACATTATTCAAACAAATATATTGAAGATATAGATGGAGAGACAATGATTCCTAAACCAGTGGCTGATGTGGACTGGAGAGAATAGAATAAAAAAATGGCAAAAAGTAGAATTCCAAGATGTCTTTGTTTTATGTGAGAAAAGGAAGATGTGTGATTAAGAGTAGATTATTACAAAGTAAAATCAACTTCATATGTGGTTTATTAATAGTCATGTTGGAGGGAATACATGTGATTTCTTTATTTGTGTGAAGTTAGTGAGAATGTATTAAGTTTCAAATCTTAAGTATCACCAAGCCTTGTAATCACCTGATGTTTATAACAGAATCATAACATTTCAGAGTTAGAAGAGATTTCAGTGGGAGTGTGTGTGTGTATGTGTGTGTGTATCCCCAAAGGAATTATCACTGTAATGCTTTCATCATGTTTTCATCCAATTTCTGCTTAAATACCTCAAGAAAAGCAAGCCACCACTTCCAGAGGTAGCCCATTGTATTTTTTACATAGTACTCGTTCTTTGTTTTTTTACTTTAAAAAGTATTATATTTTTCCTCCAATTACTAATCATGAAAATTTTTGTCAATCATTTTTACAACATTTTGAATTATAAATTTTTCTCCCCCCCCACTTCCCCTCCTCTGAAAATGGCAGGCAGTTTGATATAGTTTATACATATGCCATCAGATAAAACATATGTCCATATTCATCACAGTTGTGGAAGAAGAAATAAATCTTTTTTTTTTTAATCAGGAAAGAATAAAGTTAAGTGCAAAAAATTTTTTGGATATGCATTCAGAGCCCATCAGTTCTCTAACTGGGTATGGATAACATTTTCTTCATGTGTTCCTTGTACTTGTCTTGGATGATAGTGTTTTTGTGAAGAGCTATCATTCATAGTTGAGCATCACAAGATGTTTCTAATACAGTATACAATGTTTTCCAGATTCTACTTGTTTTACTTTCCATCAATTCTAGGTTTTCTTTTACTCTGTGTGTATCTCTCTGCTTTAAGTGTGTTTCATGTAAGAAACATATTGTAGGATACTTCCATTTTATGGGAGAGTTCATCATATTCACATTCACCATTATGATTACTATGTATTTTCCTCCATCCTATTCTTCCTGCTATTTGTCCTCCCTCTCATATATCACCAGTGTTTTTCTTCTGTTTACCATCTCCTCTGATATTCCCTTCCTTCTCTCAGTCTCCACCAGTAGAGCCATGCACAAGCAGCTTTCCAGAAGACTGCAGCTGTGAACAGCTTTCAAGGTTCTGATTACATATTATACTGACCTCTCTATTTATTCAATAACAAATGAGAGCAAAACATTCATAGAAAATCAAAATAAATCATTCACAATGTTACACCTTATCACAGAAAATCAAAATATAGCATTCGCCATGTCACAACTCAACAACTTATCACTAAAATGGCCACATAGTTTTCACCAAAGTGATCACATAGTTTTCAACAAAGTACATTCATGTAGTCAAATACAAAATCCTTAATTCAATCACAACATACAAAAGTCAAAGTTCTCTACCTTTAGGTCACAGTAAATCATAAGCTTCTCAGTCAGTACACAGTATCCAAGTCAAGTCTTCTTTCAGCTTGACTCAAGGCTGGCTCTCAGCTTCCATGGTTCTTCTTCCATGGTCCCAGCTCCAACTGTCACCTGGGTTCAAAGGCAGGCAGCTCCCAGTTCCTTGTCCAGCTCCTTGTCCAGTTCTTTGTCCAATTCTCATTCCATATTGAAGCTCATGGTGTCCAGTCCTCCTCAAGTCCTTCACAGTTCCTGGTTTGGGGAAGATAAAGCTTAACAGAGCCACAATAATATTCATATACATTGCCAGCACCATCATAAATTCACTATCTGCCTGTAAGATCAACTCAGACCCACAAACAAGGTCCAAGAGGTCAGCACAAATCATCAGTAAAGTCTCAGTACCTCCTAACTCCTCCTCCAGGACTTCTATTAACATAAAACCAGAAAATCCTCTTTCAGGGCTTCTAGTAAGGTGCCAGGGCTTCTGTACAAAATATCACTAATAAACATCAACACAGAACAGACAAACAGTGTGCCAGGATACCACAAATTTTCTCCTTCCTGACTCTACCACCACAAGACTATATTTCTCAATTCTGTTGTCAGTACCCTGAGCCTTTCCTTTTTAGCTCCTCCCCTTCCTGTTGCAGGAGTTCATGAATTCTATGATTCACAAGTTGTGGGGTTCACACATTTTGTTCCTTAACAGACTTTATACAAGGCTCAAAAGAAACTTGAACTGAAACAAGCTGTTAATTCAATAGCTGAAACAAGGTGTGAACTACTTCTGTTCTTGCCATTACACCACCCCAATCCTTTTATTTAATCTCCTTCCCTCTTACTTCCCTGCTGGATAAGATAGATTTCTATATGCATCTGATTGTGTATATTATTCCCTCTTTTAGCCAATACTGATGGGACTAAGGTACAAGCAATGCCCATCAACCCTCTATCCTCAACCATGTTCCCTTCCAGTGTAACAGGTCTTTCATGTCTCTTCATATGAGATAATTTACTTCATTCTGTCACTCCCTTCTGTATCAATTTTACTTCTCTTTCTCATCTCTTATTTTTTATGTCATTCCCTCAAATACACCATATACCCACACCCTCCATCTATGTTTCTTCCTTCTATATACTGTTAGTGATATAGTTTTTAAAAGTTACAAGTATCATATTCCTATGTAGGGATGGAGTACATGTGACTTCAAGGAGTAAGAAGTAGATGTTAAAAACAAAGCAGAAGGGGCAGCTATGTGGCACAGTGAATGGAGCACTGGTCCTGGAGTCAGGAGGACCTGAGTTCAAATTGAACCTCATAAACTGTAGTGCCAATATAATATTGACAGATCCAACAATCACATTAAAGACCATGACTATAAGTATCGTATAACATTTGATCACAAAATATACCAGATTCTCCAGAGAGGATTTAACTGAAGGATTTATTTAGACACCAGAAAACTAAATCCTCAAACCAGTAAGCTGATTCCAACATAGTGCTCAAGATTTTCAGAAGCCATAATAACACTGATAGCCATGCTATTCTTTAGCCTTCCCACAAACCAATACAAGATCAATATTTACTCACAAAACTCTCTGTCTCCTTGCCTGAGCTCCTCTGTTTCCCACCATCTGGCTAGCTCTGAACCAGCTCCTTGTGGTCTCTGCTTCCCTTCAGCAAAACAACTCCCACCACAGGTTCCATGTGACTACATTCAGCCTATTAGGGGACAGAGTTTATCTTCACAGCAGGGAAGTTTCCTATGGGCTCTACTACACCCTTCAGCCAATTCCCTTCATCACAAGCTCAATGTGATTATATTCAGCCTATCAGGTGGCAGAGTTTACTTTCAAAGCAGGAGAGGCCTTCAAAGTCCCCCTAGGTCTATTAAGGGACAGAGAAGATCTTCAAATACCCACTCCCAATTTAGACATTTAACACTTACTAGCTGTGTGGCCTTGGGCAAGTCACTTAACCCCATTTGCCTGGCCCTCACCCCTCCAAAAAGCAACAAATAAATAAATTCAATTTAAAAAATTAAAAAACAAAGCAAAAAATAGAATTTTTGTATATAATTTTTAAAGGAGTATAACAGGAGTTAAAGGAATACAGTAGAAGTGGAACCATTTTAAATATTAATGTTAACAGATTCAATTTAATAATAAAAAGAAAGTAAAATGAAGAATGATATAGAAATCAGAAACTTCACAATTTATTGCTTACATAAAACATATATAAAGCTCGGGAACACATACTGATTCAAAGGGAAGAGCTGAGAGAAAATCTATCTTTTAATATAATTTTAAAAGCAGGCATTGCAATAATGATTTCAATTCAAGCAATAGTTAAATTGCACTCATGTATAGTTGAAAATGGATGGATTGGTAGATATAGAGATATATGTATATAAAATTAAAAATATGATCAAGAGAGCTATGTTATGCTTTTAAAGGTCATTAATATACCAATACTAATAATAATGTATTCATATGCCAAGTGACATAATAGTTACGTTCTTAAAGTGAAATGTAAGTGGAATAAAACAAATTAGATTGTAAAACACTGATAACAATGATGACAATTGCAATTGACATTTGAATAGTGTCTACAGTCTTTATATATGCCATATCATTTATCATCTCCAGAGCACTGTGAGAAAAGCTCAGCACTATTATCCACATTTTGCAGATGAGCAAACTTACTCCAAAGGAGTTTAATTACCTTGTTTGTGGTGACACAGATAGCATTTTTCTGAGGGGAATTTGAAACTAGATCTTATAAGTTCCAAATTCATCATGCTATTTGCAGTGGAATGTTATTTGATGTCATTCTTTCAGAGTTTGTCAAATCCAACTACATGAGAGTAATTAGAGGGAAATGTTGGTACACATGAATTTGATAAACCTAGAGATTTCTGAAAGAGAATATTAATGAACTTGCATATTTCCCATATTATTGTGAAATTTACAAAAATGTGTCCATATACAAGAGTACAAAAAAGGTCATGAACAAATTTTGAAAGCCATGAATCTTTAAATATTTCATAGCACAGAATATATTTCAATAGTAATTAATAAAGAAAATGTGGACTTGGGGTGGCTAGGTGGCTCAGGGAATAGAGCATCAGCCCTTGAGTCAGGAGAACCTGAGTTCAAATCCAGCCTCAGACACTTGACACAAACACACAAAAAAACTAGCCATGTGACCTTGGGCAAGTCACTCAACCCCAACTACCCTGCCTTCTCCCTCCGAAAAAGGAAAAAAAAAAAAAGCAAAAAAAAAAAACCCAAATATTGACAAACATATAGAGGTAAATGAGGATAAAAAATGAAATCTTAAATATGATGGACGTAAAATTCTAGTTCCTAGGAATAATAAAAAGAGGAGCAATAACAATGAGATAATACACAACCATTTATAGGATAAAATTAAAGTTATTTTTGGAAAAGAAGTTAGTTTTCTGAATACTTATATGAATAAAAAAAGACAAAAATGGGGGATCCTAATGAACTTTGCTTGTAATTTAACAACAGCAATAACAACACTCTGTAATAATCCCCAAACACAAAGATAAGTGTTAATATTATGGTGGTAAGACAATTTAGGGTAATAATTAAAGTAATAAAAAATTTAAATAAAATAATAATGGATTTATAAAAAGATGAATAATTCATTAATAATTAATTAATTTGATTGAAAGAGGAAATTAAAGAAAATGAAGATTGAAAAGAAGGCAATTGATAAAATAGATAAGAAATAAATTAACATGAATTAAATATTTTTAAAATTCATATTGAAACAAATTTGTCTATATAAAGAAAATTGAAAGGAGCAAAATAAAAAAGTTAGAAATACCCAGAGAGAAGAGATATCTTAAAAAATTAAACTCATAAAGAGAAATTGAGCAAAACAGAAACTGAAAAAACATTGAATATACATGCGTATTATAGCTAGATTGATAGATTAGATAAATTGAATGTGTGTGTGTGTGTGTGTGTGTGGTCTACATTATCATTTTGCTAGAATATTAAAACATATCTAATAAAATAAAATTTAATACAGATAAATATGAAATTTTAAATGGCTTCAAAATAATCACCAAGATGGAAATGGCACAAATAGACAACAATTCATATATAAAAAGATGAGAGGGGTTTAAAAACATCTTTCTTATTAAGTCAATAATATGATATGACAATCAGAGTAGCTAAAGCAACTGTGAGTAGTATTGTTTCCAGTACTAAGAAGATTGTATGATTCTATTTCCATTCTGCCCTGTTCAAACCATACCTGGAGTGTTATTCTCATTTCTTCATGACACATATTAGGAAAGCATTGAAAAACTAGTGAAAATTCAAAGGAGGTTGAAATGATCAAGGGTATCAAGGGCATCAAGTTCATGAAAAATGAGGTCTTGAAAGAAGTAGGGGTGTTTACTCTGTGGAAAATTTTGGGGTGCAGGTAGGCATGATAATGTTTTTTGTTTTTGTTTTTTATGTGAGGATTAGAATGGCTGGCACTTGGTTAATACCTTGGATTTACTTAGTCATAGAAGAGAGAATTACAGCTGCGGTGGTGGTTGGAGATTGCAAAGAATCAAATTCTAATAATCATAATATTCTAGCATTAGGGCAGAAGGAAACCTTAAAGGTCATCTAATACAACCCCCTCATTTTACAGCTGAGGAAATCATAACCAAGAGAAGTGACTTGCTCATGTTCACACAGTGAGTGATAAAAGCATGCTTTGAACCCAGGTGCTCTGACTTCAAATCCATTATTCCTTCTATTATATCACCCTGCTTCAAATGAAAGCTATATTTAGAGAAAAAACTCCCTGACAGAGTTATTTTTTTTAAATGGAAGGAACTGCCTCAAAAGGAAATGGAATCTTATCTCACAGGATGTCTTAAAGTAAGTATCTTATAAAAGTTGGTCTGTCCTTGTTCAGGTAAGAGGTATAATAGATGGTTCCTTTTACTTCTCAAATTCTATGATTCTACTCCAAAAACAAGGGAGTAGTAAAGTGATGGCCTTCTTAAGGCTGAGCAACTCCCTGTGCATTTGTGAACCATTTTGAACTTTCAGCCTATTAATGTAATTACATTTGAATGCATGCTAATGCCTAACCCTTTAATGTGTTATTTTGTCAAGTATGCTACTATTCTTATGTTTCTGCCACAAACTCATTAGGCACCAGTTTTGTGTACCGTCCACAGTCTTGTTTTCAGTTGTCTGTCAAATAACCACCATGCAAACAATCTTGAGGGAAAGAGACAAATATTTCTTAAAGTATCTACTATATGCCAGGAACTGTGCTAAATATTTCTTATTTCATTCTCACAAAAAGCCAAGAAGATAGGTACTATTATTATCTCTATTTTGTAGTTGAGGTAACTAAGACAGAAGTTAAATAATTTGCTGAGGGCCACACAACAGGGATGTATCTGAGGTTAGACTTTAAGTCAGGTCTTCCTGACTCCAGGCTGAAACACTATCTATTGTGATATAAAACAAAGTAATGGATTTAAAATTGGAGCAAGGTGTGTACTAGGTTTGATCTTTGAAGCAGAATCACCTCAGATCAGTGTCCTCTCAGAATCTATGCTAGAGCTAACTACCATTACACTTACCAGTAAATTTCTTCGGAGTTATATTCATTCTCTTTATTTTTGGAGATGTTTTTTAGGTTTTGCATCTTCAAATTTAAAGGATGTTCTTAATCACAACAGCTTTCAAAACATTTAATAGTTATTCTTTAATGTTTTTAAGTGGTTCTTTCAAAAATAGAAAACTTGAAATGTACCTCATATGGTAGAATATCAGCTTTTAAGCAAAGTTTGTCACTCAAGAATTTGTTTTTGTTCTCCATCATTCCTATTCTCTACCCTGTATTCAAATATGCACAATTATGATCTGTTCCATTTAAATAATTTATTCATTTTGAATCCATTTGTTATTTTAAAACATTTGAATTAAGTCACTCAATTAACAAGAATTAAGAACTAACTATGTTATTAATATCCCTTTTGATTCAACCTTAAGGCGAAGACCTTTCATGGTGTTAGGCAACAGTGCATAGGGGAAATGTAGGTAAGCCCATGGAGAGGCTCATGTAGATGACTGATAGAATAAACAAAATAGAATACTCTTTCCTTCTTTGCAAGAAAAGGAACAGTGATGAAATGACTTATTCTTTTCCTGCAGCCCTAAGACTTCTGACACCAAAACCAATGTTCTTTCCACTGTACCATATCATCTCAATATTTTTCATCCTAAAATAAAGCATTTGGATTAAATTAGATTTAAAGATGACAAAAGCGAAAAAGGAATAACTACCAATTTGTAGGCTAGAAACAGGATTCAAAAATGATCATAACAAGCTAGGATAAATTCTGGATCTAATCAACTAAATTTTAATGAAATAAATATATGGTCCTTCACTTATTTTCAGGAAATTGGCATATATATCTGGAAAGGATCTGAGGCATGCATTCTTAACATTTGTTGTATTATAGATATTTTGGCAGTCTGATAAATCTATGAACTCCTCAGGAAAAAAATGTTTTTAAATGCCTAAAGGAAAATATGTTGTTAAGCATTTAAAATGTTTTTAAATATATAAAATAAAATTCATAAAGGAAACAAATAATAGTGAATAGTGTCTATACATATATATAAAACAGATATATATATATGTATGATATACATATCAAACATATGCATGCACATGTGTGTGCATAAATGTGTATTGTGGATGGATATATATTTGTACATATGAGACAGCCACCAAATAACAAAGTGTGGTTTTAGAAGGCATTAATACAGGTGTTACATCATATTTTAAATTTTCAAGAGAAAGAAGACAATATTTTACTTTCTTGAAAACTGTAACTAGGGTTAGTTGTCAGTTTGAAACGTTAAATTCTGCTATATTACTTTGAATGACATCTCAAAGGTTGGGGAAATTTACCCTAAAGATTTAATCAGTAACATTAAGATGGAAATAGGCCTAGAAAGTAGAGGACAAAATTTCTAAGAACTGTCACCTCTGGTCTGCATCAGATATTAAAAAGAGCATTCACTGGATTAAGAGACATCAAAGAATTATAGATTTAGAGCCCAAAGGATCATTGGATGACGTTAAGTTCAGTCTCCTCATTTTTCAGATTACGGAAATGAAACCCAGCTGTTGTGACTGGTCTAGGGTCTCACAGCTAATAATTTCTGAGGTAGGATCAAAATCTAATTCTTCCTGACTTCAAATCACTCAACTTCTGATGAACCCTAGTAACCCATAACCCATCATAAGATTTAAGATCTGCCATTTTCTGGCTGTTTGACCTTGGACAAATTAAGTAATCAATCACTCTACACCTCTTTTTCCAGACCTATAAAATGGGGATAATAATATTTGTCCTGCTTATATCACAAATTTATTTTGAGAATTAAATTACATAGTACCTGTGATCTTTTAAAATTATGAAATAATATATGAATTAAAGTTGTATTATTGTTCAGGTAGTCCAATAATTTTTAGATTGTCTCTCCTGGATCTGTTTTCCAGGTCAGTGGTGTTTTTCAGGAGATATTTCACATTGCCCTCTATTTTTTCATTTGTTTGGATCTGTTTGATAGTATCTTGATTTCTGATAAAGTCATTTGCTTCCATTTGCTCCACTCTCATTTTGAAGGAGTTATTCTCTTCAGAATACTTTTGAGATTCTTTTTCCATCTGGCAAAGTCGACTTTTTAAGGTATTCCTCTCCTCATTGCTTTTTTTGGGCCTCTTTTGTCATTTGAGTTAATCTATTTTTTAAGGTGTTAATTTCTTCGTTCAGGTTTTTGATGCTCTTTTCATGATTTTCTTGCATCTTTCTTATTTCTCTTCCCAATTTTTCTTCTACTTCTCTCATTTGGTTTTCAAAATCTTTCTTCAGCTGA